>JBBDHG010000028.1:1387500-2032500 GCA_037951165.1 Lophius americanus | reverse complement strand
ACAGGAAATGGAAGATATACAAACCAAAGGATAACGAGAGAACTAACACTGAGTACCACAAGCCTCCAGCCAGTCGGTCCAAATCTATTTTACCATGAATCAGATTTGGCTCAGTGGTCCACCTGAACTTCAGCGTGTGAATCATCCCACCAGCAGGGGAGTTGATAGAGAGCAGACACCATGGACTCTCTCCCAGTGGAGCCACTTACGCCGTCTGTGAGTGTGTTTTTGGAGAGGGACCCGCTGCCTTCTGACTCAGGATTCTACCTGTGAACCAAATGGAAAACACAATTCACATTTTGGAATTTCGTCTGTGTTCCGTGGGGCCTCTGTCTGGACTGATGGGAGGAGACGGAAAGATGAAAAGAAAGGAGGAGGAGGTTTCCCACAGATGTTGTTTTGCAATTTGATTTTACAACAAAATCTTTGACTGACATCATAGTGGGAGGAAAAATACTGCGTAGAGGTTTATTACAAACACTCTTCCGTGATTAAATGGTCATGATGGGAGTGTCTATTTTATGGGATTATGTGTGGCATGTTTTGGTTGTGTTTATGATTCAAACATGTTGTGACTATTAAAAAAGAATTCAAAAAATCTGTTCAGAGTTGTAAAGGTTCAATCTCTGTATGCAGATACTCTACCTATGCGACCTGCGGTTGAACTGAGTGGATGAAAGTGAAGATCCCTTTCAGATGAGCCGTCATGTGCCACAGCCAGTGAATCAGTTGTTTAAGTAGTGGCTGAACAAATAGCTGGGGGGGTTGAGGAGGAATGAGAGCGGCACCTTGAACAACGTTTGACTGAGGGGACCCATGTAGGCTAACCGCTCGGTGGAGAGGCTCAAAGACGGCGCATTGGAAACTAAAAAGGGCCAGTTTTTCCCTTAGTGACTCACTCCTCCTTCTCCCTGCTTTACGGGAAGTGGAATGTGTTTTTAATTCTTCAAATTGCTCCCCCCTCCTCCTCCTTCTCGTCTTTGGCGGAGTAAAGGAAGGTCGTTGTTTGTTTGTTAATGCTGTGTTCATTGCTTTGTTCATATGAATTTCCTTAAATTCTTTCAATGGTGTCGGCAGATAGTTAACAAAACCCCGCAAACGGAAAGTGTGGATTGTGTATTCGGATAGAAAGATCGTATTATTGTTTAATAGGCTATTAATCAATTTTAGAATTTAATACGTTACATGTTGGATTTCTGCATTCAATTATCCAAAAACTATTCCACGCTTTTTTTTTCATCTATTTTATTGAGTTGAGTACTTAAATTATCCAAAATCTCTCCACTAATTGGTGAAAACCAGAGAAATACGGTTCGATTCAAGGTTACGGTGCAATCCACTTTTTCTCTGTTTTCCTTTGGTGTGGGAAAGAGTCTCAGAGTACGAATGTCCTTGGATGTGACAAATCATTCAGTCATCTTCTGTAACAACCTTACACGACCGTGCCGAAGCCTGGCCTAGCAGACACTGACTGAGAAAACAGAAAATAAAAAACACTTTATCTGCTCCTTGAACAAACATTTCTCAGTCATTTTTGGTAGATTTTAAAGCAGTTTTAGCATTATCCCGAGGAAAACGGTACAATAACAAACAAAAACAAACAAGCCTCTATTAAGGGAGCTTGGAGAACACATAGTTCTAATGAAGCGGCAAAGAATTTCCAAGTGGAATACTGATCCAAATCCAATTCATCCAAATTGAATCCCCTCTTCTCCATTTCAGTGTCCTTCTCTGAGCAATATTTCATGGAATGGAATGAGGAAGGTTTTGGGATATTTTCTTGTACAAAGCTAAAAGAAAACTGAAAGGGTACTCAGAGAGTGTTTTCTTCCACGGATGTTATAAAGGGAAGGGCCTGTAGTTGTTCAATTCATGCTCAACGTGTATACTTGTATTAATTCTGTTTTAGTGTACTTTATACCTCAAGTAATGTCATATTTAATCTGAGAATTCTATAATAAATTGAAAAAAATCTGTTCTATGATACAGATCCGGAGCAAAATTTATTGGTTTTTTGTTGGGGGGGGAGGGGTTAACAAGACTTTAAGACTTGTTAACTTAAAGTCTTCAACACTCTAAATTTACCATTAAAGGTCAAATGTTTAGTCAATAATGTTTTTGATGAAAATATTTCATGTGTATATGATGAAATAATATTAAATGTATCACAGCGATGGTAAACATCTAGCAAGAATTTTATTAATTTCATGGAAAAACAGTCAACTTTAATTAGATTAGCTCTCAGTTTCTGCCAACTCAACCGTTTGCTAAAACATGTTTTTAGAAAATTGTTTGACGCTTTCTAAGACTTCCTTTAGCTGTATTAAGTTACATAATTCTGTTTGATAAGATAACATCATATGTTATAATATGCAAAGGGGGAAACAAATACCGCAAGCAACTCAAACAAGTGGAGATGGCTCAACCGGGTCCAGTCATGTGGAACCAACTTTTCAATAAGAAATAGTATGTCAAAATGGTCATGATATAAATAGTTGAGCAGGAACTTAAAAGTTCAGGTACTGACCAACACATCTATACAAAGTTCAAAACATTAACGGTTGAGAAAAGGACAGGGTTACTGTGTGTCACTTAGTGTCATATTGTCTCACATTTCACAAAGCATTATGTATTCCTACAACTACAATATCTCCATAAGTACTTAGCAATCAGTTTAAGGCACAAGAGCAATAGTCTAAAGTGTATTAAAGAGATTCTTGGTTGAAGTTCTCAGTAGAGTTAGTAGCTGGCAATAACTCATACATGTCAAACTTATCTTTATTTGTATAGAACATTTCAAAAGAAATCTAATGCTTTTTGAATGTGTTTTAGAGGGGTTCAAATCAAATCGTACCACATCTTGTCTCAGGGTGCTTTTTAAAAAGATCAAGCCCAAACCAAAGTCTTTATTCATTATTCTAATGAGACCCAACAAATTCCTCCACAAGAAGCACTTTGCCTTCTAACGGGCAGAAACATCGCACAGATCCAAGACTTGCGGGATTGGAGATGTGCAGAGAAGGAGAGAGAGAGAGGGAAAGACAGAGAGCGAGAGACAGGAAAGAGGAGCGAGACGGACATGGGAGGTGAGGGAGAGAGGAGAGTGCAAAAGAGAGGAAGATTCTGAAGGAGTGTGAGGGAGAGGGCAAGAGAGAGGAAATTGGAGAGAGAGGGAGATGGTGAGGGTGTGTGAGGGAGAGGAAGAGTGAGTGATAAAATAAGGGGGGGGGCAGACATGCAAGGTAAGAACAATAATATCAACTGTGGTAGCCGGCGCCTCTCCTGAGATTCCTGCTGCCGAAGGAACCCCTGGGATGATAAATGACAAATACTCAAAAAACAAAGATCGTGTCTTGCTCACCATTGGTCGCCGATCTTAGCATTTTCACATCTGATGGTAAACCTATATAAAGGGTCGCCTCGTTCAAGTACCTGGGTATTTGGTTAGATGACAAGCTTTCATCTGATGCAGCCTCGTCCATTTTTTACGTAGATTTTATTCAAATGTAGCATTCATCTCTACATTTCTTTACTAATGCTAAGTCCCTTGCTCATCACTGCGTTCTTTATCATTTGGTGTGTCGGATGTCATTGACCACCCATAAAAAACGACACTGCAACATTTTTTATCTATGAGCAATACTAGGTAAAATTCCAGCTTAGCTCTGCACCATTCTCTGTGTCAGCTCACTTCCCCTACACTGCATTATGGGCTTGGAACAATCAACAAGAGGGCCTACCAGTATTCACTCGTATCAACTGATAAGTTAAACAGCATCATAAATAATGGGTTAATTGTTTTTCAGTAGAGAAAAACATTGCAATTTAAAATGTGTGTTTTGCTGCTTCCTTGGCCAGTTCTCTCTGGTAACAATAATAATAAAAATATATATATAATTGTTTTATTTATTTATTTTAAATGGAACCATTTTTACAGTGTTGTTTGTTTTTTGAACTGTGTTACCTTTCTGACCCCTAACTATTTCCTCTGTCTGCTTCACACCAGACACAAACACTAGTGTGTCATCATATATCACACCTCTGTCATTCGTGAAACCCCGGCTATGTATTTAAGATCGTGCACTGCAGCAGCGTCACGTCACTGTTGTTTTGTTCAGTGTAAGGGGAAACAAAACATTTTTGTCTTTGCTATTCTACTGAACGATCTTTGTGTAGAGATGAAATAATCTGATTACAAAAATAAAAATTTTTTATCATCATTTATCGATAAATCTGATGAAGTCAAGCTTATGACCGAGTTGGTGAATTTGACTGAATAAATACAAATGTCTAAAGCTGACCTATTTCCTCTGGAATCCTTCATATTTTGTAATACTGGCTGTCTTAAAGTTACCAGCTGTGTTACGACTCATCTAACAACATTGAGAATATCACACAATAGTAATGCACAATTAAAAGAAACCAAATCCCCTAGAATTAGTTTCAGTAAACCCCCCCCCCACCACACACACACACACACACACACACACCCACACACACACACAAAGGCTGAGGCTGACATTCTCCTGTTTTCCGCTTTGTGTTACAGGATCAGTTCTTCAACAGTTCAGGAGCTTTTATTAAATCTGTTTCTTAGCATCACATTGAAGCAGTAAATACAGACTCCTGTTCTAATGCCCCGTGGTTGTTGTCAGTCAAGAGCATCTCTTCAGGCCCAGACTGGCTTCCTTGGAAACTCGTGGCCTATTTCTGTTTGTCTTGACGAGGGTTTTTCCAGCCTGAGGTGGCTATTTTGGTCAGATAAATACAATGTTGTTTTGTGAGCGGGGGTTGAGGAGCGAGGTGCAGATGAGATCACCTCTCAAGGCTCTTGAGCTACAAAACAACAGGCAGCAAGACAAGACAAGAACCGCCGCGAACAGAGGCGGTAAAATAACGGCATTAAATGATTGACATCCTGTCCTCGATTCAGGTGTGCCCGAGGCAAGAAATGAGACAGAACCTGTCCCACCGTCTCTCAGGATGGTGGATACAGATATGTGGAAGCATTTGGAAGAGAAATATTTGTGATCATAAAACATACTTCTGTATGCAGCTGAAAAGAGGGAAGCACAGAATAGCTGCTGGGTGTATTTTAAGGCCTTCACCACAGCGGAGAGCAGAGCCGTCTGGTTGTTGTTACATGATTAGTTTTGTTTGTTTGTGGTTGCGACATTATGGGAAAAACCAAGCTCACAACTTCGGCTTTCTTTTTATTCTTTGGGGTGGAACAGGCATAACACAGTGCCTCTCCTATTGAATGGTGAGAGCGTCTGTTTTTCCTGCTGATTTACTGTCTGCCAATATGTCCGTCTGCCCGACTGACTGTATGTCTGTCTGTCTGTCTCCCTGTTGTGTCTGTGTTTCAACAATAGGATAGACTTGTACCACTCTAAACCACTGACCAATGAGTGTGTGGCTCACTGTTGCCATGTACACTCATGTCTGTGTGTGTAAGAGATTTTATTGCCATGTGGGTGTCTGCGATTCCCACCAGGTGTTGTGAGACGGGTTTGTCGGACAGGTCTTTGGTTTTGTTGCCAGGTTAAACACCTGAATGGGCTCTCAGTGGGCGTTCAGTCTGCGTGCCTGACTGTGTGCATAGGTGAAAAGTCACTATTAAAATTTATAACATAAAGTTTCAATACTTCAATTTTTCCGTTAGAACATTACACATTTTTTAACAACTATATTCTTTGAAATACTGTATGTTCCTATTATTATTCAGATTAAACTATTTTGCATGAAAACATAGAAATAAATTCCAATTTTTAAATACCAGAATCACGTTGGGTTTTTTATTTCCCCAACCACAAACTGGATGATGGACACTGGAAAGGGTTCCTCTTTTTTACTCTTAGTTTAAAGTCTATAAGCAGAATTTTGTGTCAGCTTCTACTGACTGTGGGACTTTGTAAACCCCAACGCATCTGGATTTTCTTGGAGTGTTTGAGTTTTGTGTTAAAATGAGGTCATCATTGCTTTGATTTAAGTGACACACACGATTACTTACACGCCTGTGACTTCACCAATGTCTCCACTGACAGCATGAATAATTCATGCTTCCACCAAAGATGACAACCTCCATTTTCTCCAGTCTCCTCCGCTGTTTTATAAAGTTTACTTCATCATTAGTTACCTATGTTAGTGTGGATTGTGTGTGAGTTTGTTCAAGTTTCATTTGCCAGTTCAACAGTTTTCACATAGATCCTTCATGATTTTGCACATCGGGGACTGGGAATGAGTGTATGCATGTTTATATCTGTTTCTTAGTTAAAATATAGTAATTGATGTGTGGTGTACAGTTTCCTAGTGATAAATTGTGTAAATATTATCTTAACAGAGGTATTGACTCGTGTGAACTTGCAGTAAAATTCTATCTATCTCTTGGACATGCGGTGATTTGCTTGTTGCAGAGAAACACAACTATCCACCACAGAATCGTGGGTGGGTTGCAGATCATATCCTGGTTGTGCTTTTGACAGCTGAGATCAGATTAGAAGCTCTAAGCCGAGCCTCAAGACTGTGACCTCCAATGCGAGGTCACCGTGGTCAACGATGAACATGGGGAACACTGAAGGAGGGAGTAGGAACGGGATAGAGGAGGAGCGGGGTGATGGGTGGGGGATGGCGGACAGCCGTTACTGTCATTGTTCATCAGGGAACCCAGGGGTGAAATGAGAGCAGGGAAGACAGAAGGAATAAAAGGAGGAGGAGGAGGAGGAGGAGGAGAGGTCAGTGTAGGGAGTTGGACACTAACAAGACACCCTTCAGCCTTGAGTACACTTGTTTGCTGTCCCACTCTGCACTCCACCTCCTCCCCTCTTCACCAGCTCTCAATGCAGATGTGTTTCCCTGCAGCTGCTGCATTTCTCAATAGGATCTTTAGCCGCCCATCCCAGCTGTGTTGCATGGGTGCCAATTTAACTACATGTAATTTGAAATGTTTCTATTGCATGACTATAAAATGACCTAATGGTGGAAAAACAAAGTTGCTTTCGTACAGAGAAGGATGACTCATTGAGCACCAAAATAGTACGTGTATGATGTCTAGTGAAATCATTTTACAGTTTTTTTTGCTTAAAGTTAGAGGAGAAAATGAACTCCAATCTCACATCATCAGAATAAATATACCTTGACCAGTCATAACATTAGAACCAAAGCATTAGGTTAGAGTAACATTGATTATCTCATAACAATGGCTCCCATCAGTAAGTGGAATTATTAGGCTGCGGGTGAACATTTTTGTCCGCCAACTTGATGGTGTTACATGCAGAAAAAACGGGCGACTGTGAAGATCAGAGGAACTTTAAAAAAAATCAAAACTGTGATGGCTCCAGAAATGCAGAAATGCAGGTCTTGTTGAGTGTTCCCTGTCTGCAGTGGTAAGTTCCTGACAAAGTGGTCAAAGGACCGACAGCTCGTGCGCAGTGGTTACCGCCTCAGGCCCAACATTAGTCCTTGTTGTCCACTCCCATAGAAGGGCTACTGTAGCACTCATTGCTAAAAAAAAAGCTCATGCTGGTTCTGATGGAGAGACATCAGAACCCACATAGCATAAGAGAGATGAATTGGCGGCAAAAGGATGACCTAAACTATATCAGGCAGGTGGTTTTAATTATGCGGCTGGTTATCCTAGCTAACATTGGGTAAGGAAGCAAGAGAACCGAGATAGAACCAATGAAACATTGGAAGAATATGCATACCCCACAATGAAAAACTTCCAGGTACCAGGTGGATTTGAAAACCGCTTAATTTAAATAATTCCAGAAATCTAATAACATATTCTATTAAGAATATCGGTCATCAATAACAAGGTCAATTTGTGAATAATGGCCCATTAATGTGAAATCCGATCTTCCTGTCCCCATTTTTAAGTCTACTTAGTTCACTATGTTAGAAATCCTTTAAGTCTGCTCCACCTTACCCTCAGAAACAAAAACATATTGGGTCTCTCCAAGATAATAACCTGTCTGACTGAGGAGATCTGAAAAGCCAAACATATTTTGCTGCTCTGCTCCTGGACACTGGACAAGGCTGCAGACCAGACGTAATCAGTGGTATGGATGGGTGGAGGTAGCCGCAATGACTAGTTCTGTGGGCATGAGGAAGCTACAGGTGACAGAGTCAACATGTCCACTGAGCTGTGATACCTGGGTATAAACACTCTGAGGACTTATTTCATGAAAACAAACAGCTGAGGGTTGAACTATGAAGAATGTCAGGTTTGACCAATTTCAGTTGTGTTTAACACTACTATGATATAATAATAATAATAATAATAATAATAATAATAATAATAATAATAATAATAATACATTTAATTTATAACGCACTTTACATTTGGATCAAATCTCAAAGTGCTACAAAGTAAAAGCAGATTAAAGCATCAATAAAAAAATTTAATAATAACTATATAAAAACATGACCAAAAAGCAGCAATGTTAATTAAAGTTATAGATTCTTCTAAAAAGGAAAGTTTTAAGTCCTTTTTTAAATGTGTCAGTCGTCTGTGGAGCCCTCAGATGGTCAGGGAGGGCATTCCACAGACGAGGGGCAGCAGAACAGAAGGCCCCATCACCCAAGGAGCTGAGCTTAGTCCGAGGAAGGAGGAGGCGGTATGAGTGGGTAGAACGAAGGGATCGTGTTGAGGTCAGTTGGGTGAGTAGTTCTTTTAGGTAGGGGGGGGCGTTACCATGGATGCACTGGTGAGTGAGGAGAGAGATCTTATAATCAATCCTGCTGGAGATGGGAAGCCAATGAAGGGAATGAAGAACAGGGGTGATGTGTTCATGTTTACGAACTCTCATCAAGATCCTTGCAGCACTGTTTTGAACATACTGTAGTCTTTGAAGACTTTTATCAGGGATCCCGATGAGAAGTGTGTTACAGTAATAAACATGTGAACAAGGTTTGATTTCACTGATGTTGAAATGATTGTTTGTCAAGTTTCTGTGCATTAATACATTTAAGATCTGTCTCTGTCTGTCATTATGACCACTGCTTGATAGATTTTTATGTAACTCTGTAGGAGGAGTTAGATGTGAACCCATTACATGCTGGAGTGACTTTGGATTAAGCAGCAGATTTGATTTGGTCTTTCCACTTGACAACATTAAAAAAATTATTTTATTTATTTTTACTTTTTTTTTGTAAATTATGCATAAACTACTTAATGTATTACCATGAAACTATACTAAACTATAAAACGGTGGATCTATTTAAATTTTTTTAATGGCATTTTTTCAGTATTCTCCAATAACACATTAAAAAAACGAACAGATTCTCTATATAACTTTGTGTGGGTATGAGGCAATTCTAAAAGAAATTGAACCACTGAAATTTGGATTACATTTGCATAATGTTATATTCTCTGATACTGAGCCTTGAGGACAGTCATTTTGATCTTTTTCGAATATTGCACGATGCTAATGTCAGGTTAGTTTAAAGAAATGTTAACCGCAAAATAATAAATCCAGCAAAGCTAGAGAGGCATGTTGGCACTGTGAACACAGTCTACTTATGATATGTTCTATTTGATCTTATAGACTCTTGTTTCAAGTATGATTGATGTGTAAGAATTAATTGTATATTGGGAGGAAAAGGTAAAAAGTGAGCTGGGACAAAATATTCCAAACCCTGGTTCCTGGTTTACATTTATTCATGTAATTTTGTGACTGCGTCTCCCCCTCTAGGATTGATAATATTCTTTCGGATCCTGTGATCATGCTGTGGTGACCTCTAACCCTAACGCTAAATGTTTTCTGGTTATGCTAATATGGTATAATGGCGAACCTGAGCGACTGATCTCTGAAATCTTGGCATGTGAATATTATTTAATTAGTTATATAAAGGCTTAAGGTTAACTGTCACTCCAACCCTTGCCTGATAAAACGCAGATATTTGTGTCAAAGTATTTGACTCTACACTGACTTTATCCGTGTACACTGACTTTATCCGTGTACACTGACTTTATCCGTGTACACTGACTTTATCCGTGTACACTGACTTTATCCGTGTACACTGACTTTATCCGTGTACACTGATGTGAGAGCATAGGTTGTTGTGAGTTTTAGTCACTTTTAATATAACAGGTTAATCAGGACGTTACACCCAACGTCAACGTTATTTCTGAAGTTACTGGGTAAGCAAGTTACCTCGCTTTGAGGAACACGCCTATCTTGCGGATCCGACATGTAAGTCACAAATCAAAAATATTTAAAGGATTGTGCATTAAACTCCCTGTATGTTGGTTAATTCAATCCTGTTTTTTATCTCTTCACTGCCACCCCCAGCTGACCCCCTGCCAAAAAACAATAACTAACGTTAAACCATGGACTCGGTGTAATAAGATTCAAAACACGTTATCATCTGGAACCACATCTGAGGAGTCTGTTGTTAAATATATCTTGGCTTAGAATTCTACAGCTGTGAGATGAAGCCAGCATAATGAACAGCAAAACAAATTAACTGGATAGTCCTTTTAGGAACATATTATGGACTAGGGAGTTAAAAAATATTTGCTTTTATTCTGTATACCTGATATCAAAGCCCTGAGGTGGTCCCACACTTTGGAAACTACTCTACTGAGTTAGCTGGGCTACGAAGGACATCTTATTCCAGAAATCACTCCACATGATCTTAAGCTCCATCACCTGCTTCCATTTAGTCCAGGCGCCCTGCTGTCTCTTTGCTATTGCTCTGCCAGTCCTTTCCTTTTCTACAGCTGCCCTGACTTCATCGTGGATTAGCTGCCGTCACTCCCTCCCTCTTGCTTATCAAATCATGGGACATCAAGGTTTCAAAGACCAGTTCTTCCCTAGGTGACTGCCCCCATCAGAACTTTATGGCCTAGTCGGGTTTCAACTCTTTCCACTACAGCTTCTGCTCTCTATTTCTTCCCATCCTCACTGCAGCTCCTGCTCCAGCGACCTTTGGACCTAAAGATTCCCGGTACGGCAACACATCTCTCACTCGCATTACCATGAACTCCTCCTCGATAGATTTCAAGGCGAGTCTCAGCTTGCAGTTGTTCCAATTGAGAGCAATGTCACTGATGGTCCTCGGTAAACCTAGCCATCTTTGCAAGCGCTGGCGAACCACCATCTCTAGTTCTTCAACAATGGGAATTGGGAACTAGTGTAGTAGGACTGGCCAGAGGATTCTTGATAGAATACCATGCTGGTATAGGCCACTCCTTTCTACCTCTTGCAACCATTGCTCGCACTCCCCACAGGTGTTCCTTATTGCTGCCTTGTGTCTGAGTGTTGCATCAAACATCTTCCCCGGGTTTTTGACAGAGTTCTCAGTGATGGTTGAGATTTGTGTGTCTGCTACAGAGAGTCTGAATTTGTCCAGGACTCTCCCAGGTCTTCTTTAGCACCATAGATTTTTATTTTCTAGCCTTGATGGAAGTTCTTGCCCAACTCATCAACCTCACCAGCCCCTTGCATTTCTCCACTACTTGGGGACCCAAGTTAAGGGCAATGTTTAAAAATGCTTTAAGTCGTGCCACTTGGGCTGTGAGCTGAGCTCCTTCTGGTTTTCTTGACTACTTCTTGAACCTTTTGAGAAGTGGTCCTTGTAAGTCAAGCTGCCCTTTTGTTCTGCAGGGGCAATAAGTGTGTTACAATCTCCCAGTTCAACTGGGTTGCTGAAGGCACTTTTCTTCTGAGCCAACTGCTGTTTTGTGAACTGAAAGGGGTTGCTGATATATTTGACTCTTTTTCATTCCATTTCCCTTCTGCGCCTGCGATGCTGCTTTGCTCTTCCAGTAGTCCCCTTTCCTCCAGGTTTGCCCGCTTACCTTGTTTACTGAGGGCTTTCAATTCTTTCTGGATGTTATGGATTCTTGTGGCTCTGTTGTTCTTAGCATATGGCTGTTTGGATTGCTTTTCCTCTCTGCCAAACCGCTCACCTGCTGCAGTCACGACTATTGTTTTCATTGTTTGCAGTCTCCAATCCACATCTCCTTTGTCTGTATTGTCCAACCAGAGGTCTATGTCCTCATCCAATCTTTGCCACTCTGTTATTTGGGTGGGTTCACACAGTTCGTGCTTAAAACCAGTCTTCACAGCATGCAACACGTGGAGGCTCTGGGTACTGTAGGGTGACTTCTGACCTTGCTCCTCCTCTGTCTCACCAGATTGGGAGACTGTGCATTGTGGTGCTCTCTGCCGAACTTCGTTTCATTTTTGACTGATGGATTTTCACACCTGTCTAGTTCTTACGTATTTTGCAGCAGATCCACTGGACAGTAATCGTCCTTTGTCCAACGCATTACATGTTTGGAGCACTGTGAGCCTCCAGCAGTTTCCTCTGGCTTTGCCCCATGCTCTCTGCTCTACTTCAACCATAGAGGGGTGAGACAAACTAGAGATGTGCCTGATCCTGAGGCTCCAGGATCCCAGCTCAGCTGACGCCGGTTCACATGCAGACAAAAAAGCGACATTTTTAAAAGAGGAGAGGATTCATTCAGATAGCAAAAGCAGATGTAACATTGCGGTGGTCTGTGAGGTCATTAAGAACAAATGATTTTTAACTTTTCATTTAACCTTTCTTATTCATCATGTCTGTAGGCATTTGTTGTTTACCTTGAACTATAGCTACACTGCCCACTATGATTTCTGATGGTACTGCTCCATTTTGGTTCTAGCTGTAAGAACTCCAAAAAGTGCACAAATATGCATGAAATGAACAAAGAGTACTGATTAAAGGCTCCGTCCCTAGGCTAGTGACATCGAGCATAAAAAGGTGTTTAATGTTTCATGATATTAGCGTCATCTCTCCATTGTCTCTTCTTCACATCTTTAACACCAGGTCCACCTGCTCATGATAGCATCACATCATGTATACCAATGTGCTATGTAAAAGAAAATTCTGTGTGATATACAGTAAAATACTGGATTCTGCAGTTTACAGAACTTTACCATAAAAAAAATGTGAAGAAAGTACCAGACATTACGGTTATCTTAAACAGTTGAGAACTGTTAATCATTGACAACAAATAGATGTATTAAACGTATTAACCTGTTAACAGTACTTTTCTACAAACATCTGGCTTCCTTCAAGAAATGAATTCACTCAAGTTGGTCAAAATAATAATGTTACTTTTAGGGTAATGGTATTATTACTTGCCTGTGACGTAGGGGTATTTTCACATTAAATTTGGCAGAAAGTTTGAATTTCCGGAACTGGGGGTTTTCCCATATATTATGACTGTTACAACAACAATCAAAGTCACGTTCTGCCTCTTGATTTAGGGTAATTCTCTATCTCTACTTTTAGTCTTTTACAGTTGACTTTTTTATTACTGTAATTTATACAAAAAAATTCACAGTGTGAGAAAGATATTGTCATTCTTCTCATTTAACCAAGCATATGTAGCATACTTCCATATAGGTGCGTTGAACCCACACTGTTTACTGATTACTGTCAGTCCACTCTCACATACCACACACACACACACACACAGACACACACACACACACGCACACACACACACACACACACTTAACCAGGACTCAGAAACAAGTCTCTGTTCCTGTCCTCTATCTTGACATCATTACACTGTCAGACAGAGCAATAACAAACAGTTGATTCATTCTGGATCAGACATTACTGATAAAGTGGTCTTGTTTAAACCAGTCAGTACAGCAGGCTGCCAAAAGATACTGTATGTGTGTGACGTAGAGAGCGTGTAAAAAACACATACACACACACCCAGACCAGGTAGAACCAGACAGACGAGTCCTTATACGTACTTCTTCATGAGGCAAGGTGTGTAAGGCAGGGAGTGCCCAAAAACATGCACACAAACACACAAACACACACACACACGCACACACGCACACACACACATACACACACCAGACAAAAACAAATGTGAAAGTACAGGGTTGGTACAATAAACACTGAGTGGAGTCTCATGTGTATTTTCTCAGTGGAAGGAGCATGTTAGATCCTGTTTAAAGATAATGCTGAGGTGTGTGTGTGTGTTTGTGATTCTCAAACAACAAATCAAAACAAATTTTATTGTGGTGGCATTTACAGGTGTTAGTGTGTGAATGTAACGTATGTTCTTGAACAAATTATTTTATCTGCATGGATCTACGGAAGAGGATTAGGGCAACATATGACTACGTGAAAATTTTTGGGGGGTATTCTGACTTTAAACTCAGAATTCTGACTTTATTCTCAAAAGTCTGACTTTATTCTCAGAATTTTGACTTTAAACTCAGAACTCTGACTTTATTCTCAAAATTCTGACTTTATTCTCAGAATTCTGACTTTAAACTCAGAATTCTGACTTTAATCTCAAAATATATGGAAGAGGATTAGGGCCACATATGACTACGTGAAAAGATTTGGGAGGAATTCTAACTTTAAACTCAGAATTCTGACTCTAATCTCAGAATTCTGACTTTGAACTCAGAAGTCGAACTTAAATTTCAGAATTCTGACTTTAAACTCAGAATTCTGACTTTATACTCAGAATTCTGACTTTAATCTCTGAATTCTGACTTTAATCTCAGAATTTTGATTAAATCTCAGAATTCTGACTTTAATCTCAGAATTTTGATTAAATCTCAGAATTCTGACTTTAATCTCAGAATTTTGACTTAAATCTCAGAATTCTGACTTTGATCTCAGAATTCTGAGAATAAAGTCAGAAGTATGGGTACCTATAAGGAACTAAGGTCATTTTTCCTCATGAAGAAGGGATCAGTACTCGGACAGACAGATGCGTACTAGAGGAAGTCATCTCTACAATGGAAGAGCAAAAGGTGAGTGAAAAAGAAAAATACGATGGTTTGGTGTGTTAAGTTTGTGAAAACGAAGTAAAGGGTAGGATATGAAGCATGTAAAACGCAGACACTGATTACCTCAATGGCAGAGTTTTGGCTAATGGGGGGTTACGTTCATGACCGTGCTAACTGGTGACTCTCAGCCGCGTTGTTGGTTGTCTGCGACAACGTCATTTTAAAATCATGTAAAAGTTAAAAGGACTACACTAATACTTTATTATCATCCAGACTTCTCAGAAGCTACCACCATGGCAACCACCGACATATTCGGCTAATAATCGCCAGCTAATAAGGGTCACCAGTCAAACCAATGCAGTAGCAAAGGCAGTGTGAAGTGTGTGTTTCACGTCTAACTATAACTGATTGTTCTTAATCCAAACAGGAGTTTGTGAGTGTTAATAGGGAATGTTGATACACTAACCAAGGCAGTTTGGTTGAGTTTTAATGGTGTCCGTCAACTTTGACTGAAGTACGTCTGACGGTTGTTGCTGGCATACCAGTGCCTTTAATCGATCCCTCACTCCAATTAGACCAGTCGTAGACTCTTTGAATCCAGAAGGTGTGCTGTTGTAATGACAGAATTGATAAAGAAAAATGGCGTTGATGGAGACGGAGCTGATCGCGGTGTGTGCGCGCGCTTGGCCGGACTGCATTGATGATGCTACTCTGTCCATCTTTATTATAATCACGAACATCTGCTGTTCTTCAATGAACATCACCAGTTGATCAGCATGCATTGGAAGAAAATCATCATATTCTTTCTTACTTATTTTGTGCAGATTGACAGCGACGTCATCGCACTGATAGATGATCAAACTCTGGGAAACCACATAACCTCTTACGGAGACCGAATAGCCCTTTTCAATTTTTGCAGAACCAAAAAGCCCTTGGCAAAGCGGAAAAAAGGGCTTTTAGAAAAACTTTGTGAGAAAATGGCAATCAGAAAAGAAGGAGCCAAAGAAAATTCATCACATGTAGGCACAAATGAAAATGTCACATTCAAACACAAAAACATTGCAGACAAGGAAGATAAAAACAACCTGCAATATAGAGATTCGATGTATTCCCAGTGACGGTAAAGTCGTCAAACAGGTGAGGGTAAAGCAGAAAGGTGGCACCAGATAAAATTCAGTTGCCAATTAATGCTGGAATAACAGACATCATTCGAAAAGGAAAGAAACTTTTCTTCCCTGATGGAATATCTACAAAAAGATCAGAATCAGATTTTGAGTTTGAGGTTTGGGACTTCCAACAAAACCTCCGTAGTGATGAAGTGATGAGTGTCTCTCTGTTGGCTCCTAGTACGAGACTGCAAGGCTGACAATCTGACGCTTTTATATTGCGACAAAGCCAAAAGAACTTGGAGATGAAGCCAGTGAGACTTCTGAAGTGATCCTTGTCTCAGCACTCAGTGGCAAAAAAATCAACGCGCCAGTGGGAGATGTCATGGAAGGTTTTTTTTGTAGTTGAGCCTGCTTTGGATATGTCGCATGTCTCTGAAATGACCTTTGGTCCCATTTTTGGTATAGAAGAAGAAACAGATTACACATTGATCTATGAGGGTTTTCCTATGCCCACCAGTGCAGCTCATCCAGAGGATGTGATAACGATCACTGTGCATCATGGTAACACTTTACCAGATATGATTACAGCTTTCTCTGATGCAGAGTGTGAGATGCATGCATCCAGAAAACAAAGAAGAAGCAGGCAGTGGATGTGGGGTTCTGAGAGATGTTCTCAGCTGCTTCTGGCATGGATTCCATGATCGATGCACACTTGGTACAACGGTTAAAGTGCCCTTCATTCGCCATGATTTTTCTGCTGAAACATGGAAGGCAATTGGCAGAATTGTTTTGAAAGGTTCCGAAGACTACCAATATTTTCCAAACAAACTCGCACTCCCTTTGCTTGGACAAGTGATTTTTAACTTTGTGTACAGTGATCTTAAATCACATTTTCTTCAGTTTGTGAGCCCTCAAGAACGTAAAGTTTTGATGCAAGCAATGACCGATTTGTCAGCAGTGGACACAACGATCTCTTGGAAGTTCTCAACAACTATGGCTGTCGAAGGAGAATCACCAGCGAGAATCTTCATACAATACTTGATGAAATAGCACACAAAGAACTTGTCCAAAAACCCATGTTTGTAATCGATAACTGGAGAGAGATCTCCATTCATCATCTCTCAGTTGGTCGAGAGGAACTGACTAACTTGCTCTCTAACCTGCAGCCAACCACAAAGAAGGTGTGTAAACTGCTGAAATTTTGTAACGGTCTGACTCCAAAACAAAAACAAGTGGAACATCATCTGAAAAGATTCTTCAGAAAGCTTGATGAAGGTAAACTTCAGAAATTTCTGCGGTTACTGCACTGGATCTGATCTCATAGTTACAGACAGCATCTATGTGGAATTTGATGTTGAGAAGACAGAGTTCACAGGAAGACCAATCGCGCATGAATATGGAAAGATTCTGCACTTATCTGACGGTTATGAGAATTTCCCAGATTTCCGTTCAGAATTTAATGCCATTCTTGAAAGCAATGTCTGGGTAATGGATAGTGTTTAGTTTAACACAACTATTATCACAACAATGCACAGTTCAGAGTTCACAGATCCTCAAGTTTGTAATATTTATGCAAAATTGTAAGGAATCGTGTTCATTTGTTTTAAAAGCCTATAATAAACACTTTAGCATTGCCTTTAAGAAAACATATTCCAGCTGTATAAAAAAGAAGCAAAAAATCAGATACTATACAACAAACCCTTTCTAGCTGTACAGAAACATGGTTTTTGATGTAATCAAAGGGCTTTCAAAGCTGAGTACTGAGATTTTACAAGGAATTGTGGTACGCTTTCATCACTGCTGTGTGCAACAATTACAGTAAATATGAAACTGTATTTTTTCTTTGTAAGTTGGACTGTCATTTTTGACAGTAGAAAGGTCTCTTTCCAAGTTAGACTACTTCATACAGAGCATATAATCTGCTTAGGTTTTAAGTAAGTAAAACCTTACACCAATGTGTTGTTCTTTGCCCAGAAATGGTATAAATTTACTTGTAACGTTTGCATATATATCACACAAAATGTGACTTTATGTACCATTGCTTGATTGAATTGAATTCCGGCGTTGGTAAAATACAATTTCCTAATTTTTGGAAGTCATATTATAATGATGCCACCTTCTGTATCTTGTTGATCAAATCTTAAGGTGGCTCTTATAGTATCTTGACCTGTGAAACCACAAATCCCAGTGTAATTTCATGATCGTGTACTTCATTCAAGTGAGACTAGTTCTTCATTCTTAAGATTTTCGATTTTTTTTTCAAGTTTGGACACATACTATCTGATACACTAAATTAGAAAGCCTTTTTGTAACCAAAGAAGTCTGCAGGCAGTACTCCAATTCTGGCAGTCATTGCTGCAAGCAAAAAAAAACTGATGTACACATTTCTTTTAATGCGTTACGGATTGTTACAAAATCAATGCAGTCTGATCATTTTGAGTCCTCACCATACACATCAGCAAATTCAATATCACTGCTGAAGGGCTGTCATTGTTCTGTCAGATTTACTCCAACTTCTCATGTCGTGTTCTGTTCTAGGGTTACTCTTAATACCACAAAGTATTTCCTCACTGTTAAAGGTAGGTCTGGAGTAAAGAGTCAGTCTGGTTTTATACATGTGTTTTTTAAGCCTTAGCACTTGCATCAATTCTTTATTGTTTATGGATAAACCTAGAGGTATTTTACATTACCACCAAATAGGAAATGTTACCTTAATTGTTCATGTTCAGGTCACTGAACACTTATTAAAATTTGATTATGTGCAAACATTGTAAGTATTTCTTTGTTACTGAAAGACAGTCTGAAGTAGAGTCTGATTACACTATCCAATTCTGGCATTGCAGGCATTGCTGTAAGCAGCAAAACTGATATAAATCAATCAGTGAGTGGAAAGTTCTTCAGAAATTGAAGAGGGTCATTTTCTCTCAGTAGTAGAGGATGTATGTGGCCAGAGTTCCATAATCATCCATAGGCCGTATGACATGGCTGTCAATCTGCACAGAAGAAAGACAAAACAGAGCTGCATGAATAATGTTACTGTTGAGTCCCTTTAATCCGTATGCGTGTTAGTATGAAAATATTATTGCAGGAAATCTTTGAATCCGTGGGTTAGAATCCAAAAAAATTATGAATCAAGGTTTCTATTTTCATAATTCTATGTAGCTTTTCAAAACTTGACAACCCTCTCCAGATAAGAATAATCAAGGGAACTTGACAGGCTCTAACTGTGGGACTGCACACTCCCTTGCAGCCTTGTCCGTATCTGAATGTTGCCTGCAATCAAAACAGGAATGATGTTTTTAACTCCATCAAACCAGTGGCAATTAGCGCAACTTCTAATGTACGATTAGGCTTCGGGAGAAAGTCTGTACGCTAAAAGTTTACCGTTTAGCATAGTATCCCATGCCGTTTAGCATAGTATCCCATGCTGATGTTCATTGAAGAACAGCAGATGTTCGTGATTATAATAAAGATGGACACAGTAGCATCATCAATGCAGCCCAGCCAAGCGCGCGCACACACCGCAATCAGCTCCGTCTCCATCAACGCCATTATTCTTTATCAATTCTGTCATTACAACAGCACACCTTCTGGATTCAAAGAGTCTACGACTGGTCTAATTGGAGTGAGGGATCGATTAAAGGCACTGGTATGCCAGCAACAACCGTCAGACGTACTTCAGTCAAAGTTGACGGACACCATTAAAGCTCACCCAAACTGCCTTGGTTAATATTTTAATTCTGAAATATTCAGAATTCTGAGTTTAAAGTCAGAATTCTGAAATTTAAGTCCACCTTCTGTGATTAAAGTCAGAATTCTGAGAATAAAGTCAGAATTCTGAAATTTAAGTCCGACTTCCGTGATTAAAGTCAGAATTCTGAGAATAAAGTCAGAATTCTGAAATTTAAGTCCGACTTCTCAGATTTAAATTCTGAGATTTAAATCAGAATTCTGAGATTAAAGTCAGAATTCTGAGAATAAAGTCAGAATTCTGAAATTTAAGTCCGACTTCTGAGATTAAAGTCAGAATTCTGAGATTTAAATCAGAATTCTGAGAATAAAGTCAGAATTCCCCCAAAAATTTCCACCTAGTCATATAATAATAATAATAATACATTTAATTTATAATGCACTTTATGTGGCTCTAATCCTCTTCCGCATGGATCTATTTGTATTTTTATTTAAGGAATATTTTATTTTTAAGGAATAATTAATATTGTTGGTATTAATTTGGGTGTAAAATGTAAAATGTTTTTGTTGTGTCTACTGTCTATTTTAATACAAACCTATCTCTGTCTAAGACAACACACTTATACCAATCAGCCATAACATTAAAACCACTGTCCAACAAATTAGCTCAATTATTCACTGTGTATTCTGACACTTCTCTATTGAAACCGACATGTACTTTTTCAGAAATTTATTCTGCAGCACATGTATGGAGGGATAAGACAACAACGACTATTCTTTGCTCTCCACGTACATTAGTTAATCTTGGGGGACAGTGACCCGGTTTTTCCTTCATTAGATTCCTGAAGCAGTAGTGAGCACTCTGGATTAGAAACACCCAACAAGGCCTGTAATTCTGGAGATACTCTGACCCAGTCATCCAGCCAACGCAATTCGGCCCATGCGAGAGTCGCTTCGATCCTTTATGCTCGCTCTGCATTCACCAATCCAACTTCAAGGATAAAATGTTCCCTTGTTGCCCAATATATCCCACCTACTGACAGGAACAACTGTAACGAGATAGTCAATGCTATTCTGACGTCCCCTGTCATTGGTTATAATGTTATGGCTAGTCAATGTAAATGAGCATTTGTAGTATGTTTCCACAAACGCATGTCTTTGAATGTAGCTTTCTGATCCCCACACTCTATTTCCTTTGTCTGTAAACAACATATTATTAGTTTGTCTCGATGTCACTCTGACACCATGTGACACTGTAGAGAGAGACATTCCAGTTTCACACAACTTTATCTTAATCTTTATATTTATCTTTTGTTTTTTCCCTCAAGTAATATTAACAATGTTCTCATTAAGTACACTGAGGTTTCCATGACCATCCGACAGTTTAAACCACACGTGTCAAACTCAAAGCCCACGGGCGAGACAATATCTAATTTCAATAATAACTTGCCTGCTGTTAGACAATACAAATACCACAGATAATACAAATCCCAGAATGAACTGCGACGCGTCGATCAAGAGATCCAGCTCCTCCCTGCTCCTCTGTTGTAGGATGTCAGCATTTATCTAGTCACTTTAATGAATGTTCTGGATGGATACGAAGCCTGGGAGTGGACGTGGACTAGAAAAAAAAAGAAAACGCTGAATAATGAACGTATTAGTCAGTTAACTGGCAAGTACGTTCACGTCCTCCGGTAGTTCCAGATGTGTCAGTGCTGTTGCGTTAAAGACAAGGAGACATTAAGTTGCTTACATTCAATGTGAAATACACCTGGAGGCCATTCATAAACCTAACTGTGTTCTTGGGTGCAGCTGCTCCAGACTGCAGTAACAGATACGAGGAGCGACTGTCTAATTTGGCTGTTTTATTATGGCAGAGGGAAGAAACAGCTTAATTATCCAAGCCTTTAACATGGGTAATTTGAAGTTCATTTTTGGTTGATATTATAAATTAAAAATGGACGGATTCTAAATGTAACTTGAAAAATATAATTTTCTGGCTGTTGTTGATTCATATGAATAAAAAAATTTCATTGGAGATGATTTTGTGAAACACTGCTGATAGAGAGAGAGACATAAAAATGAATAATACTGATCTTTTTTTAATTGTATCTGTAATTTGACTCTTTTCTATGTTTATGTGTACTTGTTTGCTCGGAATTCTATAAAATAAGTAAATAAAATAAGAATAAATTGTCACATTACCTCAGATTAAACATGGCTAATTTGAGTTCTGTTCAGCCCTCGATGTGATCTCAATTTTTAATTTTTTGGTACTGGTTTAAACCAATCCCCCCCATGTTAGTTTCATGTTTGGATGACAGCCTTTGGTGTGGTACGACTTCTTTTGTTTTATGGATTTTGCTATAGATTGCTATAGTGTGAGGACATTATGTTCCCTAAAAACGACTTAACTACAAAAGAGGTGGTAGAAGAAGACGTAATAAACCCATTTTTTTTTCAGCTCAGACAATGTAGGAGGAAGCTTTCACAACAGACTTTCAAGCCCTGCTATAGCTAACAGGAATCTGCTGGGTGTGTTTAACATAGTCCTCTTTCAGAATAGAATAAATAATTGCAGGTTTCAGAAGAGGCAGATTCAAAGAAACGTTATCTCTGCAGGTTTCTTTTCTTCCCATATTTTTGTTCTTCTGTTTCATTGTCTCAACTTTTAAATTTCAGGGAATTTTTTTTTTTCAACAAGGTCCCATAAACTGAAACTCTACAATTTTGTAAGTTACCTGTGCAAACACACATGTAAACACCTGCTTACACATGCTATCATGTGGTTAGATCATTTGTGGGGAGATTTCTTAAATTAGATTTTTTCAGTAAGCCTGTCTGCTAACCTCAGTGCTCCTGTTCCACAGAAACACACACAAACACACTTCTCTGAAATCCTCCCACGCACATGTGTTTTCACACTTAATGACAAAAGCATAAACCGCATTTCCCCTGAAGCCAGCACCAAAACTTGAATCGGTTGACCTTTGAGACTGATTCTGGGAGAGAGGAAAAAGAGAACTTAGCTGAATAGCCACCAGTGGCAAAATATCTCTGTGGTTTGATCTGTTTGATGCAGTGCTTTGAAAAAATGTTGCACCTCCTCTTGATGTCTTCTATTTCTGTTTGAATCCCTCACTAAACCAAACAAATTTCAACACGAAAAAAGCGGCCGACTGAGTAAATAAAAAGTACAAGTTATGAATGATAATTTTGTTTGTGAAGTCAAAACGTTTGTTCAATATCCAAATCACCAGCATGAAAAAGTACTCACCTCCAGCAGCAGCAACTGAAACCACACACCTCTGATAACTGGAGATCAATCGCTGCCATCATGCGGTGAAATTTTGACCCACTTTTTATTGTAGAACTGCGTCATTGCAGCCACATATGAGGGTAGTGAGCATGAACAGCTATTTTCAGGTGCTGCCACTGTCGGTGGAGTTTTGTCAGTGGAGTTCTGTCAGTGGAGTTCTGTCAGTGGAGTTCTGTCAGTGGAGTTCTGTCAGTGGAGTTCTGTCAGTGGAGTTCTGTCAGTGGGTTTCAGGTCCACACTTAGAGTAAGCCACTCAAGAACTATCATTTTATTCCTTTTGAGTCATCCACAGGTGGACTCACTTTTTTGTTTTTGAATTGTTGCCTCCATTTAATCCATCTGCACCTGAGACTCGACTCACAGACTGATGACCTGACATCCTCCATTAGAGTTTTTTGGTAAAAAATTAACTCCATTAGAGTTTTTTGGTAAAGACCAGAGTTCATTTCCCACCAATTATGACGAGTCTCCCTGGCCCTGAACCAGCAAAACATCTCCACAATGAACCAACCGTAGGTTTGATGTTCTTTTATTGGAATGCTCTGTTAGGTTTACATCAGATGGAACTTTTCACCTATAAGTACGAAGAATATTGTCCACAAAAGCTCTGAGGGTCTTGGGTATGTTGTGACAAAATTCCGATGAGCCTTATTTGTTGTCGGTTTTAGCAGTGGCTTTCACCACACCAATTCCCCATGGATGCAATTTTTTGCTCTGGGACTTTGGAATAGTTGAGCCATGAACTTTGACCCTTATGGGTTGAGAGAGGTCTGCAATTCCTTAGATTTCTTCTGTGGATGTTGACTTCCTGATTGAGCATTCATCAGGGTCTAGGAGATATTGAGGAAGGTCACCTTCCATGAAGGTTCACGATTGTTCCAAGTCTCCTTCATTAGTAGATAATGTATCTCACTGTGGATCATAGGGAGGATCAAAAGCCTTGGAAATAGATGTGTATATCTTCCTGGACTGATGTTTTTAAATCACTTCTTTCCCCATGTCTTACTATTAATAATAATAATAATAATAATAATAATAATAATAATAATAATAATAATAATAATAACTTTTTCTGTATTGCACCTTTCATTTAAAACATGCAGCCCAAAGTGCTTTGGGAAAATAGATGTCATCGTACTTTTACGGCATTAATGCAGAAACCGGTGACCTTTGAAGCCGGTCAAGTGATAATTAGGGGAACTACAACATTTCTGGATGACTGAAACAAGAAGTGACTAAGAGAAACAAACACACCAACCCCTGGAACTTTGAGGAGACTTGAGACTGTGATAAGATACACCTGATAGAGGAGTCAACAGGATACCTCCAAATTCTCTACATTATACCATGAACACTTTTTTTTGTTGCTCAATCCAATCGGGGTATGGTTCTGAACACATCATCTTACTCACTAACTATCAGTACATAGAATATCCGTGGTAATCCCTGGTGAATGAGTGCCTGACGGCCAGTGTTCCCCAGTCAGCAGGATGCCACCTTTGAATGTGGAGTTGCAGAGAACATAAGCCTGCAGCACCTCATTGTATTGTTCGGTCTTCCACACAATAAAACCAGGGCCAAAATACAGGCAAAATACAACCCGGAGCAGCAGTGAACTACAGGCAGACCAGAGGGTTCTGCGGGGGTCCCATTCAGCCAAAAATATACACAAACTTACAGGTTTATATTCATATTCATAATGACCAGCACCGAGGAGGCCAGAGCGTTTCCTAGCTTGATGACAGCTGCCCCCCCGGTGAGTTAGTGTGTGCCGACTCTGTCCACATTTCCTTTGTTGCAATGTTTTGCATTTCATTTCGTTTTTATAATACTATTTGGGTTTGAAAAAAAATTAAATAAACTATGACTTTTCAAATATTGGTGCCTTAGGACACAGAGGGTGATAAAAGTATGTCCAGTCAAGAGCGAGAGGAGGAGCTGATCCTGACAGCATGGCAAAACATGGTGAGTAAGTGAGGAAAGATGTCCTGATAACTGTATCCTTTAAAACTTTGCGTTTGCGGGTTCAGAATTATCCTGTGTTATATCGTTCAATGAAATACACATGCTAAATAATGATGGTGTGATTCAGATGAACACCACCTGTTTTTGGTTGTTTTTTCTCTCTCAGAAGACTGAAAACATAAGTAACCCTCAAACACCTTTTTTCTTACAGATACAACACAGTTTTCCATCTTTAAAAAAGTCCGGTTGTTTTTTTCTATACTTGCAAGCAGCTTTTTCTCCTCAGTTTATTCGGCAAATTGAATCGTATTTTTTTCTCACAACCAAAGTATTTACAGAGTCTGAGCCCGGAATCTTGATGTGTATCTTACATTTTAGTCCAAATATTGCTTGTTAAGTGGTAGAACTGATAGCTCTAATACAAGAGTTAGAGACACTATCTAAATATTTATGGTTGCATAGAAGAGTGATTGTGTTATCAGCAGCACTTATCAGACGAAACGGCTGTCAGCCCTCTCTGGTTAAAGTGCCTAAAATTCTATTTCATAACGCCCCTACAAATAGCTGAATTTGGTTTTGTTGGCTGCTGTATCATAGTATTCAACTTTGCAGCAGCACAGCCTTTGTGAGAACAGCGGATCTGCAGGCCCAGCTCAGTCTTTCCTGTCCAAGCAGAGGCAGTCCATCCAGGCCAGGCGGGCCCTCTTCCCCCGGCTGCAGCCCAGATAGGAGCTGGCATCTACAGAGAAATGGAGGAGTGTAACACCCTCATGGACAGGGCAAAGGAAGGTGTATATTTGGTTCTTTGTTTTGTTTTGTTTGAGTCCAAGTTTCCCACGGTTCTCTATCTGGTTTGCTGCTATTACCACCTGCTGGTCAATGACGGTAGTGCATTTATATGTAACATAAATAATAAATGTAAAGTTTATACTAAGAGTATAGCTTAGCAGTATAGAACTTTAATAAAAGATAATAGTTTTCATTTGTAATATGAATAAGTGGGTGGTTGTCAATCATGTTCATATTTTCTCTTTCCCTCCTGGGTAATAGCTATACATTTTACTACTAAAAGAATTAAATTTGTATGATTTTTAGCATCATTTTCTGTCCAATGCTTTTTATAATCTCATTTAAATATAACTGTTAAACTTCAGACTTTTCTTCAAACACACATACCTTCAGTATTTAACAGAATAAACATATGAAACAAAAGCTTAAACATGTGTTTTAGTCTTTCCAAAGTCCAGTCATGTATTTTGGTTTTAATGGTTGTTTACCCCTAGTTTCCTTCAGATGATGAGCAGAGCAGTTTGGATATTAATAATAATAATAATACATTTAATTTATAACGCACTTTACATTTGGATCAAAAGCTTCAATAAAAATATAATAATAATAATTATATAAAAGCCTGACCAAAAAGCAGCAATGTTAATTAAAGTTATAGATTCTGCTAAAAAGGAAAGTTTTAAGTCCTTTTTTAAATGTGTCAGTCGTCTGTGGAGCCCTCAGATGGTCAGGGAGGGCATTCCGCAGAGGAGGGGCAGCAGAACAGAAGGCCCAATCACCCATGGTGCTGAGCTTAGTCCGGGGAAGGAAGAGGCGGTATGAGTGGGTAGAACGGAGGGGATCGTGTTGAGGTCAGTGGGGTGAGTAGTTCTTTTAGGTAGGGGGGTGCGTTGCCATGGATACACTGGTGAGTGAGGAGAGAGATCTTATAATCAATCCTGGTGGAGATGGGAAGCCAATGAAGGGAATGAAGAACGGGGGTGATGTGTTCGTGTTTACGAACTCTCATCAGGATCCTTGCAGCACTGTTTTGAACATACTGAAGTCTTTGAAGACTTTTATCAGGGATCCTGATGAGAAGTGAGTTACAGTAATCCAGTCTGGAGGAGACGAACGCGTGGACCAGCGTTTCAGCATCACTCAAGGTGAGTGAAGAACGGAGTTTGGAAATATTTCTGATAGATGAAAGGAGATCTTGCAGATGTGTTTGATGTGGGATTCAAAAGTGAGTTGAGTGTCAAATCTTACCGAGGTTGTTGACTGATGAAGAGAAGGGAATGTCGTGACCAGAGAAGGTAATACTGGTTAGGGAGGAAGACTGGGTCTGATGTGGGGTGCCAATTAAAATTGCTTCGGTTTTGGAGCTGTTCAACTGGAGAAAGTTGTTTTTCATCCACACCTTTATCTCCACCAGACAAACGCGGATAGTTGACAGGGGAGATGATGATGACGATGAGGATGGAGAGGCTGCGGAGGAACATGTGTCAGTTTTTATGTAGATTTTCAATTTGAAGAAAGCCATGAAATTATTACAGTGCTCTTCTGTAATTTCTGTAAGTGGGGGAGTTTGTGGTTTAAGAAGATGATTGATAGTGAAAAACAGCTGCTTAAAATTTCCAGGACTGGTTTTGATGATGTTGGAGTAGAACAGTGACCGAGCCTCTCTAAGCGACTTTCCCGAAAGGCTAGCTTGTGGACAGTGAGACCTGAAACCTTGTAACGCCCAAGGACACGCCCAGCTGCCTTCATTTTCCATAGCTCGCTGGTGAACCAGGGCGCTGAGCGGGAGAAGGTGACTGTTCTAGTTTTTACAGGGGCGTGACGATCCAGGATGCTACTCAGGGAGTTATTGTAGAAATCTACTAAGTCATTGGCTGATACAAAGTTGGCAGAAAGAAGATGCTGGAGGTCGACTCTCATGGTTTCTTGGTTGATGTTTTTCAAATTCCTGAAGTAGATTTGACGTTTGGTCTTAGTGAGGGGGGAGACAAGTGACAATTCCATGGAGACGGCCTTGTGGTCGGACACACCCAGATCGTACACAAGAAGATTGCTGAGAGGAGCAGAGTCAGTGATGACTAGATCAAGAGTGGGCCCCATGGTGTGGGAGGGGACATCGACAAGTTGCCTGAGATTAAAACAATCCAGACGTAAAGTTGTATAGACGTATATTGAGGTAAGTAGCTGTTCTAATGAAATGCATCAGTACATGTAAAGAATAGACCATATTAGATCACCTTCGAATGGTGCTTTTAGTGGTTCTAAGTATTAAAAAATTCAAAAAGAATACTGTACATATGTAAAGTTATAGTAAAAGAAGACGTTCCAGATCATTTCAGTTATGAAAAAGTGCTCTGACAGTTTTATACAGTCAAAAGTTCAAGGTGACCTCACATCATTCTCCACTTAAGACCCGGTGAGCTCTGATCCCATGCTCACGCTGCGGAAGCGCTGAGGTTCGTTATCAGCTGGTACGGTGAGAAGATACATTTTGTTTCCGTCAGATGGTCGTTTGTGGGTGGAGCAAACCGCCCTGTTCTGGTTGATCACTGGCTGAGAACTGCAATGCTCCAAACTGAAGTGGGCTTCTGTGTGACACTGGAAGGGAGAGGGGTGACGGGAGGTGTTGGCAGAGACTGGCTGAATTGTACCTCTAAAAAACTGTGGAGGAGGGGGTAATGACACAACTAGGGTCTCTCCCCCTATACTCTCTGCTTTTCCTTTATCCTCCTTCATCTCTAACTCTTCATCACTCCTCCCATCCTCTCCAATCACGTCTTTCAGGTTATTGATGGCAGACTGCCCCCATCGCTTCTCCTGCTCCGCCCCAAATTGAATCTCCAACAGAGGTGTTCTAGCGCTCTTCTCCTCCCTGAAGCTACACACTGTGCTCTGGGTGTCTTGCCCTAGTCCTGATGGCAGAGACCCACCTTTACCAACTTTACAACTTTCATCATCTTCATCGTCGCTGGTGCAAAGGTCAATGCTGGGAGAGTGACGTAGCCTCTGGAGTTGTGCTGATGTGCGCCGAAGAGCCCCGCCCATGAAGCCAGTCGGGGAGGGGGCCACGTTAAGAAGGCGGTTGAAAAGGGCCATGTTGGGGTGACGACTTCCTGACTCCTCCAGGTTCTCAGCGATGTTCTCCAAAGGCTGGAAATGCATCTCCTCCTTAGGGATCCTGACAAGAAATGCCATGACAGTTTATTACGCTTTGAAATCACCTCCTGGTTTTTTCTGTTTTTGCATCTACTAGACATATTTATACTAAATAATGTCAGATTAACCATACATTCATCATTCAACAAAAATATAATAACTGCATATAATAATAAAATAATAATAAAACTGCATGTTTTAAATGATAATTATATTTATTCATCTAAATAGGTAACCTTATAACAATTGGGCCTGTCTGATAAAGTATTTGCCCCATAAGAAACTATATCCTGCCTTGCACCTGACCCAATTGCATATCCCAGCAGGTGTAGGGGGAACATAATCAAAGGAAATTCCAGAAGACATGAGAAAGAAGGTGATTAAAACACATCATACCGAAAAAAGTTACAAAGCCGTTGGCTCTGGGACTCCACAGATCCACATTTAGACCCTTTATGTACAACGTGGTGTAGATAAAGGGACTATGTATAGACATGGAATATTGGGGAATCATCCCAAAGAGGCCAACGTTCATAAACTTCTCCGAGAGCAAGGTGAAGGCTCATTCAGGAGGTTACAAAAGATACAAAGGTGAACATCCAAGGACTAGTAGACCTCTCTTTTCATGGCTCCGCTATTCCACATACATAGTTCATGGGAAAGGGGTGGCAAGGGTGACACAGCTTACCAGGAGTACTTTATCACACCGGGGATTTAAACATTCACTAACATTTTTTACTTTTATCTATACATTCTGTATAACAGGCCACTGTCACTTTCAACACACAGATTATCCCAGACGGATTCAGACTAAGCACAAGTAGAACACACCTAGAATGAGAAGGTAAAACCCAGACACTCACGCCATGTCGAAGGTGGACCCCTGAAAGGAGGGTTTACGCAGAACAAAGAGAGTGGCAGCCGTGTAGGGGGGCCTAGGGTTGGAGTCGTTCCAGTAGCGATCTCTCTCCATCATGGGCAGATCTCCATACATCTCGTCCACCGCCATCATGGACACCTGCATGGCAACGTGTAGACACACACACAGAAGCAAAAGAAAGATGCGGTAAGATGTTGACCGAAACACTAAAATTTGTATTGCCTTGAATAAAACCATGATGGTAAAGCTTATGTGGAAATCCAAGGTTAAACAGCGGTGACTAGCAAAAAGGTCACAAAAAGCCAAAAAACAGACATATTTTGATTTTTTTGTGATAAGTTCAAACAAAGATGTTGAGACGGACATAATTCTATAAAATCTTAACAAGTAAAACATTGGGGAAACCTGGAAATTTCTGTCTATCAGCCAGTTGGTCTCAAAATCATCATCGTCTTCTCCAAAAGGATTGATCAGTTGCTCGGCAACCTATAGGACAGAACAGAAAGTGAATCTGATATTATTTTATATCATACTGTGCTTAAAACAGATGATATGTGACAATACTTCTAACCTTGAGCCAACCAGCATAAAAGAAGAATTGTAGCAGGGTGAAGATGGGAACGTAGAGGTCGAGGTCATGACCAGGATAGCCTTGGGTGGGGTCCAAAAACTGACGACCGATTAGACAGACCAGAAAAAAACTGTAAACTGCCAATGTTACCACCTATGGGAAGAATGGAGGTAACTGGTCACATATGCTGCTTCTTTTTTTTTGTTCTGCCTCCAAGATTTATCTATTCCAAATACTAATTTTGGGGTAAATTGGAAAAAAATATTTACCCCAAAATTGTAAGAACAAGTTGCTATTAATAAGTTCTTGATCTTAATGAGACTAAGTTAAAAACAACTATCATACAGAGTACTGTATTATACCTATCGTATTACTTTATACATTAAATTCCAGCTACAAGGTTACTGTTCTTTGAAGAAGATTTTCATGCCTCAGCACGTGTTTTCTTTTTAGTTATTTTATGTTATGTTATTATATTATATTATATTATATTATATTATATTATACTATATTATACTATATTACATTACATTACATTATATTATATTATATTATATTATGTTATATTATATTATATTATATTAATAATATACATGAGATGATAAGACAAGAGCTGTATTTCATCGAGGAGTGACAATATCAGACCTGAGATTCTTTTTTTACTGGCTCTGTAATGAGATAATTATTCAAATTAAATTTAAAAAATGCTGAAAATTGAAAATTTGAATTTCTCCTTTAAAATAAATGTCTAGCAAAGTCACCAAAAGCCATCATTAATTACATCTAATATTTCACAATATTCACCAGCCTGTTTTGAGTTCCTTTAGTTTGTCTGAAAGGTCAGACCATCAAAGGTTTTCACACTAGATGGAATTAAGGCTCAGTATGAATCTGAAACTACCCTTTTCAATGGACCAACATTTGTCTTTCTTTCAGGGAGGGAGGTATCCCACCTGTATTCTTTTCTAATGTCCAACAGGTTGGGTGTGAAAACACCAGTCTCATGGGACTCTGATATTTAAAATTACATAGTATGGTATAGTATTCAGAAAAATTAAAAAGCATTTGAAAATGATGAACAAAAAAAGGATTTAGAGTGAGTAATAGGGAGCTGTAATCACTTTCCAACAAGCTGATATGATATTCCATATTAGTATTTCTTTCTGTTCATGTAAGAATATCAGGCAATATCTTAATATCCGGATTTATCAAATACATTTATCATTTCAACCGTACTGTCAAATATTGTTAAAATTAAATAACCAACTTTAAAAATAACAACAAAATGTCAATGAAAAGCCTCAATATAAATGCTTTGAGTGTAAATGGTGTATCATACCATAGTTTAAGATGAATATTTGTTGAACAAATTACATCTAGCAGTGTAAAGGATATGGAACTCCCAGAGCGGAGCACTTACCTGAGTGTAGACGAGGGGAACACTGATCATGTCGTAGTGAAACAGCATGCTGCACTTCCCTCTGAATGCATTCAGCTCCTGTTCACATACCACAAGTGTTGTCAAACTTACTGAGACTACAATGGTGCAGCATTCATCCTGTATCACAAATTTAAAAAGTGTCTTCATCAAATAAAATTGAACCACTTAGTTTTAGCTTTAGAGCAGCAACATTGGGGGGTTTGTGGGCACAAACGCTCTCTTCCTGTTACTTCTTGTTGAGCCAATCAGAGGTGGACTTAATCTTCTGCCTCTTGTTGTGCTGTTGCATTACCCAGTTGCACTTGGCTTCATCTCACTGGCTGAGGACCTGACATTCTCGTTAGTTTCCAGTTGAGAGCAAGATCCATGTGTCCTTCAATTATGGCGGGGGCCCTTTTCCCTGATGCAGCAAAGCATCCTCATGACATCACACGGCCACCTCCATGTCCGACCACGGGTATAATGTTCTCTTTGTAGAATTCTGTGTTTGGCATACGTTAGCTTTAACGGTCCGCCTGACTTTCAAACAGTTCAACATCCAACCCATCAGAGACCAACAGGCCAAAATCATGCTACTGAAAATGGTCTATTTTAACCTTTTACTGTCCTCACCAAGAAAAAACAAAGCAAAGGAAAATACATTTATTTGCATATTTTATTTATTTTGGGTATTTACTCATTTAAAATCTTAGACAATTAATTTACCATGCAATGTCAAATCCTTTGGTCAAGTATGTTTTAAACCTTAACAAAAAAATCTGACTTTTCATGAAAAATAGTAAATTATAATTAGATCAGAACAACCTTTTGGTAAAAGTTGTTTTTAGAAAATAATTTGACCCTTATTAGATTTTTTTTTTGGTTGTATCAAGTTACATAATTATGTTAAGTAAGTTCTATTGCTTTTAAATCCCAAAAGAATCATACCTATCGAATTGGACTTTCTCAATAGCCATGTTTAATTCCTCAACTTTGGTGGGCCCTTTCTTTGTGGTGTCCCCCAGGGCTCCACATTTAGCCCCCTACTCTTTAGCATATACATGCTGCCACAGGGTCATATTATTAACAGGTTCAGTCAAGTGGCAGACATTTTTTTAATAAGAACTCCAAACCAAACCGTTGAGCTGGACATCGCAGCGTCAGGTGATGATAATTGAATGGGGCTGATAGTAATTTAGTCTGGGTGTGTCTAGGTCAGCTGAAACCAGTATCAATGCACATTGGTAGTGTTTTAGATTTTGTCTTTGGGCAGATTCGTTTTTCAGACAGTCCAAGTTGGTATTCAATAGCATTTTTGGTTTAACTAATATAATTATGATTCGAAACTTGTATTTTACTCTAGTTGCTCTTGTTTTATATGTAAACTCTGTTTGGAGATCCAAACGATGATGATTAATGACGATATAGAGATGGGTTAATACTTTTTTACAGCATTGCACAGCTCCTGTAGCAACCGATCAGCAGTGGGGCTGTGTAATGGCATGTGTGTTCGTGTGTGTATAATCCTGCACCTCCAGCAGCAGTTTGAGCGTATGATCGTCTTTGATCCTTCCTTCGCAGCGGGCCATGGCTGCCAGGTTGGTGAACCAAATGCAGGGGATCCAGTATTTGTTATAAGGTGAGTGGAGACCCTCAAACTTCTTCCTTTCCTCTCTTGACATGAAGCCTGCGCAGACATCAGACCAAAATACCACTCATTTATTCCTGATTTAATGTATGTGACTCATATACTTCAGAAGAAAGACCAATATACTGTACTGTATGATATGGCCTGAATATTTTTGCAATGTCAGGATGTGCTTGTCCATGTGATTTCTCCTTCACCTACTGGTGCAGGAGAGAACGTACCGGAGAGGAAACAACACACACTCATTACGTGAGTGTTTGACTGATCACAGCACTCACATCTTTACAGTCCATGAGTAGGCTGCTGTGTGTGAAAAGCTCATTCAATGTCCATAAAAATCAGCGTAGATTATAATTATTGTATAGTGTATTTGCAGGACAGCAAATTTGTTCCAAGCTTTATTCATTTAAGATGTGTGTTGATGATTGTATGAGATCATCACCAACTCACTCCATAATAACAGTGGGTGTTGTCAGCTGAGGATGGTTGCCGCCATCACCATCACCATCACCATCAACACCACCAAGCCCCTCCTCGTGCCTACTCACCAGCCTCCACCACATGGTCGATGGTGGGAAAACGTTTGAACACTGCCGTGCTGACAGAGCGGAGGATGAGCAGGGCCGACAGACTGGCATAGCGCATCATGGTTCGTCTCAGCAGGCGGCCTCGCTCATCGCTTCCCTGGAGGCCCCCTGACAGGACGCACATGAGCCCGTCAGGGAGCGGGATGCTGGTGTACTGGTTCCACCACCGGTTCACCACCAGGGTCACATAGAATCCTGCAAACAGCAGTGCAGAGGAGACAAAGAAAAGATCTGAAAGGATGTTGGTGTCATCTCTTTTGAGGGATTCCCACTGAAATGTATGTGTATAGAATTTTGAATTGTGTATTTTAATTGAAATGCTTTGTCCTGTCCAGCTTCAGTTTCCACTGCTGAGGTCACAATGAGTCAAAGACAGGTAATAAATACTCTAGTGATTAGATGAGAACATTACCATCATCTTTATGCCTTCAGTAGACGTATCTAATGAAAACAACCACGCATGTGCAACGGAGGAATATAGCGACTCAAATTTACTCAAGTTCTGTATCTAATCGCTTATAAATCTTGAATTCTTGTATTTGCATTGAATACTTCTACTCCACGACATCTCAGAGACAGAAGTTGGACTGTTTACCGCAGCTCATTTATCTTTACTTCAGTTACCAGTTACTTTTAGGATTACAATTTGTAATACTCTTCCTGTCTAGCAGAGGTCCAGTCCAGTCCCTAAACCCATTTAAACTGCTAGTGAAAAATTTGCAGTGTCATAAAGTTAAAGACTGGACTGTTTTAAACAACATCATGAAGAAAGTATGACCTTTTGAAATATTCAAAATGTTCCTGTAGATAATCAAATATGGCAGTATAGAAATTATCAACATCTAAAGTATTAAACATCAACAAGGCAAACATTCTTTAGAAATTAGATCAAAACTAGCAAATGCTAAAAAGAATAAAACCACATAATTCAAAAATAGTAAACCACCATCGTGATCTTGAATATGTGGAAAACACAAAACTCCTGAGTAAATCTAAACTTTTGGTCGAATTAATGGTAAAAAGATAATAAAGAATTAGAAACAACAGAAATAGAATCATTCTGTCTCAATGACAGATTAGCTAATACTTACTGAAACACCACGATATATCAAGCCATGTATTAAAACGTGCAAAAAATAAAACGTACTCACATTTTTTTAAAGTAAATGTATTTGTTTAACCGTAAGAAAGAATTCAAATTAGGTTACATTTTACTGACTGAATAGTTCTTTCGTTCTGTGTATATATATATATTATATTACCTGAAATTTGTCACGAAATTTCCGGCCATCATTCAACAAATGATATAACTATGATTGCCAATATTAAAGATGCGACCACCACACTAAAGCTCAAATGCTGCCTTCTCCTCTGCTCTTCAAAAGCTGAGGACTGGAGCTTACCCAGCACAAAGGACATTGGGATGAGACTGGCATAGTGGTTGCAATAAATTGCCAGCTTTTCAAAATACCTCTTCTGGTCATCATGCAGGAGGAATCTGAAAAAGCAAAGGTGGTACAAAGTGACTTGTGACTCAAACTTAGGGATGAAGGTGTGAGAAGGCCAGTGGTTTTTACCTGTAAGTGATGCTGATGGCCGTGTACATGGCAAAGAAAGCCAGGAACTCTTTATATAAGACTTTGTAGATGCTGCCCTTCCAGGCCACAAGCAGCTTGGAGAAGCCACAGAAACGAGCGTTCGCAACTCTGGCAGTATAAGTGACAGTCATTGGTGGCAGTCAGTTTATATGCAGGTCCTCAATTAAAAGAGCTGCAGGAGAGAAAGGAAGCACTGCTGGAAAAAAAAACCTGCAGAGCTCATGCAACAACTTCAGGATGGTCAAAACTCCAAACCACTCCCAAACTTCATTCAAGTCTCACATGAAGTACATCACTCATTGTCGGTAAGTCAGGACAGCAACATTCCAAACAGATTTCCTCTCCTCACCTCTCAGCGTTGATGCAGGCACCAACAGCTCAGCGCATCTCCGTGCTGCAGAAGTGAGTTCATGTTTTCCCTCTGAGCTGAACAGAGATCTTTCTCCTCACTGCTCTCGACCCTCTCGTCTCCTGGCGTCAAGTTGTACATCGAGGCTCGGTCAGCTGCGTGGCAATAATCCTCGGAGCCTCCACGGTGCGTCCAGTGGTCAGTGCGCCCCGGGGTAAATCCCCGAAACGGGGAGGAGGAGCTCGTTAGCGCGGCCCCCGACCGGGAGAGCGCGACTCGGTGATGGACCACAAGCGACAGGCTGCAGCGGCGGGGCGCGGGAGCACAGGAGCCCACAGTACAGCAGGACATTATGAACCGCCAGCAAGTGGAGCGTGGAAAACTTTCCTGATATGTGATATGAAAACAACAAGCAATTTATGGTATGCAGATTTAGATCTGAACTTGCAGCAGTTTTAATAACAAAAATACAAAGGAGACAGCAGTGCAGGGCTGAGAGACGGAGTCTGGAACCGTTTGGTATCATCTTGTCTTAATAAAGGGCAAAAATCCCAGTGGGGTGAAATAACACCATTGATGTTCCCACAAGACTTTTTTTCTTTCTTTCTTTTTTTTTTTTTTACAGCAAACAACAGATTTGATTTTGATATTCTTAAATAAGTGAGATCCACTGTGTCTGTGATGTAATTTTATACATATACTATTTTATTGCTTAACATAAATTTATAATCTTCTACATTAGACATTAGACTTCTACTTTAAGTTTATAGACAATTGTAAGCAGTGGTGGATACAGCAAAGTGCTTTTACTCATGTTTTGTACATGTGTACAAATTTAAGATTGCTATCCACCTGTTCAATACTGGAATATTGCCATTTTTAAGATACCCTTCACTTCGATTCCACATCTCAGAAGGAAAATCTCGGACTTTCTTCTCCACAAAATCTGACAGCTGTAGTTACTAGTTACTTTTTGGATTACCAGACCAGTGCTTGTCAGACTTTTTGAATTATTTTCTCAGTAGCAGCCCTGATCAGCACAGAACATGTAGGTGGAATGTCTTTATAAATACATTTCATACAACACTGTGCCATCATTGTTTGATTTATTAATAATTATATGGAGTGGTGGATTGGAAACTAAGTACTTTTACTCAGGTTCAAATTGTTGGTACCTATACTCAATGTGAGAAAAAATGTTCCACTGCATTTGTCTAACAGCTGTAGCTGCTAGATACTTTTTACTTTGCTATGTGGCTCTCACAGGAAAGTGATGCTAGAAACAGATGACAAAAATGTATTAAATGTAGTTAGATTGAATCATCAATTAGTACTTTTGATACTTTAACAGCAATTTGAAGATATTACTTGTACTTTTTCCTAAGTAAGATTTTGAAAGCACATGTTTTACTTGTAGCCGAGTGTTTTCATATAGTGACATTAGTACTTTTATTCAAGCAAAGGATCTGAATACTTTCTCCAGCTTTGCTTTTAAGATTAAAAGTGACAACCCTGTGTTGTAACAGTATGACTGCAGGGTAACTGGTGCTATATCTGTTAAACATGGATTTAAAGTGTCCAGCTAATTTAATGTGTGATATAAATATATGAGAGAAAGTATTTGAACATTTATAGGGTTGATTTTTTGCACAATAAAGTCTTTTACTTTTAAACTTTTAAAGCTCATATGTATTATTGCTATTAGATCAAGCTAATATGTCAAATAAACTACCTAAAAAGTAGTGTAGTACTTGTAATAGAATAAGAAATCTCCTAATAAATACAGGGAATCATCGTTTTTTGTTTGTTATTTACTTTTTTGGTACTTCACATTAAAACATATATTTCAGAAACATTTCCAACCTCATCTCTCCTCATCAACCTCAATTAGGTACAAAAAAAAGACGAAGATCAGAGAAAAGTGTGAATTTTATATGAATCTGTACTTTCTTCATTCTCTTCTACACCATTAATAATCTCAACACCCTCATGTTAGGAGAGTCCATAGGAAATTAGACAATAGTATTTATTATAACACTCTATTACAGAGTATATAAGGGACCATCGTGATGTGTTACAAACCATTCAAATGATGTCACATCGGAGTGGCATCGACTGGAGAAAGGATCAATGGAACTACCATTTTCAGTAACCCAACCACCGAAAGACCCCTGAATAACAGGTGTTTGTAGTAATTTATTTTATTTTTAATTATGTCTTTGGCGTATTTCACGGAATGTATTAGGCTTCAAACTTCATGAATTATCTCATACACAACTCTGGAATCAAGAGAAATCAGTAATAACTGTAGCAGAGGACCAGCTCTGTGGCATCTCTGCCATATGGAGATGCCAGCGGATGTCCCGCCCCCAACTGATGTTGCGGTCCGTGTCGCTAAGTCTACAGATAATTGGATTTTGTCTCTGACGAAAAGTGAATGCAAAAGTGACCAACCACAGACACATCACTGATTAATATAAGTATGTTGCTATTAAAAGTAGGTTGAATGACGTTTGTTGTTTTTTCCTAGAATTGTTTGGATGTTCAAATATCTTTATTTATCTTATAAACAACTTTGGAACCTCTGCATGTCAGTGATAACTGCAGGAAACAGCGACGAGGGCGGATATCGCACTGCCATCTCGGTGGCATCTGGTGAAACCAACGGAAGTCCTGCCCTCAATAATGACATGCTGAGGGGACAATAATGGGTACCACCTACCTTTTCCAGCGAGTATGTTGACGTCATATTACGTTAAAAACCTCCATGAGATGAATGGATTACTTGTAATAAAGATATCTACGTACTTTCACTGATGATCCCACATGACCTACAGCACGCTCAAGGAATATTCAGTGGATTTTAGATTTGCCGTGGCTTCTTTTTCCCTCTTCACCGTGACGTCAGAGTCTGTCAGACAGTTTCTTTTTTGCCGCTACTAAACCGTGGTGTGGAAGGTGCGTGGAGGTGTCCTGCTCGGTTTACATCTGCACTCTCATGAAAATAAGTTCCTCTGTACTTCATGTTAAATAAAAGGGAGCCAATTCAATAAATGTTTTTTTTTTTAAAAATCACTGGGGGAGGAATTGCTTTAATTAAGACTTGCAACATAAGGAAATCTATAGATAAAAATATTTTAAACACAAAAGCATTCAGGGATAGAGAAGGGGGTTGATTATGATCTTTGATGGAATTATGCTGGGAAACAATGAAGCTTAACTTGAGTCAAATATTCCATCACCAGGGCAAGGATGCTTTTAAAAGTCCATTCTTTTGTTCCAACACCCAATAAGCAACATTCAATAACTTTTAATGAAGAGTACACTTCATAAGGCTACTAATGGAATTCAATGTTCCCATACAGTAAAGTTTGCCAGAGAAGAGTTTTATGAACATAAACCTGGTTCAGCTTCGCGCCACTAAAACATCACAACCAACATCAAACGTTGCCTTCGATTGTGATTAAACTGGTGCCATCTCCAACCAGGGTGGGCACATATTTAATAGACCCCAGATCAAACATGACAACCATACATTGTAAGGACAAAAATGACTTGTTTCGGAATCCCTTCGGTGACTGCATTCAATGGTTGATTCTAATGATAGGGCAAATGTTAAGACACATTAAAGACCAGTCAGTCTTTATTTATTGCAATAATAAGGGCAATCTTTGTCTAAAACAAAAGTTAGACTTTATTTATTGCAATAATAAGGGTAATCTTTGTCTAAAACAAAAGTTAGACTTTATATATTGCAATAAAAAGGGTAATCTTTGTCTAAAATAAAAGTTAGACTTTGTGTATAGCAATCATGAGGGTAATCTTTGTCTGAAACAAAAGTTTTAGAAAAATGAAAGAAAATGAACTAAGGAGGCATCAACAATTACCATCTATGAGCCATTTTATGTTGGAATACAAAGCAGACAGACCTTGTTTTAGACAGTGCAGGCCTCAGGAGTAGGTCTTCATGGTGAAAAAGTTAAATGCTTTGAGTGGGGAATAATACAACAGCCACACAGAGGAAGAAAGACAGAGAAGCGGGAATCTGGACCAGCTAATCACAAAGAATAAGGCAGTTAATTCGTTTATGTAGTTATGATGATGTCCTCCTCCACTTTAATCGGAGAACGGGTCTTGTTGAAGCGATGCTCTGCTTTGGATGAAGCGTCTAGGTATGAATGGAGTAAGTTGAGGCTGTTACTGCAGAGGTGGATCTCAGAGGAGGTGTTCAGATTGTATAAATGTGCTCTGTAGCAGGGAGAGAGGTGCGACTACAGAGAGGAGATCACTTATTAGGGGGTTTGTACGGTTCCAGAAGTTGCTTAGAGAAGGTGTTGACCTTGTCGGCACCTCGAACTTCATGAGGCAGAAGTGGTAACTTGACTATGTGGAAATCTTCATAAAGATCCTCCATCTGTGTGGATGAGACAGATCATTGATGAGGATGATGAATACAATGAAGCTGGATAATAAAAGATGAAAAAAACAACAACTTGCGGACTCATACCTGGTCTAAATACTTGGACTGGATTTTATGGCGGGCTTCACACATTTTGCAGGGCCTCTCTGAGTCGGGGAAAACCAGTTGGTTGACAATAATGTTGTGTGTGTCAATGCAACACTTGGCCAGTTCCTGGATCAGCCGCTCCGTCTCGTAGAGGGAGAGGAACTCAGCGATGCAAACACAGATGAACGTGGTCTGCTCCTGAAGGGGAAAAGGAAAGTTAGTTGTTTTTAATACTGAAAAAATTACGAAGTTATGATCGGTCGGCACGATTATGGCCAAAATGATAATCTGGATCATTTTTATCATAAATGATATCCCACTTGTTTATCATGGCTGTTCATCGAGATGATGACCCCACAGAGTGCCCGTCAATGTTTGTTGGACACATATATTGGTGGTTTCAGCATGTCTTTGTGAGTTAGTTGGATACGGTTAGGCTCTGTAAAGTGTCACTGAAGTTACTATGTCTGACTTGATAACAGATGATTCACAGTAGCAACGCTTTTCTTGTCCTTAATCTGAAACACTTACAATGGATGATAATCTTCTCTGAGGTACAAGCTCTTTGCCACCTGCTTCTTCACAAATGTTTTTGTTTTTGTTTTGACCATCTGCTATCTGTTGAATTTTACTGATGTTCTTTAATGTTAACGTTACTTGTCTGGACTGCATTCAGGACATTTCTGCCGCGCAGCTAGCGCATGGAACAGATGTTACTGGTTGGACAGGGGTCTGCAAAGCACCGGATGTTTGCCTTTCAACAGGGAGTTGTATCGGTGGAGTAAATCTTTTAAAGAACATAGTCATGTTAATTTGATTGTGAGAAGCCAGAATTGTGATTGAGATTAAAATAAAATGAATTGTGTGGCCTTACTTTATAGTGAACACCACAAGAATATTTGGTAAAGTTAAGATTGGATTGGATCATGCAGTAACGAGGAATTACATCAGTGGAAATGGTGCAACAGAAATAATAATAGCCAAAGCAACCATTCAAACAAGACAATCTTCAAAATTATTTTTTCAAAAACAGGTAGAACTTAACCATCAGTAAAAAGCAACAGAGCCTCAGCGGGTGGACAAGTAAAAAACAAAGAGCGGTTTGAAAGTCATGAAGTGAACAAGGCAACGACACATCAAGCGATGGCACGGCTCTTGTCACGTGGCCACAGTAAGTTACTTACAGGATCTTTGAACTGCTCACTGACTGAACGAATGACCGGCAGGGTCTCTTCCAGTTTGGAAGCGAGCTGATCAGCATTCATGTCACCCAAACCGAGCATGTTACACATCTACAGTAGGAGAGAAATGGGAGAAAATACTTGATTAACTTCTAAAGAAGAGGTAGAGAAAGCAACCTGTCTGTGAACATCAAATTGACGTGGGTGTTTTCAGGCCCGTACAGAAAGGCACTGCAGATTAAAGCCACACAGACTACGGTCAATACCCATCTCCCCAGGTTCAATGATATCAGTGAGCTGAGTCACCTGCTCAGAGAGCAACAGTTACTAAAGCAGGAAACCCAGCCTTTTCACATAGCTGCTATGTGGCAAAGGAAACAGCCGTATCTGCTGATCTATCACCTAATTTAAGAGCAGTTTCTTAATTCCAGTTTATTTTTTTGACTCATTATTTAGTCATCCATTGATGTAAACTCTGTTGTAACTAACACGAGGGAAAAAAATTACATTTCATTATACAGCACACTGTGTGATTGATAAATGAAATCTGGATCTTGAATCATAGATTAAGCTAGACGTACACTGAGTTTGAGCCCAATTCACACTTTCAAACGGACATCCGGGCTGTTTCTGACGGTGTCAGACCTTTGTCGCGTAGTGTACTTGGAGTCACAAGTGCCGACAGGCAGCCTCCCTACAGGGGTGGGATGATCGGAAGGTTTTCTGCCGTGTCAACTCGATCGGCTGATGTCAGCGCCTTCTTTTTTCTAACTTCAACTGTGAGAAGTGGTGGAGCGTCTCAGTTGCCATGGTGACACGAAGCATTGTCATAATAAAAAGGAATAAGTACAAACATAAAGTAGAAACTGCTGTTTCCGGCTAATAAGAAAGGAGGAATGAGAGGCTTGCAGCTGTCTGAGCAGCAATTGCTATAAAGTTAACACTCCATACAGCCAAATTATTTTGCCTACCTCCAAGTCTCTCTGCAAAATAGACCGAGACCAATGTGTTTTAAACACCTACAAGTCCAGATACGCCGTCAGCTTTTAAAAAATAAAAAGAAGTTCGGCACAAGGATTGCAAAAAAACATCCATCTTCAAATATGAAGTGTGTGTGCTCTCTACTTTTATCATGGCAGACTGGGCAAGATGTCCAAATGTGAGCCATCTTTACAAAATTGAAAAAGTATATATTTATATGCTAAATAAATAGCTAGCACAGCATGAGTCGCTAAATTGAACTCTATCACTATTAGAGAGGGGAGTGCAGACAGTTTGGCTACACTCGCCAAAGTAAAGGGCTTTGACATCAAGGTTGGATCCGGATAAAGATCCTTTTTTCTTACATGATAGCATTGAGTGTCTTTCATCGAATATCGCAAAGGCCACTATCTTCTGATGTTTACAAAGAACAGTTGTCCTACACAGACATAATTAAAAGAAGACATTATTTTGGACATACACTTATTTGTGAAATTCTACTTTCGAATGAAGCAGTCAAAGAATTCCCCACATGATGAACTCTGCAGCTGTGCAACCAAATGTAACAAAGTCCAACTCGACTTATTTACAGCTCTGGGAAGTTCGAAGCTAGTCAAATGTTTAAGTGTTTTTATTTTTTGATCAAATAATGGAGTAAGAATAAGAGTATCTATATAAGTATCTGTTGATCCTAATTATCATCCAAGTTCAAATTGAATAACAGCTTTGTGAAGTTTGACAGTCAACCTAACTCACACATTGGTGAATAAAAATAGTCCATTAAGTGGTCATGTGTTAATTGTCATTCACCTGAGAGATGAAGGGGCTGATCTGGTTCTTTATCTGCATGAGGCGGCCAAGACCACGCTCCACAATTGTTGGAAAGTTGAGCAGCCGTAGGGTGTGACCAGTTGGTGCAGTGTCAAAGACCACCACTGAGAAGTTCATTCCTTTCACTAATCTGACGTACAAGTAAATGATATAGGAGCCAGTTATGAAAAGGTAAATGCAATTCTGGACCATCAATCCTTTTTTCTTATGTGATTTGAGACCATGCTTTCTTACCTCATGACCTCTGCGTAACTCATGGCCTCGTCGATGCCAGGGAAAGCACTCATGGCCTCCTGCATCATCTTCTTACCCATGCTGAGCATGTTGTCCTCCTCGAAGAACTCATCAGGCAGCTCCGCCACACCCAGGCTTGGGTCAATCTCCTGCACTCACACAAAAAAACAAAGTAAACAGCACATTAGGGACCCAGGTAACTAAAAATAATTTTTTAAGGTCACCAGCAGTTCACTTTGTTATAAAATGATGGTTAAGCCTGAGGAGGAAATGTGGAACTAAATTACCTCATGACACTCAAGTGATTGTGACTTCTTTCACAAAAGCTACCACTTTGCTTCACACATTTACTGCCTGACTACTCTTTCATATTATTCAATATATAAATCAGTGAGTAAGAAACTTACTGTGCTCTTGAGAAGAACTTTTTGATGAAAAGACAAGTTTGCATTTGGAATAAGACATCTGTTGTTGGCATGTGTGATTTAACTGACGTCATTTCAGACACCGAAGCCCGGTGTCACATCTTTTTTCTAAAATATCTTACTTTGCACTATATTAGAGAAAACTCTGAGGGTCTAAATATTACAACGCCTGCTTAAAACTTGTTTTTTCATAATTAATATTTAATTGTATATTAATTCTTATACAAAGTAATGTCCTTCAGTGAATTGTATTAATTCATTAAATTAAAAGGAAATATAATTTAGATTGTAAAATAAGTAATGGATTACTCCCCATTTCTTGTTCAGTATTTTCATTTTATATAATAATTGAATTACTTTTTTAGGTTATAGGACACATCGTAAAGCCCTTATAATCATGTTATTAATTATGTAAGAATGCATAACGTGGAAAACATGCAAGCTCAAAAACATATGCAGTGATGTTTACTTGAAGATATAGCTTACGAATGATGTAACACCGATTTAATATTATAATCATCTAATATTTTCTGGTGGATATTAGGTTTTCATTTATCTATAATTGCAAATTCCTTTCCTCACCTAACCAGCCGTTTAATTTATATTTTTTAATTTGCAAAGGATTTCTGCTTGAAACTAGCTCCGACAACAGGCTAAATGCTGCCGCCTCTTGAATTAAGAGATAAATACTGCAAGTGTACAATTGATTTAAAAAAATTCACAAGGTTGTTGCGTAGTTTTTGATGACAAAATCTATGAGTTTGATTTAATTTCAATATATGTACCTACTAAACAAAATATTTGTCAAATCTGATTTGGGATGTCTGATGATTTCTCTCGTGCGTGCACAGAGAATGTGCTAGCAGTACACAGCTTTGCCTTACACAAGGACATGTATGACAGGTGTAAGATATCCCACAATGAACTTACACGCAATATGTGATTATAAAAATATCTTTATACTTTTGTTTAATCCGACTTAACATTTAAGGCATACTGCTGACCCCAAATAAAATGTGTATCATAGAAAAACCGGTTTTGAGCACACATGTTACTAAATAGTTCATCACTTGAGCCCTGATGTTGGCTCTCAGAAATGGCATACTGAGATACTTCAAGTGAACAAAGCTGTGTTTAGTAAGATTAGTAGCACCTATGGTTCTCCCATTAAGACAAGTCATAGAAAAAATTGTGTTTTGGAACAGGTGGAATTTGCTCTGCTTCCACATGAATAATCTAGACGTTCACAATTAAAAATCAAACAATGCATACAGTTTCTTCGTTTGCATGCCCATTATGCATTTTATTGTTGTTTTTTTCTTATTTTACTATGGTGAGACTTACCATTGCAAATAGATTTTCGTAGCCTTTGACCTTAGTCGGGACCTTTGAAAACTTCTGGTCAAAAGCATCAGAGATGTTATGAGCGGGATCGGTCGAGATGATGAGGACACTTTCCCTGACAGCAGCAAGCTGGACAGCCAAACTACAGCTGGAAAGAAAATGACAAAGGCCATATTAGTTCAGCTGTCACTTTCCAGACAACAAGGATAGTGTTTAAAGCATTTGACAAGAGCACGTTAATAACCCTATATTCACGTGGAGCTGGCCAGAATGTTTATTTGTGTAGTATGGATATCAAGAGGAAATTTTTCCCCTGATTTTAAAAACTACATTTATCAATAATACATTACCATTATGTGAACTGCAATGTGCTAACAAGTGATAAATCTAATGGATTTAGGTTATATGATTTTAGTTGAATGAATGCCTCAAACTGCATGACATTGTTAAATGTGATATATTTATTTCATTTATACTGAATATTTTCCATTACAGAAGTTTATTGATAATTAAAGGAGGCGTAATATCTCATGCGAACGAGACAGCTAACGTTAACATGAGCGAACCATGGAGGAGATTTTAGACTGTTTTTTAGGGACTTAGTACATCCACATTTAATCTCAGCGGCCAAGCTCGGAAGGTAGCCGGTTCAAATCCCACCAGGGTCTACTTGTCGTAGGGTCCTTGAGCAAGACCCTGTAACCCTACAATCCTAGCTCCCCGGGCGCTTCACAGGGGCTGCCCACTACTCCCTCAGGGATGGGTCCTATACACATGGGTTATACACACAGTAAATAAGTACATTGTTCATTTCATTGCTTGAGTTCAGAGTTCAGCAATGTTTTGAACATTTGTCCTCGTATGTTCTTTGCTGTAACTTGGTCTTTTACACTGGGAAATCTATATCATTAAGACTGAGGCTTTTTTTTCATATTGTCCGTTTCACTAGCATTGGTCTAAACAGGTGCCAGGACAGCAAATCAGACATACCTAGATGTCCTATATGCAGTGCACTGGTTCCTTTTTCTGAGCCCCTTTCAATAAACTAATAATAAAAAAACCCAGATCTACTACCACACATAAATGTATAATTTGAATATTGGGATTCATAGGGCTCACTGGAAATCTGCAACTGTCACATAATAACAATACTACAGATGCCAAAATCGTCCCTGGCTAACAGAGTGTCTACAAGTATTTGCAGGTAAACATTAAGTTATCTGTTTATTGAAGACAAACTAGAATTTTAACCTATTAAATGATGAAACCATGTGAGAACAAGGATGTGATGATGTGATGATGTGATATTGCATCGTGGAACTAATACCCCTTAAGGTAGTCATGACTACATGTCAGCTGGCTAACGATATTCGGTGACAGGGCCAATTGCGCTAGCACATTGACAGCTAGCTTAACACTCGTAATGTAAAATGTCACGGTAAAGATCTTTCAACGTCTACTCGTTATACATGAGTCATCTGATAATTAGTAAAGAGTTATTTTATGCGATCCGATCGTTACCTATTAATGACAGACGTCAACTTATAACCGGTGACTATGCTATGCTAGATATGTTAGCTTGCCACGTAGCCATTAGCAGGAGGCTAACGAACATTCCGTTTAGACTTACCTACATGTCGTTTTACCGACGCCACCTTTTCCACCAACAAATATCCATTTTAGTGATTTCTGCTCGATAATATTCTTCAGTGTCGGTTCTAAAGGCTCCACATCAGGCGCGTCCTCAAATTCGTCGTCCAATAAAGCAGCCATCTTGTCTGTGTACAACACAGCGTCGTTGCAGTTCAAGGGGGACGTGCCGACAGCGCTGTGTTAAAGTTACCTCTGACAAAGTATTTCCTCCGCTAAGAGAGGAAGTCATGTTTTCACCTTGGTTTCTAGATCTGTCTGCAAAGATGACGGAAAAAGTAATGGATTGATTTGCATGGACATTTACCTAGAGGTAGGTCTTATATTGTGATGACGCTACCTGTTTGAAGCATTTAAAATAAAGTAAAATAAAAATAATGAGCCTTTCTGAGTAATGATGTCACAATGTAGTGAGGCGCTCTCTTGAAACTGTGTGCATGATAATGGTTCTGTTCCTTTGATCCTCTGATCTTCCCCTGGGTTGTGGGGGCTGGACTTGGGGGCTCAGTGGGTTGTACAGAGACGCTGAAGTGGGAGGCACAAGAGATGATGGACAACATAGTATTTGAGAGATACTCAGAGATGTTGGAGTTGTCGGTAGTTTTATAAGTTGGCCATAACTAATACATTAATAGTGAAACCTGGGTTACTGTTGTGCCTTGTTCCTTTGAAGTTTTATACTGGAGAACAACATGAAAATGATACAATTTGCCCCACTCAAAGTTGAGCAGCGTTTTTTCTAAAAAATAAATTAACATGAAATATCGCTTACCGTCACTGTTGCATTGCGGTTGGTTTCCCACATTGTTTAGAAGTGGATCATCTGAGACTCCACAAAATCAATTCTTGTTGCATGATGCCACATATGGAATTCCCCTTTGAATGCATTCACCTTACTTAAATGTTTGGCAGGGATTAAGGTGTATTATGTGGAATGAATAATTCAGAAGGCGTACATTATTGGGACAAAAAAGTTTGAGAACCGTTGCTGTTACCTTAATTAATGTATTCCAAACAAAACTTACAAATACAAATTTATTTTATTAGCATTGCAGTAGATGAAAGAAACATGTTAATTAAAGAATTATGTAAAAGGAATCTTCTTTAATTTGATGTGTACCTTCATTACATCATAATAAAGGCAGCAGCCAGATCCCACATCTTCATTTACTTGAACGTTGTGGTAAAAACATTCCTTTCATCACACTTGACACTTTGACAAAACAAGATAGTATAATAATAATTCCCTTGGTTATTTTGTATGGTAGGCTTCAAATGACATTTGTAGTTGAACCAAGACATACATTAGTGCCACACTCCACTCCTTGTAAGAGGACAAGTGAAAATGAGAGAGAAAGAATGTTAAGTGAATTGAAAATGCTGCTGATAAATGGGATAGGTCTAAATGACTTATCCCATATGAATATATCAGAACCAATAAGAAATATAGGATGACAGCTACTATCGATCAACTAAGAATATTAGAAAGAAATGTCCTCAAATTCAAAGTTTGACAATTTATCGTACAAACTTTTATCAAACTATTATTAAAGTTCATGTCTGACATTTTGATTTAATAAATACTATTATCTCACTGACAGAGTAACATAGATCTTATTTTAAAGATCAAGACTTAGTATCTTGACATTTATTTAAATGAACATTTACATGCTGTGACCACTGGATAAGGCACGGGCCTCCATGCACAATTTTTCAATGTTTCACCTGTCCCAGTCACATCAGACCTGTCGGCTTTACTTCCCCGAGACCCATTGTCTCCTTCTCTGATTTCCAAGCAGTGCCAAGCCAGAATCTTTATGCTAGTTGTCTGACCCCGTACACACTCCATCCCACCAGGAAAGGAGCAGCTTTGCTCTCCATCTGAACTTTCACAGTCAGTTTTCCGCAGCCAGCGTGGCCAGAATGCAGGACCCAGATCCACCCACTGGCAGCTTAATCCACAAGTTGCTGAATGCACTAACCAGTTTCTGATTGAACCGGCAACCTCTGAGGGGAGAGAATTGAGGTCAAGACCTGCAACTTCCCTCTCAAGCATCTGGAGATGGTTTGCTGCTGCTTCTCTCAGTATTGGAGAGGCACGAAGGTGACACTTCTGTCTGGCAGTGGTAAACTCTTGTAGTCTGTCAAGCTGCATGTCTCCATGCTTCCAAGGGTGACCATCACCTTGACTTCCAAATACTTCAGATGGCTTCTTTATGGACATCCAAAACAGGTCCAAAGAGGATCCCAGGAGACGCTGAAGGCGAAAAGGGTGGCTATGTCTGGGTTTGGACATGGAGTGGTAGTCCGCATTTGTTTGCAGGGTGTACGGGCGGATTGGCTGTGAATACAATGGAAGGCTGGCTTTCAGCTGAAGAAATGGTGAATCAAAGCCTGTGTCCTCCTTGTCTCCAACAAAAGTCTGATTGAGAGAACGACTCTTGGGTGAAATGGTAGAAGTAAATGGCGCAGATCCAGTTAGAAGCAGTGACACAGAAATCCAGACGCCACAATTGAAGAGTTTATGCATGGTCTCAGGTGGGAGCAATAGTAGAGGAGAATGGACACTTTTTCCTCTTCTTCCTTATTGTCAGTTCAGTTATGGGCTCTCTGGTGCTTCAGAGACTCAGTGTACCCAAAACCAGACATCCTTGAGCCCTTATTCAATAACATACTGAAATTAGGGCTAGAGACACACAAACAGCCGGCATATTATTGAGCATGGCTGAGCTCCCACCTCTTTTTGAAGGATCTAATGTTTTGGCTACCTTCAATGTTTTGGCTACCTTCGCGGCAAACGTGTAGCGAAAACCTGAGAATCTTCGTGCAACAGATTAATTATTTGACCTCTTTGGCCGATCTGTGACAGCAATCTAAGACACTGGATTTTCAAAAATAACTCGGTCTGCACTTAGATCAGTGAGAAAAGATGCTGCGGGGTAATTTCCCATCATGGTAGCTTCAAACTAAAGTAATTAAAAAGGAGACAGATGAAAGATGTTTGTAGGACAATCAAGCATTTATTCTGACCTACACAAATCAACTGTAGGGATAGGGAACACAAAAGTCTGATATCAAATCCATTTGTCATATATTTACTTTAAGCACATGTTCTAATTTTAACTTTATATCAACATTATAATATATTCCATAAATACTATTAAGTTTGACATTAATATATAAGGATAGCAGACAACAGAATTAACTACAAAATACTGCATTTATGCAATGAGTTGATTTCAAGGCTGCTCTTTAGTGTCAGGTGTTTTTTTCCTCCACAAAGGACAGCTGGAGGAGGTTATGGGACCGGTTTCGTTGGTTTTTAAGTGACTGGGTGTGTGAAGATTTGAACAAATTTTTAGATTTTATTTTCGCAATGGTCGGCCATGATGAAGAATGATGGTGATTTTGAAACTTAACCGGCATGGAAAAAATTGATGTTTCCATTTCCATTACCAAAAGAACTTGTAACAACTCCACTGCCCATGCTATGTGTTAATCTTTACAAGCGTGGAGAGATGAGGGTATCTTCTATACTGCTGGCAGCTTGATTTTATTTGGATCTCCGCCAAAGAGAGCGGGAGGTCAGTGCTGTGCGTTTCCTTATCGGGGTGTGTGATGTGAGCAGGATAACTCAAACATTTTTGAATGAATTTCAATGAGACTTATTAGAAAAGTGGGCCTTTGGAAGGAGAGCAGGTGCCCAGTTTCTATAAAATCTTTTATTTGGCGATTACATTTTGGGACCTATCCAGAAGATGTCTGAATATGTATTTGCTTGGCGGAGGTGCCTTCTGTGTGTGTGTTTGCATTCATTCAGACAACACCTGACTTGACATAGCATGTAAGAGGTGTGGGTGTACTTTTATGTGATGGCGTTTGTAAGTATATTGATCTTAACATCAAGGCACTTCTTTAGCTTGAACTCAAAGTGAAAACATTTGGTCATTTGATCTGTCCTGTTGCCGTGTGGACTGTGGCGGCTGTTTGGACGTCGAGGGTGACACACTGCGATTCTTCCCACTGCTGTGGTCTGCTGCCTTTGCCCGGTCTGCCAGAAACTTATCAAACTCTGAAAGGCAGAGTTTTAGTTAGAAGGGCACGTCTGTGCTAACGTACAGGAAATAAAGCAAGAATTATGAGACACTAAATGCTAAAATGGTAACTCACCTTCGCTGGACACTCCCTCACTAACTGAAGGCTGCTCTTCCTGCATTTTTAAATGAATCAGCTCATGCTTAATTACACATAACAGTGTTTTTATTTGAGTATAACACTGTATTTAAAGAGGCATTGCATTCTCTTACCATATCAGAAAGTAGCCATTTGTCCATATCTCTCTGCAGTGAGTTTTTTGCTGCTGGCATCTAAATGGAAAAACAATAAAGACAAGGAGAGTGGGAGTGGCATAGGGATTTAGCTGAATTTACTACATCAGACTTTACATTTCACTGGAAATATTTTTGCATCAAATAATGTTACAGTAATATACATACCCCTCCTGTGACCTGCAACCTCGTATCCAGAGCCCCGGCAAGGCCGTCCACTGCTCCGGGGTCCTCATACCTGACACTGGGAAAGGGATGTATAGGAATGCTGTGATTTAATAATGGAGACTATATTAAAAACTAAATACATATAAATAATTCTTAACTGTCTTTACAAAGCCTGAAGTTGATTCCAAATTTTTAAAAGACATGTTTACCTTCATTACTTACCCCAATCCATGTGTTATTTTTTTAAATATATTTAGCGGGATCACATAAAAACAACTTCATAGATTTTCAATAATCTTTGTATTTGTCATGACACGGACAAATACATTCAATTCAGTTCCCTTTCTTGTGCCCAGCCCCCCCCCCCCACTAATTTCATAAAAAAATCTGCTGAGTTGTTTTTGTGTTATCCTGCTAAGTAATAGACCAATTCTAGGGAAAATTTTTAATGGTCATGGATGCTTTCAGATTTTTGATTTCTGGGTGAAAATTCTTATCATCTAAAACTGAACTGTACACTGTGAAAGAAAATTGTTTGATGAACTCAAAAAATTACTTCAACTGGTGACACTCAATTACATTAAGTATCTACAACTTAAGTTACAGTAAAAAATAAGTGATTTAATTTAGGTGACTAGTTGATGTAATGTCATTAAGTTCACCAACAATTTTCTTTACAGTGCATGATTATACCCCAAAAGCAAAATAAAGTTTTTCAAAAACCTAAAATATTAAGTAATAATAAATATTTGCTTATTCTCTGCTGCACAAATGTGAGCTTATTTTACTCCTGCTTGTTTTCAGACAAATTTTAAACACCGTAAAATGAGAATAGTTGCAGAGGGAAAAATAATTATTTCCATCCTTGACACAATTAAAATAAGTACTTTCAACTTAAATTTAAGGTTCAATAAAACTTAATTTAATTGTGTTACCAGTGAACAAATAAATTTTTACTGTGTAGATAAATAAACCGGACTGACTCAGCTGTCAGATTAATATTTCCAATTTCTACTTTCAGAAATGTGGAACTCCGCTATATGAACTTACATTTTTATTAAGACTTACTCACAGATGAAACGGTATCCACTATCTTAATCCAGTGACAGCTTGTCACAGGCTGATACAGCCGGTTAACGTCAACACAGATGCCGAATTGCTTTCATCACATGCCAAGTTGGTTTCATATACAAACACAACAAATGTTGTGAGAGACTGTGTTGATATGAGTTGTGTCTCACCCTCTTCTCTGTTCGGCCAGGGAACTGCCTCTCGTTTGGGCGAACATGTCAAACTCCTCCTCCTCTGCAAAAGAGATGATTATTACAAAGGTATGTTCAACAACAACCTTCATCTATGTATTAAAGCCAATTGTGAGTTATGGAAACATTTGCTTTAACAATCACATATTTCTCACTGCACACACAACCTGCACGTCTACTTTATTGTTATTGTCAAGCAAAATTTTGAAATTCTCTGCTCATTTAATACCCAGTCACAAAATCCTGTTTACTACAACAACTACCCCACATCACAAAAAACAAGACTGAAGTTGGAATAATGTCATACATATGGGGATCGGTGTTGCGAAACAGTTACTGTAAGAAGCAGAAGTTATATGAACTCTCTGTACTTTGGTTGTGCGGTTGCCATTGATTGGTCCTGCTGCTGACTTCTGGCTGGCTGGTGGCTGTGATGACAGCTGATTGGCTGACAGTTGGAGGCTCAGGGCTGGGGTCGCCGAGGCTGGGGCCTGTGGTGAAACTCTGCTAGGGTGAGAATATAAAATAAATTAACATGTAAAATCTTTACACATACCATTTCTCTGCCTGTGCTCCTGATCTTTCTTACCATTTGAGTGTTAGGTTGTCCCTTGTTCAGTCTTTCAAATCTACAACGGAAGACACAATGAGTCTTAATTCTAACAGCTTCCTTATAAACCTACTCCGTGAGACAAAGATAGAAGCCAGCAAACCTCTCATAGCGGATGAAGGCATTGTTAAGATCATCATTGATCACGAGAAGCTCTTCAATGAGTCCTTCATCCAGCAGCTGGGGTATGAGCTCCATCACTCGAGTCTGCATGCGCTTACACACCGAGTACAGCTGCTGCTTGGACGCAGGAAGGGAGAGAAATCTATTAATACACATTAATACAAATTACTCACTGAACCAAGCCACGAAGGGGTCACTGGTCACTGCTATTACTTTTACTCGTCAGTGTACTTCTAGTGTCTGTCCTAGGCCCGGGTAAATTGCGAGGGTTGCATCCGTGTAGAAAAACCTATGCCAAATCAATAAGCGGAACATGAAACTGATTCCCAAACTCGATCAATCAGTGCCGGTGTTAACAAAGACCGTACTGTTATCCTGCAGGGTACCGGCCTTAACTATGGACAGAAACAGATGATCCACTTTTGCAACCCCGAAAAGGGAAAAGCAAAAAAGAAGAAGATGCAGATTACAAATGCCTTACTATATTTGATAGCAGAAAGCAAATGCAGTGTCTTGGTATACCCAATTCTATTTACACTGCTTCATTCAATTCAACATCAAGGGGAACAGGGATTTCCTGTCAAGGAATGGTAAACCATAATCGCATTTTTCTAACACCTTTAATACAAGAAGTGCAGCTCAAACTGCTTTACACCAAGTATATTGTCTGCTTCAAGTGCAAGGGAAACCAGATGGAACAAGAAATAGAAATAGAAAACACATGTGAGCTTGATATTGATGATGAATGTTAAAGTAAAGAAATACATTTTAAGACTTCTTTGCATATGGAGGAGGAGCTTTACCTCATGCAAGAGGAAGGCAGTGAAGGGCAGGTAAAACAAGACTCATCTGATCTATCTTTGTGGTTCTCTTTAGTAGATGAACTTCAGAGTACTGAATAAGCTACAATCTTTCAGTTTTGTTTTTTTCAGAGGACCAGAAAACTTGTTATAATCATCAGGTCAGTTGGAAATACATATAATATTTTTTAATTTTTGAATGGTTCATCACATCTCTCTCCCATTTTTTGTTTCTTTCCAAGAAGAAACAGAATGATTTTATAATCATGATACTGTGGAAGATAAAGCTTGGATCTGAATCAAAGATACCACCAAGACTTATTATTGATAATTAATTACATCTCTTCTTCTCCTTCATAAGATTTCCGTTATACTTCAAATAGCTTTGAGTACATGCATTATAATACAGATGACGATGAACCATGAGCAAAAGAGAGACCAAAATAAAACAAATGAGAAACTAGTATCTGTACCTCTTCAATATATATCTCCATATAAGATCATGAAAAAGACAAAGTTCACAAAGACACTCATGTTAGGTACATATATAGCCTTTACAGTTTACAGTTGAATATGAAGTCACGTCTTCAAACATCGCCACTGATTTCTGCCATTTCAAAGGCTAAGATATTAGGGATGAATTTCCCTGCGTTTGAATTGAAGCGCAGTAGAACAACAATAAAAGGGAAGGAGCAGCATGCATACATAAATGTGGTTCAATACCGTTCACACCCTGGTTCCCACAATCTTGGTGAAGCTGCTGTCACCACCAACCACAATATTCCCCACACTGACACACTGGTAGGGTGAGTTCCGGGAACCATTTATTTTGAAATGTGTTTGGCAACACATTATGCTGCCAGGTACACAGGCATGTCTGTGTACCTAAAAAACGCACAGATATGCGCACTGGAGGTGACACAATATCCGATTCCTATGAACTATGACGGTCAAGCAAATTCACGTTAACGGTATTATCACATTTCATCAAATGAATGTTCAACCTGATTTATTGTCTCTTTTTGGTAAAATAATTATCCTCAATTCTTATTTCGGTGAAATGGTAGTTGGGCATAGTCCTAAACAAATTTCCTTTCGGGGACAATAAAAGTACATCTTATTTTATCTTAAAAGACTGCGATATGAATATCATGATTATTTTATCTTAATTATGATTACCAACTTACACTGCCTACAAAGCTCTCTGGTAAAATAGATTTTTGTCATTCTCACATAAAGCAAGTCAAAAAAATGCTATATAGGGGAAATGGTGACTTGCAATTACCCGACGGTGTGAATGAGAGAGTGAATTGTTTGTTGTTTTTATGTGTCTGCCATTTGATTAACAGGCAACTTGTTGGGGGTGTACCCTGCCTCTCGCCCAGTGACTTCCTGCGAGTCTCATGCGAGCTTAATGTGAACACACACAAACACACACCTGTAGCAGCTCCGTATCAGTCTGCTGGCTCTGTCCAGGTATGAGCTCATTCAACATCTCCGACATCACAGTCAGATTTCCCTTCACCAGCGCCAGCTCACTCCGTAGCTTCTGTTCCTGGAATATATGTTTTTTTTAATCACTGCACAAAATCAAAGACGGCACACAATGGAGTGTATTTGAATCTTTTCATGTTTTATATTTTTGCAAAGCTATCTCACAGTGGAATTAAGACTTTGACTGTTCTTATATGTCAGAATATAATAATTTTGAGTATACGAGCGTAATTTAAAGACTACTTTTTTTTTGTATCTCCCACTTTTTGACAGACTGGTGTTAGGCAGCAGTACCTGCTCTGAAGAGAGGGAGGTGGGTCCCTCACTGGGCTGGATTGGAGGTGGAGTATTCTGAGTGGGTGCAGTAGAATGTTCTTCTGGTTGTGACTGATGTGTGGGAGTAGCTGCATTGGTTGGATCAGGAGTTCCATTTTCAGGGATACTCTGGAGGATTAAGATAGCAGTGACTGTAATCGCGGGGTGCAGCGTATACAAATATATTTACACATGCATTTGAATCATCATTTCCACTTTGTAGACACTCTCACCCTGTTGGGAGTGTGGATGGGGGACAGAGCATCCAGATCTGTCATGGGGAACTCCAGCCCACGTTTCCTCAGGTCGTCATATACATACACCACCCCCACCAGGGAGGGAGAATTACGAAATGCATCAGCCCACGACTGAGGTTGGGAGAAAGATGTGATGAAATATTATGGGAATGTTCAATATAACACTAAATAGGCCAAAACTAAGATTTAAGTGAAAAATTCAAGGATGAAAAAGCTTAAATAATTCTTTAATGATATCTTTCCTGCTAGTCTGTTGTTATAACAATGGCGATATGGATATATCATAATCACTTAATGTAGTGTAACATGTCTTTGGCCATAATAGAGTCCAACTTAATGACATCTGAAAAGCAGTGAGAAGTCAACCCACCACTGACGTCTCTCACAAAAGAAGGAATACATAGGCCAAAATGAAGAAAAGGAGAATTTCGATCAAATAAAATTCAGTGGTGTGAAGAGATGCCATTAATTTATTTCCTGTTTGACACCCTAAAAGCACTTAACCACATGAGCCAGCATTCACCCATTCACGCACATTTATAGCAGGCGAAATTAGTTCATTAGGAGTGATAATCATTCATGCATTCATTCCTACATCCGTGGAACAGCCATGAGGAGAAAACCAGGATTCAGTATTTAGCTCAAGGACACTTCAACATGGAGACTGCCGGAGCCAGAATTTAAAAAAAAAAGACCTACTAAAAGGAGATTAGTAGGAAAGTGGACAGCTGCCACAAACTGTTTTTTATTTATTATTAATAAATGATATCATATAAGTATAGGTTAATGTGTAATACAAATACAATTATATTTAGACAGTAACTCCACAAACCTGTATGAGGCTGAGCACCCTGTCATGGAGGGCAGTAGGAGGGTTGTATTTAGGCAGAATGGAACGAACTAAAATTCCTTCAACAAACTCTTGTGACGCCACCAGAACGTGAAAACGATGACCACAGTTTTTCACACAAGCCTCAAGAACCTATACGAAGATAAGACAGTTCACAAAACTTGAATACTTTCACATGTAAGAGCGTCTCTGTGATTCAAAATGAATGTTTTTCTCAAATTGCCTTAACATCAATGTGGATTATAGGCTTCTTGTGTAAGAAAAAATAATTAAAAGATCTGCTCTTGATAGCCAGCCAATGATTACAGATGTGTTTCCTGAGAGGCCAGCATATTACTTGCGGGAGTGTTGTACATGGGCTGTGTGCAATTTATATTTTAAGATGTATTGTATGCATGTTATTTCTTTGTTTTTAATAGCAGTTGCTGTCTTTGTCCAAGACAAATTTCCTTACGGGAATATAAAGTCTATCTTGATCTTGATCTTGATCTTGAACTTGATCTGTTTGAAGTTTGAAATTACTCTCTCACACTCTTACAATCTTCAATGCATTGAAAAAAAGAGAATGAAAGCCATTTTAACATATGATCATCTACAGATGATCACTCACTGTAAGAGCCAGCATGACCTCTCTGAAGCTCGTGTTTCCTAAGATTCTCTTCTTGATAGCTTTGACTGAATCTCTGGGCCTGAGGAAAATAAAGAAAATTGTTTAAATTATCAGATCCCATCTTTGTACATCTCGATAATTGAAGATGAACAAAAGCAAAAAATAACCCCCAAGCATCCTCCAAAGCATCTCACAATAAATCCATTAGTAGATGACATATCCTCCATTCTTTTGGTGAGCATAGATCAAAGTTTTGGATAAATACTATGGAGAAGCCAAACAGCCGTCTTTCCATGGTAAACACAAAAAATATGGTTTGCAGAAAAATCTATATATAAATAGACAAAACTTACAAACTACTTAAATACACATGTTTAACTATCTGACTTCAAATAAAATAAGACAAGATGAGAGAGGACCATAAGATAAGATTTTATTCATCCCTACAGGAAATTACTTAATATACTTAATATAAGTGAACACAGAATAGAAACATAGTACTAAAGGAAAATAGTGTTTATTTTGAAATATATGTACAGGAGATTCACCAGAACGTGTTTTTGTATATGTGAGTATAAATATAAATCATGTTGGAGTTTGGTGAGCATACAATCAATGTTTGTCAGCAGGATAACACGAAAACTAGAGGACGTATTTCAGCGAAGCTTGGTTTAAGGCTGAGGCATGAATAATAAAAGATCATATTAAGGTTAAATCATGATGCAGATTGCAGCATTGGAAATATGGTTAGATTATAAATTAAATGTATTATTATTATTTATTAGATTGGTTGTAAGAGAGAGACATCTCAGGGAGATGGAGACTTATTGGCATTGGTGTATTGTATTGAATTAATTGCTCTGAAGGGCTGGACCTGAGGACACAGATTTTGTTTGAAAAGCAACGGATAGGATCATGAGCTAATTGGTCCAGTAACAATGGCAGTATTATTCTTTTTGAATAAATATGAACATTACCTGTGACCCATTTGTTGCAATTTGTGCTATGATAAGATCAACATCAAGTAATCCAGATATAAAAATATTTACCCAATTATGCAAAAACTTCTTAAATGATCTACAAAAAAAATGAATGAGGAATTTATTGTTATCAAACACAGTGTAAATGTGCGGTGAACCTTACCCCTCTTCCGTTTCATTAATGATATCACATATCTCCATGTTGAGCCCCCAGTCCTCCGACTGCAGAGAGCCGCTGGTCGCCCGTTCTGTCAAAAAAAAAATGATACAGTAATGCCAGTATGAAACTAGATACATGTCATAATAAACAGAGAGATTTATAAATGAACTTGTCTATTTAGTTGGAATGATTTACATAAATAAAATAAAAAATCAGATCAGACAAACGTATCAGACAATAAATTTGTTGCGCGCGCACACACACTTTCCATATTGGAAAACGTATCATCCCATGATGGTTTCTAAATCTTCATTTGTTGTTCGCTGTTTTTATTCGTGTCCATGGATCTTGGTGAAGAAATCTGCACCGCAATATTATTTCTTATATCATTATGAAAGAGACTATATTATTATCAGAAACTATAAAAAAAAAAACAAAGACAGAGATTCTTCTGCTACTGGAGATACTCACCATGATGATATGCTTAGATCAAAACCTCTATCACGGGTGAATGTGAGCAAACTGACAAGAAAGTCAACTTAGGTCAACCGTGCTAGAACTGTCAAAAATAAATTTAGCAAATTGATGAAAACAATTATGCAAACATTTAGGGAACCCAAAAGGCATTTGCGAAATTCACTGAATTCTGTCCAGCAGTTCTTGAGAAATGGCTCGACTATACTAAAGCCAATTCTATCCACATTACATACGGACTGCATGGACGGTCAAGACCAGACCTATATGGTCCTTTCAGCAGGGACATATCAACATGCTAGATCGCATGGAGGCAGACTGATAAGCACAATAGGCTGAAAAAACAAATTTGTAAATGATCACCCTATAAATTTGTTGTTGTCAGCAAATTGGCAAACAGATACCTGCTTACAAATCCAGCAGACGTGAAGCAATGTCATCATTAGACGGAAAGAAAAATGGGATACAAATTGTGATGCACAGTAACTGGGTGAGAGCATCTCCAGAAATGCAGGTGTTGTTGGTGGGTGCTCCTGGTTACTGCGGAAGTGGCCTAAGGAGGGATAACTGGTGAACCAGAGACAGGGTCAGGACTAAAAGAGGATTTAAGGCATGTGATTTTAAAGTTAAAGCCGATTGCTGTGAATGCATATTTCTATATATAAGTAGACTCATTCATATATTTCAAACCTATGTAAAACAAAGTGTTGATGAGTACCTAAAAAAGGGTTATATATGCAGAATAATTTTAATATTCATTCAATTTGATTGTCATTACTGTTGAATGGAACTAAGGGATATTAGAGACCATTTAATAAAAGATGAAAGGTGCCCCAAAAAATAATAAGAAATTCCAGATAATAGCGTTTTTATAGGAACTTAATGTTTACAGTATTAAGCTGATCGGGAAAATAGGTTTTTAAGTATGATTTCCTCAAAATTATACCAAAATACAGCCACCTTTTTGCTTTCCACCTCTCATGGTTTCATTAATCTCTTAATCTCCTTCGTTACTTTCTCACCCTACAGATATACACGCAAGCGCGCACACACACACACACGCACACACACACTTCTCTAGACCTTGAGCACTGCTTTTCTCTATTCCTTTTAACTCCCTCCCTCCCCTCCCTGTTCCAACCGCTTCATGTGACTGTCAGCTGCTTCTGTTCTCATTCGCTCCAGAAGTGGCTGAAGCTTCTGATATTAATGTGAGAAAAAGTGAGTGGATGAGATAAGAGGAAGGAAGGTTTGAGATGGGTTTGCACCCATTCTCACTACTCATGGCTCCTGATTACACATCTCTGCAGGTATGAGTAGCTTGACTCGAGCCTTTTGTGGATGCGTTGCCTTTGCATAAGCCTGGTGATGATAAGTAAAGACTTAAAAGTTTTGTAAAATCTGGTAGAATCTGGTTACTAACGGCATTGGTGACATTTGTGCGTATGAGAATCTACATAACAACAACTCAGTGATTGAGGAAACGAAAGGACACACCTTCAAGCCTCATTTATTGGTCATATTAGTTGTCCCTTATTGATTAAACCAATCAAGCGGGGTTGAACGGAGTAAGTCCCGCCTATTTCGCCTGATTTGCTCTAAATACTAACTTGTATGCTTCGGTCAAATATAGTTTTGAGTATTTTAACAACGCTTAAATTGAAAGTGTTAAATTATTTCACTGCCTTGGTAGCGTTGTTATTAAGTGTTACGTCATGCTACTGATTATGTTTGCTATATACATACATAGTTTAAAAGGATGATGCGACTTACCGATCCTTTGACCGACGGGCGTACTAAAGGGGTTCGCTAGGAAAAACTCAATTTTTTCTCCGAGTGAAAACATCCTGGAAAAAATGTTCCAACCGTCCTCTTCTTTGTAGTCCAAGTAGTTTGGCAACTGCTGAAGTAAAAGCCTCGCTCTTTCTTTCCACTTTCCAGCTTCCCCAGAGGCGCACTGAAGCGGTCACGTGAAAACACACACACACACACAGCCCGGAAACAGCAAAAATCCTCAGAGCACAGTACAACAGCTCCTTCCTCACATTTACCTTTACAAAACATGTTCTCAAGCGCAGAATAGACATACAACTTCATCAGGACAGATCAGTATCTGTCTGTCCTATCCATCCAGTCTATCTAATCTGTTATGGGAATCTTTTTTACTCGTTAATGAAAACGGGCTTATTCCTGATGTGCTTTTTCAGTAGTCTCCCCAAACTTGCCTAGCTGACTGCCCGAATGATCTTGTTTGAGAAGTTATTGCAATGACTCCAAACATCACATATCTACAGAATGCTTTTGTTTTGGGGTTTTGTGACTTTTTTTTAATTCAACTTTATTCCCAACTATTTTGGAGCTTGGCCTGATCTTATTTTGTTGCACCTGACCAGATTTCTGAGTTAAAGTGTGACTTAATTTGTGATGGTGTCACTAAATACCTGAGAGGCAGAGGCAGAAAGAGGGGGACATTTTTTAATGAATGATATTTCTCTACCCGTTTTCTTAAAAAGCAACAACTTATCAATATATGTCTGCCATGAAAGCTGCTGATTGAGTGTGACACAGAAGAGCTTTGTTCCCTTAACCAGTTCAGAATCAGGGTCTTAAAGTGATGAGTAAAGCTAAGCAGCATTTGTAGTGGAATTTCTGGCCCTGAATATAATGCTTTTGGGTTTTTGCTACATTCATAACAGGTCCATTCTTGAATAAGAAGTCAAGTAGTAATATGTAGTTCAGATTGAAGAGTGCTGCTTTATTCAATAACGTTACTCGTGTATGTACATTTGTATTGTCTGCATTGGAGTGACTGCGTCAGTGCAGTACATTTGAAGGAATTAGCCTTAGCAACATTCTTGAAATTCCATGTAGGAATAATTGTTCCTTCAGACTTAGACTGAAAGTTTGTCAAATTGGAGATGTTTTTTGTTAAAGACAACTGAAAATAAGCATATATCCAAAATGCCCTTACAGTTTTTTTAGCCCAGTGATTAGTTTTCATGCCTTTAGATTTTTTATCTGTTGAAACCAAAAAAATGCATTATTTGATTTTCAAAATAAAATTTATTGTCCAAGATTACATGTCATCTCCGCTTCCCGGACCCATCTCCTTTCTTAAATTATAAAATATGCCTGCAAAATGATGCTACCGTGGTTTGCAATATCTACCCATTACCTCACTCAAAGTTATTGCCATCACTCCTCCTGTCCTGAATTCTATTTCTAATTTCTATTTAGCATAACATTAACAGTAACATTATTATTCCCTTTTATGTAGTACATTTCTCATTTTTCATTTAATTTACTATCTATGGCCTCTTTTGCATCCCCTGTTTTATGCATATGGCCCCTAAACTCTTAATCCATCCATGATTAATAGTTTTATGATTAATGAAAAAGAAAACATATTTCACAAATTGAAAAGATTTTTAAAAAATTAGCTTTAAAAATTGATGAAAAAAAAAAAAAGCCAACCTTATAAATAAATAAAGCAATTAAAATATAAAACAAGCTAATGGATTGTAATGGAAAGTAGCATTAAGTGAAACAAAAAGAAATTAGGGCTTGGAATTGCCATAAGCATATATATATATATATATATATATATATATATAAAGAAGGTTGTTGCAAAACATTCCAGGTAGCAAAGGCAAAATAGGAAAACCACGTTTTCCAAGTTCATTATAAACAGCTGGCATCTGCAATGTAATCCAATCATTGTCCCCATGTTCCACAGGGCTCACTTAAAAGTCAACAACAAAGTGATGAAAGGGGATACAAAAAAAACGCCACTTTGATAGATAGTGTCTGAACAAGTTAACAACAATTATTGCTTTCTTTTTCAATGTCTGAGTCCATAAATGACTCAGACTTGTGAAGTTCTGCTTTGATCAGAGAGAGTGTGGCACTCTTTTTACCCTAATGGGCTTGTATTACAATGGAAAGAAAAACAAACATTCAGAATAAGTTACTTACTGGAAATAGCTATGATCTGTTTAAAGCTAAACATTTACGGTTAATGACTCTTGTTGACTAAGCTCTTCTTATTACTATTTTCTCTGTTCATTTCTCTGGTGGTCTCAGGTCATTTTTAGATATTTTTGTTTACCTTTATCCATTTTCTTCTGATATATATATATACACAACATATAGAAATTGTTATTCCAAACAATTTTTGGGTGAAAATGGCATTGAATTATTTTTAGCTCAACTACCTCTGACAAATTTGTGCTTTTATTGAGGTTGAACAGTAGAGAGCTGGCAGGACACTTAGGGAGATAGAAAATGGCATACCAGAGGGAAGAAAGACTGTAAGTGACACAAGTCTGATTGTGGAATTTGATCTTTTTCCTTGACTGCTCACATTCACCTTTGTGTCCGACAGATCTGTGTCATTCAAAAAAAGCAAATCAACACCAGAAAAATGTATGTCAGTGATGGTCCGCTAAGGCATTTTGGTTGAGATCAATGAGATGAAAAAGAGGATTTGATTGATGCATTTTCCTATTAATCTATTAAATGTAAAATCTCGCGTTTCCAAGCATTGATGTGAGCATGCTCAGTGGGAAAAAAGCTACATAAATTCTAATCTGACTCTTCACACTGCCTCAGTATACTCAGTAGGTATTAAGTACATATCTTATTTAGAAAAAAACAAATTTATTTAAGGTTTGTGCTGTTCACTTTGTTCCGAGAATAAAAACAACACATCTGACATACATATGAGCAAGAAAATAACAATAAAATAAAATAATAAAAATGAACAGTTTTAAGAAAGTCCCTTAGTGTGTATGTGTCATCACCACTAGGTGTCAGTATTTCCAAAGTATACTGATCATCTTTGACTGTCCAGTTATGAGTTCTTCTTGTTCCCAATGAACAAACCCACTAAGATGAAAACATCCACTGGCAGAACCAACATAGCTGTGTATTAAATAAGAATTGAATTAGGTATGATCAACTTGATTTATACTGTCTTTCTCTTTTGGAATTTCTAATAATGTAATCCTGCATGATAAGTATCAAGAAGAAAGAGATAGTGCCTGCTTTAATTATTCAACCTCTGATGAAAATACTACATTAAATAACAGGTAGAAACATGTCAATATACTTTGTAGAGCGTGATATTTACTGTTAATACTGTTAGTAAAATCATGAATATGTGAAAATGAACATTGGTGTCGTTTGATCTCACAGTTTTTGATAATAGAGGCTTCTTGTTGTTTCTAATGACCCAAGTTACCAAATAAAAAGAGAAACGTTATTGTTAATTATCAGTTATTGCATTTATGAATCTTTAAAGGCTTTTAAAAATTTTACACCAAGCATTAAGCTGTCCTCTGAACCTACAGGAATGAGAATTTTATCAATTAACTTTCTCCAGCCTGTCAGAGCCCGTATAATTTGCATCTTAAAACCCTCACACAATAAGAGGTCTGTGTCAGGCTCCTGAGGCCAACCATATTTCTTTGCAAGCAGTACATGAAATTGATGCGTGGCAGGACATCAGAGAAGTTAATATGTTTATGCATGACCGGATAAAATTACAAGTAAGATATATAGCCATTATGTAAAGCCCTTCAAAAGCAACATTCCTCTTTTTTCTAAATGTTTGCAGTTGGCGCAAACTTCCCTGTCAAAATGTGGGGCCAATGTGGCTAATAAATGGGTTGAGAATTTGGCCCTACATGGGATTGTACACAAGTTCCGTAATGGCCCACTGCCAGTGGCCTACATGTGTTCCGTGCAGGATTATGTTTGGTTTAAGGTGGGCCTGAGTGGGAGAAATATTCTAGACCCATGTCAGGTCCAGCTTCAATTCATATGTAGGAAATACCTGGGGACTACATGGGCTGGAATCTGGGTTGCAAGTGGGATTGCCCATGGAGTCTCTAATAGCCTGATGCCAATTGGCTAAATGGGTTTCACACAGCATCGATCTGGGTTTCCAGATTAAAGTCCAACCATTTAGAAAATTAGGCCCCATTCATGTTATCCGTTCGAAGCCCATTCCCTCACTTCCCATTAGCGAGCCAGCTGGGGCCCAAATAGGGAGCCAATGATGTTGGCCAACGTTCATTTTAGGCATCTTGGTACCCATGTAGGCCCACCATAACCCATGCAGTGGCCTACATTAACATGTTAGATGGGTGTGAAGAAAATATTGTGCCCGATGGAAACACACACATTAACAAGTTTTTAATCCAAGACTTTCGCACATTAGGCCTGGGTGGATCAAGGATTCATAATTGAAGGAGACTAAGCCGTGGGTAATGTTATGCTTGTATGTATGAATGCATCGGGTGTGTGAGTGGTTGTAAACTGATCCCTCCTACTCTGCTGCTGCGTTGTGCAGAGGAGGGGCGAGCAGCAGCAGCAGGAGGAGGAGGAGGAGGAGGAGGAGGGAGCCGAAGCAGGAAGGAAGGAAAGCAGGCAGGCACTGAGTGTTAACAAGCCCCGTCGTAATCATCCCGCTCCGTGGGAAGACTTTGATTAAACGTCTTGCTATGGACATGAACGACGACCACTTCTAAACTACTACTATGCGCCAGTGGCGCGTTCAGCCTGTGCGCGTGCAGCCGCCTCACCGTCGTCGGCACGTTTGAGCTGAAACCCCGTCTTTTTGCGCCCAGTGAAATGTATCCAGACTGCTTTGGGTTCACAGTCTGACAATGGAGATTGAAAATATCGTGGCCAACACGGTTCTCCTGAAGGCGAGAGAAGGTAAGCACAGAGTTCCGACTGAAAGCGTATCCTCCACACCTCAGAGCCGCGGCCACGGACCAGCCTCAGATCGCGGCTGTCCTTGGGATTTCTGCTCTCCGCCTGCCATCTATGCGCAGCGCTTTGTCTCCGAACACACACCGAACAAATTGAGTTTAAATCAGGTGTTCGGACTCTGAGATTACATTTATTTAGCAGGCAGGTGAAGGTAAGGCCCAGCAGGCTGGAGGTAAAGTACGCAGGGAGTGTTTGCAGCGGCGGTGTTGCGTTAGAGGCTGTCGAACATTTTTTCTCACCACTGCTCTGGATATTTACCATGCACGATGACATAACGGATAGGTTAGTGACATCCACGTTACACCGTGTTCAATGTGGGCCGTAATGGAGCTGCGCAGTAGCGTTCCCTCTTCAATGCAGCCCATTCTTAATTACCACTGCGTTCGAGGCTCAGTAAGGGATGGACCTAGAGTATTATTTGACGCAGGAATGTGGCACTACTTTGCCTTTTGGCTCCAGTTAGAGGTAACACGCACAGTGTGGTGGAAGGGCCCATCTTGTTTAAAGCCGGGCAAGGCGCTCTAGTCCCGGGCGTGCAGGTTGATCAGAGAGGCCGGGGATCCTGCAGCAGCTCACCTGGAGGAGGAGGGAACGAGGTTGAAAGAATTTGTCTGTTTTCCAGGAGGTGGCTGAGCAGAGGGGCCACTCAATAATCACTGAGTGGGCGTAGGGTGGGTGTACAACACGAGTTATTACCGCTGAAAGATGTCCACAACGGTTTTAGTCGAAGGGTCTACACAAATGCACGCGTAAGTTGATCCATTCCACACTCAATGTGCGCGCATGGATCGGGGGGGTCGCGGTTCAGAGTGCACATGCATGGAGAGGCCTCCCCTCCGTTATATTCGGACTGCGTTTCAGTTCGTGCAACACGCTGTGAAATGGATCATTCACAGTTGCGGTGAATCCATTTCATAGCAGCAGCTGCAGCAGACTTAAATTGACCTGCCTGTAAATGGTGCTTGTCATGTCCAGGAGTGTCACAACATGAGGATGCTGTACCCTGATCACATCTACAGGCTCAGATGTAACCTACTGATTAGTTATAACATTGGAACCACTGACAGGTGAAATTAATATCAATTATTAGTTAGTTACAATGGCAATTGTCAGCAGGTGGGGTATATTAGATAACAATTGAATGTCTTGACTAGAAGTTGATAAGATAAGATAAACCTTTATTAGTCCCACAATGGGGAAATTGCAGGGTTACAGCAGCAAGAGCATGTTACAGAATACAGAATAACAGAGCAATAATAACAGTGATGTTTTGGAAGCAGGGAAAATGGGCAAGTACAAGGATCTGATTGACGGTGACAGGGGAAACATTTTGACAGCAAGACAACAGGTTAAAGCATCTTCAGAACTGCAGGTTTTGTTTTGTTTTGTTTTTCTTCAATGGTTAGGACCAAACTAGTCTAAGGATGGACACTGGGGAACCAGGGTCACGGGTGCAAATTGAAGGTTAGTCTGTGTTTTCTGAGCTTATGGAAGAGTTACTTTTGCACAAATTGATGAAAAAGTTGATGCTGGTTGTGTTTAAAAAAAAAAAAGTGTTAGATTACATATTTTATCACAATGTCGGATTTTCCAGATTGGTCAGATTACTCATGCTGACACCTGTCGACGCTGAATGCGCCTACAATGTTCATGTTAGCGTCAGAACGTGACCGTGGAGCAATGCACAAAGGTGGCCTGGTCTTAGGACATCTTGTGGCTAGCTGGGTTTTTGTCGCTTATCTGAGGACGAGATGGATCCAGGATGAACAATTGGAAGAAGGCAAGCTAGAGGAGCTAGTGTCATGCTTTGGGCAATGTTTTGCAGATAAACTTTGGTTAATCTAATTGTTAATCTGACATGTACCAGCTACCTATCTTCCAACCTACTACGTACCATTGTGGCCCTAATTGGCCGCTCCCCCGTTCTACTGGCTAATGCATCCTGCCACAGAGCAAAAATAGTTCAAGTAACTGGACCTCCAAATTCCCCAGATCTCAACCAATCGATTATCTGTGTGATGTACTGGACACATGAGTCCGATCCATTGAGGCCCCACCTTGCAACTAGTAGTGACGACAGGATCTGCTGCTAACGTCTTGGTTTCAGATTCCAAAACCCACCTTCAGAGGTATTGTGGAGTCCATGCCTTCACGGGTTACATGTTTTAGTGACAAAAAGGGGCCTGAACAATATCAATCAGGTGGTTTTAATTTTATTGCTGATCATGTACATCAACCATGATGTAGATTAAATTAGATTAAATTGGCATTCACCATGTAGAGGTGATGTCGGATTTGGCCTTCATTGCCCCACTCCGACATACAGGCTTCAACAGTAGTGGAAGCAAATTCTGCCTGTAGCAAAGCATTTCATGGGTTTTTTTCACCCGTGGTTAAACCAATTGGACATTTTACAGAGAAGTAATTTGCGTTTTTTCAGCATTTGTTTGACATCCCCATAAAGCTACCACATATCCAAGTCTGATCAGGGTACCAGAATGTTTAAATTTATTGGGCTTACAGAAAATTCACTGTAAGTAATGAAAAGTAGAAATGCTACTAACTTGAACTAAATGGATAATAGCTGAAACTGTTCTGATTCAATATGTCATCAAATTTGTGTCTACAAAAGTTAGAGCTAGAGCCAGAAGAAAACAACCATTATAATTATACTATTAAATTAAGGATTCCTACTCCTATATGGTCATTCTAATTCTATCAATATCAAATACCAGCTATTTTGTCTCATAACTTGTCATTCAAGTGTTGTTACATTCAATGTTATAATGAAGATTGGTTTATATAGAAAGTGTAGTAAATACAGATATATCAATAGTTAAAACATTTAGTACTTGCAGTCAGTATAAAAATATTTTCCGTAGTTTGTTTAGTATGAAGACTCGTCCTCCAAATCAAAAATTTTGAGTGTGCAGTAAGTGCATTCTGTTTTAAAAAAATATTTTCCCCTGCTCTACCATTCACTATGTTAACTAGCACTCAGTTTAAACGGCTAATTGCTCACATTTTATCCCTGTAAGGTGCACAGGAGACTTATTTGATTTTAATTTGCATTTTTCTTTGGTACAGCTGAAAAAAATAGTTTAATATGTCACTGTGGCAGTTGTCAACAATGGCAGTGTCAATAGTGAGGGAGCAAACACCTTGAATCCAGAAAGAAAGCAGCTACTGTACATTAAAGGTCTCTAGTCTTCTAATGCTGGAGCACCCCTTTGGTCACCCTCAAAGTCTCGGCGCACGGAAGATGGGTGCAGGGGGACAGTCTACCAGCTGTATGAGCTGCAGCCACTGACTCAGCAAGAGTTTTTTTTTAGCTCGTTTGCCCTAGTGCCAAGAAAATGCATGGTTATTGTCTCAAGATGCTTTCCCCTCACCTGTAGATTTGAAACTGGGTGGCCTGAGTGAGTCTTGTTTATAACAGGGTGTTTCCAGTCTACTACAGTTGAAATGACCGGTGAAAGGAAGTGGTTTGGTCTTGTAGAGATGACACTGGTCCCAACACTCACCAACACAGCCTCTGCAAAATTTATACATGAATACTGGGTACAAAAACATGGAAAATAAATCCTCACATTGCAGTCTTAACCTTTTTCCAAAGCTTTACGGCTGCTCACACTGGTGACAGTTTTCTAGAGTCAGGGGAAGTTCTTGCCATAAGTTATTACTAAGAAAATATAATATTTCAGAGATATATTTTTATTTTTTTGAAAATATCTGCCCCATGAATGAAGTCCCATTTGCTCAGTCTACTTAACAAACGTCTTTGTTCCTTTTATTCTTATTTAATTTAAAGTATTCAATCATCTTCCATATTAACTAATAACCATAAACATATTCCACAGTCTGTCTTAAAAGTGGCTGAACAGGCTCAGGCAAAGCGATTACTTGACAGCATACAACTGTATCTATATGAGCCACCCTTCAAAACAAAATTTATTATATTAATAGAAATTTTCTCAATTGTAACAGTAAAAAATAGCTCCATAATCATTCTTTTGAAAAAAAAAACAAATGACGCATTTTCTGCATTCCGCCAAGCTATCTTTTATAAATGCATCGTAGGCATAATGTCTCCGTTGTTCAGCCTTCTATGGTAGCAACAGAGATAAATTCGACATTTGTATAAATACAGTTCCGAATGGCAGGACGGGGACATGATTTATTGAATCCATCCAAAAAATTTTAAAACCAGCTAGTAGCAGTTACCAGCTAACTCCATCCATCCATCTACCAACCAAAAATACGATGGTTTGGGTAGGCGTGACAGCAGGCCACGCAGGTTATTTCAAATGTCCTGCCAGCAACACTCTACAACTCATCCTGGAAGATCTTAAAGCGATACATATATAAGGAATCATGAAATACCTCCTGCAAATGGGGTCTATTGAAGAAGTCTTTTTTGTCACATACAATCATACAAGTTGTATTTTGTAGCGAAATTAGTTTTCTGTAGGGATCTCTCCCCATGCCTTGAAACCTCCAAAGGGAGGCATCCTAATATGATGGACTAACCACCTCATCTTTGGATCCAATCGATAAGTTATTCCTGTCTTCACTGTAAGATTTCACACTAGATGCCAATACTGCTATGTTTCAATTATTTCCTCTTTTGTACGCGGATCCCCTGCCTGCTGTTTAAAAATCGCCGGAGTGGCGTAGATCCCCTACTGTTTTGTTCAGTATAAACTAGCTAAAGCGTCATAGAGGCGGGTCTGTTTTGTGGCCCTGTTGCGAGATCCTTGTGTAAAGCTGGGAGAAAACTGTACGATATGAGCCTGATACACATTTGCTAATGAGCCTCTGGACCGCCGGGCCGTCTTCAGGAGTTCGTCCTGTGTCGTGTGTCGTTTGTCGTGCGGTGTACAAGGCGACTTAGCAGCTCCCGAAACGATCTGGTAGCAACCGAACAGCAAGGACAAATAAGAAAGGTTCACAGATGTCATAGCGGTGCTTGCTATCAAGTTAACACCAAGCAGTCAAACATAGTTTGCTTACCTCCAAGTCTCTCTGCAAATTAGACCAGACATACTGTCCACATCTTCCAAGCAAACCACGAGTCCAGATACGCTGGCAATTTTTAAAAAATAAAAAGAAGTTTGGCACACATTATTGCAAAGAAAACACCAAGAGAGCTCGCTTCATGATAGCAAACAAACTTTTCTCTGCCTTGGAGCTTTCAAACTAAACTTAATTGCAATTGTCAATAGCGATAAAATGCCAGATGGGTGAAAAGCATGTGTTGCGTGAGGATCTGTAAACGTTTGATTCGTACAGCGTCAGTTGAAATCAAACGGCAACGACTCGTCGTACAGTGTAAGCCCAGGTTAAAAGCGCTTTACTGATGTGTTGGAGGGCCTGTGTTGGCAGCTAAAACTGTTTTTATCACACAGTGTATTAGTGCATATATTGGCTGATAGACATGGAAAACATGTTGTAAATAGTGCCGTTGAAAGCACTTAAGATAATTTAGAAACAGTGTTATCATCGTTTATCCTGCAGACTCCACTGTTTACAATACTTTGCAGCACCTGAGTTGGCAGAGAACCCTAGCATAGCGGAGCAGATGGCAGTGAGAAAGAAATATGTTTACTCTTCAACTGTACAATATCCTGCCTCCATTACATGTACTTGTCAGATATTTTTAATGACAGTGATGGAGTGTTTTTTATTAAGTTCACATGTAAAATGATGCTTTATTTTGAAATGGGAACCTACTGATGACAAACTACCAACTGGTTATTTTTTTAAGCAAAATAAACCACACAAAAAACCCTTGTATTTCAATAGACACACAAGCAGTGATGACGAGCCTCTGTAGAATTAATGGGTCCTGAGAAGTCAATGGATTGCAGACCCTTAATCGCGACCAGGATGCGCTTTACAATTAAAACAAAGCACACACAGTACAGCTGTCTGAGACACTTGCCATTATAATGGAATTTAAGCATGGTCTACACTGGCTTAATATGAAGCCTTCCAACAGAACACCGGGGTTATTCTTTGACTTATTACAAAAGAATATGCCAAACCTGTATTTATTTTTAAGCCAGGGTAGGGTGCGTAAATCAATCCAATGTACCCTGTAATACATGTGAATAGACTTTAGCTAAGAATTTAATTTACTGGTTATTGTATATACTGATTTGGCACTGAATAACTTTTCAAACTCCCGGTGCACAATGACATATTGCTTTTAATGTCATGGTGGTCATGGTCAGTGACTGTATTTCAGGCAGGGCTGCAAAAAATTATTGATGTAATCGGCAAAAATCTATTATAAAGTTAGTTTTAGATGAACTGATTATTCGATTAGTCGGTGAAGTCATCGGACAACGCCTTTGACACAGCATAATAAGAAGGAAGTAAACAGTAGGCGTCTGTGTAGATTCTCATTCATCCTGACCAGAGTTGTGAAACATCTTTAAGCAAAGAGTTTGAAGTGGAGGTACGTTGGCTCTGTGGGCAATGATGACTCGTTTCTGCAAGCTAGTTAGTTAGCTTAGATAGCACAATGTTAAAAGGCATGTACTTCACGTTTCTGTTTGATTAACGTGACTATTTTGAAATGTAGTGAATTGTTCATGGGGTCGAAAGCACCAAATAAATATTTTACAATCACAATGATGCTCTTCACATTACAAATGTGCCCCAATATTAAAATATTACCAGTTGCATTGCGTGTGTGCAAAACAAAATACGATGGATATTCGTAATGCATTCTGGACTGATGACCAGATGACCGCACATGTTCCCTTAACATAAAAAGTACAATTAAGCATTATTGTACTGTAGGTATGTATAGATCTGATTTTTGGATTTCTTTATTTAGGCAAAAGAAATAAGTATACATACACATTCACATAAATAAAATATGTATAGGGTAAACTCAAATTGCTGTTTTAAACCTGGCCAACAAACGAATGGAATAAACCAGTTACCACCATTATTTAATGGTTGTCACCGTTTTTGTTTACATGTGTCAGTAAAGTAAACAGAATTTCTTTTTTCCTGATGTACACAGTCGTTGCTTTCTTATGGAAGTCGCAGATACATCAGGGGGTATTTCAAGGATGCAGCTTTAACAAAGTTTGACTTAGTCCCTGAGCTCGGGCTTGACCAAAAACCAATTCTGAGTTAGTTAATTCTGTGTCAAAATCGTGCACGACGACAATCAAAAGCCATCTGTGATGGAGCTCAAATGCTACACCATGTCCACCAGTGAAACGCCCTGGTTGCCCTACTTGACACCTTTTGAGCAGGAAGTCTTAATGTGAACACAAGCAGATATTTAGAAAAAAATAGAAGCATGGTTACGAGAAGGAAAGAAAACTGGTATTTGAGAAAATTGCTGCCTGAGTGAATGTATCTATGAGTTGTACCTTATTTTCTCTGAATACCCTGTCAATGGTAGTGGAATGATATTGAACAGACTTTTATTTTCATTTGTGGGCACTAATGGCACGTGAGAGCAGCTGAAAATGAAATGCTAATACAGAGTTAATCCTGGGTGGACACAGAGCTCGCCGGAGGAATATAATACTTAATCTGAGAATGCATCTGGATCTCCCCAAACTCCTGGGATAAGCCAGAGGGGATTGCGTGACGTCAGTGGCCACCGCGACCACCGCTCCGAACACACTTGGTAGATAGATCCATGACTATATTAGAGGTGAACCGATTGCAATTATCTTGGCCGATCACCAATTTATGTAAGGTCTGACTGGCCGAACTTACTGGTGGTACGAATTGAGAGCTTTTTGTTTCTGGTTCACTTGCAAGATGTTTGGAGCCGTGGTAGCTCATGCTTGAAGTGCGTGTATGGCGCACAGCCGATTCCAGACAAAATCACACCATTGGTAAGCAGGTTTTAACTTTCGTTTTGTTTTGTTTTTTTTCCAAATTATATCCCACGTTGATTTTAAACATGTTTATAAATTTGATAACAAATATTCACCGATCGTGGAGAAGAAGCTTCATTGCAACACAAAAACATCAGATATGATTGTCTTCCACAGTGTGACATGTCTGTGATGTAGAGTTTGATGTAAAGAAATGAGAGACATCTGACAGCGTTGCTTTGGACTCAGAAGGAGGAACGACCTCGGGCTTCCTTGAAGTAAACCTGCCAGTGAGTTGACTCACAGAGTAAGTTGCCGTGGTAACTGACCCAATCCTCAGACAACAGCTCGATGTAAACACTGATATATCATGGAAAACACAGTCATTTACCCTCCCTGTCACATGACAGATGATCTCATCTTCATTGGCTCAGACAATAAGGGGCTCCACGCCCTGTCCTCTCAGATTGTTGACAGTCTCGGTTGAGTTTCTTCCCATTTGAGTTATCTGTTAGCAACTGCTAGCTGCTTTTAAAATCTCCCGGTTGTCTCAAAGTTTTTTTCCCCACACATCTGTTATCGATGTGACAGATGTGTGTAGTCCTGCTGTCTCGGATCTATCAATTTGGTATTGTTGCTACTTCTGGTGCCATCTCAGAAGTGAAACACAATTACCACCCATAATATCATTGTAACTTTATGCAGAACAGCAAGGTGTTTTAAAAGCGCAGCAAGCCCATCCTCAAGGAATGGGCAGAAGGAGGAAGAGAAAGTTGTGCAGCTGATTTCCATTACCCTTTAATGCAAAAACATTAGTATGAACATTCTGTGTGTTTGCCATTTCCACACATATTTTTAGAGGTGCATCGATCGATCAACCGGCCTTCAAATATGAGTGGTCACCCTGAGGCCGATTTCCTTCAATGTCTTCAAACATCTCACCAGCTTGGAAATTTTTCACTGTGAGTGAGAAAAACACAAAGCTCGCAATTTGTAACACCAGTAAGGCCAAAACCAGCTGTGGAAGAACAACCCGTGAAAACGTTTGTCCCAACAAAGTTAAACAGATACTACAAATTTAATCACCACGAGGAACAAAGCAAGCTACCGTTGAGAAAGTGGCTAAAAAAATTGAGAGTGCAGATAAAGCCATGAGCAGATGTTTGTATGTTTTCAATTATGATGAGTTGCAGAGGAACAATCCCGAAACCTTTTGGCAGAACAAACTTGATTAGACACAAGTTTAATTCACCCCGAGAAACATGGCAAGTTTCAACAAGCTAACATTGGCAGAGCACATTTTTGAATAGAAAACAAACAAGTTTCGCCACACGGACAGCTTTTGCCCCACAACAGACGAGTCAGTGGTCCTTCAGAGGAACGAGTTGCCCCCCCCCTTTGAAGCACGAAAGCAGCCTCACAGGAGCTGCTCTGCGCAGGAGGACACTATCTTCTTAATCGATGAAATTACCGAAGAGTTGCATCTTCCATTCTCCACACCCTCAAACAGCACCAAATCAGCAACTGTGTGTCATTACACATTTTTATATCCACTAATAATAATAGTAAAAACGCATCATGAAATGCGGTATATGATTTATGATGAGAAACTGCTCTAATATCTGCTCACTGAGGCATCAGAAATGGCTTCAGTTTAACTTTTGTTTGTCCGGCGTTTAACTTTTTTATTAATGACAATGAATTTCAATACCATAAATATCGTCTGATAATTACAGAAACATCGGCGTTAAATTAAATTCACACTCTGTTTCTCCAGTACATCCTTTCACCATCCGAGCCGCAGTTTCCCTATTTTTCTAGTTTCTGTGCGTACACATGGGTACCATGCAAACAGAAAGAGTTTGCATGGAGAACCGAACATTTTCCTGTCAAGTTTGCTTTTTAGAAATCCCACAGATTCCGTTTAAGGTGGAGTACGCCTTCTTCTGTGTGTATGCAACGTTTATAAATGAGGCCCCAGGTCTTCATGATAACTTCAACAGCGAGGTTTGGAGCTCTGTTGCTTTTTCTTGGGACAAATAATAAGTATGTTCTTCACTTTGTGAAAACAGTTGTCCAGCAACAACGTGAAAATCCCTCTCCAGAGGTAGTGTCTGGTTTGTCCACCTTGGCAACAGCAAAAACATGGCAGCGCAACATAGTGGCCTCCATCATGGCGAGTACCTACTCCTACGAAGATATAAAAGCCTTCTCCAAAGCAACATTTAAAAAAAACATTTATTTTTCAGTTGATAGTACAGCAAAAGAACAGTTATGAATATGATATCCGAATCAGCTTTAAAGGCCATGTGTATACATACAAGGAATTTGACTCCGGTTAACTGAGCTCTCACAGTCTTAACGTCATAGAAATAATTTTAAATTAAATGGACGAGGCAATAAACAAATATACAAGCTATAAACAAATGGAGATGATCTTGTGTACAGGCTATATACATTTAAATATATATGTATTAATATGTATATAAATATATATGACAGTGCAAAGATTTACTGAAAGAGATACCCCTAAATTGTACACACTGTAACTTTTAAGAGGAACTGAACAGGAAGAGCATTTGAAACTCCCCTTCTGGAATCCGGTATCAATCAAGTCCGTCTCTCATCGCTGCTGCCGTCACAAATAGGAGGAAGGAATGTGTAAAATGAGGAAACCTTACGATCTTCTACTGTAACTCATCCCCCTACAAGTCAGTGGCTGTGCTCTACCTTAGAGCATCACAGTTGATACACCACTGTTGCTGGTGTCACTCACCTCTCTCTGCCCCCTCTTCACCACCCCTGAGATTGGGGGCTATCAGGTCCTCTCAGGACACTTGTGTGAGGGCTTTCCTGTGACGTCAGCCGGCGTGGCTCTATAAATTTTGTGGTCATTGCCGGACTAACAGCTGTTGTCATCACTCTGGGGCGTTTCCTCCAGCTGTGGGTCATAAAACACGTTGCTTTGTGACTGTCCCTTGATGTGGGACTGATTTTACAGTTATTGTACCCACAAATGGTCTGTGTGGAAAACAAGGTGCGTACACGGCTCCGTTGCATGGAATTCGCTGTGACGCTTAACTGGACTACTGGTTTGTTCATTAGCGCAGTTTCTTGGCAAGTTGACGAAAGCATGGGGACGCACTTTGTGTGGCTCTTTTTGAACATCTTAGACATGCTTTTCAAGCCTATTAAATGTTTATTAGTGCTCTTCCAATTAAACCCAGCAATGACACAGCTGAGTGTATTTACAAAAGAAATATTTTTTTAGACAAGTCTAGAATAAAATGCATTAAACTTTAGAGGTCCCTAGCGTTTTATCATTTGCCTTGTCGAATCAACCCTGTCACATCTTTGGTGTCTGCCCTTGGTAGAATTTTGTCTATCCCCCACTCAAATACTGTCTTATCAAAGACATTTTTCAAGGTGTGGTATGTGCTGCTATGTGTTCTACACCCAAGGCTGCTTTTGTGTGATCCTGGTCTTTGAGCCTGGCCATGAAAATAACCAGTAGACCCTTCAATCTGAGAGACAGTTGTAGATAACATATGATGATTAACCTTTCAGTGTGTCCTCATGCACACTTGGCCGGTACTGGCCACCGTCCACCCCTCAACCCTCCCACCCCCAAGACACAGTGGAAACAAAAGTCAGTTTTCAAGCATGTCTCTGAGAGATTTAATGGAATATCACGCAAAAAAGTGTTGATGGGCCAGAAGAATAAAAGGTCTTGCATAAAACCACATAGCGCTGCTGGAATGAATAAGATTGTATGTTTATATTCAGCCTATGTGTGTGTATTTATTTCCTTTTCATGTGAAAACTGAATGTCCGCAGTATTTGCTTGTTTGTTGTTATGTCTTGGAATTTATTCTGTTTTTGTAATGTTGAGATTTCTCCACGTGACCGCCTTCTCACAGGGCTATATGCCAGGAGGGAAGGAGAGAGAGAGAGAGACAGAGAGGGAGGGAGGAAAGCCTCACTATAAAGAATAAACAAAAGCTTTAAAAAAGAAAAAATATGTTAATATGGAGAAGAGGAGGTTGCATTCAGAGAGTGGAGGAAAAAGGAAAGGGGCCATGTGATAGAGGTGAGGATTAAAGGAGAGCAGTGCTGCTTGGTATTTACATGTTTCTCTTTTTTCTCTCCCTCTCAGCTGATGTGTGTCTTTCAGTGCGAGTACACAGATGGATTACTTTATGCAAACACCGGGCCTTTGCTTTGAATAGACAACAGAAGACACTCACAGCTAATGTTTTCCTTATCGTGGGCTAACCCAGCCAATTGCACACTGTATGAGAGAGTGAATGGGAGAGCAACAGGCCATTCATTTATCATGACCAGGCTCCGTTGTGCCGATGTGTTTGATCATAGAACAATGGCCCTTGATTTCATAGAAGGCATGAAATCTTTTTCATTTTGGACCATGTAAGTGACGTTTTTGGGAGGGCACCGTCGCTGTCCGATACAAACCCCCAACATCGCCGGGGTCCGATCCAGTGAGGTATGAGTTGTTACAGAATATTCAGGGTACGCTTACCGTGGCCAGAAATATCCTGGTAAACAGTGTTATCTGTGTTTGCAAGGTTTGGAAAAATAATATCGGTGCCAAGAGAATTGTGGATAGTGGATTTACCTAACAGCATTTTTGGCTCTTGATATGTTCTCATTTATTTTTTATTTTTCTCTTGATGCCCAGAGGACTTTCAACCTGGACCCCCTTGTTTTTATTAAATGTTTTTTCGAAATCAGTTCATATACTTGAACTTATTTGTACTGATTTGAAGTCACTCTGTGGAAAAGTGTAACCAAATCTATATGCAATGACTTACAGTGCTGTGAACAAATATTGAACCAATTTCTTTCTTTTTTCCCCCCTGTATCTCATCATAAAATGTGCCTTAATAAAAGAGACAATATGAGTAAACACCGACTGCAACTTTAAAAAAATGATTTTATTATGTCAAAACCTTTTCCCAGAACAAAAATGACCAGCATGAAAAATACTGGCCCTGCTGAATTGAATAGCTGGTTGTGCCAACCTTAGCAGCACCAACTGCAACCAAACTCTTCCAATAACTGGGTATCAGTCTCTGACATCACTGTGGTGGATTTTTGGCCCGGTTTTACCACAGCATCTCAGTTGGATTTAAGTTCAGACTTTGACTCAACTAGTTTAATCTAGAATATTCCCCTGAACGCTCAAAGTCATGAAGGTGTCTTCATTTTGATTTAAGATGAGTCTTAATGTCCCTCTGGGTTAGCAGTGGCTTTTGACTCGCCGTTCTCCCGTGGATGTCCATTTGCCAAGGGTCTTAGGAATAGTGCAGTTGCTTGGAGATTTTCTTGGGACTTTCACAGCGAGTAATCACCTTTCTCTTCGACACATTTTGATTGTTTGCCACTTGTTGGAAGGTTCTCAATTGTTCCAAGTCTCCTCTGTTAGTTGAAAGTGCATCTCTTTGTGGCTCTGTGGAGCTCTGTGGGAGCTTTCGAAATCATTTTGTAACCCTTCCTAGACGGATGTATTTAATGCTCTTTCCTCATCGCTTGTGGAATTTTGTTTGATTTTGGCATAGTGGGCTACTGGTGAGACCTTTGACCCAGCATATTTCTGAAAGTGGGCAGCTATGTGACGTAATTAGGCTAGTCCTAATCACCACTAGAGGTGTCCATTCCAGCTGTTACCAGTTATTTATACAGTTTGGTAGTTTTTCGGATTTAGTTCCTAGGAGGGAAATACTTTTTCACACAGGCCCAGTTGGTATTGGATAACCTTTTTTAGTTCAATAAATACAGCTTTCATTTAAAACTGATGTTTACTCATTTTGCCTTTTTTTAGACCCTTAATGCCTTTATTTATATAACTATACAGAGTGCAATTAAATAAAGAACGCTCCCTTTACTTGCATGACAGCCGGCATTAAGCCTTCATACTATGACATAAATACTGTACCAGAAACAGAGTTGGTGTATATGTGCAAATATAGTATTGCACTATTGCATATCTTGAAGTCGGAAAATATGTTAAATGACACTGGTGAAAAATGTATTCTCACACGGCGATGTTCACACTTTAGCGAGAATAAAATGCAGACAAAAGTAGAGGGAACCAGTAGGGGGTCAAATACGGTTTCACAGTGCTGTAGGTACTGGCTCCTTGCCGTGGTCGGTCTGTCAGCTGTATTGCAGCCATGTGGCAAGTGTCAGCATGGAACATATGTTCATCAGATGGATGAGCAGATTCTCCCACATGGTGATGTAAAATCACGATGGGTTTTGAAGATGTCAGTGTAGCAATGTGTTATATCAGAAAAAGCTGGGAATAGCAGTATAGTTGTAGTCAAAATGCAATTAAAGATATTTTTGAGGTTGCTATTGATATTTGAGTGCTTAGAAATCTGGTGTCAAAATTGTTTGGGTTTTTTGCGGGGGGGGGTTGTTCTTTGCAATTTTTTTGATAAGAATCCCTTATATTCTTATCATTAACAGGAAATGTATGTGTGAAACAATTTTAGGTAAACATAAGCTTACTAAACTAGGTAATGTCTCAAGCATACATCTCTGCTGTTCTTGTGACATGCCACTGACCGTGTAGTAAGCTAACTTTCATCTTTGATGCTATCTTTAAACAATATATGTGTCTGATTTTGTCAGTTGATATGCCGTTATTGTCCAACTGTTTAGTGTGAGTGCAGATAACGATATACTGTGTGTGCAGAAATTTCCCACCGTTTTGAAAAAAAAAAAGTTTCAAAATTTGAACTGGCTTAAAAAAAGTAGCAAGCATGTATTTGTTGAAGTTGCAGGAACAGTGTAGCTGGTGACGGGACTTGCCCTGAGGTGATAGTTCCTCATTTTACTGTGTGACCTCCAGCCTGGCTCATGTTTCCACTTAAAATGAACAGAATGGAAAAGGAGGATAGGGAGTTAAGCATATTTGAAATGTGATGGAGCGTAGAGCATGTAAAAACAGCAGCTGACCAGAGAGTCAGAGCGCGAACAGAGGCAGGAGATTGACCGTTCGTTAGTGCACTCTTGCTGTATCCCACCCCAAACAAAAGCAGCATGAAAACGCTCTGACTACTCCCTCGCTCATTCGTTCAGCCTGTTGACTTATTTTCTTTCCATTTCTCATACTTCCCTGTCTTAAATATGTCAAACCGGTCAGACCTGAAAAGTGTGGAGCATCAAAATGAACCTCTGACAGAAAGTTAAGAGAGAAAACGGTTGGTTTAACAATCCCTACCGTAAAGAGGGCTGCAAGTTTGATAAAAGTGATTGACAGTGATTAGGGTTGGGTCTTTGTCAAAAGTTTGAAACTGGTTTGTTTGATATGAGTTTTACAACCAGGTGTCCGGGTCACGTCAAGAACAGTCCATTTACCATAAGATGACAGTTATACACAGGAAGATGCAGATCATTGAGTTTCCACAAGACATACCAGCGATTGTAAACCTGATTGACAAATGAAGGATGTGTGTCAGCTGAAACACTGGAGGGCTTTTAGTTAGATATGGTTACAGAATGCACTTATTTGCAATAAAACGGTACTATACTAACATTGTCAAGGCAAAGAGTAGTAAATCAAACATGGCTTCATACTTTCAATTGTACGACTAATAAACTTCTTTATGGCATCATTAATGCATAAAAATCAAAAAATCAGGCAACATGAGACTTAGCAATTTAGCTTGGTCCTATAAAAGAGAATATTGAAGCAGTGGAGGAAGGAAGTGGTTGGGCATCGTGCAGTGATGTAATTTAACCAGATGACCCAGTAGATTGTCTGGTATCACGATACATTGCATCAAAGGCAGTAATTGCACATATCTACCCCTGTTACATTAGTGACGTCTGACTCCGTCTCTCTCGCAGGGACAAAAACATCTTAAAAACATGTGTGCCTGTATATTAATTTATGCAACTACCCAACCCAAATTCAGAACCGGTTGCTTAATACACACATAATCAATAATAAATCGATGCATTTATTAATTCCCAAACTCGCTCAGAGAATCCAAAAAGTATCTGCAGCCTAGGTGTGTCGGACACATGACGTACAAGCTCTGTTGTTTATGTGCTTGAAAAGCACATTCCATACTTACCTATCGTTTTAAAAGTAGGCCAGCTGTTCATGTGATGCTGATGTTCTATGTTTCCTTGGTCTTTAAGCTATGTGTGTGAACAACCGCCGTGATACAACGAGGTTACTTCAGCAGACTAAGGCATGCAATACAACTTCTTCCAAAACTGCTGCACGCATGCACAGTTAGTCAGCAGCAAAGCCATGGAGCGAGAAAGAGGTGAGAGTGACTCACTCTGCTTGAAGAAATTCTCTTGGCTTGCTTGTTGGAGATCTGGACAGTTACCATGTCCACAGGGCCAGCAAAATAGCCTGAAGTTTAGCACTACCAGCTCTACCAGTTCTCCTTCATTAAATCTATTTTGTATCTCCGATTTTTGTGACGGTAGCAGTAGTGAGAAAAAGAAATATGACAAACAGAAAATATGCAAGATATATATGCATCCTAGAAAGATCTAGACATATATAAACATGTAAACCCATATAAATACACATACAATTAAATACAATTACAATTGACAATTAAATAAGATAAATATGGGTGAAAGAGTCTAATCTCAACTATCAAATATAAATGAATTAGATAATGGCTGCCAATAGAAAAGGGCTAATGAACACATGCGATGTTTTGAATGGACAGGATAAACCGATCACCTTTTGAGTTGTTACTAAAAAAATCTGTTTGGTAAATGACTGAGCATTTAGCTTCATCTGTGAATGGTTAATAATATAATTATTTCTTATAATGGAATGCTTAATTGAGCTGGCTTCCTTGTGGACATCGAGCATTCACTGGAGGGAGTGCTGTCTAACTCATTACAAAGTGGTCAGAAGCCCCATTTACTCTGAGATCGGGGCACACTCCTCTGAGATGTCTTTGTTTGTTAACACACCAGTGTATCACCATAATGTAGGCAAAAGAAGCATAACGTGTGACGTCATTGTGTACGCGTCAAGACCCATTTTCCAAACGTTGGCTTGATTTTTACCTTCATTGTAACGTGGCAAATGACCTCCCAAAAATTATGCTGTCTCTGCAATGTGCCTTTTGCCTTTTCGCCTTCCATTTATACAAATGTTCAATTTGCATCGGTTTCTACCTCCGCTTACGATTCAAAGGTGGAGTAAAACAGACCACCCAATTATGCTTCAAATGTGTTTATACAGAATGGAGAGGTGGGAAAAAGGCGCATCAGGCCTTCCTCGTGACTGCCACCGCCAGAGATCCTTCGTGTTAATGCGAAAACTTAAAAACTATTTCATGAATCATTTTCAAAAGGTATGCCAACATAGGCCTTATTGTCACGAAGAACTGGATTGATTTTGGGAGAGGTCAGTTTTAAATGTCCGACATTAGGGGGAGCTTTACATTCAAAATTGTCAGGCCCTAATTTCTCAATCCTTGGTCCGATTTAGTTCGAATTTGGTGAATATGAATAGTCTCAGAGATATCTATCTTTTAAATGTCATGTTTTACTCTGGTAGGTCATATTTCAATCTCTAGGGGAGCTTCTTTTCATTAAAACACTTCTTTACATTTCTCAAAAACTCTCTAATGGATCAATTTCCAATTTTATAGCCGTATTAAAAAAAAAATAAATAAATAAATAAAAAACGGATTGAATTTGGGAATTTCGGAGATGTATATGTCTGACACTAGGGGGAACTTTACCTCCAAAGGTTTTTTTGGCCATAATTTCTGTTGTTACTGTTGGTCCGATTTAATTCAAAGTTGGTGCATATGAATGGAATGGATGATTTTTCTCTTGTTTGAATCATATTTTACCCATATTTTAGTCTAATAGTGCTTGTACAAGGCAGTGTATTGGGTACTTTTCGAGTATATGCCCTTGTGGGTGAGGATTACGGCGTGGGAGCAGCTACCAAAACTGAAAATACATTTTTTGTTTTGTTTTTTTGTTTTAAATGGTTATTTATTAAAAGTTTATCAAAAGAAAACATTGTCAGAATTGGAAGTAGATTTTTACAGCCAAAAAGAAAGAACATGGAATCCTGGTTACTTTAAGTTGTTTAAGGAGACAAGTTTATTATATCGTCGCTGTAATACGTTTTATTTATGCCTGTTTTTTGTGCTTTTGATAGATAGCGGACATTAGAAAGCAACAGGAAACATAGAGAAGGAAGAATGGAGGCGTACGTAATACGTTACATGACTTCGACCCCTGGTGACCAGGATGACACTGCTCTCTACAGAAGCAGGAGGAATTTGTGTCTGACCCTTTGTCCTCTAACATTACCTGGACTCTACATAAGTTGTATCAACATGTTCCAACGATGGAATCTTGTCCCTGTTGCACATGCGCAGGCCTGTACTGAGATCCTGTGTCATGATCTCAGCGTTGGCTGCAGCTCGGCTATGAATGAGCGAAACTGCTCTGAAGTCAGTGTTTATGGAGGGCCTCGTTCTCTCAGAGGGGAGAACCGAAGTTAAATAAATACTTGCTCCATCCTGTCTGCATTAAGGGCCTGCACACATGGCTTTGACGTCAGAGTGACATTAAACAGGGTGGGGTGGCGCAGCCAGCTATGACAGGCACATCCACGCATGCACACATATACACAAAGACACGCATGAACTCTCCCACAACTTGCTTTTTGAAATCATTAATTTATTTTCGTGGATTTGTTTGATTTGATTAGCCTTCTTTAAAAAAATCCTCAGTTCTCAACATCATATCTTTTGTATACCTCTAACATTCTGATTTTTCTTTCTTTCCTTTTTTTTTTAAGGCCTTAATATATGCCAGATTTTTTCCTGGAATATGACTGGCCAGGTGCTACTGGTTATCAGAAATTATGCATGATAGCCACTGAAACACTCAACTCCAGCACTTTCTTTTACCTTGTTTTTCCAATTCCTGCAATGGAAAGAGTGTGTTTTTATGAATATTGTATATTACTACATCTGTCTCTGTGTGTGTGTGTGTGTGTGTGTGTGTGTGTGTGTGTGTGTGTGCGTGCACCCGCCCTGCAGCTTCACAACAGGTTTGTCAACATACTTGCCAACATCTACAACCTGAGGCCAGTGTGATCTTAAACGCTTCATTTCCATCAACTTGTAGCTGCACATAACTCATTTCCAACCATTCACTGTGTGATAAAGTAAACAAGTGTGTGTGTGTGTGTTACTATTGCTCGTCTAAATACTCGTCGTAAGCTTGTGCTTGTTGTTATACTGTTGGCTGGGAACATGGGACCAAACAAAAATGTAAATTTTTTTAAAATAAGGGGCATATGTTTTGTGTTGGAAAGGGAGTGGGGATGTTTTTGTGGAGGAAGGAGCGTGGAGAATGTACGGACAGTATGCCTGTGTGTGCTGGTAATGTGCTGCGCTGCAGGTGTTTCATCAAAGTGACTCTCCTGTATGTGTCGGTGCTGCAGCAGTCACATGTCACTGCTGGGCCAATCAGTTTGTCATGAATATGGGAGCAGAGGATTTCCCTCTGTTGTCCTCGTACTGTCACAGTCCACTGGGTTCACTCCAGCTTGAGCAAATAATGGACGGGGAAAAAAACGACTATGCGAGTCCAAAGAGAGTCCGGAGATGAAAATGTGTGCGTCTGAAGTAAGGGCTTGAGGTGGATGCTTTGATGCCCCCACCAGAGCGAGCATATAGAGTTACTATTGAACATGTGTATGTAATGACAGGGAATAATCTGATCACATATCCTCAAACTTAATGGAACTGCACACTGATCTGCCAAAACATTATAACCACCTGTCCAATATTGAGTAGGTCCCTCCTTTTGCTGCCATAACAATCTTTGACCTACCCAAGCAAGGAATAAACCCGACCTCCTAAGGTGTGCTGTGGCATCTGGTGCTAAGACATGAGCAGCGGATCCTTTAATTCCTGTACGTTGCGAGGTGGGGCTATGGATAAGGTTTGTTTGTCCAGCACATCCCAGTGATCTAGCCAAAGCAATCAACTTGTTTTGTTCCTCAAACCATTCCTGAACTATTTTTGCAGTGTGGCAGGGAACGTTATCCTTCAGAAAGGGGCCACTGCCAATAGGGAATACCATTTCCATCAAGGGGTGTACTTAGTGTGCTACGTGTCAAAATAACATCCTCATGAATGGGAGGACCAAATGTTTCCCAGCAGAGCATTGCTAAAAGCATCATTCTGCCTCCCCTGACTTGCCTTCTTCCCATAGTCCATCCTGGTGCCATCTCTTCCCCAGGGAACAAATGTACATGTACCCATCCAGCCACAGGATGAAGGCCACCTTCCTCTAAGTGCTACATTAGCTCTTCTGTGGGATCTGACAACAGGGGCTACCCTCACTCCCCATCCACATCACTGAGGCTTGGGCACCCATGACTCTGCCCTTCCTTATACCACTTTGGTAGGTACTAACCACCACTGACAAGGAACACCCAACAAGTCCTGCAGTTCTAGAGATGTTCTGACGCAGTTGTCTGGCCACAATTTAACCCTTCTGGGTGCTGAGATCCTTACTCTTACTCCATTTTTCCTGCTTCCAACTCATCAACTTCAGGACAAAATGTTCATGTGCTGCCTAATATATCCAACCCACTAACAGGTGCCATTACAATTATAGAATCATAATCATTAAAATTTCACCTGTCAGGGCTATAATCTAATCAAGCAACTATAGTTTAATGCTAATTTATATATTATTTAATCAGTTAAGTGATGAATGCCAATAATTTCTATTTCTATGTACATACAACTGATAGATGACAAACAAGATGCTTTTCTCTGATGAGTCTATTTTTTCTTCTCTCATGGACATTTTAACATATACATGCCCTACTGATATTTGAAAAGAGTATTGGTATTTGTAAAATCTAAAGAGTGACCGTGATCCTCTAAGGGGTGCTGTTGTTTCCATAGAGGTCATTCACCCCTCACATCAGGGTCATTTAATGGACTGTCCATACCCACAGTGTTTGTCTGTAACATAACGGATGTATGTATGTTCAGTGTATGTTTGGCTAATTTTTAAAGCCAAACAAATTTTTCTATGTCAAAGAAAGATGTGTGTATGCCCAATGATCTTTGAAGCAGTCAACATTCTTCACCACATGCTCTGTCGTGACGCATAGAGGTGACTGGTGAGATGAACCAGCTGCCTCTGGTCATTGCGGGGTCACCAAGCTTTTGAACGCAGCACACAGACACATGCTTGTAGTGTGTGGGTCCTTACCTTGGTCGGTCCATTAGTTAGTAAAATTATGGAAAAACAAATGGACAGATTTGCATGAAATTTTACCCACAGGGACATTTAGGTGACTTTACATCTTGTTTCATGACATGATGTCATGATAATGTTTTCTCAAACCATTCTCAACCAACCAACCAACCACCAGCTAGAAATGGCTCTTTTGGAGTTTTTTTTAAACTTACATTTATGCAGAGATTTGCATGAAGTTTTACCCAGACGTAGGTTTAGGTATATCTTAGAGATGATTAAATGTTGGTGTCGTTATGTCATGTTGTTGCGGTTGTTTTCAAGTTGTCAACCGTTGCCAACCGTTGGACGTGTTGCATTGATGAAAAAGACTGACTTAATCTCTCTCTGTGTCTCAGGTGGAGGAGGGAAGAGGAATGGTCGCAGTAAGAAATGGAAGGAGATGCTTAAACTCCCACACATCAGCCAGTGTGAGGAGTTACGCCGCACTATCGGTAAGAATCTGGGAGTGTGTGAAGCAGAAAGATATCGTGCCATGCTGTGTCGTTGGGGTGGGTCTGACTGCAGAAGGAAGTGCAGATTGGACTTCCTTCCTGTTTCTACCCGTCTCCACCCGTACTCACAGGCAGGGGACAGGAAACTGTGTGTGAATGTGTGTGTCTGACTAAGGGAAACCATTTCCATTGCTGTTTCTTAATCTCGGAGTGTACTTACATTACATGTCTGTTTCGCTGCCTATTTGTCTGCTCACACATCAAATGAAAGCCTCCTCACCACTGCTTCCTTCCTGTTCTTTACATCCAGGTTTGACTTGAAAATAGGGGCAGGATTCCCTTTTTGGGGCTACATTATCTACTCACCCTCACTTACCCATCAGAGTCCTCTGAATGCCACAGGAGAGAGGGAGAGGGAGTGCGAATCACAGCTATCTCTGCCAGAGATTGCATTGCTACCCTCCCCCACATAGTCTCCCTCCCTCTTTACTGTCTCCATGGACCCCCTCCCACTATCTGTATCCCTCTCCCTCTTTCCACCACTTCGGAGCAACATGAGAGTGGCTGAACTGGAGAGTCACGGAGAAGGCGAATGAAGAACAGAAACACAGAGGGAGAGAGACTTTAACAATGGGAGGAAAGATCTCCTAAGGACAGCAGAGAGTGGGAGAAACTGCAGGAGGAAATGAGAGGGGATGATTGAAAGAGATTTAGATGCACCTAGAATCCCTATGGTTATTACTTAGTGTCAATTTTGTGCCTTGTTTTTTGTTTATATTACCAATCATCAGTCACGGATCAAATTTTCAATAAATTGGCTGTAACTGTCATCCGCAGTAAACATTACATGCTTAAAAACATGCATGCACTTACCATCCCTTATGCATCCATTGCCAGTTGATTCAAAAGTCTGCGAAAGATTCAAATATGCCGGTACTGGGTGTGTGCTCGCATGTAGAATCTATTGTGCAATTTTCCGATCACATTGTGATTGAGATCCAAACAATCCCCTCTGCCTTCCTAAACACACAATCGTGTAGGCATGAACACATATATGTGCACACAAACCTGTGTACAGAGATGCACACGCGTGTCAGTCCAACAGTGAAGGGGCGACAGATAGGAGGTCACAATATAGCGACTGATAGCGGTGTCAGTTTGTTGTGTCTTGATGTCAGGTATTTGACCTTAGCCTTGACAAGTGTGCACTACTTCTAGGAAGCCTACATTACATTATATGGGCTGCAGCCAGTCTGTCTGCCAGCCTTACGCCTCTCTCTTTTCCTTTCATTGTATCTCGCCTTCCATTTTTTCATTCTTCTAGTATCCATCCAATCCATAGCCACCAGCAGACCCATTTCTTTTCAACGCTGCAGGCCCTGTCTGGAAAACATGCATACGCATTGCACATGCTTATACCTGTCCACATTGTGAAGGCCATCCATTGTCTCACTAACTCACTCAGTCTCCTAAATAGAAGTAGCCTAAATAGAAGTTTTAATTTAGTTGTAATCGCAGCTCACTTCACCTGCAGAGACGGTTAATAATCTAGGCTAGTTCAAGCTTCACTTCCCCCATCCTCCTTTCAGTACTTACATTTTCCTTGATGTATTTCTCTGACACCTGCTTGTCTTTTACGTTCTTACTCCCTCTGTTGCCTCACTTTTGTCCGTTTTCTCACTTCAGGACCCAGGAAAAGGTTCTCTTACGCAGGAAAATATTCTAGGCTTTGCAAAGTCATCTAAGATTTAGAATTGTTTCGATCTTGACATTTTAACTTTACAATGATGATCAGCTCGCAATCAATACAAAACTAAAAGAATTACACAACAGAAGTTCACAGATCAAAATAGTAAGAATATTTTATTCCTAGCCCATCATATTAAGAAGGTTTTATTTGGAAGGTGTACATTCTTTCTTTTACAGATTTTTCCGTTTCAACAGTTTGCTACTGCAGTAGCTGTTGGTCTGACAGAAACCTGCTGTGTTTTCGGAAAATTAACTTGTTTACCATAACGTTATAAAAACACAGATACTAAAATCGCTCGTGTGTCCCAGGATATAGATTGTTGCCAAGTCCCAGTTCTCTGTGTACCGTTAAAAGGTAAACAAATTATGACAGAAAATAACATGGTAAAGACAGAGCTGCTGAGACTACTCCCCTCTATTTAAACACCAAGTAGACGCCTGCTACCATAGTGGAGAAAGTTCATCGTCTTAACTCTGCATGAAAAACCATAAATTGAGCCTTTTTTAGGATTTCAGTATGGCTGGAAATGAGGCACACATCTCCGTCCATAAATATGTTTGTCAAATGTTGAAACTCACCTAACTGACTATTATTATTATTATTATTATTATTATTTGTACAGAAAAGGTGAAATTTCCTGCGAACAAGCTTATAGGACATAAGCCGGTAAAGAAATGCAGTATAGGCTTTGATTTTACTGGTGACAAAGGAAAGACACATGAAGGACCATTTTGATGTCAGGCACTGCATAACAAAAACAGTTTTTTTTTCTTACACAAATTTCAATGTGTAATCTTAAACAGTTGTGGAGCAGAGGGCTGGATGTTACGGCCGTCTGACGGAAAACAGGAAAAGTCACAATAATCCTTGCAACAAAACCTATTTTCCACCTTTTACACAGCCTATTGTGTACCTTAGTTCACCCCTCCATTTGTGTATTTTTAGGAATTTTGGGGTTTGATTTGTTTTGCTTCTGAGATGGCAGTGGAAGTCTTAGAAGGTGACAAATTGGCTCATTTAGCCTGCCGGTTACATGCATGAGCTGAACGAAGGTTCACACCATAAGACAAATGCATGCATACAAGCATGCACTATAGTTTTTTTTTAGCTAAAAACATGTCATCACCAGCGCAGAATGTTTTCATAGTGAATGAAAAACAAACCTGTAAGGTCAACCTACGGCATGGAGGATCAACGATAAAAATATTCGGAACAACAAATTCAATAGGACTCATAAATGACCATCACCCTGGCAAATTTATCAAGATTCAGGAAGTTTAAATAATCATGGCGATTCAAACTAGCTAGAGTAAAAGAATTACAGACCCAGCCACAAGTTAGCAGCAATTGCTCACGAGCAAAGAAAAAGTCAAAGTAACAACAAGAAAAATCTTTATATTCATACACTGGAATAACGGGTATCAGATTCTCGATGCAACACCTGAGCCGGTGCTACACTCAACCAGGCAGGTTGATTATCAATGTCACATTACCAGAATTGGTTGATCTCGGGTCAAGCCACACTGTCTGATACGAGCTGATTCCAAAGCAGCAATTGGTTTAGCCATTGGACATCTAATGTATAACTAGATTTCCCTACAATCTGGTGCGTTTTTTTTTTTACATTGTATTTTATGTTGCACTTTGTTTCTTTTGGGAAAGTAAAAGGCAGCTCAGACTTTGTACTTGTTCTTTTGAATTGTCAAAGAAAACTATCACTGATGCACGTCTGTTATTTATGAAAGGTTGGAGAAGAAGGACAGGGTTGTGACCTTTTGACGATATATAATGCGTGTGCTACATACCGATAATGATATTGAATTACGCTAATATGATTACAAATTCTGGGGTTAGTTTTTCGTGGTTGTGGGGTCGAAATATGAATGTGAAGGTCAATCTATCATGGGACTATTGGCTTTAGGTGACAGGATCTAATGGGGACACTGGGATGCTTTGGTGGGGGTTTGTGTTCTCTCAGTGCTGTGTTGTCTAATTTGCTTTGTTTATCTTCACACCTTTGCAAACGATCAGCTCATAAACAGAGGTGGAGTGCACTCCAAATTGTCTACAGAACAGAGAGTTGAGAATCTGTCCAGCCCACACATTTGTTGGCATTTGGTGGAGATGCGTCGTCGTTGCACCACTGTTATTTGGATGAATAATTCCTATGGTTCAAGGCCGGGTGCGTCAGATTATAGGAATAAATGCTCCAAATAATTTTGTCTAACAGATGCCTTAGAACCACCACTATTAATTCTGACTGTACGGGGGTTTCCCCGTGTCCAGCTCAAAGCTGATAGGGAAACAACAATGGGTGGTTCCACAGATGTGGTGATCAAAGATGAGAGGCTATGTCTGAAAGCAATCGGACTGCCATACAGAGAAATATCTCCATGACATTTTATCAAAGTGTATTTGTTCTTTAGATCCAAACACCGCTGAAATACTTGAAAGGGAAGCAATAAAAATATCATATAACTGCAATCTACTAATAGCTCACCAACGTGAACTAGTTATTGTCGTTGTATGGGTTGTGAAGCCCTGAGCTGCATAGCAGAGGGGAATTTTCTGGAATAAACAGTAACGCTGAGAGGGCGGTGTGAATATTGCTCCGTAGCTATCACCACTCAGAGTTCAACCCATGCATCAGTCAACCTTCTCTTTTCATAAGTGTGCATGCGTACATGAATGTTTGTGGCCTATTTTTGATAGTATGTTTATCCTGTGTGTGTCCATACTGTCAAACATTGACGGGAAACGTCCTGAGCCTTCTTCCTCATTTGGTACAGGAGGAAATATGACTCAAATGGATGCCATTAGGTCCTAATGGGAAGGAGCCAGCTGCACAGGAGAAGCACACAGAAAGCCGTTTTACATAAAACACATACAATGTGTTTTTAAAATGCTAAATTTGCTGTTAATACTGTTGAGATTTTGCTCTCTGTCTTCTATTCCACTCAGATTAGTTTATTCAAGTCTTTCTGGAAGGTGTTCTTTGGGTTTTCCGCATAAATTTGAAGTTCTTATGGCATATTATATTTTAGTTCAAGGTAGAACTCTTTAAATAATACTTACTTTCCCTTCTTTTAGTAAAATAGATTACGATCCAGGGCAGTAATTACTTATTTAGTCTGCAATAAGGATTTTTCAAAAAGTAGCTCTATTTGGCAGTCTGACTGTCCGCAATCATTTATTGTCTAGAGGATATCTATCAAGAGCTATACATACTAACATCACAAAACTTTACACAATGATTGACGATGATGAGTTGTTGACATTTGGAATTTTCAACATATTTACTTTATTGTTGTCGAGATGGATATTTTTAAAGGGGAGACTTAAAGGTGGTTATCTTTTCTAGGCATATCCTGCAAACTGGACATTTACTTTCCCATGAATGTAGCCATAAATTATCATTGAAAAATAGTTTTGGGTTTTAGTTTGGAAAGAGGATTTTATGCGACTCTGCAATTTGCTCATGTTCTATATAGCATTGTGTCTATCAGACGTTAGCACAGATAATGTTAGGTCTATATTTAACCCTATACGTATTATACTATTTACAAATACTTTTAAGAACTTGAGGTGAACATGCTAGAATAAGATGCAGTAACAGAGACTATTTAAAGATTACATAACTCAGCTAAATCCTTCTAAAGTGCAGCATGACACTCCCTACTCTCACTCTGATTGTCCCGGTAGAGCCACTCACAGAAAGTAATGCGTGAGAAATGTCGTCACAAAATGGCTTTCACATTCCCAGTTGCAGAAGGCGACTTTGTACTCCCTGAACAAAGTGTAATAAAAAGTTGCTTTACTTTGAAGCAGTGTGACTGTCAACCTTTGGTGGCTAAAATGTCTATTGAGAAGATATTACAAATGTTTTTATGACAGTAATTGAAAAATATATTATTTCCTAGGCCTTATGATATACATAGTATTTTACACGTAAATGTGAGGATTACTGTCAGAAATGTACAGGAAATGTTTGTGGGGCCCTGAATTCCTGGTCTGAAACCACTTGGTGTCTTTTCTAATATAATGTTTCTCCCTCTCCTCTTTGTCACCTCAGAGAGGGACTACACCAGTCTATGTGAGAAGCAGCCCATTGGTCGGTTGTTATTCCGTCAGTACTGTGACACCAGGCCAGAGTTGAAGCGCTGCATTGAGTTTATGGATGCTGTGGTAAGACTGGGAAGACTTTTCACTCTGCTTATTCTACGAGGTTCTTATTTATGGCTAACCTTCCTTTCAAACATCCTCTTTTACTTGTCTGTCCTTGTTTCTCTGTCTCAACCTCTCTCCTGATTTGTGTCTCTACGATTTCTCGCATGAACTGAATCAGTCCCTACAGAGCAAGAAAGAGTAGCGGAGGAAATTTGGTGCTTGGTCCTTTTGCTAGTTCTTGGCAGGAGCGGGGTGGGTGGAGTGGGTGTAGGGGGTGATTACCGACTCAGACAGGCTGTCAGAGCAGACCCCTCCCCTTCCTCTGTGCACTCCTCCATGAAGTCAAGCCCACGTCACAAGCAGGTCCCCTGGGTGAGCAGGCAAACACAGGCCCAAGCTTGTGTCTAGGCCCCTGGAGGTATGCGCGAAAGGAAACCGGTGGAATCGTGCTTATTTAATATGAGGCTACAGTACATGAGGCTGACTCAAGGTAGGGAGACAGGCGGGTAGGAATATGTACTCTGAGTGATATACTCACAAAAATACATGAAATCAAATGAGCAACATTTAGAGCTCAACATGTACTGCTAGTCACTGCTGAAAGTGTTGCGTGCTGACGAGTTCAAGCCTGGCTGTGATGCGTAGTCACACGTCTCCATCCCATTTCTCTCCGTCAAGTTTGTTTTCAAACAAAACACACGACTCGATAGAGTCGAGCTCCAGGCCTTCTCCCTGCGTACGGCCATATTGACCAACAACACAATCTGTGATGGTGCAATGCACTGAAAGCTGAGACCTTATGGGTGACATGTGCCACGCAAATGGTTGAGGAGGAAGACTGTTTCCAGTTTTCTGCCTTGACTAGTACCAGATCTGTCCTCACCCCTAAAACTCTTTTTCGTCTGCTATCCCATACTCGTTTCTATTTTAGTTTTTTCCGTTCCCTTGTTCCCCATTAACTTTCCTACTTTCAATCTCATTTTCTATCTGTCCCTCTCCACCTCCTGTCCCAATCTTACTTTCTGCCCTCTGCTGCCTGTTATTCTCTGACCTTATTTGGAGATATATTAAAGATGGCTGCATGAGTATGGATTCCTACGCTGCTGCGGTTATTCACACTTCTTTTCTTCTGTGACAGGCAATGTACCAGCTAGCTCCAGATGAGAAGAGGAGGGACTGTGGATTGAATGTTTTAGACACATACTTTAATAACGGGGTAAGATGCTGTCTTCGTAACCAAGCTGTCCAGTATGGATGCAGCGTATTAGTGCGATATAGTTTTAAGATAATATTTTCACACAAAAGCAAATGGTTTTTAAAATGGTCCACTAGAGGTGTATCGGCCGGCTGATCGATCAGTGCCGGGAGGCCTAGTTTGACGCAATGGCCGAGCAGCGATTTGGTGCCGGTTACAAGCATGAGCTATCAGGGCTCCAAACATGTCACAAGTAAACCAAAAAACACAAAGCCAGCAATTTCATACACCAGGAAGGTCAAAATAAACTGTGGAGGAACTACCCTGAAACGTTCAACCCAACGAAATTAATCAAACACTTCTAATTTAATCATCCCAAGGAACATGGCAAATAAAGAAGCTAACGTGAGCAGAGCGGCTAAAGCTAGTGGTGAGGTGCTCGTCATATGTGGATTCACAGATGACAAGCAAAAAGGGCGAGCACAGCCCTTTGAAAAGCACAATTCCCAATGTTGTAATGATAATGTTTATGCCCCCCTAAAAAAGATTAATCCACACATGTGAAGTAACATCTCTGTATTTGGTACGTGTGCATTCTGCAGCAGTATTCAACAGTGTTTATCTCTACTGGGCTTTTTGTTGGTAAATAAACACTATAAGTTGATGCTAACTAGTTGTCCTTTCTAATTAAAAATAGTGATGCATATTTTGAAATATAATAAATGAAGCAGACTTTTTTTTTGCGGTGTAAGTAGGAGGAAAATGAATGGTTAGATATATACCCAGATATTAGTTAAGTATTTAACTGTCACACACCCATATTGAATATATTGTGGTTTTTTAATTATGTCCTTACCACAATCACACCAAGAACTTCATTGTTAAGCTTGATGCACTTCTAAAGAGATAACTGTTCTTATCTAAGCTTAAACTGGAACTGGACCAAACTACTAATTACATTAACAAATGAACCACAGTTATTTTTGAACTAGACCCAACAGGTGAGGTTTGGCCACAGCCTTGATGTCATGCCTCATTAAACACACTGCACAGTTCACAAATGCAAGGGTTTGAGTCAACAGATAACCTTTTTGATCTGTTTTCTCAGCCTTGACAGTCTGCAGACATCACATGCTATCATCTCATTTTGTTTTTTGTCCACTGGACTTACTGTACGTCTCCCTCTCTTTAACCCCTAAGTCGGCAGCTCATTTGCCAGACATACCCCAGGATGTGGTGACTGGGTGTCGGGAAAGGCTGGAGCAAAGTCCGTGTAAGGAGCTCTTCAATGACTGCACCAAGTAAGTCTATCTCATAAACTCATCGGGCTTCTCTGCTCCTTTTAAGAATCTCTTTGATGACGGTGACCGACAGTTCTTCTTCAGTCGGTCGATGAAAAGCCTCTCTGTTGGAAGCTTTATGGACTTTGTGTTTTTATTTATGATTGGGTCCGGTTGTCTCAGTGCAGTGGAACCAATAGTATCCTGTTCTTGTGTGTGTGTTTGTAAGCTGTGTGGACCAGCGCTAACCTCTCACTAGTGATAATGAGGCAGCTGGCACCTGGAGCGCAGTATTACACACAGACCTGCAAACACACACACAGTGGATGTGAATGAAAAAGAGGAGTGAGCATCCGGACGGCTGGCATGAAAACAGCCACCTCAGTGTCCCCTCACAGAGGCACACACACACACTCACACACTCACACACACACACACACACACACTCACACACACTCACACACACGCGCGCGCACACTTGCAGGTGTTTCAGCTTCCTGCTCATAGAGCCAGGACAAGCACACAGACGGGGGATTATTATCCCAATTTTACCTCACCTCAACGCCACTTTGACTTGGTTAATAGTTTCAGTCTTTCACATTTAGTTTGTTGTGCCAAAGCCGGCAGCTGAAAGATTGATGTATATCATGATAAATTATATATTTTCTGCATTTCCTGTCTCATTTTGGGTCACCTATGACATGTTTGTTATGATTTATGTACAGTTTGAGCAGTTAAAGACTGTTTATTTGAACTGCGCTGTCAAATGCTTGGAGAAGTTGGCGTCCATGAATCAGGCAGGAAGCAGAGTTTGAGGCGGTGGATCTGAGAATGCTGAGATTTGCATTGGGACGAGGCTGGACAAGATCAGGAAGGAGCACATGAGAGCATATAGGTGACCAGTTGAGGTGGTTTGCACACCTTCACAGGAGGGATGCAGATTATATTAGGAAGAGAGCAGTAAACACTGAAAAAGTACTTCTTATGGGCGGGTCTATACAATACTAGACAAATGTTTGGACACACTCACACTGTCTTAGTTCTTCTTGATTGTAATTCAAATCTGAAGACAAGAGGTGTTACGAATGACAAAACTCACGTTTCAGATCAGTTCAGGGTTTTTGTGGCACAAATCAGATCGTTTGGATCAGGAAAAAAAAAAAGACAAACATACAATATTACTTTGCTGAAGATGAATAGGTATAGTGTCTATGTGGCTGGAGAAACGATGGTATAAGCAGAAAGATGGAGAAGCTGTGTCTGCAATTATGAGTGGGGCTTTGCTGGTGGCATTGTTGGCAATTTAGTCCGAATTCAGCAGCAGCACGTCATCGTGTTTGTGCTTAGTGGGACCTTCATTTGCTCCTCAACAGCACAACCACCCAAAACACACCTCCAGGTTATGTGAGGGTTATTCAACCATCAAGGAGACTGGAGGAGTGCCGCATCACATGACCTGGCCTTCACAATCACAGGACCTGAAAGCAAGTGACAGCAGAGGGAAAGAGGCCAACAAGAACTCAGCATTTATGGGAACTCAAATCTTACGATAGCACTTTATTAATCCCAAAGGGGAAATTATATCCTCTGAAAACCTGAAGAATTTTGACATGAGGGATCTAGCTTTCTTTCTTTTTTTCTTGCTTACTGCAAAACCCCATTTCTACTCCCATAATTTTGATACCTTTGGCGCTTCGTTTAATAATGTAGAAAATAAAATAATAAAATATCTAGGAAAACCATTTAATTAGAAGGTGTGTCCAAACATTTGACTGGTACTTTACCAATACAAATCTTTTTACTGGATCAGTCTGTTCAATTTTGCTTAGAATCTTGGAAAAGGACCCGTGACTCAGGCACTCTGGCATCCAGCACATTATTTGACTGAATATGTTTGAACTATGTAAAAAAAGAGAGACGTCAATCAGAATAAAAAAAATCATCACGCAACCATATTACATCAATACGCAAGATGTACATGACAGTACAACCCTCCCCTCAACAGTCAAACGTATACCCATGTTTCTTCAGTCCAGCCAAGAGCTGGGTTTCTGTGAAGTTCCAGCTTTCAGCCACAGAGGAAGGCAAATGTGGTTGGGAAACGCGGCGACCGGCCTGTGATTTTATTTGAGCATCCCCTGGGGGAAAACTGGAATCTGCTCGGAGGAGCTGAGGAGAAGTAAAAGTCATGTTTGGGGAAGTGCAAAGTTCTGTTCTCAACCTGCACTCCTGTTTTTGGCTCAACATACAAGGAGAGTTGTTAAAGAGCTGTTTGTTTATAAAGTCAATAATCACTTTGGTCAGTTGGGGTTTTTTCTTTTCTTTTCTTTTTTTTGCCTTTTCATTTATTCTTAGTCTTTTTCTACGAAAAAGCATAAAATTGTTATGAGCCTTTAATTGACAAAAATTAGTGGTTCACAAATAATGTTAATTCTTTTCTCATAGGATTCCATTGTATTGCTGTTACCCATCTCAGGACTCCGCCTTTGCTGGACCAACTGATTTCACTTTTTCAACCTTTTTTCAAAATTTGCCCCCCTAAAGACAAGAATATAGAGGTCAGAAAGGCCTGGCACAATTAGAATCATTTGATGGAAGTTATTTGAATTAATCGCAAATATTTTTTCGTAATCCTGATAATCACCCCAACCATCTTTAAGAAATGCTTAAATGTAACGGAAATGGTATGTTTCTTCACTATTTCCAAGTCTTTTTTAAGCTGTTGGTCTGGTTAATATAGGTTATAAATGATAATATCTCATGTAGCCTAGAAAATGCTATCATTTTTCAAGTACATATAAATATAATAAAATAGTAATAATCTAAATTAAAATAATAACATAGTAATAATGGCAATGAAAGTAATAATAATAGTAATATTAATGGGATACACCGTGTTTTTTGTTTTTGACACTATCATATTTTGAAAATCACACTATTACAAACCCAGTCTACTGGAGTTCTTTCCTCCATTTCTGCAAGGATCTCTATTCTATCACCTCTCAGTAGTCACAAAGGCTCTGCAGAAGGCAGAGAATGGTATGAGGAAAATAAATGCCACCTGGTGTGCTGTGGAAAAGCACCGCATTCGCTTGATTCAATCTTCTCCATCAGACATAAGAGGTTCTAACAAAGTGAGCCAGGATGCCATAGAAAGCACATCATGGGTTACGAAATCCTTGGGAGGGCTAGGAAAGCAGAACGAAATGGAGCATTTGGGGAAAAGTGAGGAGAAAGGGAAAGAAAATATTACAGTGAGCGGGACAAAACGGCATGATGTACAAACATAGAACAAAACAGGCCCGTGTTTGTGTGCATTGAAGCAGCACTTCAAATGTTTGCTCATCACTCCTTCAACTATCGGTTTTACTTGTATTCCCTTATGGAATTTGTATTTTCCTTAATTTTATTATTCCGATATGCAATTGTGACCCAGAGCGTAAACATTTTTTTTCTCAGAGGGGAAAGCCCGTAGGAAAGCTTGGTGCTGCACGTGGTAGCATGACTTTATGCAGGTTATGTCATACTTAGGATAGAGCATGGCCTTCAGTGCTTGTGTAGGGTGCAGTTCTGTGTATCACCAGGCTCAACAAAGATCTGTGTGCTAATGTCTTTCTTTTCTTTGTCCTGTTCCCCTCATGCATAAAACAAAAGGCGTATGGTAGCTGTGTTTATTTCTTCTCTCGGCGGTGTCTGTCTGAGGCTCGACTCCAAGCAAGGCACAGCTGAGCTCCTGCCTTTCTGGAGCCCCTTATTCAAGTGTCCAGGACCATTTTTTGTTTTTCCTAAGACACAGTGAAGACATCTGACCTGACAAGGGAACGTGGATGAAAGTTGGAGCGGAATAACTTGAGTCTATCAGGACATGATTTGATGGCAGATTAGAGAGGTTTCCTTCCAATTGTATAGAGGACAAGTTATTTTATCCATGGAGTTCACAGAGTGGAGCTGTGCGCTGAAGTCTGATAAAATGGACAGTGTTCTTCCTCTGCAATGAATAGATAGAAATTCATCTCATGTGCAAAGCAAGTGCGTCCCAGGATGACATAATTAAATTTTCTTTTACACATTGAGGGCGCCCTACTAGTGGAAATTCTCAGCCATCAAGCCTTTTGCCAAGAACAGCCACCTCAGGGCTGCTTATAACCACAGGCAGCCTTTCTCATCCTCCTTAGTAATAAAGTAACTATGAAGTAATTTTAAAATATGGTCAAGGAAAATCTCCTTGCTAAATATGAGATTCTCGTCAACATTTGGGTGGTAGAGAATGGATGTGCTGTTACTTTGGTATTCAGTCATGTGTCATAGGCTTGCTGAGGTTTATTATCAGACTGGTGAGCGGGAGAGAAAATAGTACTGGTGTGACTTTTTCTCCTATGGTCAAGGAATAGTAATGGAATCACATTTACATTTAAACAACTCTCGAACTAATGATAGTGATTTCAGGGGATGTTTTTCTTTAGTTTTAAAACCAAAATTAATACCATATACATGCATTTTTGCCGACTGCTCTTTAAATAAAAGGAACCGTTTTTATTTCCCTCATATTATTTAAGATGACTAACTTTTTTACATAAGTTGGACCAGAGTATAAGGACCTTGTCTAATGTAAAGACCTTCACACCTTTTTTTTGGACCAATATACTGTTTTACCAAATAAATTTAAATCCTAAAAACAACTTAAAATGATGTAGCGTTCGTCCAACATGGGTTTTTTTTCCCACAAGAAAATTAAAGCTGTGTTGACACAAATCTCAAAATAAAATGGCCAAAGAACAATTCTGTTCTGTGACGACTATTCATGCAAGATCCTTATTTTCAAGATTGTTCCTTTGGTCTTTCTTTTCCTCAGGATGCAGGTGTGCTTGATCCGGGCTTTCTGCTCTTGCTGGCTTTAGCCACACTGCTAACCTCAGCCTTTTGAGACTTTGAGTGGTTATTCGATAATTTTTTTATTTTCTGATTAAGGTTTAGTCTCTGAACATTTTCAGTATTGGTCATACTGGGTTTAAAAATTGTGAGCTTTGTGGGGTCTTTCATTCAGAGCTACAAAGTTCCGTGCTTTTGATGATATTCCCTTGTAGATCCTGTTTGTTGTGTGTGTGCATGTGACACATTATTGTGTGATGTGAACAATTGCACGCGTGTAGCCAATATGGCAGCAGCCATGCTGAATCTGCAAAATAGAAAAAAAGATGGCAAAATAAGCCACCTCAAATCACCCGGCCGATCGAATGACACACCTCTAGTCAAATATGTACTATTAAAAACCTTGAGAAAATGAAGGACAAGGAAACGTTATTTACAAGTTGGAAGGCCATACATTTAAAGTAAAAGTATAAATTTGACAGCATGTTTTACTCTGATATTCCACGTTTCCTCGGCCCAATATTTTATTCACATATATAAAATGGAATGGTCTCTCAACATCTCCTCAAAATCCGCTGGACAGAATTCAACAGAATTTCAGAGACAGATATTGTAGAGGCCTTTAGGTGTGTTCCTGGAAAAAAAAATTTCAATATACTTTTTTTTTAAAAAAAACAACAGATTTTGGCACATATGAGCAATGATTTTTATGTCAGTTTACCCACATTCACCTGTAATAGAGGTTATTGTCTATCCATTCAGCACAGTTCAGTTTTTACAGTAGCGGGCGCCATATCCTCACCATGCTGCAGTGATAAATCCTCGGTTTTGTATATCAATATAAATAAATAGTTTTTTTAACTGTAGAATGAAGAGATTTAGCTAGTTTGCAGGTTTCCTTTGTTCTAGATTATTGTCCGATAGTACTTGTATTGCACATACTAGTTAAAAAAAAAAAAAGCCGCTAAATGATACAAAAATAAATAAATAAATAAATAAATAACATGATAATGTGGCCCTTCAAATTCACCTCTATCCAGGAGACATGTGAGAAAAGTTTAAATGTAGCCCCTTATAACGGGCTAAGCTTTTCTGACACGCCTTCTTCCTTTAATTGAGTGGTGCAAGTACTAGATTCTGGCCCTGTATGCAGTCACTCTTCTTCTACATCCAGTTTATGGGCTTCTTAAATCTCTTTTCGGACTCATAAAGTTGCCTGTGAGAAGGAAAGTCCTTATTATCTGTCTCATGTTGCTTCTCAGAAGGTTTAAATTGTGGATTTTTTTCTTGTACAAAATATATTATACGAGAGATATGGATTTGCATTTTTCTTCTACATATATTTGCTGTATCAGTGGAAGATATCTCCTTCTTTCTCTTCCGGCTGTTCCACACATGGTCATATTTAGTTTTTAGTTGTATAATAAAAAATTTTAATATTGTATTTTCATTGTTTTTCATATAGATGACAGACATACATTGATCAGCCATAACATTGTGTTTTCAGTGGTTATAATGTTATGGCTGATCAGCATACACACTTTCAAAGTTTGCTTGTTTTTTTGTCTTCTGGGATATTGTTATTTTTGCCTGTTCGGCATATCATAATTATAAATTATGTATTTTTTTAAAATTATTTGTTTAAAAAGATCATGATTATATCTGAAACATGGTTTAAAGTCTGACTTTGAAATCCAAGACGAAAAGTTAGTACTCTGACTAAAACAACATACGAAGTTGGCCCTACCATTGATATCCATCAAAGTTTTCTCCAGCATTTGTTTCCTTTCTTTGCTATCTGGAGCCAACATCTTTCTTTTTTATTTGTGTTTTAGGCATCATAAATAGCAGAATAATTTTGCTGATCTACATTATTTCTTTACCACAGCAATAGAGATGTGTTTGGCCCACATCATTGCAGTGGAGTTTGTGTCTGTTTGATGCCACCGTGTCAAAGTGGACGTTTTGTTTGGGTCAAACATCTTAAGTAGGAGCAGTGAAAAGGACGTAATCATCAGAGGCTGGCAGTGTCATGTCAAAGAATCGTGTTCTTACAACTCTGTGGAGTGACTTTGACTTATGGTCAGGAGAGCCTTAGGCTGGGACCTTTCATGACCCGCTCCTTTCCTCAAAGAACTCTCTCTGTGACATCAAGTCACGGGTGTCAAATTCGAACCTGTGACTGGAATTTTACAACTTTTGTTTTCCTGTCATCGTTACCTGACAGTTCTACAAAATCGCTCAGTTTCACGCTCGCACTCAGAAGACTACATGTTCCGCTTGACCTCCAGCTCTGCTAATACCTGCTTACCCCCAAATCCTTTATTTCCCATTTGAGCAGAGTGGAATGTCTCTGTTCGAAGGACTTCCTACATTTTTCACAATGGTATATCAGCTCAGAGTTTCTCTCAGAATTTCCACCTAGAACGGCTTTGTACTGCAACACAGGCTGCCATTCCCCCAGCTCACACAGACAGACACAAACATCCACCCTTTTTTGGGATAAAGAGAGTGTGTGTGTGTTTATAGTCACTAAGGTGGAAAGTGTCAGGCTAGCTGTCTGTGTCTTTGTCTTGAAGGAATACCTTCTTGCACACACTTTGTTTTCCGGTGACATGTGGATTATTGCATCTTAATTACAATGTTATTAAATGATCATCAAGCCTTTCTCCCTTCCTCCTTACAGAATAGTTCGTGATTATCTGAGTGGGGCTCCATTTTCCTCCTACCAGGAATCCATGTACTTCTCTCGCTTTCTGCAGTGGAAATGGTTGGAGAGGTGGGTAGTCACTGCAGATGACACACTTGGTGAAGCAAATGTGCGAGCCAATCCTTCTTCCCACAGAAACATTATACTTTCTTTATGTAGGGGCTTTATTCTTTGTTTGCTAGTGGAGGCACGTGTTGTGTTGTTGTTGCTGGTTTTAATGTTTGCATAGATCCTTACCAGCAGAGGAATGAACTGAAGATAATATCATAAATTATTAATGAGTACAATAAAATAGAATGACAATAGATGACAGAAGAACATGCTTACAATAAATAGAACATAAATAAATGCACAAACAGAAGACACACATTTAAGTATTAAGTTATATGTACTGTATGTATTTTATTTAAGTGTAAAATGAGCTGTGTAGCCAAAGCAGGATGAAGAGGGCAGTCTTCACAGTGGATTAAGTATACACTTTCAGTCATAACATTAAACCCACCTGCCTGATATTGTGAAGGTCCCTCTATTGCTGCTAAAACAGCTCTGCAATCTCCCGTCTGTATCAGACACCTATAAGTCACAACCAAAAGTAAATTTCCAAGTTATTTGTTCCTCAGTAGCTCTGCTGTGGGACCAGACAACACCAGTGTCTCCTCCCTAGACCCCTAGGTATTTACTAACCTCTGCAGACCTGGAACACACACAAAGACCTGCAATTTCGGAGATGTTCTGGGTCCAATCAGGTCATATTATAACCCCAGTAAAAATCACTCTGATTCTTATGTTTGCCCATTTTTCCTCTTTCTGACACATCAGCTTCAGAACAAAATGTTCTTGTGCTGCCTAATATTTCCCACCCCCTGGCAGGTGCCATTGTAACAAGACAATAAATGTTGCCTGTCAGTGATTATAGTGTTATGGCTGATTGGTGAATAGGAAAACATAACGGTGTCCGTCCCATAACAATAGAGAGTAGCTTTACTTGTCTCTTTTTGTCTCTCTGTATTTAAATTTTTCTCTCTCCTTATTCTTCTTTCCACATCTGCAGGCAACCAGTAACCAAAAATACCTTCAGACATTATAGAGTACTAGGAAAAGGTGGATTTGGTGAGGTGAGTGTCATTGCAATCCAGAAGTAGAAATACCTGTTGGGTTGCTAGGGTGTGGATATTAAAGTTTAAGCGATGCAGCTCTGTGACCCTTAAATAACTTGTTTGGAAATTCGGTGATGTTAATGATTTAAGATGCTACAAGTACCCTTTATTACTTAGTTAATCCTTCATGGTTCATGTCCCCACTGCATAATATTGGGGGGTGACATTTTTGGTGTGACACATTTAGTTCCATTACTTGCAATTATAAAGTGTTTTTTGGAATGTGTGCGTGATCCTATTTCCAACATCCTTGTCCTTTAGGTTTGTGCCTGCCAAGTACGTGCCACCGGTAAGATGTACGCCTGTAAAAAGCTGGAAAAGAAACGAGTGAAGAAAAGAAAAGGTGAAGCAATGGCACTAAACGAAAAACGCATATTAGAAAAAGTTAACAGTAGTTTTGTAGTAAGTACTACCTTTTTCTTATTCAACCTTTCAACAGAAATGTGATTTGTCTGTCTGTCTGTGTGAGCGTGCATTTGCTTTGTGTGCCAGAGTGTTGTTTGGTGTGGCTGCAAAAGAAACTGAATAGCATGTTTGCAAAGGCAGTAATAATAATAATAATAATACATTTAATTTAAATATGCACTTTTCATTTGGATCAAATCTCAAAGTAAGTCGGCTGAAGCTCGAGTTCTAGTGGTTTAATGGGGATGAGTTTGTGAGTCGATGTGAATAAACTTGGATGGACAAAACCATAAAATGGGTGGTAGGTGACAAGACAGCACATCCTGTTATTTTGCTATGCAAACATGCCTAATTTGATTTCGTTTGTAGCACATTGTCAAACTTTGAATCGTCTGTGAATGTTTTCTAAAATGTGATGAAAATTCTGTTTTGCTGTAAGTCAATGTTAAAATCATTTTCTATATGCTCTTGTCGCAAATATATACAGTGGTGTGGGAAAGTGCTTGGCCCCAGCCCTGAATTCCTCTATTCTGTTTTATTTGTCTGAATCTGATACTTAATGACACAGCTGTTCAAACAGAATTTAGGAATTTAAATCGTTTTAATAATAATGGTTGTATTGATAAGGTAAGGTCTTACCTCCATACCTCAATCATCAGAGAAAAAGTATTTTACCCCTAATTAACTAAATGGAGCAAACTACCAGACTGCTTTGATAACTGGTTTCAGCAAGACTAGACACATCCAGACCTGAATACTACCAGACCGGTCACTGATATAGACCATTTCCAGAAGCATCAAAGGTAGTAGGTTCCATCAGTGACACATTATGCCAAAATCAAAAGAAATTCCACTAAATGTGAGGAAGGAGTCCTCCTCTCTCCCCTGAGTAGCTAAAAAGGAATAAAATAGTTTTGGAGTAGCCTTGTCAAAGTCTGCCCATAGGAAAGCAAGATCCAAGAAGAGATCTCATAAGTGTCTCTTTCATAGACACAAACTGGCATCTTTGATATTAGGGCGACTTTACTATTCCACTACTAAGGCTTTCGTTGTCTCATCTTTTCTCCCACAGGGGTGTTAGGAGAAACAAAAGAGACTGAAGTGATTTTAAAAAGAAACAACACTGAGAGAATACTACTCTTTTAAAAATCAAAGAAAAGGCTGTTCTAAGAGGAAGAAAAAAATCCCTCCGGTTGAACCTGAACTCTAGTGAGATGCTGTGGTTGAACCTGAAAAGAACAGTTCTTCCTCACAAACCCTCAAATGTTGCGGCAATAAAGCAGTTCTGCAAGAGGGAGTGGGCCAAAATAACGACTAGCTGTGAAGATCAGAGGCAGGAATACGTTTACATGTTGGCGATTTAGCTATTGAATAACCTTTTCTAAATTATCATTTATTACCCTGGTTGCCTTTATTATTTTTTTATTTTTTGTTTGAAGATCAAACAGTCCATTATGACAGACGCACACAAAAAAAGGGTGAGGGAAGTACTTTCTCACAGCACTGTGGACTGAGAAAAATAACACACACACCCACTCAAGTGCCTCTTGACTGACTTTGATCACATGTTTTTTTTGATTTGACATGTTTGATTTTATCGTTATGCTTGAATCTGAATACAATGATTGCCTTTGTTCTCCTTCGGAGTCACAGTAGATGCACATTCCTTTAATTGTAAAAAAAAAAAAAAAAAAAAAAAAGACCTTAGAGTACAACTGGAGGCAAAATCAATTGTTTGGAAATGATGTGGGACAAAATACAGGTGCAATCATGAAAATGCAAAATGCATGTCAGAGCTGCAACGCTAGCAAAAGATTTAAGGTAGTGTCAGATTTCAGATGGATGGTAGATCTGTAAAACATCCAAGCATCACTGATCAGATGCTCTGCCGTAAGGAAACACAATTAAGACTGTTCACTTTGATTGTGCAAACCATAGGTACATTACTTTATGAGCATTGGTAAAATGTGGTCTGAACACAACAGGACCCTCTTCTATAATTTCCAGAGGTACAGCATCATTCCTTGAACTTATACTGTCATCTTTGGAAAACAAAATTCACTGGATTTTCTTGCACAATTTGATCTTCATGTTGTGGCAACAGTAGTCGTCTCCAAAAATGAATTACCTTGCTACTGCATCGCCATGCCTCAAGGCTGTAATGGTGGTGTTTCTCTTGGCCGATTTTACTTCGGAGAGTTTTCATTAACTGAGCCAATGTCATGAGTAAGTGGTGGTTTTTCGATGGGCTTTTGGAAGGCCGGTCTTCAACCCCTCTGAGGGAGTCACTGATCTTTTCATTTCTTCCATCTGTGCCATGAAACTGAAGGGGCAGAAGTCGATGGTCCATTAACATGCGAGATGCTACATTACAGGAACGGCTCAACACTTTAGAAGCTAATAGCAGCAATGTCTATAATGTTTAAGAATGTATATACACAAACCCATCAAGCATAACATTATAACCACGGACAGAAATTCATTGATTAACTCGTTACAATGGCGCCTGTCAGTGGGTGGGATATATTAGACAGCAAGTGAACATTAATTCTTGATGTTTATGTTTTGGAAGCAGGAAAAATGGGCAAGTGATGGATCTGAGTGACTTTGGCAAGCGCCAGTGATCTCAAAGACAAGTGTCTTGTCCGATTGCAAAGTATCGTTGGTAGATGAGGAACAATGTCAAAGACAAGGAGGAAGCAGACTACAATAATAGAAAAACCTGAAAGAAGCCAAGAAGATCATTGATAAGATTTTCAGCCTGCCTTAGCGAGACAACTGGATCACAGAATCTCTATAACTGCAGGACCTGTTGGGTGCGCCCTGTCTGCAGTGTTTGGTATCGGCTTAAGTGGTCTGAGGAAGGACAACCGGTGAACAGGCACAATGGTCCTGAGCACCCAAGCGTCACTGATGGTTAACAAGGACTAGCCCATGTTTTCTGATCCTACAGACCCAATCAAGCACAGATTCCTGAAAAAGATGATGGTTGCTCTGATAGAAAGGTTTCAGAACCCACGCAGTTTGACACACAGCGGTTGAGACGTACATATTATTAAGCAGGTGGTTTTAATGTTGTGGCTGATCAGCGTATACAATAAATTATTTACATTTAACGCCTCTGAAGATAGTATTTTAAGTACAGATGTAATTGAGTTTATTGTCTGGTATTTTAATGAATAAAATACAGATGATTAGCATGAGTATATATATATGTCAGCTCACTTATTTTGAAATATGAACAATTTGTGTTCATTTGATATTTAATAATCCTGGTCTTTTTTGTTGTTGTTGCTGTTAACTCTTGAAATTCATTCTGTTTGCTTACACATGATGAAATCGAGTCAAACACAGCTGGAAAACTCGTGACGAGTGCTTCTCTTTCCATTCCGTCCGAAAGTACGCAGGAAAGCATCTCAGGTGCTCCGGCAGGAAAAGAAAACTTATCTTTGGCTCAATACCGTGTCTCTCTTAAACAATTATTGTTCCAAAGACAAGAAAATTGCAGCAAGTGCTCGATTAACATTCTTGGAACGGGGCTCGGAGCAGCTGTTGGGATAGTTATGTTAACGTCTGCTGTGTGTACATACAGTTGAACAAGGGGCTCTCCTGTTTAACAGTACAGAACTGTGGTATTGATCCAGAGTACAGTAAGCTGGATGTAGTTGAGCAGAGGCTCCAGGCCTCATACCCCTCAAGCGTGGGGTATGTTGCATGTTCTTGCATTAGTCATGGTTCAAGCATGTACACATACACACACACTCACACACGCACACAGATGCTGGAGGGGGCTTATTACAGGACTGCACACTTGCAGCTCTTGTCACCTGGGATTTCCACATGATTCTATCTGTATATGTTCATTCTATGTGCTGCCGGCAGAACTGATGACTCCTCATGTGCCTCTCTACCTATGAGAGCCGTTCTGTTGCCAGGCAACACTGACCAAACAGCAGTAGCAAGGAGAAAAGTCAAGTGCTCTCTCAAACTCCTCATGTCTCTCTTTATATTTTTCCTAAACTTTTCTTTTTATCCCCCTGGCAAATAATGCGGCAATCAGCACATCTCTTTACCGCTCACATCTCTTTACCGCTCACATCTCTTTACCGCTCACATCTCTTTACCGCTCACATCTCTTTTGTGTTGTATTTTTATTGCATGTCATACTAAATTGTGTTGGATCTTAAGTTAGAATTGATCATAAAACAAAGGTAATCTGAGAAAAAACAATGTGTCCATGCGGAGATAGTGCGGTGAGAGTCACTGCTTACCCAGAAGAACATCACCCGACATGTGCATCACACCTTTATCACTCTGGGCTTTTGGGAGAGTGTTGGATCAACGGATGAGTTAAAAGATAATCTGTTAGGAAGACGTGGAGCAAGTTACGTCTGGTTTAAACCAAAAACAGTATTCCAAAAATTAATGTGGCTGTACTAAAGGATATCTACATAGACTAGTGGGCTAAAATTCCACAAGTAATGTCAGACTGATCTCCAAGTACTTAAAGTATTTGGTTGCAGTTGTTGCTGCTAAAATTGGGACAATTAGTTATTAACGGCACGGGGGACGGTTTGTATTCCAAACTGGTGATTTAGGTATTGGATAACCTTTTTATCTTATTAGATAAAATAATAATTTACAGCTTGACTTTTGGTTTTACTCAGGTTATATATTCAATTTGGTTTTAAGATCCAACACGGTTTAGCATGAGATGCACACAAAAATTGAAGAAATCAGGAAGGGGTTCCTATATTCTCTCAAAGTACTGTATTTTGGGAAATTTTAATATTTTATTTATTTTTAAGACCCCAGCCATTGGGAGTGCTGTATAAGGTTACCAGTGTCCATTCATACGTACAGCAGGTTTGAAAGAAGGTGTGGTCTATCCACATCACTTCAAAATCTGCTTTGTGGAATTCAATACATTTTTCCCCAAATCTTTTATCTCAAACACAGGCAATAATTTCTCAACTGTATTCCTGTACTGGTTTAGCATAGATGTCAGTCGTCCTTAGGAATTTCATTACACAGTTCTTAGCTTTCCAAATAACCTCCCAGGAATAAATAATTGAATTTTTCGCACATTTTAAGAGGATACAGCCAGAAAGCCTCATCAGAGAGGCGTTTTTTTTTTTGTGTTACTATGTTCACTAGATTTATCCACTGCTCAAACAATCTTCAGGCATTAAGACTTTTTGCTCTAGCTTGTAGCACATATTTGTGCTTATTTTTAGGTACAGTTTGTGTATGTGTTTTACTCTTGGCCCAAAATATTTTCCCATCCCCTCTTGTGGACGGTATCTGACTCCTAATTCCAGAGAAGAAGGGATTCCTGATGGCAGCAACATCCTGCTTTTACACAACGACACATGCACATATACCATACCCTGCATGTCACTGACCCACAGTGGGGAGACAGGGAGAAGTATGGTGGGAAAGAAGGGGGGAAAAGAGAGATAGATGTAGGGTCAGCGGGAAAGGATATGAAGCAATACGTAAAAAAGCAGCGTCTGGTTTTCCATGTTTGATATGTGTTTGTTTCTCTTTGTATACATTTCATCTGAGATGATTTGGGGCATTAAACAAACCAAATGAAACAATCATGACCTTCTAGTCACCCTGTCTCTTACCATTGCTCTTCCTTCTTTTCCTCCACCCCCCTCTTTCTTTGTACCCTCTTCATTTTGACTCCTTGACCGGTTCTTCACCTTCCCTGTTACCACCTCCCCATATTTGCCTCCCTCTCCAGGTTAATCTAGCATATGCCTATGAGACCAAGGACGCCCTGTGCCTGGTGTTGACCATAATGAATGGAGGGGACTTAAAGTTCCATATCTACAACATGGGCAATTCAGGCTTTGATGAGCAGAGGGCCATCTTCTATGCTGCTGAGATCTGCTGTGGCCTTGAGGACCTTCACCGTGAGAGGATAGTCTACAGGTATTTCGAGAACATTAAGTATCTCTCAACTTCTAAGGGGTTTTGCAGTTCCAGAATAACATAGGTTTGGTATTATAAAAGAAAGTGTACATACAGCTTAATTTATTATACATACTAAAAATCTGTTGATTTTGCACGTTAAGTTCATTTTATTTGTTATATTTGTATGATGTCTTTTTTTGGGGTCTGAAGGAAGCTTTGCGAAATCTTAGGGAATAATCCTGATGATTCCTTAGCGAGGTAGTTGAAGATGAAGTTTAGGCTTTAGAAGAGGTTAGTATATTATCAGATAATTAATTGTGCTGAAGGAACTGACCCATTGGCAACACAGAATATTGGATGTGAGCTTAACCCATGCTGCTCCTTTATTTTCACTTTTTGTTTTAATTTAAGTACAATTTTGAAACCACACTAGTCGTTTAAAATAAACAACTAAACTTTTTATTTCCAGCTATGACAAGAAAATGACTTATTCTAAATGTGTATCCCTCTGTATTACAGTTCTACTCTGAGACTCCACTGATTATTATTATTATCATTATTAATGCTTTGACACGTAATCTCTTTAAGGATCTGTTTCACATAGAGTGCTGTGGAAAAGTATTGGACCAGCTCCCGATTTCTATCTAGTATCTAGTATCTTCTACTAAACTGCATCTAATTTTCAGTGAAATGAAACACGGGCAACTTGTGTAAACACAAAACACGGGCCGCAAATGTATAATAGTTCTTCATAAGATAATAGGGTTAAACACCCAAATCACCAGCATGAAAAGTATTGTCCCCTGGACTCTCAACCCTGAACAGAAAAAACCTGAAACCTTTCACATCCCATCACAGCATCTCAATGAAGTTCAGGTCCGGACTCCTGACTAGACCATTCCAAAAGTTTAACGTCAAGCACTCTCTTGACCTTGGTATCATTTAACTGTTTGGAGGACACAGGTTCTGTTACATCGGACAAACTAAACGCAACATTCCACAACAAGTACATGTCTGAGGTCAAGCGTGGAGGTGGCACTGTAGTGTTGTGGGGACACTTTGCTCCTTCAGGGTCGGGACGACTTGACATGAGATGCAAACAATTTCTGCTCTCAATCTGAAAATTCTGAAGGTGAATTTCCGGCTATCGGTCTGTGAATTTCGGCTCAGCAAGGTCATGCAGTATGACAGTTACCATAGAAGAAACTGAGCGAATACTTTCTCACATCCCTAAGTGCAAAAAAGTTGTAGATGGTTAAAGTTGGGGTTAACTGTGTTCTAATTTCAGTTATGTGTGGCGCAGCTGTCGCACTCAGTGGAGTCTCAGAGTATGGTTTAAATAAATTCTAATATTCTTAAAAGATGCACATACAAACACCAACACAAACACAAAAATTGATCCTTGTAGTCATATAAACACGGTGCTCCTTCATCTCTGCAGGTGTGACAGTTCACCTTCTCAGTTGGCACTGTGGCTGAGCTCAGGTGTTTTTAAAAGCCAGATTTCAAATTTTATAGCTTCTGCCATGATGAATAAGCTTTTTTTGATATTGCAGTTTTCAAAAATGGATTGACATGGACAATAATTTGGCTTGAAAGAAGCTTAAGATAAAGAAAATAACAGTGTGGAACATTAATTAAAAAAGACCGTCATAACACAAGTCAGGAAGTTGTGTCGCAACAGGGATATCGCCCAGCACAATATTATGTATGATAATAAATGATACAAATAAAGATGTGTGTGTGTGTACAGATAAGGCGTCTATTCAACCACATAAAAGGACATGGAGGCCCAATAACAGAAAGCACACGCAAGCAATAAAAGGAAATTCAGTACCAGTGAAATGATGGTGGTGGATGACGGTTAATAAAGAATAAGCATAGTTATCCAGCATTGCATTTTTTAAATTATTATTATAACCTTTTAAAGTACAGTATCAAGCGAATGACCTAATGTATAATTTTTCTCGCAGGGATCTCAAACCGGAAAACATTCTCTTGGATGATCGTGGTAAGTCTTTCTTCTTTTTTCTTCTATTTATCTATAGTTTAGTCCAAACCACAGTTCTAAGCGTTATATGAGGTAACACTTTGTGGCTAGAGAATATTATTTTTGTTCAACACCTCTTTAAAAGTTACCTGAGCTTCAGAGACCACAGGACAAAGGAGATTTGTAGCTAGTCAACATTGTGAGGTGATGGCACATTATCTCCTCGTCTTTCACAGGCTCGTCTCAGGTTGTTCACAGCTCGAGCTCTCTTTTGAGTCATTCTCACTAATCACCTATTCTCCGTAACTTGGTCTTATTTTGCAACAGGGGAATTCCCTCCAAATCGCTTTAAACTCTTACCTTTCCCTTTCTTTCACACACTTTTATCAGGACACTGCGACTGTGATCAAAACTATCATAAATTGATGTATAGGAAATTATATGTATGCTTCTGTTTGTAACTAATGAGTACATGGATTCACATAACTGTGTGATGTCAGTTAGGTAATTTGTCCGTGTCTCTGGTTTAGGACACATCCGTATTTCTGACCTGGGTCTTGCAGTTCAAATCCCTGAAGGAGAGACGATACGAGGGAGAGTGGGCACTGTGGGATACATGGGTAAACCCTCCACTCCCTTTTTTTTTTTTTTCTACCTTTTCTAGCTCAATCTTTCAATCTTTTCTGAAATGATTCCTTTTACTTCTATGTGCAAAACTCGGCGTAGCACCTCGCCATGTGAACTTCATTGACTTCTTCATTTCCGTTTGATTCAAAGTTTAAACCCCTCTGAACTTGACCCGTGTCATTTCACTCCTCAGCTCCCGAGGTGATCCAGAACGAGAGCTACACCATCAGCCCGGACTGGTGGGGGCTAGGATGCCTGATCTTTGAGATGATACAGGGCCAGTCACCTTTTCGCAAGCGCAAGGAGCGTGTCAAGCGCGAGGAGGTGGACAGACGAGTTCGCGAGGACCAGGAAGACTATTCTGATAAGTTCTCAGAGGAGGCGAAGGACATCTGCCGGCAGGTGAGATTGAGGAGCTGGAGGCGACAGATGGCTGGTGGATCAGGAAAAGTGCTCGAAGAGTAGAAAAAGAGCACATTCACTAGATTATTTAATATTAGTGGCAAATTAATACGAATTGATTGATAAAGGTGAAGAGATGATGGAAAGGACATTATTAACTGGTCGGCTATTCCAAGATTATACATTATTACTGCTGAAAAATAATCCATTTTGATGAACTTGTGCTGTTCAAGGTTGCGGAGAGTCAATGCCAAAATGAATGGGATACAGTCCAAAATAAATCACACTGCATGCATTATGCATTTTTTTGCATTTATTTGGAGTCATTTTTCTAGTGACCTGGTGAATGCAAATTCCTGCTATAACCCTCCTAGCTCTGTTATTGGACTCCAAGTTGTATCCAAGGAAAATATCTGACTCTTTAGCTGCTACATGTTCCAGTTTGTTCTTTGGCCAGTTTTGGTAGATGTGTTCTTAGGCGTTAGACAGGTACCACAGTGTATTTATCTTTTTTTTTTTTAAATACAGCATTGATGAGAGCGTCGAGTGTGAATCCATATCACAAATCGCAGGTCAAGAAACAGAAAGAAAGAGATGGAAAAGCTTAAAAATTGTCTGGATGGAGCTGCAGAAATGGCTGCTAATTGTGTAACATGTAAAGAGCAACATCTTAACCAATTGAGCAGTTTTAACCAATGTTGCTTTAAAAAAAAAGATACTATTGAGTGCACGTTTAATGAAACCAGTTGCCTAACTTAGCTTGAATTTTTTTTTTTTTCACTCCTCGGCTACTATAGTCTGTCTTTTGTCCTTCAAGAGAGAGTGGCTGAGCTGCTTCGTCTCTGAGCAGGAGGGGATTGGACTTTTATTTGCGTGACTTGGTGGAACATTCTGACCCGAGGTTCAGCGAATTCAGAGATTCCCCAGGGAGAGGAGGAGAGGGGGTGGGAAGAAAACCCAGATTTCAGGAAGAAATGGGTGTTAAAAAAAAGGCACGTGTTAAGAAAGGACAAGAGAAGGACAATTTAATGTGGTCCACTTCATGCTATACTGTAACTGTTGTGGTGGTAATAGTATCCAGAAGCTCTCAGAGAGACCGCAGTGGCAATCCCCAATTCTCCCCATGATGGTGCTGCAGATCCTCAGTGAATACATTTGTACTGGTCTTTATTCAATCATGTAGTGTCAGATATGTAAAATCAAGATGATATAAGGCAGTGTTTGCATGTGTGTGGTATATTCATTGAACTATAGGAATTTTGTCATAAAACTGTCAGTGCTCATCCACCACCACAGAATCCCTCCTCCCTGCCTTGTGTTTGATTCATGAAAGGGAACCAGGTTTAAATACATTCTTTTAGGAGAAACCTTGAATATCTTAAGCTATAAAACTCATGTGCCAAAAACATCTGGAAAATACAGACATGTTTAAATCTCTTCTGCATCTTCCTCAGCTCCTGACTAAGGACCCCAAGGAGCGACTGGGATGCCAGGGTCGAGGGGCTACAGAGGTCAAGCAGCACCCTATCTTCAGAAACATCAACTTCAAACGGCTGGAGGCCAACATGCTAGACCCTCCCTTCAGCCCTGATGTAAGAACTGCGTGTACACTATTGTTTCACAGGCTATACAGGCTCGACTCGGTGCTTGGAGTCTGAAACCTTGGCGAGCGGCAAATCAGCATACAGGAAATACCATTGTCACAAGTAAACAGACATATCCAGTATTAGCTAGTTATTATGATAGCTTGTGGAGGTGGTGAGAACCAGGCAACGTCATCTTTTGCGGTCGCAAATTAACTGACTAACTAGAAAAAAATGCTTTCTATACCAATAAAGCGGAGTTCTCTTCAATAGTAATTGTCAATAATCTCTACTGGAGCTTTTTAATAGTGAACATTAAATAGCTGCAGCATTACTGAGAAGCTCTCGAGAGTGAATCTGTGCAGAGTGTAGCACAGACCACAACCTTTCCTGAATGAATGTCCTTAAATTTTTATTGTGTGCTGCACTCGTGGATTTATGCACCTACAATAACAAAGCTGGTCAATCATTCCATGAATGAGAGGGACAGACACGAGAGGGTAAATTGAAAGTATAGTCTTATCTATGTTTTCTATTTTGGGTCATTCAGGTTACTAGTGCTCATTGAGGGAAAACAAAGCATTGAATAGTCTTCTGGCATGCTTGGCCCATGAGATTGAATTATTTTTGATTTTACGTATTTCAGGTTTAGTTCTACCGCTCTGGTCCAAAATAAACACACTTCACAGTTGCCTGTTTCCTCTCTGTAATTCTTCCTCCATCTGTCACATTCTCTCTTCTCTTAGCCTCGGGCAGTGTACTGTAAAGACGTCCTGGACATAGAGCAGTTCTCCACTGTCAAAGGCGTAAACCTTGACCCCACAGATGATGACTTCTATCACAAGTTTGTCACAGGCAGTGTCTCCATCCCCTGGCAGAATGAGGTACTGCAGTCTCACGCCGATGAAATGATGTCATCCTCTCACAACAAACATTTTAGACAGATAATAATAATAATAATAATAATACATTTAATTTATAACGCACTTTACATTTGGATCAAATCTCAAACTGCTGAATAAGGCACTGCTGCTATAGGATAACCTTCATTGAAGAGTAGTGGATATGGCCGAATCATAAACGTTTTTAAATGTTAATATGCACATTTCTGTGATTGAGTCAAATGAATGAGTAGCTATTAAAGGTCTGAAGGAGTTAATTTGCATCATATGTTGCAATCTTTGGTTCGGTGTTATCACCGTAGATAACTATTCCTCTCATTCTTGGCAGATGATTGAGATGGAATGCTTCAAAGAGATCAATGTCTACGAGACTGACGGGACGCTGTGCTCAGACCTGGACATGAACCGGCCCAATCCTCCACCAAAGAGAGGCTTCTTCTACCGCCTGTTCAGAAGAGAGGCAAGTGCTAGTGCTCCGCCAAATGTCAGAGGGGGTGGGGGCTAAGGTACTTGCTCTCTTCCTCCTTTCCTTCCTTCCTTCCTCCCCCCCCCCAGGCCTTGTCCAAACTCAACACATGAAGATATCACTGTTGGGCATTTATTGGTTCTAGTTATGAAGTTGGGCAGAATAAGGCTTCTCTTTTGTCCCTTTCCCTTAACTGGAACATTCATTGCCTTCATAAATACTTTGCTTATTCTTCTTAAATACTTTGCTTATTCTTCTTAAATACTTTGCTTATTCTTCTCTGTATTAGTTGATTTGCTACTTTGTCTCAGATTGTCTAACATGAGGATTCTTTTACATTAATCTCTTTTTTGGGAAGGTGTGCAAGAAACTATTTGACCTACTCTTGATTTTTTCAAATTTTGTGTGTATTTCATACAAAATTGTGTTGGATCTTCTAACAAAAACAAACAAAAGTAACCCGACTAAGTAAGTTAAGGAGAAGTTTTAGCTGATAATTAAATTCCCAAATTAGCAGTGTGAAAATGTATTTACCCCCTTGAACTTGATCACAAGTTAACATCTGCATCCAAACACTGGAGAGGTTATGTGTGGTGGAATTCTGGCCCACTCTAATTTGCAGATCTGCTTTATTGCAGCTTCTTTTGAAGGTTTGTGAGCTTGAAAAGCTCTTTTCATGTCTCATTACAGCATCTCAATAGGGTTCAGTTCTGGTCTTTGACTGGCTCAAAATGAGAAAAAAAATAATATTATGAGGTAGCTTAGTCAGAGATGGACTTAATCTTCTGCTTGGGATTATTGTCTTGTCCATATTCCTCTTGAGCTTCAACACACAAAATAATGACATTCTCATCAGAGCAAACGTCATGCTTCCATCAATTTGTCGATCCAAAGCAACCGTACAACATTCCACTGACCACTCATACTTGACTGTAGGTTTAATGTACTTTCTATGGAATGCTGTGTTTGGGTTTTGCCAGATCTAGTGGGACCACTTTCTTCCAAACAGTCCAGCATTCCATTTATCGCTTCATGGAATAATCTTTCAAACCTCTGAGGGTCAACACGGTGTGTCATCAGTTCTTCTGAACCTACAATAGCTTTCTCTTCGCCACTCTCCCATTCATGCAGTTTTTGCCCAATACCTTTGGAATAAAGGACCCTTGAACTCTGGCCTTAATTGAGGAAAGAGAGGCCTGTTGTTTGGCATGGCTGTTTTCTTTGGATCTTTTGTGACTGTGAGCCCTTGCCATGCTCTTTGAAGGATTTTGGAAGGTTTGCAATTTCTGGGAAGGTCCACAATTGTTCTAAGTCTTCTGTTACAAGTCTTCATTTGTAGATAATGTGTGTCTTTGTAGCCCCATCCAGAATGATGTATTTAAATCACTTTCTTCCTCATCTCTTCTGGAATGTCTTTTGTATCTGACACACTGTGCTACTGGTGAGACCTTACACCCAACTTTCCTATTCTGAAAATGGTATATTGAAGAGATGATGTGTTTGAACATGGCTGTTAATAATCATCTGTCTAGTTTGGTAGTATTTGGATTAAAAAGGGGGCAAATACTTTTTCACACAGACTCAGTTGGTATTAGATAACCTATTTGGTTCATTAAATACAATTACCATCCGAAATACACAGAGGTAGAAGAAATCAGGAGGTGATTGAACAATTTTTGCATTGTTCCATGTGAAAAAAGTTCTGTTGTTAAACAATTATTCTGAAATACCGGTATTTCTGTACCTGTGTGAATGATAATGAATCAAAGGGTTCAACAACCTCATGGGAAGGGTCCTCATTTCAAAATCTAACTTTTACTCTGACACAATTTTATAGTTTGTTTTGTAGTTATTGATGTAATGGCTAAAATGTAAAAAGAGAGAGGTTGATGGAAAGCTATCATCTTAGACACCTTCAGTAATGAACATGCCACCACAACTGTGAGCTCTACAGGCAGCAGTGAGTGCTTATGATCTGTTTACCTTTTTACCCAGAGTTTTTATCTCAGGCTTCATGCATTTTGTTGTGGCTGCCTTCAGCCACCGAGAAAGACTGCAGAGTGCTCACCGTTACCAGTGTTCATTTTCCAAGTTCAAACACAAAAGTGAGCAAAGATCAGGCAGTTCTTCGCATTAAAGGGACTGAGTAAGACCTACAGTCTCTGCCAACGCACATCAATTTAAAGTCGAGGCACAACATAAACGGATTTTCAAGCTTTTTGTGATTGTGTTATGCTACCATAACAATTGAAAGCATGACATAATCAGTTTCATGACAATTTCTTATGTTTGAACTTAAGCTTGTTTGCTGCGAATGACTCAGTCTCGGCCTTTCAGCAGAATGTGACGTATCTTATTGGTTCATTTTTGTTCATATAAGATAATAAAAGTTTGACATATCCTCCTTCTTGGTCCTTCCCAGGTCTGTTTTAAGAGCGGTTATAGTGACGACGAGATCGAAGAGCCCTCGCGACTTTAAACCACTCCCTCCACCCGCCTCCTCCCCCCTTGCCACTGCACTTCACCACAAACTCCAACCGAGCGCAATTCTTAGGAACTCAGTGAATGTTGACCTGTATTTATGAGCTGTATTAAAAGTGTATTATAATTAAAGAAAAAAGTATGAGTTTAAAGATTTTGTACATTTGTACTTGAATTTATGTCTAGATGTATATTTTCACTAAAGGTTGTATTGTACAAAAAGCCATAAAAGTACCACTTGAATGCATCCATTACATTTTTATTTCCTTTTTATTTTCCTTCGGAATGAGAATGGACAATATGTATTGGGGATTTTTTAAGAAGCACAGTACCAGTAGTTTTTATTTTTTTTCAATGTAGCACAAGGCCTTCATTTTTTACATATATATGCATGTATATATACATATATATGTATGTTTATATTCATATATATGTATGTTTATATTCATATATATGTATGTGTTTATATACATATATATGTATGTGTATATATACATATATATATGTGTGTTCTGTATATTATGTCATTGATTTGGCCATGGTGACTCATTGTTAGCACATCAGATCAAGCTAGCCCTAAACAAACCTTTAGCCTCTGCTTCCCACAAGGCTCAGATAGACATGAATGAATTACCTAGATTTAAAGGGAAATTAATCCAGGCTAAATTAGTGTATTGATGCCATGCTCATTAATACCTCCCAGATCTGCAAATGCCCTATTACATTTAAGTTGGTTTGTAAGTGATAATCCACATCCTTGTCTCCGCCCTGTTGGAAAGTTTTCCCCGGACTGGGCGTTGTGTGTATTAAAGAATTTTTAGGTGTCCAGTAGAGATAGCATAAATTCATTTTCTGAGAATAAATTAGTCCCTCATCATATTAAAACTATTACTTAAGCTTTAGCCATAATACAAGGTCTGATACTTATTATCCCGGGGCTTTCTAAACAAAACAACAACAAAAAAGAAATCACATGGGCTGCAGGAGTTTGAGAGCATTACATTTCAGAAACTAAACAGCCTTTTCCTTTGGAAGCACAGCTGTTGAGTCTGAGTCTGTTACATTATTCACTCAGGCAAACCAATTAATGGGGATTTCTCAATTTCTTTTTTCTGCTTTTGTCATACTACATGTTTTTATCTTTGCTTAACTTTTCCTGACATGTTCAGCTACTTGTTCCATCCATTCCTTTCCCTTGAAATATCTTAGTAATTTGCCACCCATTTACAAATATCAAAAAGCCAAACAAGTTGTCTGTAGAAGGAATTGGAACAGAGACGGATAATGAAGGGATGATGTGAGATTTGACCTGCGACTGACAAGAGCTTCATCTAGATGCCAAACTGCTGTTGCATTAACTAACTCCCCTGTCAGCATGTGTTGCCTCTGTACTGAATCATGCAACCTGCTTCGGCTTTTGTGCTGATTGTACATAGCATGGTGCCTATTGGCCACATATCCTGCAAACAGGCCTACAATTACATCCCTTGGCTTTAGCTGTATTTATACCAGAGGCAAATGATATTTCTTTATAATAACAACGCTCATCTGTCAATGTTCCATTGAACTCCTCTGTTTGTTCTCATAGGAATTAATTGAGACAGTTGATTGGCTGTGTGTAGAAAAAGAGGAATGTGTTTGAACCCCTTGCCTGCAGAGCTACTGCCACACACTACTGTGTACAGGAACATTCTTACCTGTTGTCTTTTCTTTCATATTAACTAATCATGAACAAATTCATGTTCTGTACATTTCTCCGCCTTTCCTAATGGGGACTAATTATGTTCACTATTTGTTTGATCGAGGTGGCATCTGAAGCCATTTTGCTTCCGATGCAGCTGCAGCTTTCTCCCCACCACCTGTTTTAATGCTGTGAATACCCAATCTGGACATGCTAGCTTTGTGTGTGTGTGTGTGTATTCCAATCGTATGAAAATGAAGCTCTCGTTCAATCAAATGCATAGAAATACGTTAGTATGATACACTAGCTCAAAAAACATGTAAGGACTTGAATTCCTCTAAATTTTAAACTTAAGACGGCAGCTATAGCGCCAATATATCAATGAGATGTTTGTTTTTGACGTGATCTTTCACAGAGACTCGTTCATTCTTTAAAAACTTTTTAGTCCCCTTTTGCACATTCCGTTATCAAACATCAGGAATCGAATGTTTGCATCTTGCCGTTGCTGACTTTTCCTCTGTTGAGTTTCTGGATGTCTGTTATTTTTTTGGTTGCTTTCCAACAAATGCCTATGTAGAATTTAGCCTTCTAGCTGTTTAGCCTCAAAAACCTTGTAAATTAGAAGATGTACTTTTAGATGTAACTAAGCTCTAAAACATTCACCCGTTCTCACAGGGACAGTAAGTCGTTTTTGTCACCCATGCCACTGCCATTTGTTAAGCTTTACTCTCATACCATCCACGTAGCAGTGAAGAAATTTAGTTTAGTTTCATTGCACTATGTTGTGTTTTGACAATGACTATAGGAAGTGTCTTCTTTGCCAATGATACCAATAGCAACACAAAGTAAACCCCACTGTTTTTTGCTATTAGAGAAATTTACTGAAGGCCTCTGGTCTTTATTCTATGTGCCAATTACCAGCTTCATTTCTGACATCCTGCCTTTTTTTTTTTCAATATCTTTGTCATTCCGTCCTTTCTGAGATAAATTCCTTCACATAAAGGAACCTTAAACAGCTCAACAGTTTTGAATGTCCGCACTAAGTGCATTGTAATGCCTGTTTTAAGAAAAATATGTTTTATTACTCAAGCATGTATTGGTTTGTAATACTTCAGGTTCCTTGTATATGTAAATGATGACCTTCTAGTGCCAACATATCTCACTGGTATCTGAGGACAACTTTATCAATGGCAAGATGATCAGCCAAGTTGATCCTGTTTGAATACATGACAAGCATTCTTTCTTTCCTGTCTTCCTCCGAGGTGGCTCGATGAGTGTCGCTAAAAACTGAGATGGCACTCACCAATGACGTTTAGAAGTGAGACAACCTCAGCTCTTTGATGTCACTCAAGTCTGCTAAATGCCAGGAGATAGCCAGATCTGTCAGATAGCCTCAGTAATATTTTCTCTGAAGGGGGGAATGAGATATGCATTATTGGTATTCAAACAGGGCCGGAGACTTATTGATTCTTTTTTCTTTTTCTTTTCTTTTTGTATCTGTACAGTCATGTCGTTCAACCACTGCAGTCATTGTTAATTCTTGTACAAGTTGTATCACTGGTTGTTGTACCATATCTGACATTTGTAATTATGAAATAATACACTGCCATTTGTATAAAATACTCCTGTCTTTACTTATTTTTGTCATTTTCTTCACTTTGAATATGTTCATCTAGATGGGAGGAAATAAGTCACATGTATTGGCAATTGGAGGATATTTGCCACAGGTAGGACTTAATTAACCCTCTGGGGTCTGAAGTCACCCAGGCTTTGAGTACCTCATAATGTTTAACATGCCAGTGTTAAATATCGTATTTCTTCATGTGTCCTGGAAATTACTTATTCCCTTAAATATACTGTACTAAAATCCCAAATTTGCCAGGTTGGGGATCAACTCAGAGTGACCTCAGACTCTAGAAGAAAAATTCTACCACTATTACTTCCTTCATCCACTACATTGGAAGTTATTGCCCATGAAACTTACATATTTCTTAGTCAGAGAATGAGTAATATGAAATATGGTATGTGAATGTATATTGTGTGATAAATGTTGGCGCTGTGCTTGTTGGTCTGGAGCCAGGCACAATGGACAATGTTATGTTTGAATGTTTAGGCCCGGTCATCAGGTTAGATAACATTTGGTAAATCAAAATTGTGTCTGAACCTTTCCATAAACATTCAGCATTCTGAGAGCTGCAGAGCTTAAGCTAGTCTTTCAAGCTGGAGAGGCGCTGGCAACAATTGGGCTAATGGCCACTATACTAGAGGGGCAGAGCTGGTGGACTCTGTCCTGGGTATGGTGGGGGAGGAGGCACAGATCCTGCTGAACTTATAGCTCACACACTGTCTGGGTGCAAGCTCTGGGATCGGAACTCTGCTCATTGGCAAAATCCAGAAGAGTATCCTGACTGCCTTCCCTCAAGGTCGATATAATACATATAAATATTTGTCCCACTGTTTGAGTCATTGATGTTCCCTCTTCCTCTCATTGCCTTCTCCATTCATTCCTCTGGTTCAGCCATACAATGTCACCATAACTGTCCACCAAAAAGCTTTCTTCCCCTGGTAGACTGGTGAGGATATGTCTTAGCTGTTAAGATTAGTTCAGAGGCCCGTTGTCTGCCAAACAGCAGGGCAAGGATACAATTGCTGAGGAGGAGGAAGTAGGGGAGGAACGTCGGCTTAAATGTGCCCCACCCCCCCCCCCTTTTTTTTTTTTAACGCTGTTAAAAATAATGCTAATTTTGTTTTCTGGATACTTAAGGAATCAAGAACACCAAGAACACTTAAGTACAAATCTGTTAATTTTTTGTTAAAATATATGTAAAAATGAATATTTAGTGCTTTCTAAAAGTCATTGAGCAGATGACATTTTTGTTAGTGGTATTTCTTATTTGGTTATGCACATTATAATTTTGAAAATAGTAGTTGAGGCTAAGAGGTTCAATTAGGTTTTTATTTGTGAACCTGTTCTACAGTCAAGATAATCTGTAGTTACATACTTACCATCTAGAAATTTGTATCACGTGAAACCCACACTGACTTCTTGTAAACATACATATCCAGATGCTTATACAGCGTGAAACTAGCCCAACATTTTATTACCAGAATATTAGACATTTGATGAATAATGCTGATATGTACATCTTTTTTTATTTTTTATTATTTACTCAAGTTTATTTAAAATTAGAATTTACCGATGATGCCCCCACCAACATTTTCAGACAGCTGATATCTGTACAGTTCCTTGTTGTGGTCACTAGCTGGCAATGTTGACTAAACTATTCTATTCAATCTGAAGTAGCTATGGAAGCTCATAGCCGATAGCATCAGTGTCCAGCAGTAAAGTTTATTCACCCGGCTCCTCCACAATTGCAACTTGCTAAAGCTTGATATGAACCACCCTGTCTGAAATGAACCAGTATAGATGAAAGTCTTAAATTATATAGTATTTCATTAAAATGTAATGTGATGATAGGATGTCTTGTACTCATATCAGACATATTAATAAGGAGAGACAATGATATTTAATGTAACAGATATAAAGCAGGACTGACCAAAATAGACCCTTGACATGTTTTTGTTAAGTTTTTGTTCTTAATGACAATATATGTCAAGTACAACAACATTTATAATCAGTTAAATAAAAAGATTAATCTTTTGTAAATAGGTGAATCTGGTGATTCGGATTCACCTATTTACAATAAAAAGTAAATTTACAAGTTACATAGTTTTTTGTCACAGACCAGAATTCTGTTCTATACTCGAAACTAATTCAATCAATGAGGCTTATTCTGGTGAGTCTGACTTGTCTGGATCTGATTAATCTCCATAAAGCAAGGTTAAAAATAGTTTAAGCTTTGGTAGTATGACACATATGCTTGATAAGCTGATCTGGGCCCAGCTTTACTGTTATGCAATTACTTCCGTGTTAAGTTGTTGTTTGACCAGAATTCCTTAACAATGACTCAATGTAAACAGCTGATTTAACAACCGACTATGGTGTGCTGGCATTTCATTTTGAAATTGCTCAAAATAATTTGTTCAAAAAAGGTTTAGAGAAAATAAATTTAGATGCTGGTTAAACTGTTAGCAAATTATTCATAATTGAAAGCATTCTTAACCAGCATAACTACAAAAGTATTTTGAAGCAAGGGGCCATCCCATTTCTGTTGCACATAATGGGACCGTCATTTGTTTTTCAACATATCAATGACCTAAAACATAACTCCAGGCTATCCGATTGTTATTTAACCAAATGGGTGAGTAAGAGAGTTCTCCATCAGATGACCTGGCCTCAACAATCACTTGACATAAACCCAGTTTGGTTTGGTTTGAGCTGGACCTCAGGGTGAAAAAAAACAGCCAGTAAGTGCCAAGCCTGTAAGGGAACTCTTTCAACAACTCTTGGTGATGATCACAATGACTTTTGTGAAGACAATGCTCTGAATGCGGATAAATCAAAATCTTGATTGTCAAAGTGCGTTTTCACAACAAAAATGCGATTGTGGCATCGGATGAGGACGTTCCTGTAAGGTTCAATGGGCAAGAATGATAGCTTCGGTACAGTAACATTGCACTGTAGTAATGCACACGAATACTAAGCATTTTAACCAAAGCTGTCATCAAAGCAAAACATGACTATTAAGAATAATATAAAATATTTTAGAAAAATGTTTTTTTGTCCAGTATATAATAGAATGTGCGTTATTTAATAGTTTTTATGTCTTCAGCATCATTCTATCATATCCATCTTGAAATAGAGGATGTACCAAAGAAGCGAAAGACATTTCAATAATTTTTTTCCTTTTCTGTGTTGAATTGATGATGATTAGAGACTACTCTCAGAGTGTTCGAGTCAAGGCATCGCGATATTAGGATTCGTATATTGATTGTGTTCCGGCTACGCTTCTCTCGCGACAGTTGGAAACCCTGCTGCGAGGCTTTCACATATGCTACTTCCTGGTATGATTTGTCGGGGGAACGCAACGCTGCAACAAAAATGGTTTATTATCAAACAAAATTTTACGACATTTGTTTATTAATGAATAGCACTGCGATGGCATAGGGAAGATTTTGCACTTAAAGAAAGCGGAGAGTCGGTGGTAGTTGCAACGAGCAGTGTTTGCACTCTCGTCCCACTACGCACCGTTCGCTTTCCCCATTGCGCTGACAAGTTAGCTCCTCTTGTAAATATTAGCTAGGCTCCTTACCGTTGGCTGCTAAAATGGCCACCATGGAGAAACTGATGAAAGCTTTTGAGTCTCTGAAGTCATTCCAGCAGCAACAGGGACCACCAACCGCCGAGGAGCTTGTCCAGAAGCAGTAAGTGGATTTTTGTACAATAACGGCCCCTCCGAACACAAACAACCCGCTAAGATAAAGTGTTAGCTTAGTACAGCAGCTAACTTCAGAGCCTCTCTCTATCAGGTGACCAGGCTTCACAAGCTGGTTTACATGCAAGCTAGCAGACTCTGAGCGGCTCTCTCCGCTATTTCAGATCTATGAGAAAGTTTCACCAATGCTCACTGAAGTACCTTCCTTTAGAATTGACATTATTAGGTTGAGACTAGCTAAATGATAGACGTAAGAGGAGACCGTTAATTGATCCCCATGCACCTGTTTTATGGGCCAGTGCAAAAGTTTAGGGTCAGTAATTCGGTGCTGGAAACTGAATACTATTTGAAATGTATGTTACAGACTAAAGTAAAACATTATGAAGCGTAGATATTAACACTGACCTATCTTCAGAGACTGATATTATTGACACACATACATGGCTCATGGTTTTCGTGACGGATCCTTGGAGTATGAGTTGCTTCAGCGAAAAAGGATGAATTGCTTGTTTTAGGGACTACCTAAAATTTAGGTAGTCCCTGTCAGAGAGGAGCCGAGTTTTGTCATTCAAAGAACACATGCCAAACAACCTCACTAATGATAGCACCACCCTCTCAACATTTTCAATGTTATATTATTCAGCATATCAATGAAGGTCTGTCAAATTTTAGTGGTTTCGTTGGTTAAGCGACAGGCTCATCTCATCTGCCATTCCAGGGGTCCCTTATGATTTTACCTGACCTCAGTAATTTTCTCCATCATGTACAGTATGGGCACATCATTATGGTAATTTACTCTTAGACAGTCAAATACATAATTGATTTATTTATCCATCCGTTTCCTTCTGAGTATCTGGGGTTTGGTCTGGGTTGCTGCAGTTTGAGAAGGATTTTAATATGTTCCTCTATTTAGCAACACCAGGCCAGATGAGATATGTAGTCCCTCCATAGCGATCCGGATCTACCCCTGGTCTCCTCCCAGTTGGACATGACTGGAAAACCCGAAAAAGGGAGGCATCCTGATCTGATGCCTGAACCTATGGGACTGTCAGTTGTACATAAATGTTATAAATCACAATCCTGTTATACCAACTTTTAGTCCATGTAATTCGAGGATTAAATCCGGAGCAACTCGACCTCTGTTTAAACTTGGAACTTAGATGATGCTTCAGCTACTGGGGAGCCTCTCACCACCAGTCGGTTAGAACTAAAAAGCTTGGATTATAGTTGAAACAAGTTCAAACTGAAGTCGAGTTGCTTTGGGTTCAATGCACAAGGGTTCCCTCCTGTTTCTCCAGCTTGCTGCCCCATTCCCACAACATGCTATATATAGGTGAATTGGTGACTCCAAATTGCCCATAGCTGTGAATATAAGTATATATATAAGTTTGTCTCTATATGTTGGCCTAATTGTTGATTGTACCCTGCGTCTCAACCACTGTCAACTCAGATACTGCCTCAGCGAACATGCACAGGGATAAGTAGTTACAGGTTACAGTAAGTGGGTACAGTATATTGATGAATGGAAACTCAAATGTCTTAATTGTCAAACCAGTAAGCACTAAGCTTAGGAGCAGGCTGGATCTCCAAGTATGAATTGAGGTGATGGAAAATAACTATGGTGCTTAGTTCAAACAACTGTTCCAGCTTTGCCCTGTTGTGATTATCATTATTATATTGCAAAGCATTCTGAAAATTGGACAGTCATACCGCTCACTCACTTTGTTAGGTCAACGGATGTTAATGAAGTGCAGGCTTTGGTCAGCACTGTGGAATCTACCATTTTAATAACTTGTACTTTTATTTTTGCATGATAGTGTTTAAAAAGCTTCATTCAAGAGTATCAGCATTTTTTGAAGTATCCATAGTCTGAAGAGCTACTTAACTGCTCATGCCATAACATTAATTTACCTAGAATTTGTTGCCCAGCGATTATTGATCTTTCAGTTGTGTATCATATGATGGTTATGCATTTTGTAAAGGCGATAATTTATGTTTTGTAAATGGTATCATTAATAGCATGACTGCTGTATACAGTCTGCCATAGCTATTTCACCCACATTTCATTCTGTTGTCTAGAACGAAGCAGGGGTTATTCTACCCTGTGACTGCTTTGATAAATTCTTTGATTTGTTGCAGAGAAAATTTATCTCAAATTATGGTCTTGTGATTTTCCTCTCAATTGGCAAGTCACATTTTACTCCGTCAAGTATGATAAAGTAAGATTTGACTCGAGTTTAAATGTATGCTGATTGTTTTCATGTCCCGGAGGGGATCTCCTGACTTTTCAGTGATATTTGTGGTGTGTTGTTTTGCTAATAGAAATAGAGATATAATCAGGTTACTGTTTAGTTTAAGAATTATGTCCTGAAGTTGGATTTCATGGAGGTGCATCCCTCGCCTCTGAACCGGAACTCTTTCTGAACTTGTTCTCTCTCTCCGTCTTCCCTTGTCCTTCAATGCTTTTGTCTTCTGTCCCTTCCACTCTTCTTCCCATTTTTCCTCTTTTGCAGGAAAAAGGAACAGGCCTCAACAAAGAAGGATAGGGTCACCCACTGTCTGACAATATGTGAAAACATTGTGGCTCAGTCTCTGAGGTAGGCATCTATGATTTACATTATAGAGAGAATGTGATAACCATTACCTAGGTGGGTTACAGTGAGAGGGCTTGTGGTCGTTACAAATCCTTATAAGCATGATATAGATTTTCTTCTGTTAATACTTATTACAGATAATTACCTGCTCATCTTGAGTGATGCAGATAATGTAGATAATTATTTCACAGTGTTGTCTTTCAAAAAGAAGTACATTACTTTTTGATATTGCTCACCAGAAGATAATAAAGACTATGGTATAATTACCAAAGGTGGATGATCTAATTTTCCCTATCACAAATAAGAAGAGATTGGTCTTGCATACTAAGCATCCGATCCTTTACAATTTGTGTTATTGCCTGGTTTGAATCAAAGGGGCCACCTTTTTGCTGTCAATCATAAAAATTTGTTTATTATTCAAGTCTCATCTTATTTACATATGCCTTTTAATTATATATGCAGGTTGAGTGAGGGTGTTAGCGGGAGGAGGAAAAGGCCAGAACAAAATTAGTTCTAAATAGCCTCAGAGAAGCTTTTCACGAATAAAACATCTGGCTACAGCTCAAAATAGTGTTAATGACGTAAACAATGCGTGTAAAGTATTTACTTGCGTAATGACATTTTCTTTACTCTATGGTCCTGGGAGCAGAACGTCTCCAGAGTTTCAGAAACTGCTCGGCATCGCCATGGAGATGTTCCTGCTCTGCAGTGATGACAGCGAATCAGATGTCCGGATGGTCGCCGATGAGTGCCTCAACAAAATTATCAAAGTGAGCAAGATCTTGTGTTCCTCAAGAAAGGCTCCTTTCCGTTTCGCTCTTCATTCATACATTTTTTGAATAAAATTATTTATTAGAATTAATTTTCAGTTAGTACCTACTTCCAACTTGTACAGAATAAGCAGCATCATATTTGGTAGTACCTGATATAACCATATGTATTCTCACCTTTTCAGTCAATTTAAATACATTAAATGAGTTTCTTTATCAAAGTAATCATCTGACCATTATGTTAAATGTTAAATAAGTTTTTATTCTTGAAGCGGTCATGGATAATCATTTTCGATAATTTTCTTCAGGCGTTGATGGACTCCAACCTGCCTAGACTACAGCTGGAGCTATACAAAGAAATTAAAAAGGTAATTTGATAAATATTTGTATTTAATTAATTTTGGATGTGACTGTCTGATGATTATAGGACAATGTTTGACATTGAGTCCACATAGATGTAAAAATGAAAAGGTGTAATGTGCTGCTAAATCTGAAAGGTGATATCAGTGTGTTTGGTGATGCTAGTGACTATTTCTGCATCTCTAGAATGGTGCATCTCGGAGTTTAAGGGCAGCTCTCTGGAGGTTTGCTGAGCTTGCCCACCTCATCAGACCACAGAAATGCAGGTATACACACACAAATCCCTGACAATGGCTTTTCACCTAACAGCAATATTTAAATCTCAGAGGGGATATCATACCAGGAGGAGATTAAATCAAATTTCGAGAATACATCATTAACCTGAATCAGTTGAACTTCTAAATTTAAATATTGACTCCTTAAAAAAATTAAACTGTTTTTTTTTTTTGGAATTATTAAATAATATACAATATGAAGGGCTGTCATGTTCACAACATTTTAGCTGATGATTAATGATTTTAATTTTCTTTCTCTCTTTTTTTTATCCCCCCATTATAGTAGATATTTAATCACGCTGTAACAGCACAAATATGTCCTGATTGGGAACACACTTTCAGATTTATATTTAGACTTTTTCAGTTACAGCCAAACACCTGGAAGGACATAATGGCGGTGGCCTGCCCTGTCAACAATCAGCAAATTTATCATCTGGTGAAGTCCAAATTGTGCCCACAGCGCTTTGGCAGCTGGCTTTGGGAATAAAGGATCCATGATATTCACACCAATACATACTCATGGAAAACTTAATCCCCTGGACAGAAATGCTAAAAGACAATTACTTTCTCTATTCAAAGCAGATTGAGAGCAACCAGGTGATGTCAGTGATGAGCCCAATCAAACATTAAAAAAAGAAAATGGAATGTAAATGGGTATTGAAATACAGCTCTCTTTTCATCCAGCTGTTTTAAAAAGATGAATATGGAGGTGATTCTAACAAGAATTGATAAGACTGGTCAATCACTGTAAACTCTGTTTTAAAAGCTTTTTACCACTATCCCATCATTGTCTTTATGCTAATCTATCTCTCCATGTCTAATCGTCTAGACCCTACTTGGTCAACCTGCTGCCATGCCTTGCCAGAATCACCAAACGGCAGGAGGAGTCTGTGCAGGAGACACTTGCTGCTGCAATGCCCAAGATCATGGCTGCATTGGGACACTTTTCTAATGATGGCGAGATCAAGGTATTCACCAAAAATAGTTACAAAAAACTGTAAAGTATGTTGAGTAAATAAATTTGAAATTTTAATACATTTATTTTTCTTCCCATCCGAATAATGGTGCTTTTTGTATTTCATCTTTGGAATCTGGCTTTTCTTTGGAAACTAGCTTTTAAAGGTCTTTATTCCCCCACCCCACCAAATATAACATTTTTGAGGTTTTCCTCCTTTCCAGCTCTGTTAAAGCTCTGCATTGGATACCATTAATATGGTATACAATATATGTGATGATATATGTATATCTGTTAATCATGAATGCTTGCTTTCATTGTAGTTCAATAATTTTTGTCTCAGGTGATGCTGAAATCATTCGTAGCCAACCTTAAGTCCAGCTCCCCCACCATCAGACGGACAGCAGCCAGCTCAGCCGTCAGTGTTTGCCAACACTCAAGACGTGCCAGCTACTTCTACACCTGGCTCCTTAATGTGCTCCTGGGTAGGACACACGCAAAGGCCTGCATACAAACAATACACATTATATGGACCTTCTTAGTTTTCTAATATAACTTAATAATTAGACTTATTCAAGCTAATGTTTGTGAACTAGTGTGTGGTGCCCTGGAAAAAGTAACTTTTGCTTCCAGGTCTGTTGGTTCCAGTGGATGAGGAGCACCCAACCCACTTAATTCTGGGGGTTTTGTTAACGCTCCGCTACCTGATGCCTCTGCTGCAACAGCAAGTCAGCACGACCAGCCTGAAAGGAAGCTTTGGAGTCACGAGGAAGGAGGCTGACGTGCAGCCAACACCTGAACAACTGCTGCAGGTAGAGAGAAGGGGGTGGTTATGTATTTTTGTTGTTTGTATTGTTTTTTCCTTTGCTAAATGTCTTACTGTATATCTGAAGGTGTACGAGCTGACCCTCCACTACACGCAGCACTGGGATCACAATGTGGTCACAGCAGCGCTCGAGCTCCTACAGCAGACGTTCAGGACTCCCCCGCCAGAGCTTTTGAACATACTCATTACTACTGGAAGTATTCAACACGCCACTGTGTTTCGGCAGGACACGGAAAGTCGTGCGCGCTCTGGCAGCATCCTGGAGTTCATAGGTAAGCACATCAATCAGTCAGACTGTGCTCATAAAGCCTGTTAAACCTTTTGTGCATTTTAATGCTGGCTTAACAGTTTTTCGTAGTTGCCTGGAACTTGGTTTGTCTGCGATGTGTACTTCTTGTAGCTTTTAACTCATTAACTCTTCGTAAACAATGTTGCCTGATCAGGTTAGCTGAACAAACTGTTGTTGCTGCGGTTTTCTACTTTCTACTTTGGTCTGCGTTTGTAGCCCTTTTCTTTGCCTCCTAATTCATTCTATGTAACCTGCATTTAATGATTCTTCTTCAATAAGTCTTTCTGAGCTTTTGCTGCTTTTCTCTTCCTTGCCTCCTGTCTATGCTTCCTGTTTCCTACCGTTTACAGCTGGGAGGGGGTCTTCGTGCAGTCCACTCCTTCTCAGGAAACAGCGAGGTGACTAGTGTATTTATTAGGGTCGGGTGTTGCAGTTAATTTTTGAATTGCGATATTACGTGGAGTATTGCAATGTATCGTGACATCTCAGTTGATGAGCACTTACAACTTTTTTCAGGCTACTTGAATACTTCTGGCTTTTAAACCTCTGCAAACTGCCATGTTTTTTTGAACCGTACCCTCCTTAGTGAACTTTGTGACGTCTAACCTTAGATTTAGAATGCAATAGAGATTCTAAAGTGGAGCCTTAATTTCATCAATTCAGTTAGCTGAAGGAGAATTACTAAACTACACCCCCACTTTTAAGTTTTCACTATTTTTCTTTGCCTAGTCCTGAAGTTGATATGAGCAAAACTATATTTTTCCAGGTAAAATGCTCTCTGGGGAGGAAGATGGGTTGGAGGATGATTCTGAGAGAACAGATGTCCCCACTGGTTCCTTCACAGGTGAGCTGCTTCCACCTGGAAGAACAGTTTAACTGACAACTGTTGCACTCTTATGAGTTTACATTCAGATGGACGGCAATGTCTAACGCAGCAATAAAAATGTTTTCCTCCAGCGTCGGTGGTTGGTTCAGAGGGCTCCTCTGCAGCGCAGGTGGATATTATCACTGAGCAACCTCGCTCCTCCCAGCATACTCTGCAGCCCGGCGACTCTGTGGACCTCAGTGCCTCTTCAGAACAGGGTGGCGGTGGAGGTGTTACATCTGCATCAGACACTCCCGATTCACCCAACGACAATGAGGAGGACATGCTGAGTCAGAGCTCCAGCGGCGGGGCCAACGTTACTCCAGAGACGGCTGACTACAACACTCCCGAGAATGCCACACCGGAGGGAGGGCCCTTAGGAGAAAATTCAAATCTTCTAAGCACCATTGATCGTTCACTTCCTCAAAGCGACTCATCCCAGACCACCACAGAGGGACCAGACTCAGCTGTCACTCCTTCAGACGTAGCAGAACTGGTCAGTTTGAGTGTGTGTGTATGCAGATGAGATTTAATGTGGTTGGTGAATACAATGTGTCGATCAAATTCTTTTACCCTTTGAATATGTGTGTGTTTGCGTGAAATGGAGAGGACAATGTACTTGCCACTCAATTACTTAATTGTCATTTAATTAACTATGATACCTTATTTTTCAAATAGCATGGTTCTTCCGCTGAAAGTGATACTAAATTTTAGATTTTTTTTTCTCTCCATAAGCATTAAACTATCAGTCATTTTGCATGCTTTTTTACTTTGGATTACAAATTGCTTAAACTTTTACTGGAAATTGCAGTATTATTCTTTCATCTTTCCATTCAACCTCACAGAGAGCCATTAGCTTCAGCTCATGTTGCACAGTATTAAGATCACACAGTGACAAAAGGGTGCTTTTGAAAAGGTTTGTCAAACCGTATTGGATATAATCTGATCTAGAACAGGATTGCATCTATGTAAGATCTTCATAATTGATAACTTCCTGTCAAAATGGAAAGGATGGTCATTTTAATTTATCCCCTTCATCGATCCTGGTGTACCGTGGGATGTGAACGTTTGGGAGCAGGTTGGCATTCATGTCTGATACACTCAGTGGGTAATTAATGGAGTCAGTTAACAGCTTACCTTCTATGGTCTTGCCCCCTTTCCATCATCCTTCTCCCTACTTAGTCACGGTCACGCACTTCTTTGTCACGGGTGATTGAGTCGACCACACCCTCACCAACTTCCACCGAGGGTCCCGATGCCACAGACAGTGACTACACTGCTTCCTCTTCGTCGTCTTCATTCTTTTTCGCCTCCTCATCCTCCTTTTATGCCACCTCTTCCTCCTCTAGCACTAGTGACAAGGTCAGCCAAATGGACATTTTGGGGCTTGCTTGTCTGAAAACTTTTGGCTTTGTTCATTCTTTGTCCTTTCATCCGCTTGTTCATCACAACCCATGCACAGAATTTGCCCTGCTACCTGCTACTTTCCTGCTGTTGGTGTCATTGACAAAACACTATTTCCCTCCCTTCGTTCTGGTATACAGTGGCTCGCTCTCAAAAATTTGATGTTTTTGAAAGTACCAAAAAAATAAAACCCCACACAAAATAAGCAAGTGTGACAGGCCTTTGTACCAGTGTATGAAAACCAAGAGAAGTACAATGCTGTGAAAAAATTTTGCACCCTCCTTCTGTTTCTTCTATTTTTGTGTATATCCAAAACTAAATTGGGATGGATTTTCAATAAAAATTTAACATAAAAACAAAGGCAACCTGAGTAAATACATGATACCAGGCAGAAGAGTATTCCGGTTCTGAATAGATGATAAGGAATAAAATTAAAGTTATGGAGAGGCCTAGTCAAAATCTGGACCTGAAACTGTTTGAGTTGCTGTGACAGAACATGAAATGAGCAGATCATGTTCACATGTTTTTAATTTCCCGTTAGGGACAAATAAAGCAATTTGAATTTTAACACTCTAGTGTGGCTCAGGTTACTTTGTTTTATATTAAATTTAGGTTGAAGATCTGATACTGTTTAGTCTCAGATTCACACAAATAGAAGAAATCAGAAAATTAAAAGCTTTTTCAGAGCACTATGTGTCAAATTCTTGGATTGAGTACTCAATGCATCATGCTCAGAAAAGAAAAAAATGGTCTCTGTAACATAATGCGTGTACCTCAAATAGTTTATTTAATGAAAATTGTACTTACTCACTTGATCTAATTCTGTTTAATGTCAAAGTTAAATTAAGGTACGCTCAAAAGCTTGATTTTACTTTGGTGGAACCCCATCCCTAGAGTTTTTAAGCCTGTGCTTTTTCTTGTGTGATGTTGTTTTGCTGTAAGTGAAAACCCCAAGCATGACTCAGTAGAGTTGGAGAGGAATTTTTCTTGACTTGCAGTTTTGGTCGTCTTCCATGGTCTTTGCCCTCAATCCAACAAATCTAACTCAATCAATGAGTTGGAGCGATTTAAGTAGCCCTTGCATGTGGTCTCACTTCATTATAATTTGTGCTTTTCTGTAAAGTAAGTTGAGTTCCCTCTTGAAGTGTCTGCTCTTTGTATGTGCATAAGGTGCTGGATGGCAGTGAGAGCCAGTATTCTGGGATGCAGATTGGAACACTACAGGATGAAGAAGATGAAAGTGCAGCACCTCCCTCCATAGAAGATCACCCAGAACCATTCCCGCAGTCAGCACTAGGTATGCCACACATGTAAACACACATATTGGCTGCCACTGAAGACTGGTTCTTCTTATTGTCATAAATGTCATTGTTTCCAGCTCTCAGCAAGCCTCATCTATTCGAAGGCCGAGGTCACAACCGGCAGGATTCTGACACCAGTGTGGACCGCTTTTTACCAAAGGACGAACTTACTGAACCTGAACCTGACAACAAGGTATCCATGCCACAGTTTGTCACCTGAAGGTAAAGGGAGCAAAAAGTAGTCTGTTCCTGTCATTAAAATAACTTTGTACTCATTAGCCATTGCGGATAAAGGGACCTATTGGACATTACACAGACCAGGGCGTGGAACCATTGGTCCACTGCGTTCGACTTCTTGCTGCCTCCTTCCTTCTAACAGGAGAAAAGAATGGTGAGTGTTAACAAACTGTCATACTTGACCTAAAATTAGAACGGTAAAAGTTGAGATGAGTACCAACGGCAGTATCCCATTTTGTGTAAAGCTCACATTAGAGCAACTGTAAAACTCTCTGTTTTGCCCTAAAATGGTATTTATATTTATTGGTTAGTTTAATAAAAGTAAGAGATGACTGATGAAAGTCCTAACAAATAAATTAACTCAAAAGTGTCAGTTGTTTATCTAGGTGACTTCTTTGCTGTCCAATAATGAACAAATTTTAATAGCATGACAATGTCATCTAAAACCCACAACTATTTAAAACCTTCAACTTTGTCATCACAAACAATATATTAAACAAGAAATAAGATTTAGGGAGACAAATTCAAATACAAAGGTTCATTTATGTTATTTTGTGTATAATCATTGTGAGTGGGAATGTCAATCTTTGTTGTTTTTTTTTCTTTCAGGTCTGACTCCTGACAAAGAGGTGCGAGTGAGCGTAAAGGCTCTGGCAGTCAGCTGTGTTGGAGCAGCAGCAGCGCTGCACCCCGAGGCATTCTTTAATTCCTTGTACTTGGAGCCACTTGAAGGCATTCCAGTAGAAGGTAGGGGCATAAAAGAAAAACATAACACACTTGAGTGTATATATTTATATATATATATATATATTTTTTTTTTTTTTTACTGGAGCCCTACAATAGCAGAGGGACATTCCTTGAAAAAGAGGTATTATCAGGGAATAGGTTTTAAGCACCTGTGTGGGAGTGTGGTGGGTCTGACATTGATTCAGATTGGAAAATTGTGAGCCATTTCATTAAGACTGTGTGGATTTATGTGGCTGGAGAATGATGCTAAAGGTTGAAACCTGAAGAAGAGGGAAGCTGTTGTAGTAGGAGTATGGCACTCTTTTTAATCTCCAGCTCGAAAACTATATTGTACTTCAAATTATGTTTTCAGAAAATTGGTGTTGCGTTTAGTATGCATTAATTGCTGACTGTCTATCTGTCTTCAGCACCGCCTTTGACCCTGCTGTGTTTTATCCCCTTGCAGAGCAGCAGTATATCAGTGACATCCTTGGCCTCATTGCTCATGGTGATCCTCAGATTAGAGGGGCCACAGCCATTCTCTGTGGAGCCATCATACAAGCAGCACTCACCAAAACACGTTACAACATACACACCTGGCTGGCCAGTGTGCAGAGTACAACAGGTTTGTTTGTATTGTGGCACTTTAAACCGGGCGATAATGACTTTGCATCAGTAACATGATTACTTTTGTCATGAGATCTTATTCTTGACTCTGTGAATGCACCATTGTTTTTCCTGACTGCGGACTACAGCTCTTGATCCATCCAAGCACAATATTGTGTCAAATACTGTACCTACATACCTCCGTGCGTACGTTTACATTGACGTTGATACAATAACATGACTGTACTGAATAGTCAAACAACAAAAATGTTGATGTAAAGGAAGTTGTGATAAAATTAAAATAAACAAAAGGCTTCACAAGCGGAACCAATATTTTAGATAAATATAACATGGATATGTTTTATTTTTTATTCTTCACCTTTTCACTTCATTTTTTCCTTTGTGGCTGTAAACATTCACATGATTGAAATGGCATTCATGATTTTCCCCTAATTTGTGGCTAAATTGATCAGCGCGTTACAATGGTAGTACAGTTTTCTCTATGTTAGTTTGCTGTCAGAAAATTTGCGCAATTACGGAGGAAATTAACAGAATACATAAGAATGACTCCATCCATTTTCACTATTTTAGCTTAAATGAGGTTTAAATGTGCGGAAACATGTGAATGCACAGTGTGTAGATTGTAAGGAAAGTTTTAGCGCACACATTTGAAGATCAATATTAACCTATATAGTTTACATTGTTTACAGGTCTTAAATTTAGTTTTTTTATTAATTGCCTGGGCCTGCTGGGAGTATAATACAGTGAGTTAATTAACTGTGGGACCAATGTTTAAATCTTCGGTAATCACTAGTTGTTTTTTTCCCCTCTCCTGTCCGTCCTGTTGCTCTTCAGGTAACCCTGTGTCCCTGGTGGATTTGATTCCCTTGCTCCAGAAAACCCTGAAAGATGAATCCTCCGTTACCTGTAAGATGGCTTGCTCCGCAGTTAGGGTAAGATGCCTCAGCATTGGGGTCGATCTGTGCTCTATGTATGAGTCTGACTTTAGTGTGTGTGTCTCAGCACTGCATAATGACTGTGTGCAGCAGCACGCTCAGCGATCTCGGCCTACAGTTGTTGATAAGCCTGCTTGCTCTGAGGGAATCATCGTATTGGCTTGTCCGCACTGAGCTCCTGGAGACCCTGGCAGAGATGGATTTCCGGTAGGTTTCACTATTGTATATATCTTTCATTGTTTGCCAGTGCTACTTGCATCTACATCTTGTTGTCATGGATTGATATTCAAAATCACTTTATCCTCAACAGTAAGTAAGTACTAGGTTTGATGGGGAAATAGTTTTATCCACATATATCTATATATAGATAGATATAGATATAGATAGATGTGTATATATAAATAGGTGTGTGTGTGTATAAATATTTATATATATATGTGTATTTATGTGTAATATTACACACGCAGCTCTATTAAGGAATGGTTTTGCAGGTGGTGGCCACAGACCATTTCCCTCTCATCCTTTCTGGTTGAGTCTTGGCTAGTTTTGCATTTTTCCAGTGCCCTCGCCCACTAGTGGTAGCATGAAGTGGTGTTTGCAGCCCACAGAAGTTTATCAGGTAGTGTAGCTCCTCCAGGATGGCACATCCATACGTGTTGTGGCCAGAAGGTTTGCTGTGTTTCCCAGTACAGTGTCAAGACAGTGGAGGAAGTACCTGGAGAGGCCAGTACACCAGGAGAGTATGAGGAGGCCGTAGATGGGCAACAAGCCAGCAGCAAGACCGCTATGTGCTCCTTTGTGAAAGGAGAAACAGGAGGAGCATTGTCAGAGCCCTACAAAACAGACTCCATGAGGTTGGCATGGGGGCCTGACGTCCACAAGCGGGCAGACGTGAGAGAGTCTGCAGATGGAGAACGTTCTGCTGCCTTCGACATCTTCCAGCATGACCGGTTTGGCGTTGGGTCAGTGATAATCTGGGGAGGCATATCCTTGGAGGGCCACAGATCTCCACATGCTTGCCAGGGGTATCCTGAATGCTTTTAGGTAACACGATGAGATCCTCAGCACCATTATCGGACCGTATACTGGTGCAGTGGGCCTTGGTTTTCCTTCTGGTGCATGACAATGTCCGGCCTCATGTGGCTGGAGTTTGTTAGTGGTTCCTGGATGATGAAGGCATCGATGCTATTGACTGGCCCGCCTGTTCCCCAGACCTGAATCCAATAAAGCACCTCTTGGACATCATGTCGTTGCATCCACCGCCATGCACACCAAGGACTGTTCAGGAACTGACTGATGCTTTGATCCAGGTCTGGGGAGAGATCCCCCAAGAGACCATCCATGAAGAGCATGCCCAGATGTTGTAGGGAGTGCATACAGGCACGTGGAGGCCATACTCACAGCTGAGCAACAGCACAAGTTGTCTTGAGGAAATTCACAAAAGCTGGATCAGCATGGGATCTCAATTTTCCACTTTGATTTTGAGTATGATTCTGAATCCAATCCTCAGTGGGTAAATTTTGTTTTCTATTGATCATTCTTAAGTTATTTTGTTCTCAACAATTACACCATCAGGAATATTTAATTCATCCAGATCTGGGATGTGTGATTTAAGTGTTCTCTTTTTTTGTTGTTGTTGATATATATAGATATAGAAATAGATAGATGGATAGAAATATATAAAAAATTTGAGAAAATGCAGTGTAACCAAACTTATTTTATATTTGCTGTGAAAGCCATATAAAGATTATCTCTCTATTTAGGTTAGTTAATTTCCTTGAAAGGAAAACGGAGGCTTTGCATAAAGGAGATCATCACTACACAGGGGTAAATTCTCCATTATTTTAAAAATCTTCAGAGTTGTTTTTCCAACTTAATTATCTGAAACTGCTCTGTGTGATGTAATTACTTTTTCTAGCGATTGCGACTCCAGGAACGAGCCTTGAATGATGTGGTCATTAATCTGTTAGGGGATGATGACCCCAGAGTCCGTCACGTGGCAGCCTCTGCCGTAAGCAGGTACATCATCTCAATACTGTATTAGCTGTCATAGTGGCAGTATACAGTGCATCCGGAAAGTATTCACAGGGCTTCACTTTTTCCACATTTTGTTATGTTACAGCCTTTTTCTAAAATGAAATAAATTAATTTTTTCCCCTCAAAATTCTACACCCGATTATGACAAAGCGAAAAAAGTTTGCATGTCATTTTTGCAAATGTATTAAAAATAAAGAATGAAAATATAACATGTACATAAGTATTCACAGCCTTGGCCATGACACCCAAAATTGAGCTCAGGTGCATCCTGTTTCCAATGATCATCCTTGAAATGTTTCTACAACTTGATTGGAGTCCAGCTGTGGTAAATTCAGTTGATTGGGCAGGATTTGGAAAGGCACACACCTGACTATATAAAGTCCCACATTTGACAGTGCCTGTCAGCACATACCATTTGGCCAAAAGGCACCTGAAGGATTCTCAGACCATGAGAAACAAAATTCTCTGGTCTGATGAAACAAAGATTGAACTCTTTGGCCTAAATGCCAAGCGTCATGTCTGGAGGAAACCAGGAACCGCTCATCACCTGGCCAATACCATCCCTACAGTGAAGCATGGTGGTGGCAGCACCATTCTGGTGTTTTCTGGCGGGAGGAACTGGGAGACTAGTCAGGCTCGAGGGAAATTGAGTGTCCCAGCCAGAGCCGAGACTCGAACCCGATTGAACATCTCCGGACAGATCTAAAAATGGCTGTGCACTGACACTCCCCAATCAAACCTGATGGAGTTTGAAAGGTCCTGCAAAGAAGAATGTAAGAAACTACCCAAAAATATCTAAAAAAAAATTTGTAGCATCATACTCAAAAAGACTTGAGGCTGTAATTTGTGCAAAAGGTGCTTAAACAAAGTATTGAGCAAAACCTTTGAATACTTATGTACATGTAATATTTTCGTTATTTATATTTAATACATTAGTAAAAATTTCAAAGAACTTTTTTCGCTTTGTCATAATGAGGTTTTCTGTGTAGAATTGAGGAAAAAAATGTATTTAATCCATTTTGGAGACAGGCTGAAACATAACAAAATGTGGAGTAAGTGAAGTGCTGTGAATACATTCCGGATGCACTGTATAATGAACTTGAATGTGGTTAAGAACATTCTGTTTTAAAACTAGTACAAATAGTTTGATATCTTCGTCCTTGTGTACTTAATGTTTCTTCGTTCTCGTCCAACCCTACGCTTATGCCCCTCTCTCTTCCAGGCTAGTTTCCAGGTTGTTCTATGACTGTGACCAGGGTCAAGTAGACCCAGTAGTAGCCATTGCCAGGGATCAGAGTTCAGTGTACCTGCAGTTGTTGATGCATGAGACACAACCCCCCTCCCAGTTCACAGTTAGCACAATCACAAGGTATGTAAACTCACACACTCTCACTCCTGTAGTGATGCATCACACGATGTCTCGATGTCTCAATCCTATTGCTAATGATTCATTCTCTAAGTGGTTGTAAAGCTCATATTGTCACAGCACTTCGCTCTTTCTCTTCTGTCAGGACCTACAGAGGTTTCAACTTGTCCAACACTGTGGCGGATGTCACACTGGAGAACAATTTGTCCAGAGTTGTTACTGCCATCTCCCATGCGTTCACTTCCTCTACCTCCAGAGCCCTGACTGTGAGTTTTCAGCCATGCTTCCGTTTTTTTCTTACCTGTTATGTAACAAGGTGCTAATGTGTCTTTTTCCTTGATAATGAAATTACTTCTGGTTTATTCATCTGCAGTTTGGCTGCTGTGAGGCCTTGTGCAACCTCGCTTTAAGTTTTCCAGTGTGTGTTTGGAGCACAGGCTGGCACTGTGGCTATGTTAGCTCCAGTAGCAACTTTTCTTCCCGCTCAAGTCTCAATCGAAGCAGAGGCAGGGCCCTCAGGTTTGTAAATGCAATTTTATATATATATATATATAATCTGCACTCAATCTATTTAAAAATATCTTACTGAAACTATTTTATACTATACTCATTCTTAAATTTCTGTCCTTGTACCACTTGTCTGCAGTGTGTCACAGCCCAATAGTGCTCCCACTTCTTCTGCAACCTCGTCAGCCCCAGACTCTGAACGGAGGACTCTGATAGTGGGCATGGCAAATATGGCCCTCTCCTTACTTTCCTCTGCCTGGTTCCCACTGGATCTCTCTTCACACCAGGATGCACTTTTGCTTTCTGGCAATCTGCTAGCTGGTGGGTAATATTCTTACCTTCTTACCTTACCATGCTATTCATGTATACCAAATACACCACATTTCATTCAAACGACTTTTACGCAAAAACAGCAGACTGATATGAAGTCGTCCTCTAATTGTGTCCCCAGCTGTGGCTCTTAAATGCATGCGGAACCCCTGGGCTGTAGAGGAAGAAGGCAGCAGTGGCGGCACGAACACCAGCGGAAGCACAATTAAGATGGAGGAACCCTGGGCAGGTCTGTCTGAGCGCTCCCTGGTGGCCATGGTAGAGCAGCTCTTCTCCCACCTAATGAAGGTCCTCAACATCTGCGCCCATGTGCTGGATGACAGTCCCCCTGGACCAGCGGTTAAGGCAATTGATATTCTTAAAGTCATTGATGAAGCACGGATTCTTAAGCTATATTATATTAATTTTTTCTGCTTACGATTCCAAGTCATATCCACAGGAGGTTAATTTATTTTTTTCTTTGTTTGTGTTCAATACATTTTAGGCCAGCCTCCCATCCCTGGGCAACACGCCCTCGCTCAGTCCAATCCGGAGGAAAGGCAAAGAAAAGGAAGCTGCTGAGCCTAGTGCTGCCCCTATGAGCCCAAAGAAAAGCAACGAGGTCAACACAGGTACATATGCAGCCAAGCTTAGGGCCCATTCATCTCTCTGATGTGGTCTGTTAATATTAAATAAATGTAACGAGATTTTTGTGAGCAGGCAGGCCATCAGACAGCACAGGGTCAACAGCCGCAAACAAATCTTCTACCATTGGCAACTTCTACCACTTGCCACCCTACCTCAAGCTCTATGATGTCCTCAAAGCTACACATGCTAACTACAAGGTCAGAACACATCCTCATTTTGAAACTAGTTCTAGTTACCCAAAGGTGCTAAGGCCACAAACCTCAGGAAGCCTAATGTCAATGTTTGGGATTGGCATTAATTGAGTTTGTATCTTAGGTGACTTTGGACCTCCACAATACCCAAGAGAAATTTGGAGGCTTCCTGCGTTCCACTTTAGATGTTCTATCTCAGCTCCTGGAGTTGGCCACACTAAGTGACATCAGCAAGGTAAATATTCCTCTTAGGTGAAATGTTGAAAAACAAATGAAGTAATTTATGCAAACCACTACACATCCAATGTTCACCTTAAGTGTAACCGATCAATGAAATGATCTCAATGTTGTCAGAGTGTGGAGGAAATCCTGGGTTACCTCAAGTCCTGCTTCGCAAGAGAACCAACCATGGCCACTGTGTGTGTGCAACAGGTCAGTAATCTGTGCTTTTACCTTGTTGATTCAGAATGTGTGGGGGTCTTAATGGTTCCAGCACTGAGCAGTGTGCTGCATCCGGTAAACTCCACACAGAGTGAGGCTGGTTCCTGCCGACAGGGCCTGTAAAGAATTTGGGTTCCCTGTGCGATGGCTCCATACATCTTTATAAAGAAACATTGTAATTTTCATTGTGAAAGTAATCTAGCATGTGGTGTTAAAAAAATGTATTTGTTGGAGTGGGATAGTATTAGTACTGCAACAGAACGGGTCATACTATTGTCTACATTGAATAGTTGAACAGTGGTCAAACTCGCCACTAAATCTTTTTAGCTCAATTTTAGAAAAGTTTTTCTGCATTTGAAGTTGCCCAGATGTGTGTTTTGGTGGATTTGTTGGTATCTCTTAACACAAAAAGTTTGGTCCTGCTGGACTGATTTGTATCCCTCCTGACCTTGAAATTATGGGGGATATAGTCACTAGTGTGTCCCTCTATAATTAAACAATTCACAAATTATACTTTATAGTTTCACAAACACTACACAGAAACTATAGGAAGTTGTGGCTTAGGATATTTTTCTAGAAAAGCATGTTCTTGATGGGGATTCTGAATGTTATGTTTCAAGCATTCAGTATATCCAGGACAATATACACTACAGGGGTATGAGTCATCGTCAGATGACCCTGGCTGTCAATAGTCTTGAGTCTAAAATAAAATTTTTTAGGAAAATGTCCACGATACCTTCCTCCAACCATTACAGAATGTCTTTCCCCTTGTTGAACCTACCTACCCAAATGTTGGAATGCTGCATGGAACATAAATTTAATAAAACATGATGGTTCCAAATCCTCTTTGACATCAATCTCAATTAATTGCAGTTGAAAAAATATAAATAATTAATCTAAAGTTAAATAGCTCATCTACTTAATTTTTTTCTATTGTTTTTAAATAAATGATTACTCCCTATTATATGCCAGCAACTCAAAAGTTAGAATGGGGTATCAAAAGACTGATTAGGGACATTGTCATAAGGCTCAAGAGTGAGAGACAGGATGAACATTCTTCGGGGATTTTGCAGCAGTGGGCTGCTATCCTAGAGAATGGAATCTGGCGTGTGTGTTTGTGTGTGTGTGCGCCAGCCAGCCATGACTAAGGCAAGAGCATGCAACATACCCCACGCTTGAGGGGTATGATGCCTGGAGCCTCTGCTCAATTACATTCCAGCTTACTGTACTCTGGATCATTACCACGGTTCTGTACTGTTAAACAGGAGAGCACCTTGTTCAACTGTGTGTTTTATAAGATAAAAAAATAGAAATACACATGTACATACTATATAAATTAAAATAGTCTGGGTGTAGATGTGCAATTAGCAGAAACACACCTGGTGTGTAGACAGTGGATAAATAAGGGGTTGCACAGTGTTACAGGACATTTTTGGACCTTTTTATGCTGTACATTTTAACCGACATGGACTCTACACTGTTGCTTGCTTGAGTAACGGAATACCCCTCCTTCATTCTTTAGCTGTTGAAGACCCTGTTTGGTACCAATCTGGCCTCCCAGTATGAGGGTATCATGAGTGGACCCAGCCGTTCCCAGGGCAAAGCTCTCCGACTTGGTTCATCCAGCCTGCGGCCAGGCCTTTACCACTACTGCTTCATGGCACCGTACACTCACTTCACTCAGGCTCTGGCTGATGCTAGTCTCCGTAATATGGTGCAAGCTGAACAGGAGCAAGATACCTCTGGGTGAGCTGAAGAAATGCATAGATTAGACAAAGGAGCAAACATTACTTATTTATTACTTAGGTATGCAGTGAAATGAACACACTGCACCACAAAACTTGTTACAATTTTCCTTTTTCTAGGTGGTTTGATGTCATGCAAAAAGCTTCAAACCAGCTGAGGTCCAACATCGCAAATGCAACACGCCAAAAAGGAGATAAGGTGAGCTTCCATCGTTGGGCTACATTTACAAGTCAAATTATTTAACAGATCAAAACACATTTTTTTGAGTGTGATTTTATTTTCAATTGCTCATTTGCTTGAGTTTGGCCTCCTCTTTCTCCAGAACGCTATCCACAACCATATTCGTCTATTTGAGCCGCTGGTAATCAAAGCTCTGAAGCAGTACACTACAAGCACCTCTGTGGCCCTGCAGAGACAAGTGCTCGACCTGCTAGCCCAACTTGTACAGCTCAGAGTCAACTACTGCCTGCTGGACTCTGACCAGGTTAAGACACCGGTTCTCTTGCATGAACTCAACTTCAACATGTGGAATTTAGCTCACTCAGACTATCTTTGTTTCAGGTGTTCATAGGCTTTGTCCTGAAGCAGTTTGAATACATTGAAGTGGGACAGTTCAGGTAAAAAACAATGCTTTGTGGCATTTTCAGAAATTTGTATCTGTTCTTTTTTTAATGCTGGTTACATTAATGGTTAGCCTCTTTTGTACTGTAGATTATTTTCAGTTTTCCATTTTGAACTAAAATAATATATGTTGTACTCTCACAGAGATTCAGAGGCCATCATCCCCAACATCTTTTTCTTCCTGGTGTTGCTATCTTATGAGCGTTACCACTCTAAGCAGATAATCAGTATCCCCAAGATAATCCAGTTGTGTGATGGCATCATGGCGAGCGGCAGGAAGGCTGTCACACACGGTGAGAGGAATACGAACAATGAACACTTTATACTGAATAATTTCCTCCCTTACTAAACATGTTACTGTGATGCTTATCTCCCATGCTATCCTAAACATTGAACTAATAATAGCTTCATAAAATCATCCTCAATGTAGGTCCGTCATGCATTTTTTTTAGCTTTAGGAAGGACATGGATTTCTATTAACCAAACAATAGTAACAACATGGATGTCAATTTGAACTTGTTACTTCTCTCCTTACCCCACAGCCATCCCAGCCCTGCAGCCAATAGTCCATGACCTGTTTGTATTGAGGGGTTCCAACAAAGCAGATGCAGGCAAGGAGCTGGATACACAGAAGGAGGTGGTGGTCTCCATGCTGCTCAGACTTGTGCAATACCATCAGGTATGGTCGCAATCAGACAGAACATGATAATACGAAAATATTGTAGTATTAAGTAAGTATTGTATGGAATTTACTTGTGTGTGTTAAGGTGTTGGAGATGTTCATCTTGGTGCTGCAACAGTGTCACAAAGAGAATGAGGACAAGTGGAAGAGATTGTCCAGACAGATTGCTGATGTTATACTACCTATGATTGCCAAGCAGCAGGTAGGAAACTGCCCGGAATTGTGCCTTGTTAATAAATATTCACCTTTTTTTTTTTTTTTTTACCTATAATGAAAGGTCTTATAAGTAGTTAGGTCAAACATCTTGGTACTCAAACACTTAATACATTCGTGTGTTGGCTCTTCATAGATGTACCTGGACTCCCCAGAGGCGTTGGGAGTGTTAAACACCCTCTTTGAGACTGTGGCGCCTTCCTCTCTCAGACCTGTAGATATGCTACTCAAGAGCATGTTTACCACCCCAGCTACTATGGTGAGAGCTTTTCTCTGAAATCTGATCGTACACAAATACCCTTTAATATTATCTATCTGGTGAACCTTAATATCTTGTGTGCTTGTTAAGTGATTACAAAATATTGATTGTAAGTGTATTCATCTCAAAATATGGATGTAACTCTTTTTCATATTCAGGCGTCAGTAGCTACGATTCAACTTTGGGTGTCTGGTATCCTTGCGGTGTTCAGAGTCCTGATCTCCCAGTCCACTGAGGACATTGTCCTGTCTCGGGTCCATGAACTCTCCCTCTCCCCGCACCTCCTCTCCTGCCACACAATTCGGCGCCTCCACCAACAAAGTTCCTCCCCTATTGACCCGCACGGTGCTGACTCGCTTGGTTGTCAGGAGCCCAATGCTGAGGCGCCAAAAGCTCTGCCCGAGGAAACCTTTGCCAGGTTAGTGCTATCATTTGTCTGTGGTTCAAGGAATGTTTCAGTTGGTGTTCATTTTCGTCATTTCTGCGTTTTTAAATTGATATTTGTTTAAAGTTTGTCTTCTGTTCCAGGTTCCTGCTTCAGCTGGTAGGAGTGTTGCTGGATGACATTTCCTCCCGACTGGTGAAAGTGGACATTACAGAGCAGCAGCACACTTTCTACTGCCAGCAGCTGGGTACTCTGCTCATGTGTCTCATACATGTCTTCAAAAGTGGTGAGCTTAGTATTTTAGTAGCCATTGTTATGATGTGGCTTTCTCAAACAGGAGAATATGGATTACCATGAAGTTCACTAAATCCAAATGGTTTTCTCTGAAATAAGCACACTTGAAAATTAAGAATTTTTCTTGAACACCATGACACTAAAGTTAGTCTTTTGCTTTCCCTCTCCTTCCAGGAATGTTTCGCAGGATCACAGCTGCAGCTAGCCGTCTCCTGAAAGGTGAGAACGGCGTTGGACAGACCGGCACAGATGCTGGCGTTTTTTACCCCTTAGAAGTTCTAAACAGCATGGTGCAGTGCCTCATCACCACCCACCCTTCCCTGGTGCTGCTGTGGTGTCAGGTCCTCCTCATCATCAACTACACTAACTACTCCTGGTGGGCTGAAGTTCACCAGACACCGAAGTAAGAAGAAATAATAATTGTCTGATACATTCTTAGTGCAGTCGTATTTTGTAAAGTGCAATCCTAACTCCGTCCTTCCCTCAGGAGAAACAGCCGCTCATGCACAAAGCTGCTGAGCCCTCACTCCTCAGAGGAGGGGGAAGAGGACAAGCCTGAGATTTTGTCAGGCATGGTCAACAGAGAGATTGTACGCAGAGGAGCCCTCATACTTTTCTGTGACTATGTGGTGAGATTCTTAACAATGTTTGATAACAGAATATTTTAACTCATGGAATAAATCACAATTGGCAATCGTCAATAAATGTTCATATTGAGCAAACCTTAAGATGTAATTTGGATCTCTTCACATCATTAGTGTCAGAACCTCCATGACTCTGAGCATCTGACCTGGCTGATTGTCAACCATGTGCGGGACCTCATCAACCTTTCCCATGAGCCTCCAGTGCAGGATTTCATCAGCGCTGTGCACCGCAACACAGCTGCCAGTGGCCTCTTCATACAGGCCATCCAGTCTCGCTGTGACAACCTCAATACTGTGAGATTATGACCTTTCATATCTGTCATTCATTCATCAGTAGTAATGCTGAAATATTTTCTACCTTTTTTATTGCCCTTTTCGTTGGTTTGATATCTACTATGTCATTCAGTTAATCACATTTCCATTTTCTCTTTTCAATTCCTTTCCTCTTTACCTCCCTGTCTTCCTGCTTTCCTTCCCTCCACCTCTTGTCTGCTTTGCAAATTGAATTAAATTCTCCATTGCAGCCGACCATGTTGAAGAAGACTCTACAGTGTCTGGAAGGCATCCATCTGAGTCAATCGGGCTCCTTGCTGATGCTATATGTGGACAAGCTGCTCAGTACACCCTTCAGAGTTCTGGCTCGCATGGTGGATACACTGGCTTGTCGCAGGGTAGAAATGCTGCTGGCTGAGACACTCCAGGTACGGCCAATGTTTATGACTGAATTTTCTTGTCAAAGCCTGTTTATTTTTAAGTTGGAAATTTCATTACTTGGATTTTAGCTTCAAACAGACAAGGGAGCTGTTGAAAACCCATTAATGCATTGAAGCAAATGGAAAATCAATTAAAATGCAAACTTTGTGTCTCCAGGTGTAAAGCTTTGGCTAACAGTTGCGAATATATTGTATGCAATGTTCTTTTTATTTCTCTCTAGTTGATATGTTATTATAATCTTTTCCACCCTGCAGAACAGTATAGCTCAGCTACCTGTGGAGGAACTGGACAGGATACAAGAATATCTCCAGACCAGTGGTCTGGCTCAGAGGTAACAATTCTGTGGTTCAGCAAACTTGAAAATAGTACTTGCTTTATGTTCCACGTTTTATTTTCAGTCAAAAGCCAAACTAAAAACCACAAAAATAAGTAAAAAATAAACACAATTTCTCAAACCAAAATTCAAGAAACAAATTTCATTTAGAAATAACTTTAATTAGTTCAAATTACTAAGACTTTCATGCACTTGCATCGCCAACCTGCTTATACCCGATCAAAAGTATGTGACAAAATGAATGAGAAATTGACCATCTGTGCTGTCTATTACAAAGATAGCCTTTGGTGTTTGTATATTTGAACTATTAAATGTTTCAACATCCATCTTATCAACAGGCATCAGAGGTTCTACTCCCTGCTGGACAGGTTCAGATCTACGGTTGCCAATAACAGTAGCCCAACACCTCCTGTGACATCACACCCTTTGGATGGAGATCCACCGCCAGCTCCTGAGGTTGTCATTGGAGATAAGGTGAGAGATTAGAAAATGAATCTTGTGTCTAAAATTTCCTTTTGATCCTGGAATGTAACATTCATAATTGGATTCAAATATTTTTTTATTTATACTCTAATTTTGTTTAGGATTGGTATGTGGCTTTGGTCAAGTCTCAGTGTTGTCTTCGTGGAGATGTTTCCCTGTTGGAGACAACTGAACTCCTCACAAAGCTACCTCCTACTGACCTTTTTAACATCATGTCCTGCAAGGTGACACAGAACACAGTGGCCATATCTCATCTCAAGAATAAATATTCTTGAATATATTGACAATACAAATCCAGATTGTTTATCTACTGAAACTGGCCGCTATTACTCCCCAGGATTTCAACCTAAGCCTACTGTGTCCATGCCTGAGTATGGGGGTGCAAAGGTTTGCACGGGGTCAGGGGTCGCTCTTGTTGATGACAGCCTTGCAGGTCACCCTAGAGCAGATGGCAGCGGTCACTGGGTCACTTCCTGTCCCGCACCATTCTTTCCTGCCACCTTCCCAGCCACAGCCCTACTGGGACCAACTAGCTGATGTATATGGTGAGCCATAAAATAAAGTCCAGTTCTCTTTCCGACGTGGAGTTACAGTGAATTTATTATTTTCCTCCAACATGAACAGAGTGTGTGTGTGCACATGAACAGTGTGTGTGTGTGCACATGAACAGTGTGTGTGTGTGCACATGAACAGTGTGTGTGTGTGCACATGAACAGTGTGTGTGTGTGCACATGAACAGAGTGTGTGTGTGCACATGAACAGAGTGTGTGTGTGCACATGAACAGAGTGTGTGTGTGCACATGAACAGAGTGTGTGTGTGCACATGAACAGAGTGTGTGTGTGCACATGAACAGAGTGTGTGTGTGCACATGAACAGAGTGTGTGTGTGCACATGAACAGAGTGTGTGTGTGCACATGAACAGAGTGTGTGTGTGCACATGAACAGAGTGTGTGTGTGCACATGAACAGAGTGTGTGTGTGCACATGAACAGTGTGTGTGTGCACATGAACAGTGTGTGTGTGCACATGAACAGTGTGTGTGTGTGCACATGAACAGTGTGTGTGTGTGCACATGAACAGTGTGTGTGTGTGCACATGAACAGAGTGTGTGTGTGCACATGAACGGCTTCCTTCAATCTGTCTGTTTTGGTTTGTTTCTGCACTTTTTATTATGTCTGACTCGACTCAGCTTTGTTTAGACATCATTAATCACCAAAGTTATTTACAAAATAGCTGTTTGTGACACGTGTTCAGATTGATCTGTATTAGTTTTTTTTTGATGCAACTAAAAAACAAGTCACAGCTCTGAGTAAAACACCCAATGTTTTCATTGTGTTTTTTTCCCTTTATGATACCTCACAAAGGGCTTTCATAGTTTCTTTCTTGAGAATATATTGTCTTATAAGCTTAAAATGTGTGTTGTGTACTACAAGTATGAAAAGCGCTGTTTTGAAAGCCAAGCCATAGCTGGAAAAAGCTGTTTTTAATTTGTCTTTTCAGGTGAGCCAAAATTCTACCCTAGAGTTTTGTCGCTCTGCAGAGCTCTGTCCCAGTACCTGCTGAGTGTGAACCAGCTGCCCTCCTCACTACATATCCCCTCTGACAAGGAACACCTCATCACCACTTTCACCTGCACTGCCACTGAGGTAAAACACTTATTTAAACATGACCGATTCCTGTCATCAAATAATTTGGAAGGAAGTATTTTCTCATTCGGTAAGAATTTCAGGGTCATTTAAATAAGAATGGTGCTTACATTAATGTAATTTTCCTTCAAACATAATTTTTACACATCACTGTTTCATCCTGATTATTAACTTTAAATTCTAATGTTTGACGTGTCAATAAATCATCCTCTGCAGGTCCATTTGTGTTTATTTCTGAAGTGGACAAAATGTAAAATAGAACATATTTTTTAGAACACATGAAACAAGAAAAGCCCATTCCTTCTGTTATCTGTTAATTACAAACACGCTGTGCAGTTTACTGATAAAAAAGGTGTAATTTATGGGAGAGTTATTAATTGTAGTTTCAGCCATCATGTTTTCTTTTTACTTTATTAATGCATATTTGGTCTTTTAGGAGTGTGATTTTAATGATACTAAATTTATACTTTGAAATGAAATCCTACCTTGAAATCTTAAGAAATTAATCTGACAATTTTCTTGGTATTCACAGTTCCATGATAATTCCCCATTCTTGCACGTCTTTCCCTGCCCAGGTGGTTGTGTGGCGCTTCCTTCAGGACCAATTGCCACTAAGTGTTGACCTGCAGTGGGCTCTGTCCTGTCTGTGCCTGGCTCTTCAGCAGCCCTGTGTCTGGGGCAAACTCTCTACCCCAGAGTACACCACACACACCTGCTCCCTCATCTACTGCCTACGCCTCATTATGGTAGCAGGTGAGAAGGATAATAGAACATGTTTGTGTACACCCCAAAACTTAGAGTACTTGAAAAAGTTTTCTTATGTCATTTAAATGCTGGTCGAACCTTTTGTCTTGCAGTGGCTGTGAGTCCGGGTGACCAGCTTCTGCATCCAGAGAAGAAAAAGGTAAAGCAAGAGAGTGATGCAGAGTTTGACCAAGTGGACTGTGCAAAAGCTAAAAGTGAGTAAAATTGCTGAATGGTTCATGTTTAGTATTACACAAAATTATTTTGTTTGTTTTTTCATTGTGTAGATTCTTCACAGTAGACTTTAGGTGGAACATTTAAGGAATTTATGGCTCACTCTATTTTGCAGACATGTTTGAGTGGCAAGCATGTGAGATAATGGCAGAGCTAGTGGAAGGCCTGCAAAGTGTCCTTGCCCTGGGTCACCATAGAAACAGTGCATACCCTGCTTTCCTCACACCAACCTTGCGCAATATTGTCATCAGTCTGTCCCGATTACCTCTGGTGAACAGCTACGCCCGAGTACCTCCACTGGTCAGTGTGTTACTGCTATAATACCTGGATTTTGAATACATGCATTTATTAGTCTATTAAGTGTGTGTGTGTGTTTGTGAGAAGGTTTGGAAACTGGGCTGGTCCCCTCTGCCAGGAGGAGAGTACGGGACAACGTTGCCTGAGATTCCCGTGGATTTTCTGCAGGAGAAAGATGTCTTCAGAGAGTTCCTCTACCGTATAAACACTCTGGGTATAGACACACACATACTTTTTGTTATCCAGCATTTGTGTTTTTCCAATCTATAATGTTTTGTACTTTTGACTAACATTGAATCGTGGTGTTAACTCTAAAAATTTACAATTGTTGTCTTATTGATTTCATACTGTATTATTTTGTCATTTGAATGCTTTTCTTTAAAAAAATTTAAACTTTTTTTTTTAGGCTGGAGCAGCAGGACTCAGTTTGAGGAGACCTGGGCCTCTTTGCTTGGGGTGCTGGTCACCCAACCGATCCCTGTGGACCAGGAGGAGGAGGCACAGCAGGAGGTATACACACATACACAAATAGGTTGTTCTTGGTCCTCATCATTCTCTTCTTTGGTGAAGTTTATGACTTACAAGGTTTCTTATTTTAATAAGAAATATGAAAGCATTTGTGTATTCTCAGAGACGATACCCACTGCGTCATGACCTCAGAACCACATTGCAATAACTTGTTGTCAAACTCTGTCCCCTGATTTAGTCTTTATGATCGATGTTATTGATTTTTAATCCGTTTGTTTCTAGGAGGACTTGGAGCGGACCCAGTTAAATGTGTTAGCTGTGCAGGCCATCACCAGCCTGGTGCTGAGTGCCATGACCCTGCCCACTGCTGGCAACCCTGCAGTAAGCTGTCTGGAACAGCAGCCCCGCAACAAAAGTCTTAAAGCACTGGAAACTCGGTAGCCATGCAGTATTTTAAAAAATATTTACGCTGCAGCTTTGCACGGAACAAACCTGACTAACTTTTATGTGCGCCAAGGTTTGGAAGGAAACTTGCAATGATCAGGGGTGAGGTGGAGCGAGAGATTCAGTCTCTTGTGTCAAAGAGAGACAATGTCCATACACACCACCCATACCACGCCTGGGACCCAGTGCCCTCACTGTCTGCAGCCTCGGCTGGTAAAACTTAATCGACATTCAAAAAATGTATATCTGTCTAAAGCTGTGACATTTGAATGCACCACTTATTTGCCTTTTGTCTTGGCAGGCACGCTTATCAGCCATGAAAAACTGCTGCTTCAGATCAACACAGAGAGGGAAATTGGCAACATGGACTACAAACTGGGACAAGTGAGACATGCAAGATAAAATGGAGACTGGGTTAGTTCTTGGTGATTTAGATTTAAAGTAGAACAAAGTGAAATCTGTTTTTTCTTTTATTCTCTGTCACCAGGTCTCCATTCACTCGGTGTGGCTAGGTAACAATATCACACCACTGAGAGAAGAGGAATGGGGTGAGGATGAAGATGATGAAGCAGACACTCCGGCCCCCACCTCCCCCCCCCTATCTCCTATTAACTCCAGGTCAGACAAAAATGTGGACATTGTCACACGGTTATTTAGTCTAAGCTTATAAGATAAACCTTTATTAGTCCCACAATGGGGAAATTGCAAACACTTCTGCCCAACTGAAAAGAAGAATGAGCTGTCCAACTTCCACCAACCAACCTCTGTCTGTACTTTCAGGAAGCATCGTGCAGGAGTTGACATCCATTCATGTTCTCAGTTTCTCCTGGAGCTTTACAGCCAGTGGCTTATCCCTGCCCCCCCCACTAACAGGAGGACCCCGACTATGCTCATCAGTGAAGTGGTCCGATCGGTGAGCTACGGTGCACACGCTGCAATTATTCACTTGTTTCACTCACAAAAGTAAAAAGGTTGCCTAATGTTCTCCTTAACCTCTTCAACTTCTTTTCCTTCTTTTCAGCTGCTGGCAGTGTCAGACCTGTTCACTGAAAGGAACCAGTTTGACATGATGTTCTCCACCCTGATGGAATTGCAGAAGCTTCATCCTCCGGAGGATGAGATCCTCAATCAATACCTGGTGCCTGCCATCTGCAAGGCTGCTGCCGTACTGGGAATGGTGAGTAACACTATAGGAAGGATGCGTTTCTCAGTGGCTCCTGTTGTCAGTCCTTCAATCTGCATGTCATGTCTGAATAAATCTTCCTAGGACAAAGCAGTAGCAGAGCCTGTGTGTCGCCTGTTGGAGACGACCCTGCGCAGTACTCACCTTCCCAGTCGCATGGGGGCTCTACATGGAGTGCTGTATGTGCTGGAGTGTGACCTGTTGGATGACACAGCCAAACAACTTATCCCCACCATCTCTGAGTACCTGCTATCCAACCTCAGGGCTGTTGCGCAGTGAGTATTGATCCACCAGCTTCCCCATAAAGATCAAACCGACATACAGTAAAAGAAAAAACAAAGCTTAGCTGCAGCCTGATATAACTGTAGATAAATTAATCTCTTCTTAAAAGCAGCTTTCTTATTCACTCACAAACATATGCCTCTTTTGTTTTGTGCTTCACATACTGCACTATGGCACCGTGGCATTATAAATTAGAATGACATCCGTTTAAGTTCAAGGCCTTACAATCTTAAATATGCCTGACCATTTCCTGCCCCTTCATAAAGAAATCGATTCAATAGTATGAGTGTGAGTCCATAATTTCAAAGTGTGTTTATTATTCATCAAATGTTTCTTAATTGAAGCTGAACACAGTGTAATAGTAATAGTTAGTAATAGCCAAGAATCTCGTATTTTAGATCTGGCATTCAGAGAAAGTGATAATATCCCATATTATTCATTAGCATTTACCCAGTTAGCATGCTTGCATGCTGTTCGCTTTTGTATGGATCATACTAGAGATGAGCAAAATATACCAGCCATCATAAAAGATGGAGAGATTCATAGAAGGGGACAGTATAGTATCTGAATACAGGAGAAAGATATGATGATTTATCTAATGCAGCCATTAGCAATAATATGATTTGTGTTGCATTTTATGTTGATATTCCTGTAGATTAATTAATCTCTCTTAAATGCACGCTTCCTCATGCATTCAGTGCCTTCATCACATCTGCATCTTCAGTTTAAACATCACACACTGTTGTATGTCAGAAGAATACATCAAACTCTCACTGGAAAAATCCGCAGCATTGCTCAACATGAATTTTTGCATCTGTGTGTAGTTTTGACAAAACATGGGACTGGTTGGACAGTGCAAGTTGACCACTTGATATGACTCTTCACATTTCAAATACCTACTGACTTCTCAATTTTAATTAAAATTGTGCCCCACTCACTCCAAATGTCTTGTTGTACCCTGCAGCTGCGTGAACCTACAGAACCAGCAGCATGTATTGGTAATGTGTGCCGTGGCCTTTTATATGATGGAGAACTACCCTTTGGATGTAGGAGCTGAGTTTATGGCTGCAATCGTACAGGTGAGTTTAATATCTCACCGAATTAATCTGTCCATTAAATTAACAGATAACGTGTCTTTACTTAAGAAATGAAGCTACATGTATTCACATTGACTTTAGCTGTGTGGAGTTATGGTGTCGGCCAGCGAGGACTCCACTCCCTCCGTCATCTATCACTGCGTGTTGCGCGGACTGGAGCGCCTCCTGTTATCGGAGCAGTTATCTCGTGTCGATGGAGAAGCACTGGTCAAACTTGCTGTGGATAGAGTCAACATGCCGTCCCCACACAGAGCCATGGCTGCTCTGGGCCTCATGCTCACCTGCATGTACACAGGTAAGAACAACTACAACGCTAATTCAGTTCAGACATCGGAACTAGAGCCAACTAATGTCTTATGGGTAGTGACACATGGAACATTTCTCATTAAAAAAATATGCTGTCTTTATCGTTCTATATAAGAAAAGTTTGGCACCACACACTTGAAGTAATATTCCTCATCCATTAAACTTAAAAATAGTTGTAAATACGATTATTATAGCTGCTGATACTGTATTTAGACCCTCTTTATACCCACTACCAACATGACTTACTTATTATTACCTTATTATGATGACTAATAAACTCTTTTCAGTGCCTCAGCCCAACTTCTAACCAGCCATTTAATGCTTGCTTCCTGCATGTTATGTATGTATTATATGTAATACTTTATCTTTTATATAACCTACCTCTAACCCCTATGTCAGCCTCTACTAACTTGAGCATCTTTCTTAGAATTATGTTTTTTTTTTTGATGGTTACTGACTTTAGGGTTTACTCAAGCTCTTAGAGTAAACCCTGGCTCTTGCAAATGCAAACTGGAAAACATTTCTGCTTATCTCCATTTATCTGCTGCAAAACAAGCTGGATGATCTATTGCATAATATACCACAGAAACTCTCTAATACGTTTAACTGTAGTTCAAAAAAACAATCTGATTTGGACAAAGGTAGTTCTTAGAATTTAACCAATTTCCTGTTTGAGGTCAACAAAATTCTGATCTGAATCTTGTGATGTCAGTGTCCCTATTCGCAATCTAACTTGTCCCCTACTGGTCCAACCGGTGACATTCCCCTACCCAACCTCTCGTCCTCTCAGCGGTGCTTACGTCTGGTTCAGACGTGACAGGGGTTAGAGGTCAGGTTGACTCTGGCTCTGCTGTAGCAGAGGCTGTGGGTGTCACGGCGGGTCATATTGGTTTCTCCTCAGGCAAGGAGAAGGCCAGCCCTGCCAGTCCTCCCGCGCTTTCTGACCCTCAGGCCCCAGACAGTGAGTCGATCATTGTTGCCATGGAGAGGGTCTCTGTGCTGTTTGACAGGTATGCACACACAAGCACAAGAATTACACACAGTTGCATTAAACATCCGTCAAGGCCGTAAAATCCGAAACATGTCAGCTTTCCTGATCCTTTCCCACCCGTTTGTAAAATTGTTTGGAAATTGGTTTAGTTTTTTGCATAACAAGTAAGTTTGCACCGATTTCAACTCATCAGACATTTTTGAGTACTTAGGGATAAGAGTACATAATTTTAAAACATGTTTGATAGTCATCAGATATTTATTATAGGAAATTCTTATCGTGCAGATTTGGTAGAAAAGGAATAAGATTAAGTGAGAGCGTACCAAGACTCCTAATAGGGTTTTGGTACGCTGAGAAGAATCCTGTAATATCTACAACCAATTGTAGCTGTAGGGTATATTCTTCCATTAGTTCTGTAGACTGTGGGTTTTGTCTGAATATTTTGTCACTGTTTGCTGCATAATTGGTTGCAGTGGTTATTCAAGTTCCCTGGACTCTGTCCTGTACGGGTTCTTCAGGTGTTAAATCAGATGTCTGAATCAGATACCCTCCATCTACCGGCTTATCTAACTAGAAGTTAATATCAGGAATTGTATTAAAGTGGTATCCAGAACGGTTTTATTGGGAGTCATTTTAAGAGAAAAAAGTAATCACGCTCAATATTAGCACAGATACTGGTATCAGTTGGAATAAGGGAAATATGTGGAAACAATATACATCGATCTAGACCGTTCAAAAAAAAAATAAAAATCCTTCCACTTATCCACATATACACCAAAATTTAACAGGTTCATTCCAGGCCACTACACATTGTTCATCTTTTGGTTAGTAATGTTCAAAGATAATTTGATGTTGGCAGCGGATGCATGTTCTTATAAACTTACATGTTTTGTGGCACTTATTTTGTTTCTTTTCGTCATTTCCTCTTCTGTATATTTCACGCTGGTAGGATCCGTAAAGGTTTACCCAGTGAGGCTCGGGTGGTGTCTAGGATTCTGCCACAGTTTTTGGATGATTTCTTCCCACCACAGGACATCATGAATAAGGTCATCGGAGAGTTCCTGTCCAATCAGCAACCTTACCCACAATTCATGGCAACTGTTGTCTACAAGGTCAGTGGATGGATGCTGGTTTTGAAAAAATAAAATCAACATAATATACAACGAAAAATATAGATCACAGGCTTCTTTATGTAATGTACTTATGGTCAAATTGGATCTGATTTGTATTTTGCTCATTTATATTTGCAAATCAGAACCTTTGACCAGAGAAATGCTGCAGTGTTCTCTTTACTGTTTAATCCCTTCTTGCAGAGAACTTTTATTGCTGTCCGGCTTCACTAAAGCTGTTGTGATTGACCCTCCAAGCTCGTTTGTTTATCAGTCTGACAATAAGTAGTCATGGCGACACTGAGTGGGAGCGCAGACTGTTATGTCCCATTGTCTGCCAACAAGGGCAAATGAAGGATAAAGAACCTGAACCAGCAGGTTTTTTGGCCCATACATAGAAGTAAAAGTTACCATAAACAAATGTTTATGACAACCAAATTAAAAAAAAAATTTACCATTTTTTTTGTAATTTAACAGGAATTACACGCCTGAATGGTTGTCAGCTCTCAGGAAATGTTAACAATGTTGACCATGTTCAAGTCTCAAATTCCACACTTGAATGTATACTGTCTACTCTGTAAATCTGTACAAATACATACAGTTATACAGTTATCTGTATAACTACTCATTATTGGTTTCTTCAGTTTGCTTACTTCAAAACATTTCAGCCACATTTTAACTTAGATTTTAATGTCAGGTAGCTCACATTCACCCATGATAGAGGTTTTTGTCTACGGCAGGACACTCTGAGGCTTTGAACGTAAATGTTATAGTTTTCAGTTGTAGTTTGTCTCGTTTGTCTACTTTTCCCACCTCTCACTCGGCTCTGCACCCACCTGTAGGTTTTCCAGACACTCCACGCTACCGGACAGTCCTCCATGGTGCGAGACTGGGTTTTGTTGTCCTTGTCTAACTTCACTCAAAGGACACCAGTGGCCATGGCCATGTGGAGCCTCTCCTGTTTCTTTGTCTCTGCGTCCACATCTCAGTGGATCTCAGCCCTGTATCCTTGAATGAACAGTGGGGTGATGAGATTATTGCATGCATTCTGTGTTGAGATATAGCAGAGTGGGAATGTAAAGCTTACTGAATACAGAGTTTGATTATCTTTAACCCTCCTGCCCACCATCAGACTGCCTCATGCGATCAGCAGAATGGGTTCCAGTGAGGTGGTAGACGTTAACCTGTTCTGCTTGGTAGCCATGGATTTCTACCGGCACCAGATTGATGAGGAGCTGGACCGCAGGGCTTTCCAGTCTGTCTTTGAGACAGTGGCTTCACCAGGCAGCCCGTACCACCAGCTGCTGGGTTGTCTGCAATCGATCCACCAGGATACGTCACTCTGAGGAGAACAAACTGAGAGGGACAAGACGGCTAAGGTGATGAAGCACAGGGAGAGAAGTGGATCAGAGTGAGAACAATGTGGTGGAGCAAAACAAAATTGAGCTTCATGTATACCTCCACTTTGGGTTATTTGGAAAAATCTTCTTTTGTCCCATCTCATTGCCTCCCTCCCTCATGCTGTTCAGAAATAAGTAAGAGTGAAGTCACCATAATGAAAGCACTTGCTCAGCACGGAGAGATTTAAAGCCATATCAGCTTTAGGATGTACGTGACATGAAAAAAGGATTGTGTACAGTGGGTGCCAACATGAAGGACAGTCGCTGCAGAACCCTCAGATCGAGGTTCTGCGTCAAACTACTCACCCCAACCCCACAACAGACCATTCATGGAGATGAAGGACAGCACCTTGAACACTTCCCCAGACCCAGCACCTTGATTTAAAAACTGAAATAACAAAAATCAAGTACATGTTTGGATTTGTTTATTTTCCTGTGAGGACTTGCTTGAGTATTGTGATGTCAGTAAAGTAAAATAGAGAAAATATAAAGTATTTACTATATTTAAGGTTTCAATGCATCTATTTTTTTAGTGCATTTTGTTTGGGTGCGTAAGGCCGTCTGGATACTGACAACGGCCTGAAACAGAAAGGTTAAATGCCTGCTTAATGTTGTCAATGATTAGTATCTTTTCAAGACCTTATTTTAAACGTCACCAGTGGTCATTGTAACGCACAGAATCTAAGAGTTTGTGAAAGAACGATCATTGATTCTTACCAATGGCGGTAGGGGCAGGGCTCGTACGTGTCGCTGTAGAAAATACACCCGTTTCTGTGTCTGTGCAGCAGCCTGGATCCAATGACTAGATGATTACATAATGCTCAGAAGTGTGGAAAACAAATACTTTGGTCTGTTGATAATGCATAGTTTTAATTGTGAAGTGTAATATATGTATACATTCATTGAAGACGGTTGTCAGGCAAGACAAAACTACATTGCAATGATCTTTTTTTATTTTATCATGTTGCTCATGTTTGTTTAGTCCTTTTTATTTGTATTTAGAAAAGATTGATGTCTTGTACTCTCCCACTGCACCTGAATGATTCCACCTGTCTATTACTTATACTTTTTAATTCTCAGGTTGTAAGATGTGACTGTTGTAATGAGTCCTTGGTCTGTTTTTATAAAGTTATTGTAAAGTAGTATTAAAAGCCATGCTGCATGATCAAACGTAGAGTGTGAAGACGATGGCTCTGAAAATGGACAATAACATCATGTAATGCCATTCTTCTTCTCTGTCCACACACGCACACACAATCTGAACGTATGGAGAATTTTATTGAAGACTTCCCCTTGAGGAGCCTGGGAGTGTGCCGGGCGTCGTTACTCTGTACATACACTTGCCTTAGACAACGACTGACGATATATGTCCTGTAAAAATGAAAGCATGCTCCACCTGTCTATTTTCTTGTATAGTCCTTGATACTGTATTTCCATTGGTACAATTGCAATGACGTGTGGAAGAGATGCCACACGATCCAAAGGAGCCTTGAGAAGTTTGCTAACAGCTTTGACAAATCAGCAGATGAGGACGTGTAATGCGGTGATGCCTCAATATAACCAGAGGTTTCACAATATACCAGTATGAGTCCCTCACAAGTTTGTCTTTTGCTGCTTGGCGCTTTCTGGATATGCAATGAATCCAACCATATATCAGGTTTTTTTTTTTTTTTTTTTTTTTTTTAAAAGGACTAGTGTTTTAAATATAATTCCACGTACTTCTGATCATGAAATGTGAAATGTCTCCCCACAAAATAAGTCTCTGCAGCATCTATTGAATTTCCAGTGAGTAGCCCTACTGATTAGAGTAGATCAGAGTCAGAATTAAATTTCTTCAGAATCACCAGTTGTTTGTGAAGGGAATAGAAATGGATGACAGAACTTATTTTTCCTGCACTAATATGTGGAAACGGGAAAGAAGTTCTTTTCAACCCGTCGTCTTCAGGCATGAAGCTAGAAAAAAACAGACGGGACCCCTGCAGGGAAGTAATACTATTACCCAGAAACGCTTGTGTGGCTTTGGGGAATGGGCGAGGTCACTGACAAAAGGTCCTCTTCTACTGATTAAACATGCTCCCACATTGTTTTTGTTATGATGAAACAAACAGTCACTATGGTAACATCTATCCGCCAAGTCCTTCTCATGCTACGTATCAACAGTACTATCAGCATGTTGGCTTTAAAAGAATGTCCTTTTCTCCTTGTTAGAAAACATAGGTTGGTGACCACTTGATTCTACTATGACTCATCCAGTGATTTTCTGAGCGTGGTAATGGAAGCAGATGGTGAACGATGAGTCCCCGTTATTTCAGTGTCCTTTTATTTTTACACTTCCCTGTAAAGAATTTTGAAGGTGTGTATATTTCCTTTTATTATATATGTAAAGGAGTTGAATCACTGTATACAGACAGTTGTAGAGATGAATAAATTATTTAATGATGTTAACTTGTGTGGTGTTAGATTCAGCTCCGTTCCTTATACCCTGAAAATGCTGTGCTTTGGCACACACACGGGAGGACGCATGGCATTTTCTAATTCCTTTTCTCATCCAGGCAATAGTTCCCTCCTAAAGACATGAGGATTTGAGGGCATATGTTAGTCTTGTTCCACAGCAGCCATTAGTTTGGGTGTTTGATGATTAAAAGGAATTATCAAGATTAGCAGACAACTGCCAGATGGTTGATGAAGCATTGGGCTGAAATCAGGAGGGAAACAGCACAGGTATTATACAGTCTCATGTGGCAAACACTTTTAGTATGGTTGATCTTTGCCAAGCATTTATCAAACCATCTGAATTATTTATGCAAAATTGAGCAGGTTGTGTGTTTTTTATGGATAAATTTAGGGGGAGAAAAAAATGATCCTTTCATAAAGCTGCCATATTGATCCTTAAGCTGAGATTAAGTCATAACAGCAATAAAACAGGAGTTAAACAACTGTTTGTGGCAAACAATTAATATCACTATATGTACATGATACAGTAATTTACATAGAATTTATAATACACATAAATAATATAAAAAATATTACAAAGCGTGACAGATGCATGTTTGGGGAGGCAAACTACAAGTAGCAGCCACAACATTAAAATTAGTTACTAGTTGTATTGGATTTGTCCATCAGTATATATTACATTTTTCATCATTAAAGAAACTTTAACATTGTGAGGTTTCTTTGTCTGGTTTTGATGTTGGGGCTGATAGTTGTACGTTTCAGCAATGTGTTTGGTCGTTGCATAAAACATAATGCAACTTAATGTTGCAAAAAACAAACAAAACAGCAGCTGTAATTGTATACTGATTTACTCTGATACTCTGTATAATACTTTAGTTTTTCGACAGGCATTGAGACAGTCATGGAAACTGTCACTTTTTGGTGTGCAGGCTACAAGGTTGAGTAGTGTGAAGACTCTTGACCACAGAAAACCAAATACCACTGCTCAGCATTCAAGGTAAACTTATCTCCCACAGATCTTATACGATATAATGAGGCATATACAGAAGTTGGCTGCACATTTACTCAAGTGTTAGTGTCATTTACTCAAGTGTCTTTCGTTTGTGATTCAAGTTCATTTTGATGTTAATACTTTTACTTAACCCACGACATGCCAACTTTTCAAACATTTGGTTGTGGTTTTTATATAAGTATATAACTAAATAGGTTTCTACCATACCCTCATATTTAAATCATATATATATATATATATATATATATATATATATATATATATATATATTTTTTTTTTCTTTCTAAATTTTCCTTTGCATGTCTTTTTTTTAATGGGGTGAAATAATAAATAATAAATAGATAAATAAATAAAATAAACAAGGAACATATTTCTCAAATTAGCTAGGAAATGCTGCCCCTTATCAGACAGCTATAAAATTACATTAACATTCCTCATGTGAAAATAAATCAGCGTGACAGTTTTTGTTTTTAATCTTAGGAACACAGAATTTCTTTTTTTATTTGCATTTCTACAACTTATATAAAAATTGTTACTTTTCCAAAAAAATGTCTAACAGAAAAAAACAAACTGTTAACTGTTTTTTTAATCAAATTCTTCATTAAATATGTATTAATAGAATACATGACATGTTGTTAACGTATTATAATTGTTTAATGGATTTAAATTTAACATTTGATGATAAAAACCAAGCTGGAGATCAGCACTTCAAGAGTTGAAATAAAGTATATTGGATACAAGGAAGCTGGATTAGGAAGTTTCCATACAATTTAAACCCTGAGGGACTTGTGTCACCGTAGTCCCTTATGGGTTAAATATGTTTTGAATGCAGGACTTAATCAGTGATGTACAAAGTATTCAGAGTAAAAATACTCACAAAAGATAATAATAGTGAAAATACTCTGCTACAAGTAAAATTCAAAATTTGCATTCTAAACTTTACTTAAGTAAAAACATCTTAGTATTATCAGCAAAAGATACAAAGATATTTCAAGTATCAAAGTAAAAGCACTCATTGAGTAGGAAAATGGTTCATTTCGGTGTAGATGTCAAAGGATGAGGTATTCTCACTACTTAGTGGTGATGTGTAAATGAATCAATAAGATAACTATAACCTCGTTATAGCATCACTTTCTGGTGGAAACCCCATAAAGAGTCAACTTGTTAGGGATCAGCCTATTTTCTGCTATGAGACATTTTCCCACATTATCCAAGACAATCTTAAAAAGTTTATTCATTGAAAGAAGTAAGAACCCATAAGAAAAACGTAATTTACTCTTTCACACTAAGCACATTTGCGGATAATTATACATAAGAAATCATATTTCCTCCTAAAATGTAATAGAGTATTATATAAGTAACAATACTTAAGCAAAAGTACTCAACTGCTTCCAATGGAGTACTTTCACAGAGTGATGTCAGAACTTTTTACTGAAGTTGGGTTTCTGAATATTTCACCCGAGACAAGGCGTGTGTATGAGAAGTTAAAGAAAAACTCTATAAGGCATTTTCTTCCGTTATTTGAACAGCTTGAAGCTCCCCTCGTGCCCCCTCCACTGCTGCTCTGAGTACACCTCCCTCTCCTCCGGTCCTCCTCCTCCTCCTCTTAAGGCTACTTCGCCAGATGGTGCAGCCTTTTCTTTTGTTTACCCATCGTCTCTGAGTTCACACTAATAACCCTAGCTACTAAACTATGGACACTGCCCGAGCAGCACGAGCGTCGTAAGTATTTATTTCATGTATTTTCTCCCCTGCTGACTGAGCACAGATCTGAGAGTGAAAATTAAAACAGAGCCGCATCCACCTTTTACTGAGCTGTCCCAGCTCAGACCTACTGACCAGCTGTTGATTAGCTGCATGACCGTAAAGAAAAAAGATCGATACGTGCACTCCTTTACCAATAATAAATCAAACAGCAGACGTGGCGTGATAAAAGTTATTTGAACTTAAGGTTACTGACCCTGACACCTGTAGAATAAGCTACTGTTCTTCATTTTTATCTGTGATTTCTCAAACTAACTTTTGTCAATTTTGTCCGCATAACTGTCCGCTATATGATTGACAGCTCGGGAAACCAATGACAGGATGTTAAAGTCTGTGTACACCTACGTCGCCATAGTTACTTACCGACATTCCTAAGAAGTGGAAACAAGGGGGCGGGACTATAATTTAAGCACGGATGGATGCACTTTTTGAACAGTGAGTAACGGCAAGAAACTTTAGGTTAACTCTCATGAACTCACTAAAAACATATACTAAACAGTTTGAAATAACAAAATGATATTTATTGGCGTATTTCAATAGCGTCTACATTGTAGAGTCGCTTTACGAGCCAGAAGGGCTAACTAAGCTAACAGGAAGGGGTCAGCTAACTCAAACTAAGCTAACGTTTCCTTTACAGCAGACTGAATAAATGTTATAAAAGTTTTTAGAATAAAGTTATTAAAAATAAATACATAACAGACAAATACAGAATGTAAAAGTGGTGCTTTTCAGTCTGATATCACCTGTATGCATGTCAGGTGGTCAATTGGACAGAACTTCTGACTCCACCTGTATAGGTGTGTTTTAGTGCCTCCCCCTCAACACGTGTCAACTGTAAATATCTCCATAAATAATTATCATATAATCAAAGCTTTCCTTTGATTTTCTTTTAAGCGATTTGTTACCAGATTGTTTTTGTTAGCATATGAATCATATATTGGGGATTACTATATCTAATATTGATAGTGGCTAATTAAATTCTGAATACTGTTGCTTCCCAGAAACCTGAAGCCTTTCTGTCTGAAGATTGCATGTTCTCCCCATGTCTGAATGGGTTCCCTCTGGTCGTTTTGGCTTCCTACCACAGTTAAAAAAATAAGCAATATACACCGATTAACCAGAACATTATAACCAGTGAGAGGGAAGTCAAAGTAACATGATCTAGTAACAGTTGCACCTGACAGTTAGCAGGGTATATTGGGTAGCAAGTGAACACTTTCTCTGTAAGTTGATGTGTTTGAAGCAGGACAAATGGGCAAACAAATTGATGTGACCGACTTTGCTAAAGGGAGAATTAGGGTCAGAACATATTCCAAGGGTAGCCCATTTTAGTCCGACAGAAGAGCTACCCTGGCACAAATTGCTGAAAATGTAATGCTGGTTCTGATTGGAAGGTGTCTGAACACAGTGCACAGTGCACAGAGCTGTACTACAAAATATTAGACAGGTGGTTTTAATGTTCAGGCTAAATCAGTTTATGTGAACGGGTGACTCAAAAATGTTTGTGGGAGTGAATGTGAGCATGAATGGTTGTATTACTTTCATGTGTTGCCCTGTGATAAACTGGTGTCTTGTCCAGTGCGGACCCTACCTATTTCCCAGTGTTACCTGGATTTATGCTCCACTGCCAAATGATCCTGTCACTCTGCAAATGATAAGAAGTTACAGAAAATGGATGGACTCTTGCCTTGGAGCAAGAAGGTTCAGGGTTCAGATCCACATAAGACTTTTGGCCTTTTTGTTTGAAGTTTGAATGTTTTATTTGTGACTTCCTGGGTTCACTTCAGGTGCTTTCACTCGCGGTCCATTAACATGTAATAAATGTGGTGACTTTAAATTGCCCATAGGGGTGAATGACAGAGTTAATGTTATTTGTTTTTCTATATGATTCCCTCATGATGAACTGGTATTTGTATCAGGTGGTTACAGAATATGTATGATAGTAGCTCAGGTATAAACAACAAAAGCATGTTGAAGAGGTGAAGACTCTCATGGATGACTTGTTTGTGTTCTGTTGTTTTGCAGGTAACTGAGCTCATGATTATATGGACAGAGTGACACCGGGATGGGAATACAACAATAGAAAGGCTTGGCCTGAACTGACACCAAACTTTCACCCCTCTTGGATCTGCATCTAGACCTGCTATTTACTATTTTGGAGCAGCTGAGCAGGAGATCAGTTTGTCTCGAAGATAAGTATTGGATATGTCCTGTGCTCCCGCTTGAGCCTTGCCAGGGAGTGTCATGTCAGGTTGAAACATATTTAATCAATGGACAAGAAGAAGTTTCCTGGCACAATGTTAAGGCAAGTGGATACTTTATCCAAAAGGCGCCCTTGTGGTGGAAATGGGCTCAATGTGCCTCAGCCTCCACCGCCCTCCTCCTGCAACCAGCAGCTTCGTGTCCGGGCTGTGGAGGTGGCTAGAGGAAGAACAGGGTATGGTTTTACACTTTCAGGCCAAAGTCCATGTATCCTTAGCTGCATCCTGAAAGGGAGTCCTGCAGATTATGTAGGCTTGCGTTCAGGAGACTCCATCCTGTCTGTCAATGACATCAATGTCTCCAAGGCATCCCATGAAGATGTGGTCAAACTGATTGGACGTTGCACTGGTGTCTTGAAACTGACCATTGGTGAGGGACAACGTCACAAACGGCATCATCACCACCAACGCACTACTGGGGTACGTCAGCATGGCAGCAATGCGATGGCAGCATCTTACCTGGACTCATGCTCAAGTGATGATGAATTGGATGGTTTCTATGACAACAGCATTAACAACAACAATAACAGCCGGTCGGCCCGTGGGGGATGGTACAAATCCAAACTAGATTCTAAGCAGCTGGGCATCAACAGGGCAGAGAAAGTTGTGGCAGAGTTGCAGTCCGGTGGAATTTTTAACATGATCTTTGAGAACTCAAGTCAGTCCTCCAGCAGCTCAGACAAGGACAGGCCTGGAGCAAGCACTTCATCAAAGCCACGTCCATTGTCTGATCAAGAGTTCCCCCCATATCCAAATTCCTCCGGTTCCCAAAGCAATCCCAACCTGCTCTCGGAAGAGGAGATGGCCCAAGTTCTGAATGACGATTCAGTATTTCTGGACTCAGACTTCCGTCATCTCCACCTTCACCATCATGATGAGCAAGAGCTGGACATGGGAGATGGGGCCAACTTGGTATTAGACCCCAGTGAAGGCATTCTGAATGTTGGCATGATCGTTGGGTATCTGGGCTCCATCGAGGTGGCCTCAGCTGGGACGAGCTTGGAGAATGATAGTTTGCAGGCTATCAGATGCAGCATGAGACGACTCCGGGCTGAGCAGAAGATCCATTCACTGGTCCTTATGAAGGTGTGATTGACTGCTTTCTAAACTAACCTATGTTTTTAATGTAACAATAGAACTTAACCTAAACTCCAATGTCTTTGTCCAGATAATTCAAAAATGTAATTGTTACCTTATTTACTTTTAAATTTGCTAGGAAACAGTAAAATTATTTATAACTGTACAAACAGAGTGTGTCAGCTTGGCAAATGTCTCATGTTATTGTTAGTGATGTCTGGAATTTTCTCGTATCCTAACAGGTCATGCATGACAGTGTGCGCCTGTGCAGCGACAGAGGTCAGGTTCTGGCCACCTATCCTGCAGAAAAACTAGCCTTCAGCGCTTGTTGTCCGGATGACCGCCGGTTCTTTGGCCTGGTAACAATGCAAGCCACTGATGACCATGACGATTGTCACTTCAGCAGGGGACAAGATGGAGATGGTGGCTTGAGGACTTCCTGTCACGTGTTCATTGTGGATCCAGAACTCTGCCACCATCAAGTATGTATAGTATGGAAAGATAGTCGGTTTCAAATGGAAATTGGTTATAATATTAAATTTTATAAAAAAAAAAAATTGTTTGGCTTATCGGTTTACACGGAAACTAGTTTTCAATCTCGAAAGGTTTCCATCAGGGTGGAAATATTCGGAAAAAGGGTTTGGGATTTTTTTGTATTTGTACCAATACAATAGTTGCCGGAGAGGAGTATATACATATATATATATATATATATATATATATATATATATATATATATTAATTATTTTTTTATTTTATTTAATAATGTAGAACAACATTATCCATTGCATAATTAGTGAAATCTAAAAGTATAAGTCTGATCAAGGAATTAATAAAACACAACATATAATTGGATACATACTTTTGTCGTATCATCCATCATCTTGCATCTTGTTAGTTTTTTACACAAATTACAAATGTTTATTTAATGTACTGTCAGTAATTCTATTGAGCCAAATTATACAAATAGTACATTTAATTCAATTAGAAACAATGACAACAACAAATCTATATATTTTTTTAGCCAGGTGTGTAGGACAGCGATAATAAGTATCAAAACTTGAAAAAGGAATTCATAGACACTGACTAACTTGCAGAATGAAGTTTCTCACAACATTTCTGTACTATATCTTCATCACATAAATTATCTTTTCTTAAATATCTTAAATGGGGTTGACAGAACATCTGCCGCCAAATCAAATCCAGAAAGCACACATACTAATCAGCAATCACAAATATGACAATGTTCACATGGGGTTATTTAGTGACAAGCATAAATATGCTTGTACAATAACAGCAACAACTGAAAAGTTGAATGCATCGCCAACTACAGTACAGAACTACATTCTTCATTATTACAGGCTTGAATCTGCGAGGCTTAATACTACTAACAAGTAAAGAGCAGCATCCTTCGATAGATCTTGATATGATCGTTATCGTCGTATCGTCATATGAAGGTTTAGTCCTGAATTGTTGGATTAAATTTTATTCTGCAAGTTAGAAAATGTGTTGAAATTCATTTCAGCAATCTAAATACAAAAAACATTGAGAATTTAAACATTCTCTTTGGTATTCTGTTATTGACAGAAATTGACATATATCGCAGAGATTGACTGATATTTTCATGATGATTATTGTTTTTTCAGGTGCATTTAGGTGTAGCTCGGAGATTTGGCTTTGAATGCACCCCGGACCCAGACACAGGAGGTTGTCTGGAATTCCCGCCCAGTTCTCAGCCGCTCCTACAGTTTGTCTCTGTCCTCTACCGGGACATGGGAGACAACATTGAGGGCGTCCGGGCCAGGGCTTTCCATGATCCAGACAACGACGCCCAGCAGAATCACAGCACCAGCAGCAACAGTGACAGTGGGATCGGAAACTTTTTACCAGAAGAGAAGAGCAACAGGGTGCTTTTAGTAGACCTGGGAGGTCCTCCAAACCACAACCACACCTCTGGTCCACGTCACTGGGACAGCCCACCTTCTTCCCAACAGGCTTGGAGCCCAACTCTAGGAGCCACAGCCTCTCACCCACCTCCTCCTCCACCAATTTTGAGAAATGGCCACTACCGTCACGACCCTCACCTGGCTGATCTCCCGCACCCTCTCCCCTTATCCCACCCTGATGTAACTGGCAGGCACTCTCGAGGGGTCCACCCCCACCACTATTCAACAGGGAAGCGGGGAGGATCTGTGGTGGGAGGAGAAAAGAGAGGGAGTGGAGGAGTAGGAGTAGGGGTGGAGCAACAGCGGTGGCTCCCAGTCCATGTGCTGAGAGACTGGCGTCAGCAGCACAACCACAGTCACATCCAGGGTCTCAGCAGCGATCAGGAGTCCTATGCCGAATCCACCGACGGATGGTCATCAGCTAACTGCAGCACCCTTCCCCCACCCATGAATAAGATCCCTGCTGATCGCTACCGGGCCCCATTGGTCCCCGGAGACCACCTGCCACCACCTGGAGTGAGCCAACCTCCTCCTCCTGCACATCCCCAGTCCCATACCCACCGGCTGGTTGTTCAGAAAGATGAATGGGCTAAGAAGCTATTTGGTGCTGGGGACAGGGAGAGGGTCGCAGCAGACCGAGGTGAAAGAGAGAAGAAAAGAGGGAGTGTGAAGGAGGGAGAGAAAAAGGTATGTTTTTGATGAAAATATGAATATATCGTAAAAAGGAATACCTCAATTTGGAGGCTACTCACACAATTAGTTGTATTTCAAATCCATCTCAGTAGATGGTCAGTATTTCTACAGTAGTGCCTTCAGCCCTAACGTGGGATTGGAAGAGTTGTGTCAAAATTGTCCATGACATGAGAAGCCCGGGCAGCAGGTAGCATCCCCCATCACACACCCCTGCTGTGGAAATTTACTCTGACTAGAGTATGACCAAGACTGCAGTATATTGAGGCTATAAATCCATCTGAGTTCATCTCACTTCTCCCCATCATACTCTCACCCCGTCCTTTAGGATCCCCAGGATTTAACCCGTTCACTACTTGAAGGAAGTTACTTTCTCACTCAGATGTAAAAAAAAAAAAATGTATGCTGTTGCTCACCCACTCCAAACATCACGCTAAACAATGATAGTGTCGCAGCTGGCTCTGTCCCCAAACTTAGTCCAAGTGGAATGATAACTTATTCATCCCCTCTGCTCCAGTATCAGATCATGTATTATGCACCAACCGGGCATCTACCTTCACCCGAAAACCACCTGCTTCCACTATAATCAGACTCAATAAAGCTGCAAAGTAGGCTCTAAACTAATTTTAACTAAGTCAGTGCAGTGTTTTTTTATTTTGTTTAGTTAAGGCATTTTTGCGTACACATTGATAATATAATCAGCATTATGACAAAAGCCAGAGAAAACGCTTGAACTATTCCAATTAAGATGAAGATAGTCTCCAATGAAGTCCTGGCCGCATTATTTTTGAGAATACATTTCATTACTCATTTAGATATCGATATGAATAGCAGAAGGTTAATTATTTCCTCACAATAGACAGGAAGAGATACGGAGAGAGAGCGAAAGATATATCCAGTCTGACTGGATTCCTTGTACGCAAAACTTTTTGCTGCCCATCTGCTGAAATGTTAGAAAGAATCCTAGGAAGTATGTAAGCTCTTGTTTCGTTGATCCTTAAGGAGGCTGATGCTTCCCCCCCCAGGACCCCTAGGGCTCAATCAGAGGAAGTATTTACAGAGAAAAGTAGAGGCAGTAACAGGAGGGGGGATGCTAACCTGTCTTTAAGATGTCATCTGAGTGGACACACAAGGCCTGGGAGGCCGTGGCTGTCATGGTAAGCCAGGATTTGTCAAAATGAGGAAAGACCTGATTCTTACAATGTAATGTTTATCACTTTATTCATTTATTATATATTATTTTATGTGTATTGTTGTTGATACTCTGTCTTACTGAATCTTACTGATGATATTTGTTGCATCTGTCTTGTAACCTTGCTCCACACAGGTTATGCAGTTTATTTCTGTGATATTTTTAAAACTGGTTTTCGTTTTTGCCACATGGTGGCACTGTTTCATTATCTAAACCTCCACAACCCTCTGAACAGTCCTTCAGAATTCATTTTTCATCAAATAAATCGACTCTTGCTCCTGAAGTTAATTTATCCAGTGATATTAAGCAGGACACTGACGACCTAAAGGGAACTCATTAGAAAATGTATCTATGTAAATATTTTGAAATACTTGAGTCAGATGTTTGCAATTTTTATGGTTTGTGTACGTAGAGCTAGGGAGAGAATGAAGGGGAGAAATATCAACTGTTATTGTGATTTGTCCAATAAAATGGAGCCTTTCTTTAAAATATAAAAATCTGTTGTGTAGCGACACCCCTTACAACTCTCCAAAATTCGGATGATTCACATCAACACTTCATTTATTTATTTTTTAATTCAAATCTCAGCTCCTCTCTTTAAATCTTCTGCTTGAGTGCTATCACAAAGGAGACTTGTTTACTGAAAAGATAAATGGGAAAATTCTGGTTTCCACACATGTAATTGATTTTTCAAATTTGCATTATTTGACACACACACACAAACCCACACACTTACACATACGAAGAGGTGCAGGATTGTCTCTGTTTCCAGGCAACTCTGCATGTCATATCCTGATCAAATGCCCACAAGACCCGCTCCTAATCAGTTATTCAGATTCAACATGTGTCACAGTTTGGCCTCTGGAGCTTGTCAGCATTGATTAATCACTCATTAATCAACTGGGGTCTTCTCATATACGCACTTTCCCACCGCATAAAGACATGTACGAAATACCATTTTTGAGAGGAGAGGATGAAGAACGGACAAGATGTGTGACAAGATTAAGCTTTTTCTCCTGCTTGGTTTACAGCACCACCCAGTGAGGTTATGTCATAATCAAATGGCTTTGGACAATAAACCACAATGAGCCGATATCTAATTTTCTCAAGTGTTTCCTTTTAGGTAGCAGTTTATGGCTTCATGTAACAGCTGACCAACTAATCTTAACTGAATTATTTGGTTACCACTGTAACACCCTGAACTTCATCATGCTAGAGCTGCTTCATTACATATGTGTGTTATTCCTCTGTCCTGTTTGTCTGTCTCTATGCAGTCGCTGATGGGTTTAACTGAAATTTTTATCATATACCCTCCAACAAAACACACATACAAGCACCAAACGAGTCAGTGTCTAATCCTTGTACATTATTAGGGACATGTTTTTCTTACCAATTGTTTTTGGATAACTTTTGATAATTTTGGCTGTGATAATGTAACTTGAATCAATTTTGGAAACATGGTTGTTTTTTTGTTTTTTTGAGGGGGACAGGGTGTTGTCATCTCAATCTTAGATCCGATAGTATGTCAACAATCCACGTAAATAAAATTCTTCTTCATAACTTGTTATGGACACAAATGTCCCCTTTGAAACCGTTCATTTTGGGATCTTTTTTCTTCAAAATTGTTATTTTTACATTGTTCAATCTGAAGATGCAATTTTCTATTGTTTGGCACACAGAGTAAAATACCTGCTATTTTCCATGATTGCAATATCTTACAAGTAAGATAGCCAGTGGATGTAACTAGAATGATGTGAGTGTCTTAATGTGAATATCACGGAGTGGTGTGTGTAAGAAAAAATTATATTAATGAACAGCTTTTTGAATTCGATCAAAGCATTTAATCTAAAACTAAAAGTTCTCCTTTGGATTGTACAATAAAATAACAAAAGGCGTTTTGCCCTGTATTTTTAAGGGCAAATAACTTTTATGGATGGATTTACATTATACCTCATTAATGAATAACACCATTATTAAAATGTAAACCGTAGACCTTGGCTACACAATCCACCATTACTGTAAACATCGCAGAACTTCTATGTGCGAATCGTTCAAGAAGAGAATGCTGTTTGGATACGGTGGTTGAGTGGTGCCATTATAGCCAAACTGATATCGGATGTTGGAGGATGACCCATTGATCATCAATTATATTTCATATGATACATCACCTGCTTTTATAAAACACATAAAGATACCATAATACTGTAAATAACAGTGTACTCACCGAAAGAGACCCTTAAGTGGATATGAATTTGAGTGCGAATGGTAGTTTTTATATATGTTGGTCTGGCAAACCGGGGAAATGTCCATGGTGCACCCTTCCTCATGCCCATTGTGAGCTGGGGTGGGTTCCTGCAACCCTGCATACGACTTTAAATGATCTCAAAAGCATCTCAAATATATATTTGAAACTTTTGCACCAATCAGCCTTTAAATTAAAACTACCTTTCTATGGTATAGGTCCCTTTTAGCCATCACAACAACTATGTGATTATTGTGAGTATTTCTGACACCTTTACATCAGAACCAGCGTTAACTTTATTTACTTTAAGCAATTTCTTGATTTGCGCCTTTGTTGGATCAGATAACACTGGCTAGCATTCGTTCCCCTTGTGTATCAATTAAATAATAGCTTATACATGGGTTATACCCTGATTCTACGTCATCTGTGTATAATAACGCCAATGTTGGCTAGGTAGGAGCATGTGATATAAGAGGTTGTCAGAGAAGGACTCAACAAATTCCTACACACATATTGTACGTGTTAGGTTTCTCCAATGGAGCCCTTTGCATCCATCAATTCTATATTTTTATTTCCATTGGGAAGTTAAATAAGCATTGTTTGCATATTTTCTTTTAACTAACTCTCCCATTACAACCTGTCTATTACTGTTGGTTTTGAAATGAAAGGCTTTGCTTAATTTGCGGTCAATAGTTGTCTAGGACAGATGAAAGTTAGGAAGTTAGTGTCACACACATCATTTCTCAGCTGATCTAGGCATTAGAACCGGTCCCCTTCCTCACCAAGTTGTGAGGAAGGGGACTTTTAGAGGCCGTTTACACAACAGCAGCTCTTGCATAAAACAGTAACTTTTTGTTTTGATTTGACCCTTCATTGAGTTAACAACGGCCTTTTAGGAGGCTGAAAATGCAGAGTGTATTCTTGTGACAACGCAACTGTTACCTTCACCGTGTAAACGGGCAGAATGCAATTTTTGTGAAACCCGAAATGACACGGCTCCACTTCGCACATGGCTAGTAAGTTTTCAGCCTAATAGCCACGAATGGGAAAAATAACAACAACAAAAAAAACGATGGACCGCATTTGTACACCGGCATGAAGTGTAAATAAGTAGTATTTCGAAAAAGTTACTACACGTTGTAATGGCCTGCTTGGCATATTAGGGCATTTTCTATTGTTTATGCAGATTTGTTTCCTTGATGAAGACTTACACAACGTTGTCAGATGAGCGCTGAACTGTTTTTTAAACGCAAAGGAAAACCATTTTTATTTGTTGCAAGACTGTTGTCATGTCAATAGGCCCTTACAGTTCTAACACACCCGGCTGTTCTGTTGACTGTATTTATCATGGTACGAGTACTGAAAATTACTATATTTCCTCTCCTCAGGCTGGTCGGTTCCGTGGTATGACCATGGGCTTCCCTCCTCTCCCCCAGCGCTCCTCAGCCAGACGCTCCTTTGGACGCTCTAAACGCCTGAGCCTGGCCCGCTCACTGGATGACCTAGAGGTAGGCACATATGTTCATTTTGGTCTACTGACAAGCGTGAGGTGTTATGGTAGTGCTCCAGCTTAACCTGACCCCTGTGGTAATGTCACATTTGAGCTGCACGTGCACCATCATCTCTAACAATGGCAGCTCGTCATACATCCTCACATGACGCGTCAAGACATCTCCTCATATCACTGTGGTAACATCCATGCCGCCGAGAAAAGAGCCATTGTTCAGAAAGAAGGAATGAATTAGGACTGGTAGTTATAGATCTGGACCCAAGATTGCTGCACTGCTTTGCCAGGAGGGAGTTTACATAACATTAAAATGGGCTACTTTTGATATTCAGTATTCAGACATAAATGTAGGTTAAAAAAAGGATGGCTTATTCTTCTAAGTGGATATATTGTTGCAAAAATACTCTTGCCCCTTTTTTTAACTGAAAAAAAAAAAAAATCACCTGAGAGCCACAAGATGTGCCTAAGAATAAACCCATTGAGTTCTTCTTTACATAATTTTGGAAAGAGAAAGTCTGCATCAAGTGCTGTAGCAGTCAGTTAGGAACGATACAATAAGTGGCGTTAATGGCTACAATTGTCATTTCATCTAAAAATAAGTTTAGATATGTCATACGTTGTCGTATGTTAAGGTTAAGAAAAATTTTCAAGGCTTTGGATATTTATGAATGCGGATAAAATTGGTTTCTGAAAAGAAACAAATGAAAAAGCTTAAATGTATCCCTTTCAATACAATCAGACTGAATAATCCAATTAAAAGGAAGAATACTCCAAAAACTTACGAAAGAAGGAGGCAAAAGCATTTTTCTTAAGGAAACACACCTGAGTAAAGGGGAGCATGAAAAACTAATGAAACTTGCTTCGGCCCAAGTATTCTCCTCTCCTCTCCTCAAATTAGAAATCTAGGTGTGATTCACCTGTTAATATACATGAAGAAGGTTCACCAGATATATAACCTCAAAAATATTTATTAAATATTTCAGGAACACAAGAAGGAAAGTTTGCACCATATTAAAGAAAAATGGGAAAGGGGGACTGAAATTATATTATTACTAATACTATTCCTGACGATGATTGGAATCAATGTTTCAGTGATAATTTCTTTAATTTAAGATCTCCTTAATGGCAGGAATATGCTTGAAAAATAAATTTAAGATACTTTAGAAGCACATCATTGACTTTATCCGAGTATACACAAAATAACTCAAATTGTTGGAGAGATAGAAAATTATGCAGACTATTTACACATTTTTTCCCCTTGGGAAATGTACTGGTCGAATATGGACAAGATGGAGCAGATATCTGAAATTGGTAGGGAACCTCCTAAGGTAAATAAGTGGCTGTAGATTGTGGAAGATAAATGTAATATGTAAAAGCTAACCCACAGAATAAATAAATATGAAATGCTGTTTGAAAAAAGGTGGACCCCTTTCATTTTGAGTAAAGGGAATAAATTAGTTAGGTAAAATGTCAATCTGAATATAATTTTGGACACAATTGTATTGAGAAGATAATTGAAGCAATACAGAGAAACGACACTAGGAATCAAACAGTAGCGCTTGAAGTAACAAAGCGGACCCCCCCCATGTCTGTGTGTCTATTTGTGTGTCTGTCTGTACATATATATATATATATATATATATATATATATATATATATATATATATATATATATATATGTATATATATATATATATATATATATATTATATATATATATATACATATATATATATATATATATATATATATATGTATATATATATATGTTTGTGTATGTATATGTGCATAGTGTGTATTATTATTGTAATTGTTATTGTTATTATTATTGTTATTATTTTACTCTCCCTATATGCAGGAATATAGTCTGGGAATGTAAGAAATGTAAGAAAATTGCGTCAAAATGGCCAATAATTTTTGAGTTGTATAAAGGGCAACTTCAGTAACAATAAAGTATAAAAGTAAATAAATAAATAAAGTTAAGTAAAATGGACCATATTTAAGATTACTCTAATGTATATTTGTGTTTGTGGGAAGGTAGGCGAGGCTGAAGCAGAGTCCTGCTGTCTGTAAGCACGATACATAACAGTATTTTAGTCCTAAGATAAAGATCAGAAAAGAGCTAAATGTTTCCGCCGTTATGTCATTATTGAGGTGCCCTGTGAACAGATAAGCAAATACCTCTCTGTTGCTTCAGCAGTGTTTTTTCTTCACCGTACAGTACAGTGAAATCAGACAGAAAATAAAGTTTGAAGACATACGGAGTTTTAAAAAATAGAGTATAGGAAAAATAGGAATAAAAGCAGATTTGTCTCATCTTAATTTATGAGCCCTTGATTATGTTGATTGCAGTTAAAATTGCGGTTTGTAGTTTTTACAAGGAAAATTATTCTGCCTGATCTAGTTCCTCAAAAGGAGAATTTGTAGTCAGATGATTTAATACCTATGATGAGAGTTCGGCACACAAACTCCCATTGTTTGTTGGTTTCACACCAAAGTCTAATTCTTTCGTCCTCATGATGTTGTCAGAGACCGGTTACACTATTGACACGGCTACAGCCTATATCAACAGTTCAAATGTGTGTTCATAAAAATATAAGCGTTTGTGCAAAATGAATTAAAAAAATGATAAAGGGAGTGATTCATCATCATTGGAGGCACCAATGCATTTTATCAGATCTTTGAATTTCTTACCATTATGCCTGTTTCAAAAAAAAGGGACAGATCTTTTGTCTTGTTAAACCGTTCCATGGCAGGACTTTTCTCATCCCCTCTCTTCATCTCTCCACAAACCTCCATCGCTCTCGGTCTCCTCCTTTTCTTCCGGTCGTTAGGCCTTTTTCTCTTGCTGCACATGCAATTGTCCACAAAGAGAGAGGGCTTTGTGTTGTCAAACGGGGCGGAGAGAGATGTGTATGTATGTGTGTGTGGGGGGTAATGGGGTTCAATGTTTGAGCCTGCACCTCTAATGAGCTCAACAAGCTGTCATTCTCTTCGTTAGTGAGGTCTCAACACAAAAGCACATGCAGTATGTACACACACATACACACAAACACCCCCACACATATACAACACAACCCAAATTGTTTTAATCCCTGTGAAACGTTGACAGTCTTGAAGTTGGCAGTCGGATTGGAGTGATGAAAGGGAGGCTAGGTACGTCACTGGAATCATGGTGGAGTTGACCAACCTCCTTCATTAACGTTTTATTGAGATGTCTCCAGAAGGCTCAACTGTGATACTTTGCGTCCTAAGTACACTCCCTTTAGTCCCACACCTGCCTGTCTTCATCTTTTTGTCTCATTGTTGTCTTTCTTTTAATCCAAAGACATTTGCTGCTTGCTGTATTTTAGCATGGACCTGATTCCTTTTTTGAGGGAGTAACCCGTCTCCCCCTTTTCCTTCAACAGACTTGTTGTAAATGTTGCAACAAATCTCCTGCTTCCCATTTCTGTGCGTATGGTCTGGATCTTCCAGCCATTCTGGGCAGCTTCTGTTGCAAGTTCAGAATACTTGGCCAATATCCTCTCCCAAGCTTCTTCAACCCATTCCCCCCTGGTACTGTCAACTCCACAATATATGAAAAGTTCTATTTTGTGGACCACAGGACCATGTCGGGTCAGAGTGTTGTAGCCGCTATATCTGGGGGGAACACAAGCTTTTTTTGCTAAGGTCCACTTCCGTTCTCCAAAATCGAGCAGACAGCAGAATGCTCACAACCTTTGGTGTTGTTTGGTGCTCTTGAGGGTGGCCTACTGCAAAGTGGACGTTTTCGGCTGATCTTTGTGGGAGAGTGTTGATGGTGGTTCACTTCTGTTCCAAGATATTTGCCAGCTTTCTGAGAAGTTGTTTTAGCTCCCGAGTGTAGGGTTCTTGGGTGAGACTCATTGTACGTCCTGACATAATGTGCCTTAGGAATGTAGGTGCTTGAAAAAGGGAACACGAGGGTCTTCACCGAACACTACTACAAGTTTTGGGGTGTGGGTAGAAGGTCATAAGTGGCCCTGATGACAAAACTTAGTTGAGATGCCTTATAAAAATTCACAATCTCACCACAGATTTCTACTCATGCCTCTCATGTCTGTTAGATTTTTCCGCATTTTCAAATCCTTACAGAAATTGAATATATTTCTTAAAATGTAGAAGCTGCAAGGATCGTCAAATTAATAAAAAGGGTTATTTTAGTTTGGCTACAGTCAAGGTGTTATACACGTTGGATATGGTGGTTGACTTAATGTCAAATACACGTGTCTGAGACTTAATGAATGTTTGCTATTTCAGCGTTTGGACTTCATGCTGCGATATACGTGCATGTGACTGGGCATGTGTGCTCCATGTAAGATAGTATTTATTGAATGCGTGTATAACTGCCAGAGCTCAAGGCTTGCAGCTTATCTTGTGATGGGGCTTATTGTTGTGTATTCGTTACACACTTACATACACACACGCAGACAACAAAACTGTAAAAACAAACAATGTCTTATGACAACAGTGAGGGAATGAGGCCAGCTATAAACATCTGCTCTCCTCCAAGCATGTCTGGATTTCAGTTGTGTGATGAATTTTCCGCTAGTGTCGTACGCACACAGTCCAAGCGATAGTGTAACATTTTTTTTTTTTCAAACACTGATTAAAACCAAAAACAGGCTCAGAGTTATCTACCTATTTTGAGCATATCAAAGAACACAAAGCAGCAGTCATTCAAGTATTCAAACTGAACAGCAGGTAGATTGTCGGTGTCATTGATTGCACCTGTGTGTGCATTGGTCTGCAGTTCATCTGACAAATGGAAACAGGCACATATGATCATTCAGACGTTTAGTGCACTTATATATAAATTCCGAACAACAATAAACCTTAAAGCGATGCTGATCGCTTTAAGGTTTATGGTTGCATCGTTATAAGTTGCTTCCCAAAGGAACTCAAATGTTGGTGTATTCGATCTTTCCAGGACCAAAAAAGTTTGCAATCCAGAATTGGAAGGGGTGTCTACATTTTTTAAACCAATTTTCTGTTTTCTGGCAAAAGGAAGTGTTTGATCCTGACTCTAGACAAACTGTATGGCACTTTATGATTGGATGTGAAAACAAGATTTTAGCCACAACTATAGATTATTTATGATTTATTTTATTTTTCAGCCGAGATGACTTTGCTTCGTAGGGCGTCTGGGCTCAGACTTAGAGATAAGGGTCTAGGTAGGACATCCGGTGGGGACTTGGAGTGGAGCCACTGCTCTTTCGCTTCAAAAGCAGCCTTTTGAGGCATCTGATAAGGATGCCTCCAGGACGACTCCAATGGGAGGCGTCCTGGAGGCATCCAATAAGACGAGACCCCGGGGTAGACCCAGAACTCAATGGAGGTATTATATATCTAATCTGGCCTGGGAACGCCTCGGGATCCCCCAAGTTGAGCTGGAGAGTGTAACTGGGGAGAGGGTGATCTGGAATGCCTTTCTTAGCCTGCTGCCACCACACTCCAAGCCCAGATAAGCAGATAAATATGGAATGGGATTTATTTACAAAAAACCTGTGAACGAAATGTAAACTCCCACTATTTCAAGAGTTTTAAGCTCATTTTTACAAACAATTTAAAAAAGTGTCGACTGCATGCTGTTCCAGTATTGATCACATAATGCTCATTGCTGAAACTAATGACATTGTCTCGCAACATGGGTGAATTGGTGTCTAAATCGCCTGTAGTTGTGAACATGTTTGAGAATGGTTGTTTTTTCATTATGTGTTGGTCCTGTGATGAACTGATGATCAAACACTATTTTTAAAATGATCAAACACTATTTTTAAAGAAGATATCCTTGTGCTTTATTCAATTATTTCCAGCTGGGTAAGACCAACATTTTGTGAAAAGTCGAACCCTTAACATCTTGATTTTACAAAACTGCAATTGCAAGGTTATTTTAATCTCTCTTTACAATAAAAATAGCTGTTAAAATATTTCAAATTGCCTGTAGTATCTATAATATTTCTGTAAAATAAATCAGTATCTGTGGCAGATACTGCGACCCTTTGTCTCTTTACTCCAGTTTTTGATGACTCTCAATATAGAATTCCACCCACACACACATCATTCACAGGAAACTAAAACTAAAATATTTCATATGTTGCAAAAAATAGTATTTAAGTTAAATATTTGTGCCTTCTACAACAAGTTTTCTTTTTTAGTATTTAGTGTTCTTTCCCAGGAACTTTTGTGGCAGTCGGTTTCATAGCTTTTTTTAAATTCCATGTATTGCAATTACCATTGCATAGTGTAAACGAAGACACAAGTGTTCAATATTGTGTTACATTTTTATCAGTGTAGCGAGGCATGTTTACTGCCATCTGTGATACAGAACAAAAATCTGATCTGTACTGTTCCTGTTCTCACGTCAGACCACAATTGTAATACAAATAAAATTAATTTATTTTACGCTGAAGGAAATGCAGATTTATTCTTCATCAGAAGGATTTAATCAAAGATTAAGTCTCTTTCAAAACTTCATTATTATTTTTCTAGTTTTTACGTGATATTACCTTATTTGCATAATTCAATTCTAAAGATAAATGTCTGACTATATTTGAACTTTGTTTGAACCTTTTAATTTTTTTTTGCTCGCCCACATTGCAAGTTGAAGGATCTTGTCCCCTTTTTTCAAGTCTATCTTAATACAATATCAGACAGCCCACATGTATGCTGAAAGCATTGTAAGTAACTCTAGTTTTTCCTCCTGTTGACACTAGTAGTTAAAATATCCTTCCCTAATGTGATTGCATTCTCAAGTGATCTGAGAGAAAATTCAGTCTTTGTTCTGTACATCCTAAAGTTCATCTGAGGCTAGAACATGACCGGAGCTCTGAGTTGATCAAAAGGAATCTTTATCCAATCTTGATCTGTAATTTTATTGCTGTTCCCTCTATCGTTCTCCTGAGAGAGTGTTTCCTTTCTGAGCCAGAGGTAGATTACCGCCAAAAAAACTCAAAAATAACTATATCATTTGTTTTTTCTCAGACTGAGTGCTGTGTCCCCCATAGCTGACATTGTTGTAGTGAGAGAGAGAAAATCTCACAGAGTGTAAACACAGAGCCAACTGTTGAAAAATAGATGTTTTAGTACAGAATGTTGTTGTTAAGACTGAATTGAAAATGTCTGATCGTTCAGTGACACATGGCTGAAAGCTTTTGAATCTTAAGAAAGTAAATTATTTTTTAATTAGAATTTATTATTGATCATTATCAATTAATTAACACTTAGGTTGCATAATAGATGGATAGAATTGTCAAATTGAAGCAGCAGATGCTGAGATATCACTTCATGCTATGATTCCCAAAATGCAACTCGTAACCCAAAATGTAACTTTTAAATTAGACCAACCACAGGTTTAATAGCATCAGAAATTGGAACTCTTGAGTCGTACCTTGATATTCAATCACTATGATGAATCATGTCGAAATGGGTGGAGTTCTCCTTTATGATGAGACCTAAATATACCCTACCAAACTTTTAAGTTCCGTCCTACACTGTTCTGCTAAATAGTAGGAACAATGTGGTGAAATGGACACTTGAATGAGCCGTGATTTCTTGTTTGTTTACAGCTCCTGGTTATGGTGCATTATTGTGTGAACACATGACCTGGTTTTATTTTGAGACTAACTTAAAACAATTTTCAAAGCTGTCTGGTCGTGATTCTCTGAGGAACATTTTGCTTCTGTTACTGAATGCTGTAGTCTCCCCTCTGTTTCATGCTTCCTTAGTTATTTATCGGTGCTTAGTGCAAGTGAGGTGGTGCTCCACCCACAGTTCTCACGCCTAAGCCAAGTGGAGGATGGGCAGGATACGTGTTTTTGTGTGTGTGTATCTATGAAGGGTGTGTAAGGGTGAATACCTTCATTGTCTGTCAAGGCATGTTGAGGAATTTTACCTAGTTCAGTTGTACTCAGCGTTATAATCACTATACATGCCAATTCCTGTATTTTTCTACATATCTCCCTCTCGGTCGTCCTATTTGCTCCCTCCTTTTTGCCACCCCCAGCCCCCTCTTCCCTCTGAGCTCCACACATGCATGGGGCATACTAAACAGAAGACAGTGGAGTTTCCGAGGGTGTTCAAATTTTAGGTGTGGGTGTATGTTCCTTAATGGCAAGTTGTCTCTCTCTGCATCCGTGCCTCTGCATTTGTCTGAGCGCGTGCTTGTGCATCGCTCAGCCCACAGCAGTGTGGGAGGAATTGAAATTATACGAGGGTGGGTGGAAAAGCAGAGAAAGAGGAGGGGGCGAGCGCAGAGGCAGGGTGAAGGAGAGATGATAGAGGAGGAGGGGGGATAAGGGAGAAGGCGAGAAGGAAGAGGAATCTAGCGACAGCGACATTCTGTAGCAGTTTGGACACTTTAAAGACATCAAGCTTTGCTGCTTCGTTTCTCCTTGTGCGTGCACACTAACACACCCACGCACACACGAACACGCATTCAACAGTTGATGAAGATGTGTACTGCAGGAGGGTCTCACATGCAGTATTGAGGATTACTTGTCTCTTCCTTCATGGAGCAGAAAACTTTGAGCGTGGATTCTGAACCGGCTGCTGATCCAGTGAGTTCAAGTGTGTGTGCATGTATGCATGTGCATGGGAATGAATGTTTGCCCGCCCTATATTTGATGCATCCTATATATGATCCCTTTCATGACTCCCTTTCCTATTTCACACATGGTGTGCAGGCTGTCTTGCAGAATCGTGACTCTTTCAGACCTGCATTGCTGGAGCAGATGATTCCTCAACTAGAAGCTGGAATGGTTTTTAGCCTGATTTTGAAACATTTAAAAGCTTCATATCCATGCCACACTGCAAGGGTTCAATTCTTAGCATGAATGGCTGTTTGTCTATGTATGTGTCATCCTTCTGAGAACTGTTGAGCTGCTCAGATTGTACCCTATCCTTCAGCCAATGTCTACTGGCATAAACTGCTGTCCCCCACGACCCTGAAGAGGATAAGCAGTTACATAAAATGGATGGATGAATGAATGAATGAAATGTCTTTAAACTTTAAGCAAGGCCTATCTTTAGGATAATCAATCATGTGACACGCACCCTCCAATCGAGGGGGTCTGTTTGGCTCTGTTGAGTAAAAGGGAAACCTGTTGATTCTTTACTTGAGTCCACTGGATCTATTTAACTGTAGGAAGCATCTTTAATTTTCTTCCATGGGTCTTTAAGATTAATCTTGTGAAGAAATATGTGCTTTGGTATATAGCTAAATGCACTGTAACAGTAATAACATTTAATTAAGCTCTGCTCAACTTTGTGGTTTCCCCAATATTCTAGCAAAGCAATCAAAAAGTACAGTAGTTCTGTATGTTTGTACATGTACATCTTGAGTGAGGGGTTTTTGACACTGTGGTGATGAGCAGCACAAGATATTATGCTGTTAAACACAGCAGTGAGAAAAGAGCCCGCTTAGCCCTTTGTCACACACACACACACACACACAGACACTAAACACACATGCACACAAACACACAGAAAAGAATGAATAAGCACACAATGAAATGCCCATGTCCCCCACATTTCTTTTTCTGTGTGTGCGTTCTCTCTCTGGGTATGTTCCTCGTGATATCCCCTAGGAGCACAGTGCACTGGGGAATGAAAATCAGATGATGAGTCAGGATCAACGCCGCTCCTGTATACGAAACACCTCAGGAGGCCAGGAGTCACATCAGCTGTAGCTACAGTTTCTGATAAACAACAAACAATAAGAGCCTCTTTTTACTCTCTTCAAATGGCGGATTGCAATTGGTACAGTTTCCCATATCAGCACAATCCAGCCTTGTCCTGTGATGAGACAGTGGTAGCCCTGTATTAACTTTAAAAGTATTGTATTTGCAGCAGTAGTTTAACAAACATCCCATCAAGTGTTAGTCTTGATGTTGAGTGTCTGCTTTTCATCAGTGCTCCTTTTCTGCTCCCATTTTCCTGCTCGACATCATGACATTATAACATTAGAAACACTGCAGGTGAAATCAGAATAACATTGTTTATCTTGTTAAAATGGTGGGAGATATTTAGTCTGTAAGTGAACATTTTTCCTCCAAGTTGATGTGTTGGAGGCAAAGAAGAAGGAAAAGCAAGTGTATGGATATGCTTAACGAGCTGCAGGTCTTATTAGGCGTTCCATAGTCTACAGTGGTTTGTGCTTTCCAAAATTAATCTAAGGAAGGGCAACTGGTGAACCAATGACGGGGCAATGGGCATTGCAGTGTGCTACTTATGAGGTTGTGTAGCTGCAGACTGGTCCGATTGCAAATGCTTTTTCCACCGCCAAAAGCAATCACAATGGATCAGTATCATAACTGAACCACGCAGCAATGGAAGAAGTTGGCCTGGCCTGATGTAGCACTTTTTTTTCAAACATCTTTTGTCCAGTTATAAATTTTGTGGGTTGCTTACCTGGAGAAGAGATGGCACCAGGATGGATGCACAATGGAAAGAAGAAACGCTGCTAGCGCCTTGGTGCCAGATACCACAGCATACATTCAGAGGCCGTATTGAGTCCATGACCTGAAGGGCCAGAACTGTTTTGATGGCAAAAGGGGCATCTACACATTATTATGTGGTCATAATGTTATAGCTGATAGGGGTGCATACGTAAGACATACCTGTCTTGTCAAATACAAAGGATAAAGTTGAAGCTGGTGAACGGACATTCCTGCTCCCTCAATAAAAAAAAACACATTTGATCTGGATGGGCAGCCCTCCTACAAGGATCAGCATCCACTGTGTTATCATGCCCGGCTCCAGTGATGTAAAAGGCCAAAAGGGTCTTGGGTGATTTAAAATAAAAGTCAATCCTTTCACATTAACACATTTTTTTTGTCAGTGTATGGTGTCTGAATTTGGAGCGAAGAGGAACATTTTTTTCCTCACTGTTGGCGTTTTGTATCTTCACCTTTAAAGAGAAAGCAGCATTACAGCTTTTTTTTTTGTCATGACCAATTTTCTTTCGGGTTCTTTCTGTTTTTACCTCAACACTTTTGGTTTCACTGTGTTTTAATGTCTGTTTGATTCTCACCAGTACAACAGTTTACGTGTAAACGGGACTTCTGAGTCAATAAGGAACCATCATGTATGTGTTGAGTTATCAAACATAATTGAAGATGTATGTGTGTGTTCTTGTCAGGAATACCTATTCTCTGGAGATGATGTGAACACGCAGTAGGCAGCTAGATCACTGACCACTGATCCATAGTTCTACTGATCAGGCAGCTCATCATTGAATGACCAATATTGGAACTGTGACAGTCAAGTAATAGGCCAGCATAAGCTATTCCCCGCTCTGCTCTATTCAGGGCCTCATCTCTGTCTTGGCAGCAGAGGGCAATGTTGGGTTTTGTTATATTAAAGTGTTTGAGTGCAAGGCAGAGAAAAAGAGAAGCAATGAATTATATTCAGCAGGAAATTTAAGGTTCTTTTGATAGAAATTTGGTATGAAATGTAATTAAAAAATGCCTGTCTGAAGTGTTGGTTTATACATTAAAGAGAACAATCTGTGTAGCTGACTCGCTCTTATATTTCATCTACTGTCAGACCTTGTTTCCATAGTTCTTTAATTACTGTCTTAAAGTTTAGAAACAGTTATTACTAGTTTATTAAACAGTTATTACTGTTTGAATGCTTTACATTGTGGTAATGAATTTCTGAGATATTTTAAGTCCTTCAAGGTGGGTCATATACAGTTGTTTTGCAAAGTAACGAAACAGTTGAGCAATAAACTGTTAATGGAACTGTTGTTAGACTGGTTTTAGCGGCACAGCTAAGCCATTTATCTTTGGTTGTATTTGTGTCCTGTGAACAATGTTGGAAATTAGTCAGAACCTGAAGGATTTATGTTTATGTTGTCAAGTATTTAATTCACTTAATAAGTTTCATTTGATATTCCGTCTAAAAACAGTACAAATTTTGTAGTAGTATTAGTATATACTAGTCAGTAGCACAGTCCTCTCAAGCCAGATAATAGCATGCTGAGACTAGTTTACAGTTTCTTCAGATTCAGCACATGTTTTGAATTGAAAATATCGATTTCTGCACGATTTCTAATTTAGAGTCTCTCAGTCTGAACACCCTAGGCTGAATAACTCCTTTATACATCAGTGTATCCAGTTGCCAAAACAACAAAGATTTGTTCCCAAAGGTATGGTTGTTGATGTTTGTCTGTTTTGTTTCGGTTGTCAAATGTCTAAAATGTTACTTTCTGCTTCATCTCTCCTAAACGGAACTACTCAAGGATCCATTTTAAACTGACAAGGGTGTTGTATAGTATCAAATCGCAAATTCCATGAAATGTACTTTGCCATAATATAATATTGTATTGTTTGCACAGAACCGTAAGCAATTAGAATGTCATAGACACAGACAAATTGGTTCTGCAAAGACAAAATCATTAACGAGTCAGAAATAGCCAAGAGGGACAAGATAATGTAGAACGGCAGAAGTCCATTGTGAATATATGCTGGTAGATAACTATCCATGTTAACACTCAACAGGTGGTGTGCTTAAAACTGTGCAGAACCTCCTATTCTAGGACAGCAAGAATGAGGCTGAAGAGAGGACTGAGAGTACTTAGGCATGAGAAACACTCTCTATTCTCCTCTTGCCCTCACTTCCGTGTCTCATCAGGATGTGCATTCAGCCAACTTAAACTTTGCCGCATTCCTCTTATCCTGTGTTGCTTCCCATTCCTTGTTTTTTCTCTCTGTTGACTGATGAGTTTTGGGCTCAATGTGAGGACAAGTTACTCATACATCACCCACTGTTCTTTATGGTCTTTTGAAGAGGTGTGACAGATAATTTACTTGCCTTTGAGGTGAAATAAAAATGATGGTGATCATCATTTTTAACTTTAGAAACTCTGGTAATTAGGGCTTTTGCAGTGCCTTAGCTTCAGTTGGAGAGGGTGTATATGTGTGTGTGTGTGTGTGTGTGTGTGTGTGTGGTGCAAGTGGTGGTTCATACTGAAGCCATCCTTGATGTTGCTATGATACAGGGACGTGGAACTTTAACATTAACTTTCACAACAATATACCACTCTGTTTGAGTTCTCTGGCCACATCACTTTTTCATTTAACTTAAGTAATGAGGAGAAAATAGTTGTCAAGATAGCTCACATTGCACTTCACAATAATCAATTTGTACCTAAGATCTTGACTTTTTAGATCTTAAAGACAAAGACAGCTGCAATAACTTAAAATTCACTTAAGCCTTTAAGTTTGTTGTGGTTCACACAGAATCTGCTAATATCTACTCGACTTGCACCTGGGTCTTGTTCCATATCGCAGGTTTGCCAAAAAAACAGGTTTCTTCTCCTCTGTCTGACTCATTTTCAGATGATCTGGTTTCATAAAATAACTCAGCTGCATGATGTCTTAATGATATGCTCTGTTGCCCCACATCAGGAAGGTTTATTGTTTCAAATCCACCTGAGGGGGTTTGGGCCTTTATGCAGGGTTTGCATGTGCTGTCCCTTTTGTGAGGATATGGTACAGTGTCCTCTAACAATCCAAAATATGCAGTGTAGATTAATTTGTGACTATAAATTCCCGGTAACTGTAAATTTGCATGAACGTTTGTTTGTCCACTGATGAACAGGCAACATCTCTCAGGTTGACCTGCCATCTTTCACACTGTCAGTTGGGATGGGCTGTAGCTCCTCGCTACTCTGCAATTATAAGTGGTTACGGAAAACGGATGGCTGGGAGCAAATTGAACATAGCGGAAGCTCAGTTACTCAGGCAACTACCGGGCTACTAGCCTGGTACGGATCAGGTTAACTATCCCATTAAGTCCCAGTCGAGTTCCTGAAGCAAGGACCTGACAGAAAATAGATTACTTTATCACTGATTATCTAACATGTTGCCTATTAACTATTGTTAGTCAAAAAAATAAAACTTATAGGTAAGTAAATGACATAAATAAATCCTGAAATAACATAGTGATTAATGGAACTCTATAGACCGTCATATGTGTTTACATTTATGCTTGAATGACATAAAATAAGTCTCATTCTGAAGTACTCCTATAGCATGGTGGTATTCACTGTAATAGGTAACAGTATGTATAAAACATTACATTGACCCGAAATGAGGTAACTCAATCCATATGCATCTATGCTCTGTTTCAGCGCTGCTACTTCTCTTTACCACTGCTGTTTGCCATGATGGATCGATGTTGTTCGACCTCTACGGCGTGCACACACATGTGTATTGTCCTTTATGGAAGTGCATTAGCCCTGACTTATATGTTTGGTTCATTCGAGTGAGGTGTTGGAACTAAATTTTTCTTGGTATGCTTTATGGTAGAGACTCCAGATCAAATACACTCACTCAAACTCGTGCCGGTAATATTAGTGTGTTATTGCAGTTGGAGACAATGGAATGATAAGGACAGACTGTTAAATATATAGCAAGGAGTAACATAAAGTCTTTATTTTGCCACATCAGGAAATTAGGGTTACCAGGGTGAAGACTAAAAGCCCCACGCACAAATTCAATTGCAGCCTTTGTGTGTGTTTGAGAGTGAGTGTGCATATGGGTTGAAGTGGATTGTTCTGTCCCACGAATTGCCTATGTTGGATTCAGATTACCTTTTCACTAACCAGCAAGGATATCATTGGTATATTTCAATTGGATGCCATAGAATAAACTCTTTTTCTACTTCAGTGTTCTTTTCTGCCCCTCTTTATCCCTTTACACAAAGAGAGGACGGTACTTTATTTCATTGATCATTAGAGGACATCCTTCTCTGTTGATTCTGATTTTGATCATACCCAAACCTGCCTCACTGGGATTTGAACAGGGAGGGGTTAGAGGAGGGTGGAGAGGAACAGGCCTGTGGTGCAGCGTGATTGGCAGACTGACCTTTATTCCCTCCCATTTTCTTTAAGTGCTGCCCGAGGGGGCGTGTCACTATGGAAACAGAGCTTTGTATGTGTGTGTCTGCCAGAGAATGGAACTTCCAAGGCAGACTGTCGGCTAAGTTTGCGGAGGAGTGTGTGAGAAAAAGGGGGAGTGACATATAATGTAGTCAGAGAGGAGAGTGAGACTTTTGGTGATATATTTGAAGCTATTGCATGCCAGGCATGCTGATGCAGGGCACCATGAAATTCAGCAAGCTCTGTCAGCACACATGGTATTGTTTTCGTTTGTTTGCATGATTGAGATATGTAGAGGGAGCCGTCAGAGGGTTTCCTCCTGTGTAAGAGGAGAGCAGGATGAGCCTGAGAAAGAGGCTCTCCTTCAAGCGTGTCTGGAACTTCAATACAGTGAGTAGTATGCACACACACACTTACAACTGGTTTCGAGAGAGAGAGAGAGCGACAGAGAGCGAGCACAGCTTGCCATACTACAGCCATAAGAAGTGAATCGAAGGAGACATTTGCTCTCTCCTTCATCTATGTCTATAGAAGTAAACTTGACTAATGTTGCATCTGAAATGTTCTCGGATTTATAAGTCAAAAGAGTTGTTCATAAAAAAACAATGTTTGGCTGGTATGCCGCTCAAGAGTCACAAGTGGAAAAAAAGTATCATACACAGAAATAATTCAACTGCACTTTTTTCCGGATGTGCTTTTTATACCCAGACTTACACTTAATAGTACTTACTTATGGAAAGATGGAAGAAGAAGACAAAAAAAGGGAAAAGAGGAGCGAGAATGTCATTCAGTACAGGCGACAGCGTTCTTGTATTCACTACTATCAGGTAAAACAAGGACAGATGGAGGAAAGAAGGGACTGTTAACTACAACAAAGTACACAGTAGAGAGGAAACCATTGTTGTCATACCATCTGAGAAGGAGAACTGAGAAGAGAGGGAGCATATAACATCAAATGAAGATGAAAGCGGACAAAATAAAAAAGGATGAGGGCATAAGAGAGTGAAACACCCCTAAAAATATTACAAACATATTGTCCTGTCTACTTTCTTTAGTGTGAGAAGGGATGTGGTGGTGGCAGGCAGGGGAAGTGTGTGTAAAGGTGAGACAGAGGGAAAGAAAAACTTAATAAGAGATTGAGACGGCTCTAGGCTATTTCCTTTTCTTTCAAAGCCACATGTGTTTTGGGTAAGAGCAGAATGGAACTATATATATATATATATATATATATATATATATATATATATATATATATATATATGGAGAGAGAGTGAGAGTGTGGGAGAGAGGGAAAAAGAAACAAAGGTAGAGGTGGTGGCCAGAGAGTTTTTTTTTTTCTCGGCTCTGTGATACATATGGTTTCTGAATTTTTAACCTCCAAGGCTCGTAGCGCAAGAAAATGAGGAACAGCTCCCAGACAATGATAGCTAAGCTGTCAACAATTTGTAGAAATCACCCAGTTTAAAGTGTCAGATGGCAGCTGTGATTGTGATCAGACGGAGGTATTTTGATCTGATTTTATTGTGTTTACATCTTGTTCTTCCTTTTCTGTGGTGGTGTGTGTTTAAGGGGCCAAGTAAAACAAAGATTTATCACTGGCGCAGGCTCTGAGTCACATCTCCTGTGTGGCTCTATTTAGTGGAAGCAAACATTATCTGCATTCCTTCCTTTCACAGGGAGTACATATTGATTCACTAATCCCAGGGATTCCAAACTTTATCCCAGAATTTAAGTGTATTTCCTCTCTGGAATTAAAAAAATAAAGTTTCAATGTATTTGAGATGACGTTGAGCCGATAAATGCACAGTGCCCATTGACGCAGACGATTCTTGTATTTGTTTTGATTAAATCAGGAAATAATTTAGTTTATAATTCAGTTTTTTTTTTGCCCAGTGAGCAGCATCAGCTAGGCTCACAACTTCATGGCCTCATTTGACTCACATTCAGATAATTAAAACCAAATTAACTGTTTCACCTAATCCCATCCTCTCTTAGTTAAGCTACTCTAAAGCTAAATGGCCTCATGGTTGCACATCCTGGCAGGGTCACTCTGGTCTTTTCAATGGCAGCTACTATTAAGCTCATATTCAAAAGTAAACACACACACACACGCACACATGGAGCCTGTTGGAGCAACAGCTTTCTCTTCACCTGGAAGTGTGTGTGCAGTCAGGAAATATGTGTTTTGAATTCTAAGTCACCTCTGAAGCACAGTGTATGTGTGTCCGTTGCTCACCTATAGGTGTGGTCCTTCTAGCAATGCCAGTGTTCACAAAGACACAACAAGAGAAGGTTTAACGTCTCTCTGTATTTCACTTCATGTTCAACTGAAACTTACAGTACACCCACAAGTTGAAGCTCATTCCGTACGGAAGGTGGCAGTTGAAGCTCCAGTGGTGGAGCCAGGAATACGGCTCCTGTGGTCTAAACAGTCTTGTCTTTGTGTGTGTGGGTAAAAATGTGATCCCTGACAGTTTCTCACACAGATAGACATTTTTTTATTGGCCCTGTGAAATGTTACTGGCTGCTCTGTGTCTCATCCAATGAAACAGTATGTCTTTTTCCAGGAATCAGCGTCCACCACGATGTACATACGCAGATAGGAAAGATTTTGGAAACTTGAGATTGTAGAGGGAGACTTTTATCACATTCAAACTATAAACGGGAGAATGAATGGCTGTAAATTATACCCTGTGTTTAGCAAGGGCTCGAACCTTGAATATCCAGGCTTCATAACAGATGATGTAAGCCAACTCTCTTCCAGGAGCCAAAGCCAGAGCTGCATACTCTGTACACACACACACACACGCTCACACACACACACACATGCTCCCACTTTTGCGCTCGTGTTCCTCACACAGATACACACACACACACACACACGCACACACGCACACACACACACACACGCACGCACACACACACACACACATACACACACACACACACACACACACACACACGCACACACACAGACACACACACACACACACACACACACACACACCTACCACGAAAAAGCCAGGCATGAGGCCATGGGTAGTGTTTTATGTTCAAAGAGCAGGATGTAGGTGTAAAAACATGTTGTGACCTGTATGCAAAAAAACACGTTTTTAAACACAACATGATCCAAAGGATTACTGCATCACTAATTAAACCATAGCGAACTTGGTTTCCACTTACACAGCATATTCAAATCTACATCTTTAAATCTAGACATCCTGATAAACAGCATGCAGCAGCAGTAATTGGTCAAGGACTAAAAGGTATTTATGGGCAATTAATACAGACTAAACACACACATGTGTACACACACGTTATACAAGGTGTGCCCGTCTCCACAAACTGACCAAAGCTCATACAGCTGCTTAACGAGACAGGCATCACATCATTCATTAATGCCACATGTCATTGTGTTATTGATGAATATCTACTAGTAAATACTCATAAAAAAGATTCTTTAATAATATAATTTTTCTTTTTGGATTTCTATTGTTTAAAAATCAATATTCTGGGGATTTTGGGCTAAGTGTTGGACAGAAATAACTTTGTGGGTGTTACTTTGGGTTTTAGGTAACTGTACGGGGCATTTTCCCCCTACACTTTGATATACTAAGCCGGTAATGATTCAAGGACAAACATTTTACTAAAATGGTAGGAAAATGGTCCAAATAAAAAAATTTTTTTGCCATGATATTCATTCAGCATTATTCAAAAACCCTTCAGTTAATCAAACTACTGCATTAGACTCATAAATAAGCTTAGATCTTTTGTCCAGAAAATGCAGGATTATTACTATTATACAGCTTAACCTCCAGCTTCAAAACAGCATCTGTCACCCCCATATCGGCCGATCTCCAACCTTCCTTTCCTTAGTAAAATCCCGGAAAGAGTAGTTGCCACCCGACTCCATCAGCATATGACCAACCATGAGCTCTATGAACCCCTACAATCTGGATTTAGACTTCACCACAGCACAGAGACTGCCCTCATCAAAATCACCAACAACCTCCTCATAGCAGCAGATTCCGGCCACATCTCCATCCTCATCCTCCTTGACATCTCGGCAGCTATTGATACTGTCTCCCACTCCATCCTCCTTAACCATCTAAGGGACCGCATAGGACTCACCTGAACAGCCCTCTCCTGGTTTGAATCTTATCTTTCCAACAGAAAACAATTCATCACCATAAGTAACTCCAGCTCCTCCCCAGCCCCAGTCAACCATTTTTCTTTGTGTGATGTGGTCACTTCTTTATCGTGAACTACAATTACGGCAACAGCATTTTGAATTGGATGCAGTCTCTGAATGTTGCACTTGCTAATATGAGAAGGAAGGACATTGATATAATCACCTAAATGTCAAAGACAATTCAGAGTCACAAGTAAATCCAAGCTTGCTCGAACATTATCGGATAACACAGTGCTGCAGACCGTAATTATTTTGGATTTCAGGTGTTTTGAACAGGAAATTTTTTAACATTCATATTCTAATTTCATTGAAGTAGGACATAATGTAGGATGCTTCAGTGGTACCACGCTTTATCAGAACATATTTTTGGGTATCGTCAGCATAGACATTTGTGATTTACCTGAGGAATGCGGATCCACAGTAAATAAAAGTGGACCCAAAACAGACCTTTGGGGAACCTCACAAACAGGGGCACAAGACTAGAAGGTTACTTCAAGGCAGCTTCAATTCAGGGCTTCAACACAGTTGTCAACAAAGTGCTTCATATATCTGATTAACTTATTCTGGTCCGTTGTATCAAAAGCTTTGCTGAGGTCAATAATTATTGACATAGAGTTGTACGTTGTCGACTGCGAGCAGTAAATAATCACCTTGATCATGGCAGCCGTAGTGCTGTGCTGACTGCAAGAGTGATATTTTTCAAAAACGTTCTTAGAAAGAAAGAATCCTTTATTAGTCACATAGTCATACAGTACAACATAGTGAAATTACTTCTCTGCATTTGACCCATCCCTGAGGGAGCAGTGGGCAGCCCCTCGTGGAGCGCCCGGGGAGCTAAGGATTCAGGGTCTTGCTCAAGGACCCTACGACAAGTAGACCCTGGTGGATTCGAACCGGCTACCTTCCGATCTGGAGACGGCCGCTCTACCCACTGAGCCACAGCCGCCCGTTGCCCGTTGGACCGTTCTTCTCTTTTCAAAAAACTTTGTTTAAATATCGGCTTAGAGATGGTATTGAAATTATTAAAAGCAGAGGGCTCGCCAGAAGAGCCTTTTCAAAAGTAGCATACAGTTGCAAGTTTAAAATTAGAGGGGAAAATTCCAGTGGATGACGAGCATTTAACGATGGATAACAAATCTCAACCAACTTTCTGAAATATAACTTTTAAAAGCAGCAATGTAATCTGAATGTCAGGTGAATTGTTTTAAAAGTGCAACAGTATGTTTTGAGGTTGAGAAAAGTATATTATTGAAGTAAGATAATGTTACTGGTTGGAAGGAATCTTCATTATAGTCTGAGTTAAGGGTTAAAATCCTGTCAAATATCAACAATATTAATAAAAATATTATTCACACCTTAAGGGGATGGATTCTACAGGTTGGCCAGACAGGATATGGATCACAGAATTATTGGTTATTAAAAGGATTTGGAAACTTGATTGCATATTGATACAAGGACATGAACACATTGATAGAGGTAAATGGAGGCAAGGAAAATTCTGGCACTGTCCTTTTTTTGTTTCTGCTCTGCCTTCCTGCCGGGTCTCTCTGCATGCTCTTTAGTTTTTCATTCAAACATGTCGGATAAGAAGTTTTCAGCTTTTTGAAATTTAGAGGGGCCGTAGATTTCATCTTTTCTATCGTGCTGCATGTAGTCCACTTTACTCAGAGATGTGTTATGTTTTTTGTTTTTTGTTTTTTTCACATTTTGGGTCAGTTTAAATAATTTAAAAGTTTGTTAGAAGTTTACTGTTCAAAGTAAAACATAGGCATTAGGAGGCCTGAACAGCAACCAAGTGAGATTGGAATGTAAAAATGTAAAGCAGGGAAATATTCAAACACATTTTTCTTCACGAAGCAGTAAATACATTTCTACTCCTTCTGCATTCAATATTCGGGGAATTCAATTGTCTCATGAACTTACGGTAAAATATACTTAAAATAACACAAAAACTTAATAAAAACTAACCAATGCTGTCTTGGTTTGTCTTTCCACACTCACCTTTTTTCATCAAAATATATCCTTTATTGAAGGAGAAAGATGTGAAACATATATCTGGACCTACTGAACTGTTCTTCTAGCCTGCTGCTCTCCCGAACTTTCTTTTACTCTAATGCTGCAAAACTTGAATCCAGCTACTGTGACACGACACCATCCGTTCATCTTTGTACATAAAGCCGAGCATTAACAATTTATTTGTTTACTAACAAATGCTAAACTTCCATTGTATTCCATAGCATTAACCATTTTATTCCAAGTGCCTGTATCGGCGTCCTCGTACTACAACACGATTATCTTGATAATCCTAAGCATTTACATTCAACATCCAAGGATTTCCTTGAACTAGATTAATGAGAATTTAAACAAACATATTGCCTGGCCCTTTGGGATGATCACCCTTGGCTTAGTACGGGAAAATGAGAAGATGTTAAGAAAAGTTAACAGCGTATTACTTATTTCTGTTCTCAAAGACCATAGAGCTGAACGCATACTTCCGAAAGCAGCCAACTACTTTAGATTCCACCTTAATGGATTTCCATGACTCGGATGAATGGGAATCAGCACAAATATGTTAGTGTGATATGTTTCGTTTTTGCTTTTATAACACAGATGTTTGGATCTTAAAGGTAAGGATGTGAGTCATGACATTGCCATTTCTGGCCTTATGGACTTTTCTGTCCAGCACTCGGTGAATACATTATTTTCAATCTTGCAGTATGACAAAACCTAAAGTTTCCCAGTCTGATATTGGGCCTGGGACAAATGGCGCTGATCACTCCTTGAGCTTGTAGCACTAACGGCCCTTGTTTAGGAAGCCTTGTAAAATACACAAGGTATTCGAGTTTTCTGGTCATTGTGGATACTTTTCTGCCATATTTCCACCACAAATTAAAATCAAACTATTGATCTGTGACATCCTTAGATTGAGGAACAGATGCAACCTCTTCTGTTAGCTGTTGTACCGAGTTCATTAATGTTCTTTGTTGTACCTTCCACATCTTCTTGTTAGTTGAGTTACACTAACAAGAAGAATGGAATGGAACAAACATCAGCAACCATGATGTAGACGGAGTAGATATTCAGTTGGGACCGTTGTTGTTGTTTGGAACAGGCTTTTTCTGAAAGGTGAGGCAGGCAAATGACAGAGATCCATGTCTTTTTCTCATGTTTTGGAGTCTTTACATACAGTAGGGGCTAATATTCCTTGGAAAAAAACATGAAAGTGTATTTTGCTTTGACCTCTAAACCAGACTTTGAAACAAATAACCCGTTGTCATGTTATTTGACAAGAAGAAATCAATAGTTCATTAATAAATATACACACACATTCTATGCTTTTGCATGGAAATGTTCTTCACTGTACAAAGTCATGGCAATCAGTCATGTGCTGTTGTGTCACTTTTATTCCAATGTTATCGCTGGTGACCATAGTGGGTCTCTGTAAGACTGGTAATTCCCTACTATCTGTAAAACAAAGATGAGAGCAATGTAGATCAGTGAAGTTGCATGGCTTCTTTGTAAAATACTGTACGGGATATATTTGATATGATCATTTTCTATTATCAAGACATTTTCCAGCTGCATGCTTCTTTTTGTGGATTCGCTGTTGTGGAGGGAAAGTCTTGAAAACCCCATCCATTCCTTGTGGGCTGTCACAAATGACCAGGATCTGCCAGTATTACTGGGGCAACACCACTGGAATGACTGGGCAAGGGTTGAAGGAGGGAGGGAATGGAGATGGCATCAGGCGAACAAACAAAAGGAAGGAGATTGAAAATGGGTAAGAGGGGAGCACAGCAAGGAAAAGGGGAGAGGGGACTTGGGGCCTCGGCCAGGGGCCTAACCACTCCACCACAAAGTACGTCTGGAAGTGATCACAGTAGAGCTGAATGGGAATGGGGGTTGAATATACATTCAGAAACACAAAAGAATGCACCCTACAGTCAAAATGTGGACCACATGTATGGATCCCCATATACGCACAAAGCACTAGTCTTAGTCACACTCAAAGTAAAGACACCATACACGCGACACAAATGTGTGAGATGCAATATGCGTGGGATTCTGATTGACATAAGGATTAAGTAACCAGTTTCCAATATTGATGTTTCTGCCTCTATCATTTCCCTTGTCCTCTGCAGTAGTTTGATCCCAATCAGCGGCTAAAAAGTCACATCCAATCTCCTTTCGTGCCTTGGTGCCAGCATCTACTCTTTCAGGGACTGTCTGAAATAGCTAATCCTAGTGATTATGCTTTCTGTGCCATCTGGACAGCCTTGCTGAAGTGTGTAAATTGGCAAAGATTTACTATAATCAACCTAGCACATATGTTGCCCCGCGAAATCAGACTCATTAGTTATGTAAGTTTGAAAGTGTACATCAAATCTGAATCAAGATATTGCAGGATTTTAATAAACCAAGTAGATATACATGACATGAAGGGGACTTTGTTGACATGGCTGGAAATCTGAGAAGGTTATTACAGTACAACGAACCAATGACAAATGAATTGTAGAGCTTACTGTTTGGCACAGTCAAGCAACAAACAGCACGGATCATGAAACCTCTTTTGACTTTCGTTAGCAAATCTATAGCTGGAAGGAACACTGAGACGGCCCTCACCCCCCAGCGTCTGTCGGAAATATTTAATTTCCTTTTTAAATTAATATCACTGAACTTAACTAAAGGGATGTCTCCAAGCCGTGAATTCTATCAGAAATGCGAAATTTGGGGCAGATTTGATCAGGGATATTGCCATTAAATGTTTCCTCTTTTCATGTGCGTAACATTAACGTTCTTTCAACTACCATGGCCACACCATTGGACACAATCTTACAATACTCCCACTGACATTTGAGCTCAAGTTGGGCTAGCCGGAATAGGTCAAACCGAAATAATGTAATTTCCTTTGCCACTAGGTGGCACTGTGACCATTGCTGAATTTTGATACTGTATGTGGATATTTTCCAGATTTAACATATTAAGTTAGGGACGGATCTGTTTGTGGACAATGGATTTATAATACCTTCTCATCTCATTGTGAAAAATCAATCACGCTGCCATGACTTTTAAGCTACGAACTTGAGTCACCTGCTCCCCTTCCCAGGGCACACCGTGTCACTAAATGTTAGTGCAATCCATTCAATAATTTTTGAGTTATGTTGTTATACTTAAAAATCTGCAGATTTGTCTAAGATTAATTGAGAGTTTACGCCACATCTGGATTTTATGATAACAAAAAGCTGTGTTACTGTGTTTTCTTCTGACTCCAAAAAAAACAGAAGGTCAGATTTCCTGCGGGTTCTTGATGTTTCATATGGTACAGGCATTTCAGATGTTTTTTGGCTGACATCTGTTTTTTCAGTGACTGAGAGCCAGAGTAAAGATTCAAAAATTGGTTTGATGAGGTCTTTGTTTTCGATTTCTGTCAGGACTCTCTCAGTAAAATCTGATCCTTTTCGAGAGTTCTGTGATGAGACACTTAGTTATAATTATTCAATCTACTTGAAATAAAGACTTGTTTTTTTTCTGTCTTGCTTGTTCTATTATTAAGTTTTAAGTATGAATCTGAAATAACACCAAGGGCCATGGCCGGACTAGAGGGCTGACGTTCTCTTTCTTTTTGTTCACCAAAGGCGATTATCTCTATTTGCCTTACCTCTATTTAGCCGGAGAAAGTTTTGCTTGCTCTGGATTCTTTTTTTCTTTTTTTTTAATGGAATTACATCAATTCAGAACTACTACAATCAGTTTTATCTTCAGTCATTTCATTATTTTGAACAAAACACCTGATCATACAGTCCAGTTCCGGACTGTTGTCACAGTACAATGTTCTCTGGCTCGACTATTCAGCCCCACGTACTCATAGAAACTGGATTAGGAAAAAACTCGTTAAGTTTGCATTCAGGAATCTTGTTATCTCACCAAAATTTCTCTCACGCTTTAATTTCCCCCTGGGCTCCTTACATCACAGCGGGATGCTGACAGTAACCATGTAATTAAGTTTCATGTAAATTATCTGAATGTAGTAACTGCAATTAAAATGACTCCCTTTATATAGTGAGATGAGCTAAACTGATCAGCCATGACATTATGACCACTGATAAATGAAGTAAGAAAACAAAGAAATTTTAATTATCTTCTCTCAGCGAGTGCAATATAGTAGGCAGCAAGTGAACACGACTGGATGCACGTAACATCCTGCACAACTGTTTCATGATATTCTCACTGTTCTTTAAATATAATATCATAAAATCTAATTTTCTTTTGAGAGCTTTCAATGACAAATTTCTCCAAATACACTAAAATGCCAATTTAATGTTTGGCGTAGTCCTTTTCATTGCAGTTTGTTCAAAAGAGGAACCGCAACAAACAAGAGAGCAATCCAGGCACGCAAAAAAAAAATTCTCCTCATGATGACTTAGAACGAAAACTATCAAAATTCCAAATGCTAATCTACCATAAACAGAGCCAGCAGAAAAAACCTCTCACAGATGTGGTTGATGCTAGTTTAGTATTCCATCTTTTGAAAAACAGTTCTGTATTTAATTTCCGTCTCAACCCTGCCTCTCTCTTAACCGCCTGTCTTTAGTCTGCCACACTTTTTTCTTGCTTCTGAGTCACAGAGCATTTCAATTGTCCCATTACTGATGTCTGAGTTAAATGATCTCATCCAAGCTCAGCAGCTCTGGAATACAAATCATTGAACTGTATACTGTGTGTGTGTGTATATGTGTGCGTCTGTGTTTTTGTGTGTTTGACAGCTGTTTTGTATCAAAGTTAATGTGAAATGTGATATGGCTCTGAAATAAGTTTGTTCAAATGTGTGTCTATGTAGATATTTGATATTCGTGTCAGTGATTGTGAGGGGGAAAAATAAAGGCAGTCTGGTTCGATACACCTATTACATGTTGCCACATGTTGAACTAAATGGGGATTGTGACAAACGCAAGCAGAAGTCCCACTTCACTGTGACGTTGCAGTTAGGTAGGCATTACAGTACCTCTCCTCAGGTCTTCACAAACACATTCACACAGACATGCACACACACCCTCTGAGGACATTTTCTTGCAGAGCAAGCGCAGCCAGTTCACAAATGAATCCACCCACACACGAGACAAAGAATGTGGTTGCTTAACTGAGTGTTATGATGTTAAAGGGTGAGAGACATTGGGATATAGGTCCTGTGAGGAAAACAGTCAGTCTGTGTTGGTCTCCACTTGGCTACTGGCAGCTGCCTCTTGGCTTTCTGCCTCCTGGATGTGGTCGGAGAGTTTTAGTCTGTCATCTCTGTGATGAGGGATTGTCCTAATCCATGTTTCTCTGTTTTTTTTTACAGTCTGCTGCAGTCTCCGATGGAGGTGAGTTGATACTGAATGTGTAATGTGACTTTTTCAAATATCTGTTATTATCATCAATTAATGAAAATGTTTTAATTTGTTGAATTCATTCCTCTTTTTTTTAACTTCATATTCTTGACCATGTTATTTTCCCTCATCATTTAGTTGCTATGATCTACTTTAAGTAGCGTTTGATGGAATAGAACAACTGTGTTATTATTTTGCCACACTCTTTTAGAGTGCAGGTTTATGGTCATGATCATTCATCTTATGCCTCATTTAGATTTGACCCTTTTCAAGACATACAGATTCAGGTTTAACCTGCTGTCTGACCCAACTGTGCCTGCTGTGTTGAGGTGAACAGTTTATAAATCTGGAGATGGTTCCAATTTGTGACAAATCAAGGATAGAGACACTGCATGAGCTCTAAAGAAATGGTGGAGTGTAAACCATACAATAAAAGGCTAAATGTGTGATTTTGCATTTACTCTATGTAACAGTGACTACTATTGTTTATGTGAAACATTACTGGGAATCGAATACAATAAAATGTCCATGATGTGTAGTGATTGTTGTGATCGAGCTTTATTGAGCATTGGAGGGATTCTGTGTAGTTTTTTGTTATCATTTGTGTTATGTGTGTGCTCAGTATCAAGTAACAGCAGAAATAGTGAAAGGTCTCTGATTTAGATGAACTGTATTGTTCCTTTAACGCCCCGCAAATGCTCATGGAAGATACACTTTATGGTAGATGGTAGATAGAAGGATGAGGATTAGTTGAGAAACCAGACAAAAGTGCTTGTAAAATCCATGCTCACGGTCAGCTTGAGTGTAGAAGTGTGTATGATGACCACTTATTTTTCATTTGTCTGTTGATGAGAGGATGTGGTATTATTGACCTGTTTACATGCATGTTGTGCATGATTTCATAGGGGCTCGCTAAACTGTTAAATAGCAGTATTGATCACCAGGATATAGTCAGAAAAATATTTATGCAGCGGTTGTGTCAATCTGTATGTGTTGATTGTGAGCTGGGCAACATCTGTACATTGGTCTTGGTTTAAAAAAACAAACGAACAAACAATAAACAACATATGTATCTAACTGTTGTTATAATATGCTCCAGAGTTCAACAAAATATGATGAGGGGTACCATGGTTAGAAAACAAGTTTGTGATGGGCGGTTCATGGATTTAATTCCCCTAATTGATAAATCTGGTTGAGGAAATTTAAAAAATGCAGTGATTGATTCCGCCCCTCGCCAGTATCATGCAGTGTCCATAAGCAAAACTTTTATTTAACTCCTCTTGTGAAGATGCTCTGTGTTCTGGTTGTACTCACTAATTCCAGTTGTGCAAGTGTGTGAATGTGATCAGACCAAAAGAAAATACTACCCTGAAGGAATAAAGGTAAAGAATTAGGGAGAACGATTGAACGGGAGGTCATCAATGAGATATGCTAAACCTAAATAATGTGATTAGAGTTGTTTTAACTTGGCCATGGCATATTGTTTAGCCCCATTGCATAATAAAAAAAGGCTCTGGGTTCAAACTCTAGACCACAGGCCTAACTTTGTGGAGTTTGCATGTTCCTACGATGTTTGCACAGATTCTCTTTGAGTTCTCAGACTTCCTCCCACAGTTAATCTCTCTATGTGTCGGCTCTTTGATAAAAGAGGGAGTTGTACAGGATGTACCCTGCATGTTGTCCAATGTCAGCTGGGTTTAACCCTCTGGATCTTAAGATCATCCAGGCCCAATCACTTACCTTAACCTTAAACTTAGGTGTGAGTGAGATTGAGAATGGCTGTTTGTTTGTAAATGTTGGCTTTGTGATGAACAGGTACAGGAATTGTCCAGGGTGTATCCCGCTTCTCACCCAATGTCAGATTGGATTGGTTGTATTTTCAAATTCACTACAATTTTTTCAAGGCCTTAGTTAGTAATTACTAACCGATAAATTAGCCATAACAGCTGCTAATAGAGATGCCAACACATGACTAATCCAGTTATGTTATTATTTCAATATTTTGAAACGAACCACTCTGCTACTATCAGTTTTAGTAATTTACGTATATTTGAAAAATATTACTCATGTGCCATTATTTGAATGCAGGACTTGTATTATACATTTCTTTAATATCTAATATCTTTTTCCACATTTAAGTGTTTGAAATACACATCATACATATCTACAATTTCCCGTTTATTACAACTCAATCCGGCTCATTAGATTTATTCATTAACTCAATAAATATATTCATTGCTCATTGCTGAAAATGATCTCAATGTTATGGTGACATCATAGAGCTGCTCCAAGTAGCCTACCCTTGAGGAAAGAGTTTGGTTTCAGAGCAAATTAGAAAACTAGATACACTTAATAAATCCTTTACATTTAAAAATGTGTATGACAATAATATCACATTTCCTTTACTTTTAGTTTGATTGTTTATTCTTCACTAATATTTCACAATTCTTTGCAATGTAGTATGAGCTTGGCCGTTTTTGTCTTCTTATTGAACAGAATTTAATAGATAGACTGTTGAATATAGATCATGTATTTACAGAGTGATGTGAGGCAGTTATGGCAATATTCACAGAATCAAAAAAGTTAGACCTCTTTCTTCTTCTATATTTCTGTTTGTTTGGTGTGTGTGTGTGTGTAGCTATACAGTATGAGGGCTATAGGAAACATTAGTTTGAATGCTGGCCTTCCTTTAACAAGCCCCTCATCAATACTTGAATGTGTGTGTCCATGTTTGTGCTTCTGCTGCCGTGTTTCTAGTCCACCTACTGACTCTGAATTATTCATCATCTCAAGGCATGTGTGTATCATTTACCTACCTGGAAGCCAATGGAACCGTCTGTATGTTTGGGTGTGTTTGTGTGTGTATCATACATGTGGATGCGTGTGCATGCGGTGACCTGACTCTGGTTGCTCATGAGAGACAGCTTCTTTCTTTCTCGCTCTTCTCCCTTTACACCTGTAACTCAAAATTCTGTCCCGTTATGTTGTCAGCTGTGTGTGTTTTTGCTTGTGTTTCTATGTGCGCCCAGTCTTGGATTGTGTGTTGGCCGTGATGTGTTTGATTTTGAGAGAGGTACTGATAAGGTGATTATGGATGGGGGGGCTTGGTTACCCCTCAGGACCCGCTACCTGCCTCGCTGGCACCACACAGGCTCTTACCACCTATACCCAGGTGAGGATATAGCTGGTGCGTCTTAGGTAGGTACAGAGGAGCAGTAAATATTATTCACAAAGATATTAGCAGCATGACTTTGATAATAAATATCAGTTTAGCTTGCATAATGGAATTATTTTGATAGTGTGATCGCATGATGATGGTAGTTTTGGGCCGTTTTGGGATGAATTATACTTACTTTATGAATGCATTTGGACATGTATTGGTTTAATAATGTACATTTGCTCCGCTGTTTTTGCAGTATAAAAGTGAACTTGGTGTTGGCTTTTAAAAGAAGAGAGCAGCGATGCAGTATTGCTTTCTGTTTACTTAATTCTAAGAATTCCAATATAGGAAAGTAGTTATTTTCCCTTCTCATGATATAGTTGCCCTGTAATTATGGAGGTTTAGCTTGGCTCACTGAATTCTGCCCAGCATTTCCACAGTATTATCTCTCTAAATGGCTGATGTAATTTTGTGAAGACAGCAAAATCCAACCTTTGTTAAATGTAGATATCAAAATGTGCTAAATTATTTATTCATCATTTTAATAGCCCTCAAAAAGTTGGCCTGAATCTTTAAAGTTAGAAAAGCAACACACAGATCATTAATTAATTAAAAGTTTTATGTCTTCATTAGTATTGCATTGTCGTGTGTTGATCAGATTTTATCGAGAGTGAGCAAACAATCTCACAGATGTCATCATATGCAGACAAAAATATTCTAACAACCATAACATTCAATCATTACACGTAACCGCTCCAGCTGACATTGGGCAAGACGTATAACATAAGATATGTTGTTACTGCCCAGTTTTAAAATTTCAAAGACAAGGAAATGATCAAATACTGTTTTACTATTGCTATTCAGAATGGTCCAGCTTTTTTGAGATCAGGGTTGTATGTTATAATTTTCACTGTTTTCATTTATTGGATTTCTGTAGAATCACTGTTAGATTGCAGTTGTTGATGTTTGGTTCATAGCGCAATTTGTGTTACGGATGATTTTTGTCTCACAATTCCATCTCTTAAACATCAATCTATGGTGATTCTTCATATGGAGGTTGTGATGAACACTATATTATTTAACATTCTGGTGCTTAGATCGCAGGAATAGAAAACACCTGGGTAGGGCCGCTGTTTAGATCAGTCTGTAGAGAAGGCAGCCCATGTACCGAGGCTGAGTCCTCATGGCACAGCGGTCACAGGTTTGAGTCCACCTGTGACCCTTTGCTGCACGTCACCTCCCCACCTCTTTCTCTATGGTTCCTGTCTATTTCAGCTGTCCTGCCAATAAAGGCCTGTGGGCCCAAAACAACCTAAAAAAGAAACACCTGGAGATGTTAAGTCAATAAGTACATTTATTTGAAAGAGGAAGTTCAAAATACTTAATGTAGATCTGTTATGAAAGAAGGCAAATGTTTAGGTCAAAACTTTGGTGTCAGTATTGCAGGAAATGTCTGAGTGGGGGTGTGCTGTGCAGAAAATTGGGCATATTTTGTGGAGGAGGTTTCAGAGTACTGGTCGCTACACTTGGTCAGATATCACCATGGGACACAGGAGGTCTGGGTGTACATCATGCCTTTCATAGTGCTGACTTCAGGTGAAGCTATTCAGGCTGAACAAAACAATGCAACAGGGAAAGCAGTGAAGTGGAACAAATTTCTTTTTAACAATTACCCCATGAAACACCATCCGTGCCTTGAGATCCTCAGCCTGAAAGTATTACTACGTTAACCTTTCGATTGTTCTGTGTCCGTGTGTGTGTGTTTGTGCGTGTGTGAACAGAGCTGAACAGTGTGGAGCTTCAGGGCTGCAGCAGTGACAACAGTCTGAACAGTAATGCCAGCCTGCCCAGCGTCCAGAGCCACCGGCGCCACACCGAGAGAAGAGTGGCCAGCTGGGCTGTCTGCTTTGAGAGACTTCTGCAGGACCCTGTGGGAGTCCGCTATTTCTCGGTACTGCATCAGCATATGGCTGGTGGTGCTCAGCACATTCTCAGAGCATATAACATTCTGTGTTTCTTTCCACCTTTTTGTAAAAATCTTTTCAGCAACCATTTCTAAGGTCAAATGAAATGATTTGCCTCTGCCAGCATTGTAAGGCCTTTTTCAAGTATAAGGTTATATATACACTGCTCAAAACGGTAAAGGAACACTTAAATCACAGTCTGGACCTCGATGAAAGAAACATTCAAGTTGAATATCTTTATTGATATACATTTTGTAATTTGTTTTGAACAAATTTATGCAAGAACGATCAATGAAAATCAAAAACATTAAACCATTAAGGGCGGGTTTCTAAATTACACCAGAAATCAAAGCGAAAAACTGAAATCACACACTGATCAAACTTCAGTGAATTTCATCACACAACTCATAATGTGACCAAGGAGTGTGTTTGACCCCCATGTGCCAAGGAGGCCTCCTGAAAATGTCTGGGCATGTTGCTGATGAGATGGAGGATGGTGTCCTCGGGGAGCTCCTGCCAGACCTGGATCAGGCTCAGGTGGATTCAGGTTTGGGGAACCTCCAGGAACTGCTTAAGCACTCTGACCACTTGAGGCCGGGCATTGTCCTGGACCAGGAGGAACCCAGTGTCCACTGGACCAGTGTAAGGTCTGATAGTGGGTCTGAGTTTCATCCGGGTAGGCAGCCAGGGTACCGTTGGCTAACCCATGGAGGTCTGTGAGACCATCGAATGATCTGTCTCCCCAGAACATCACTGACCCACCACCAAACCGATGTTGCAGCAGCATTATGTTCTCCACAGCGTGTCCAGCCTCTCTCACGCCCGTCACATGACCTCAGTTTGAACCTGCTCTCATCCTCCCAGAACCTGCCAATTCTGCTTTTCTCTGGTGAACACCAATTGAGCTCCTCGGTGCTGGGCTGTGAGCACTGGTCCCAGTAGAGGACGTCGAGCCCTCATGCCACCTTCATTCAGTCTGTTGCTGACAGTTTTGTCAGAAACATCACACCAGTTGCCCACTGGAAGTCATTTTGTAGGGATCTGGTAGTGTTCCTCCTGTTCCTCCTCACACTGAGGAGAAGATTCAAGTCTGGCTGCTGGGTTGTTGTCCTTCTACGGACATTTCAAGCTCTCCTTGTGTAACGGCCCATCTCCTTGCATCTCCTACAGCTGAAATTGATTCACAGTCACTTGTTCTTCCTAAATGGACAGATTGATATCACTGAAGTTTAACACGTTTGGTGTCATATCGCGATTATAAAGAGTTTTACCTTAATTTTTTTGAGTAGTGTATATATATATGTGTGTGTTTGTGTGTATATATATATATATATATATATATATATATATATATATATATATTATACATACGTTAAGTTATGAAAGTTATGTATAGCTACAGCATGTTCAAAGGTTCTCTTTAGAGACAAGTTGAACGTCACTTTTTGTATGCTGCAGGTATTAGGTTGGATATGTCAGGCTGATAACTCTTTATTTGAAATTATTAAAAAGATTTTAAATTATTTCAACAAGAGTCACTTGAAGATGACTATCTTATATCCCACCGACATCTATCAAAAACTCTAAAAAAATCCATCACTATGTGACATATCCTCGTCTGCTCCTTGGTAGACATAGGGTGGTTTATATTTATCCTATGGCATAGTTAACATACAATGTTTTAAAGGTTGATTATGCTAAAATGTACAGGGGTACTAGATTACTTCTTCATTTTATTTTCAGGTGATAATAATATGAATTGAATTCAATGAATTTATTATTATACCCGGTACCTTATTGTTCCTGGCTATGTCTCTGTTTCCTGATATTGTATGTGCAATAGTTTGATCCGAGTTTAATTCTGGTGTTGTAGGAGTTTCTAAAGAAAGAGTTCAGTGAGGAGAATATCCTCTTCTGGCAGGCTTGTGAGTTCTTCAGCCATGTACCGGAGAATGACAAGAAGCAGGTAAAAAATGTTTAACAACAGACACTGTTTGATCGCACTCATGCATCCATGTACACTCCAAAGCAACAAAGATTAAGGTCATATGTTCATTCCTCTTCTTCTTTCTTTACCTTTTTATCTATACCTCTGCTTCCCCGACTGCTCCATTACCCTAACATGCCTCCTCCTTCAGCTCTCTCAGCGCGCCCGGGAGATCTACAACAGCTTCCTGTCGAGTAAGGCAACAACACCAGTCAACATAGATAGTCAAGCCCAGCTCGCTGACGACATACTTAATGCCCCGCGACCTGAAATGTTCAAGGAGCAGCAACAACAGGTAGCGCATACACCCAAACACAACCTGTTCATTGATACCTCAAACTGATTTGCATCCACATGTTTCAAATAGGAAGCCTCTGATTCAGGAACTATATTTAGTTGATGATGACCTCTGAACTTCCTCTTGAGGAGAAATACATTGAAAGGAATATTCAAAGGAATATTTATTTGTACTCTATACTCTTTATACTTTAACAAGTTTAACAACATCAAATATGCACACATGCTCTCTTAAACAAACACAAGCACATGTACAGACATATTTAAAAGCATACACTGATTAACTATTACTTCATAGTTCAGAGGGTGTGATATATTAGGCAATAAGTGAACATTTCGTCCCGATTTTGATGTGGTAGAAACGGTAAATGGACAAGCTTAAGCATCTGAGTAACTTTGAAAAGGGCCAAATAGTGATGGTAAGACAACTGGGTCCAAGCATCTCCAGAAGTGCAAGTATTGTTGGTCCTCCTCGGGCTGCAATGATGAAGACCTAAATACCTAAGTGGTCTAAGGAAGGAAAACCTGTGTACCAGCGACAGGATCACGGACGCCCACGGCTCACTGATGTTCTAATGGGAGTGAAGGCTTACTCGTTTTGTCAATTCTACCTTAAGAGCTACTCCGGATCAAATTACTTAAAATGTTAATCTGGTTCTGATAAAAAAAAGAAAGAAGATGTCACAAAGCATGGCTGAGCTGTTTTGGAATCAAATGGGGGTCCTACACAATAGTAGTCAGATGGATTACATGGTATGTCTGATCAATGTCTTTACACCATACTCATACTTTTGCCTTATACATCTCAACCATTTCCTTCCAGTTGCTGCCTCACTAGCAGTAATTGTACATTAAAATATCCACATATAGCATGTAGATTGTTATGCCTTTTACAGAGCGAGAGAGTGGACAGCCACAGTTGATTTTGATACCCCAAGGTCTTTACCATCCTTCTGTGGATCCCTTTTAGATTTCAGCACTTTAATAGGTTAAAACAAATTTGTGCTAGTAGCTGTGAAAAAGTGAAATATTTGCATTCTTCTTACAACTGTCAATCTTCTCTAATCAACCTTCCTTCACTATTGCTCCTTTCAGTCTTTCATTTCCCTTCCTTCCTACATACCCAGCCGACGCGGTTCATACTAGCGGAACAACTGAGTTTTATGCTGTCACTCAGTTGTTATTACCAACTAATGGCACATGAATCTGACGTTGGCTTTCCGTGACATGAACGAGCCTGTCATGAACCCTAACATAATCTATAAATATTTTTTCCAAACCTGGCCGGGTCTGTCGGGTTTCAATGGGACTAGTTGGGCTTCCATTGGGAATTCACACTCTAGCGTGTAAACGACACAGGGTGCCGACTACGGTTGGGTCCAAAATCCAAAGTACATGAAACAGACAAGCCATGAGATCTGTCCCAGCACGCAACAAATCCAAAAATCACAGGGCAGGGCAAAAATCCAAATAAGAGCCAAAGTCAAAATCCAGAAAATTACTCAAAAAAGACGCTGAGAAACTTACTCACAGGAAACACAGCAAAATGGCTGGCATACGTGACATCAAGTCATCAACAAACACTTGGAAAGGAGAGCACAGACCTAACAGACTTGGGCAACGAGACAATAAAAGAAGGAGATCCGGTCAATGAAGGTGGACATTTAAGGAGGAGACAACTGTGTTAAGCACAGAGACAGGAGGGGGGAAATTAAAACCCAAACACTGCACAGAGGGAATACAAGGGCAGAACAGATCAAATCCCCTATTACAGGATGTGTGAAATAAAAGTGACACCACGAAAGTTGGACTTTCAGTATAAAACAGGAAGCACTAAAAAAACAAAACACAGAACACTGACAATAACCCTTCATAAAGTAGTAGAACCAATACAAAATAAGCCAAGAAACTATTCCTACACTTGTGTTCTCCGACAGCGAGGCTATATCCCTGAATTGCCTCCAATCAGCCGTTTTGTACAAGCAATCCTCAATTAAATGTGAAGTTATGTCCAATACAGAAAGAGTGATTTCAGTTCCTCTTAGTGAGTAAAATATGATATTTATGAGATAGATCTCCTCAAGACGATGCATACTCACCAAATTTGGAGTAAATCAGACCAGCAGTTAGGAAGTTATGGCCGTGTTTTTTGTAAAATATGGAGTATGGCCGTAAAATACGATGTGTGCAAGATAAATCTCCTAGTCGATTCATATGTACGAGATTTGGACTAAATCAGGCTAATAGTGGAGAAGCTATGGCATTTACATGGAGTATCTGCAGTGGCAGACATAGTGGACGCGGATACTGCAAAGGCAAAGACAATTTTTTAATATCTATGACTTTTCTAGGATATAATAACATAGTCATTACAAACCCAATGATGACGTTTTTCCTTCCTTTTCTCCCCTTTAGATCTTCAATCTGATGAAGTTTGATAGCTACACACGGTTCCTCAAGTCTCTACTGTACCAGGAGTGTATGCTGGCGGAGGTTGAGGGCAGACCCCTGCCCGACCCCTACCACATCCCCAGTAGTCCCACCTCCAAGCATAGCACCACTGGCTCTGATCGCTCCAACCTCTCCACACCCAAAAAGGTAATAACAGCAGACAACTATGATAATCAAAGTGTTTTTTACTGTCATGTAGACTTACCATATTTGTTTCCTTGATCCTTTTGTGAATTTTTTACGATATATATGTCCCACCCTTTTTCCACCTTTTGTTTTAAAGGAGGACAAAAAGAGCAAGTCGGGCAGATCTTTAAATGAGGACAGTCGGGATGAATTGGGAGATCGGAAGAAAGGCATGTTCTTCTCTTGGTCTCGCAACAGGAGCTTCGGCAAAGGTCCGAAGAAACGAGAGCTAACCGACATCAACTACAGTCAGTAGTTTTAAGCTTTTTATGAGTTTTCTTTACTTGAAGAGTGCTGGAATTCACTTTAACCCCCACCCCAAAATATCTTTTTGGTTGGATCAAAAATTTACTCAGAAATTGAAACACAATTTGTATCATGTTGGATATAGATGTTTATTATTATCCCCTTGTTTTCTTTTGGGGGGGCATTTCTCATGATTGTTTGGTTTTTCAGATTTCTCTGGCAACAATGGTCGCCGCGAGTCTCAAGGTTCACTGTCTTCAGGAGCCAGTCTGGAGCTGGGAACTCCAGGGTCGGGAAGGAATGAGGTCAGTCTGGAAAATCTCCTGATGATTTGTATAGACAATAGAGTATATCAAATAGATTTATTTCAACATGAAGCAGCTTTATTTCATCCTCTTCCTTTGAATAAACTGTATCTGCTTTAACACTTCAATGTCCTGCTCAACTGTTTTGTTGAACTCCTGTTGAGTCTCTATTTCTTATTGAAAAATGTGTGCCACATAATTGAACCTATTAGTTATATGACCCTGAGGCGTCATGTACAGGATATAGAGTAAGGGGTCAATGATGGAGCCCTGGGGGACACCACAGGTCAAAGGGGTCACTGAGGACGAGGCATTAACCATGGTTATTGAGAAAGTCCTATTCGATTAGCAAGATTTATTTTGGTATTAAAGCATGTGAGGACTTACTAAAAAGAATTTTGTAATTTGATACAACAAAAAAAGAATCTAATGAGGGTCAGTTTAGTTAGTTTTCTAAAAATATGATTTACCAAAAGATAGAGCTAATAAAATCAATATGGACCTTTTTTCAAGCATTTTAAAAGTAACATTTTTTCTTTACAACCATTTAAAAACATGCTTGACCAATTAATTTGTAATTTCCTGGTGAATTTGAAGTGTGTGAGATACTACATAAAGAAATGTCCCGAAAAAAAAAATGCAAAGAAGTAATTTTTCCACATTTCTTTTTCTTACACATGACATCCAAACTGTTAAAAGTAATGAAAACAAAAATGCTTTTCTGTGTTTCCTCTTCTCTATCTCGCTTTCCACTTTCACACTAATTCTTCTTCCCTCTCTACTCACCATCTCTCTTCCCCCTGCCTGTGTCTGTCTGTTTTCTTCCTTCAGGGTGATGTTAGCCGTGGTGCAGTATCAGCGTCAGCGGATCGTGGAGGAGGAAGCGCCCCCTCGAGGCAGTGTAACATCAACTTGCCAGATGGCTCGTGTTGCTCAGTGCCACTGAGGGCTGGAGTCTCTATCAGGGACCTTTTGCTGGGTCTCTGTGAGAAACTCTGCATCAACCTGGCAGCTGTAGACCTCTTCCTAGTCGGAGGAGAGAAGGTAAAACAGATGGCGGTGTGGGGCTTTCCTAAACACCTTCTTTTTTTTTTTGGCTTCAAAGTTATACTTCTTATGAATGGTTGTTACCTAAAAGGGCTACAAAATACTTAAACCAGCACTAATAAATATGTCCAATTCTAGAAACCATCTGTAGCACTATTTTTCATATACAACATAAATAACACATATAGCGATATAGCATAACAGTAACAATAATATAGCATAACAGTTTATTTTAGATGTATGAATTTCTTTAGCGTCTTTCAACTCATTGCTTTGGCTTCATGAACTGTGACTTTGCTGTTCTGGTTCACTCTCACTGCTCAAACAGGCGTTACCTTAGTAAAACAACGGTCACTTCAGGACTCGAAATTAAATGATGTCTACAACTAGTCACCACAAAGCTTTTTTTCCCAGTCAGGGGGTCCGAGAGCAGCAACCGTGACAGGTTTCTCTTGTGCTCTTCTATAGAGCAGTCTGTCATCACGTGTTAGTCATGTTTTAATGGTGACTTTTCTTTTTGTCTCACGCTTTCAGCCACTTGTTTTAGACCAAGACTGCATGACACTGTGCTCTCGGGACCTTCGATTAGAAAAACGCACTCTATTCAGGTAGAGTCAATTAGCAATGATAATAACCGTTAAGAAAAAAACATGATGACCACTCATGCCCATTTTTCTATTTTCTCTACATTCTCAGGCTCGACTTGGTTCCTATTAATCGTTCAGTAGGGCTAAAAGCAAAGCCCACCAAGCCAGTGACTGAGGTCCTTAGGCCTGTGGTGGCCAAATACGGTCTGCACCTCTCTGATTTAGTAGCACGCATTGTAAGTTTCCCCATATACTGGATGCCTGTTCACAGACAGAAAGAAAGAAACAGACAAGCGATTTGTCTGATGGCACAAAACTCATATCGCATGTGTGCGTGCGTGTGTCTGTGTGTGTGTCATACAGAGTGGGGAGTTCGAGCCACTTGATCTAGGTCTTCCTATATCCAACCTAGATGGTTTGCGAGTGGTACTAGATGTAGCTGATAACACTCCCGGAAAAGGTAATGAACATTCTGAGTGAACAAAAGACGAGTTCAGGTATTTTTTGTTTCAATAATTGTCATCTTTGTATCTGTACATTTGCTTACTTTCCTTCTTTCCGCAGAAAAACAAAAGGTAGTAGTTCCTTCAACAAGCAGAAACCAGTCAACAACAGTAAGATCTCCCACCATTCCTTATCTCCCTTTTTTTTCTTTTGCTCTGGAATGTTCCATAACCCACTGAATGTATCCACTTCTTGGTTGATGATGTCACGCTACTAAGTGTCTTCAATCTCCCATGTCTGTTTGCAATATGTTAAAATGTGCACAGTTGTATGGTGTGTGTCTCTGGCAGCGTTTGGGCTGTGTGTGACTGTGTATGTGCACCGTTGCTCCGAAGCAGAGAACCTCGTCACACTGTCATTGTCGCCTGCCTGGCGGACGAATGCGTCGTCATCTTCTCTCTCTGGTTTGCTGGTTCTATTTCCTCCGTAACAAATCCAGTGGACAGGGTACAATAGACCCACCTCCCAGAATGTTTCCTGGATCTCATAACTTCAAAAGCTCCCTATTTACCTGGACTCAAGACTCATGTGGTGGTGGCTGAAGCACTCTAGATGGTTTTTTGGGATTTCCTGCAGTTAACCTGGTTGATAACCTTCTGAAACTGCCGTTTTGTGCTTCTGTGGTTTAGTTAAGAAGCCTTTTCCCACTTCTTCACAGCAGTAGTATGGTTTCATACTAGTATGAAACTGCTCTCTGGTGTTGTGGTGTGTGTTGCTGTGACCTACATGTTAGTTATGCTTATTGGTAATGAAAACAGTGTTTTTTAGATAAACATCCTATCTGATGTATGTTCTATATAGAATATAGTATTTTCCATTATTGATTGATTATTGATAATCAATAACACAAATCGGTCATTTCACTTTCATAACAGTCATCTTGATTTTGTTTGACTTTTGTGCCCTTTGCATCCCATCAACTTATTCCCATTTGACAAATTATGACCCACCTGACCATCAGCAGCAGCAGTCCCCAAGTTTTCATTACTTGTGCCCACTCTTGCGCCATCATGATTCATTAGGGCTCTAATGCCCCGCTCCACTCTCCTTGTGGCCCCTAGGGAGAGGACAGGCCGTCAGGGAAAGTCGTTTCAGCCCACCCCCATGGGGAAAACAGCAAGGCTGGGCTCAACCCTCACACAAGCAGCCAGCATTTACCCAACCACTCTGTCTCTCTCCATAAGGCTCCGGAGAAAAGAAAGCAGAAAAAGATTAATATAGACGAAGCAGAAGGTAAAGACTGAACAACTTTCTTCTTTCTCTCTTGTCTTTCTCTCACACTAACCATTTTGCCTGTCTGGAGTGTTGCAGAAGCAGCACAAAATGCTTTCAAAGCTAGCTAGCTCCATGTAGCACAGTCACTCCTGCTCACACCGTATATAGCTTTGACTTGTCTAACTGATTAATACATCCTCTGTTGCATGATGTCTGAATCGAAATGCACTAATTTTGCTGTTTTTCAAGCTGTTATTTTGGGTGAATTTTCATTCGAGCCTGTGTGTGTGTGTGTGTGTGTGTGTGTGTGTGTGTGTGTGTGTGTGTGTGTGTGTGTGTGTGTGTGTGTGTGTGTGTGTGTGTGTGTGTGTGTGTGTGTGTGTTACGTAAACGTGTTTATGTGTGTTTGTACACCTGTTATTGTTTGGTATGTATGTTTGTGTGTGTGTGCCTGCAGAGTTCTTCGACCTCATATCCAAAGCTCAGAGCAACAGAGCAGACGACCAGCGAGGCCTGCTAAACAAAAGCGACCTGCAGCTCCCAGACTTTCTGCGCCTGTCACCAGTAGCAACCATCCAGGTGGTGCCTAATCCTTATGACTATGAGCCCAGTTGCTCCACCCCACATTCTCATAACCCCAACAATGGCAGCTTCCCTAGCACTGGTCACTGGGGCAACAAGGTGAACAGCAATGACAGGGTAGGAGGCGGCAGCACCCACTTGCTCAACGCAACTCATCAGTCCCAGAGCTTGGACTCTGCACTGGGCTCTGACGGTGGAGGGGGCAGGAAAGCCAGATCATCTCCTCCGTTTCCTGGCACTATTTCTCCCATCCACTCATTCCAGGGAGCCCAGCGTTGTATCGTCCAGGATTCTGTCACGGGAAAACCAGTCCAGATGCTGGAGGAGGACAGCCTGTCTGATCTGACTCTTGTGGGAGAGGGGGACATTAACAGTCCGTGTCTCAACTACGTCACTCCCTCAGCCCTTAAGTGCAAACGCCACTCCGAACCCCAACAACACGCACAGGACAGTCTGCCAAGCTCAGGTACCTCCCCTGTGTGAACTCTTGAACATTTCAAATTCTCCCATTTTCCTTCAACCTGACTGCGAGCGGGACCGGAGCCCCAGATTTGTCATTTGAAATCCTCTGTTGGTCACTCTTTGGTCTGTGGCTGGATGGACCTGTATGCATCCAGATCGCCTTTTTTAATCCCATGAATCACATTCTGTTGCTTGATTAGACTTACAGAACAATTCCTAATCACATATAAAGGTGTTTAATACAATAAGTAATGTAAAAAAGTGAGCTGAGACTAATCACATACGGTAGATGTGAGTTTTAATTTAATCAAGTATTAATATAGTGATGTATGCAGGACCCTGCAGCCATCGTCTACTTAAAGTCAGAGACAAGATTTATATAGAACAGGTCAGGCACATAAAGAGAGGGAGAATGGATGCATTAGGATCAGACAGAACTTGGCTTTGAACTTTCCCTGTTTGCCGTGGATCTTTGTGAACTTTTGAGTGGACTTGCTGTGGATTCCTCTCTGAAAGACGTGGCCAGGATGAAATGGTGATCACCAGTGCTAAACTCCCTCCTACATCCACCCCTGCCCCTTTGTACAGAATCTAACAATGCACTTTAGCCAATTACAAAAAAAAGACTTGACACATTTAAAAAACCTTTAATCTTCCCGTCTTTTTTATTTTTATTTTCAACTTTCATGATGTTTGTTTTACGCTGCAGGTGGTTGAGCCATCATACATTCACAAAACAATCACATTCTGCACCAAATCTGCAGCGGTATGGAGACTACGCTTCTGCCCTTCTTCTATTATTTTCAACCCATTACAGGCTTTATGCTCACAGCCCGCTGAATACAAACATCAACATTCTCCTACAGTATCCTAGCCACATGCATTTGCTCAGCTGTTCAGCTTAATCAACTCCAGCACAGAACATCCTGTGTTTCCACCACTGTCCTCTCACCTCAGGCATTTCTCGTGTCACCCATGAAGACAGGCTATAAAGAGCTTGCACACATTGCAGCCTCGCTCTCTGACCAGTGGTTCAGGGACTTCTGCACTGTCCATGAACAGTTTTTCTCTTTCACATCTATGTTATCTTCTTACACTGTACACCGCAGAAGCATCTGTTGTATTCTTCACACAGAGACTCAACAGTCATCTGTTCTGTCTACCCTCCCGGATTGGAGCGGGAAAAAATTTGTTCTAACAAGTTGAACAGCTTCACTTTTTGAAGGTTCTACGCGTATTTTACTCCCTGCGTTATTAATTTATCCTACATCATTTGTATGATCTTTTACTTTAAGTATTCATTGTATATAGTCAGCTTTGTAAAATTACCGTAATGCTGTAGTCATTGTTGAGAGGCATGCTGTTTCTTCATTTGTATCACAATAGAAATCCTACTCTGTGCTGTTCAGTTGACTGTTCTGTCTGTAAATAGATCAAATAAATGTTTTAAAGGTGGAACTCTATCGATGGGGCCTCATTTGAGCAGCTCCATCCTTTTTTCTTATGATTTCTTTCCTGTATGTCCCAGAAATTAGTCGCTTTGAGCTGTGATCGCTATTTTAGTATTCTCATAATTATTTAGCAGGTTAAAGATATTTTTATAACATTCTGAATGATGGATAAATTAAAATTCTTCTCAGTTGTTTGTGATGAACTAGTGATTCACTCATATCATACAAATAAATGTGGTATAATGAGTTAAATACTTAAATACTGAAATTTTAAAGTGTATATGTTTGAAAAATCATTTCTATCCTTTCAGTGTGGAAATTTTTTAATTCTTGAGTTTTTTTTTGGTGGTGAATGACTGAATATTTTTATTTTAATGTACAGCTCGTGCTTAATTCTCAACTCTTATTATCACTGAAATTAGTTCAGCCTCAGCTGAAATGGACTCATTCAAACATATATTGAGATATCTGGTTTCAGGAACAGCTAAGAGAATGTGGTGATCCTGAACTTTTTTTTTCTCTCATTCTGATTGTGACCTCTGACCAACTCACCCTATCTGTAAAACTTCTCCCCTATTTATCTAACTTGATATTCCTCTCCCTCTCTCTATTGCTTCCCCTGTGTGTGTGTCTGCAGGACAGGGCTTTTGTTTTGGGGTACAAAGGCTTTTGGGGGTATTGGGCTATTAGCTATGCATGGTTTCCCCTCTGCTAAATGCCTTATTAGGCCATCTTTGTCACGCAGCGCTCTTTGGTAGTCCACCAACACGCAAACACACTCACACTCATACACAAACTCATACACATGCTGTTGCTCATGCTTAACCACAAAGAATCTACATTTGTACGTCTCTTGCATCACATGATGATTTTAGTCAGTAACACTTTCATGAAAATTATTTTTTTATTGTAGTTTACTGTCACTTTATTTCATCAATCTATTTTAGCAAGAAAAGCATAATGGTGCAGAAAGCGAACTAATGACTACATCGCCTGCTCCAATTTTTTCTCTCTCTCTCTTCTGCACACACAAACACAAAGAGTTTCCTGTCTGGCTGTGATGTATGAGACTGTGGGATCCTTTAGGTTTTCACCAGAAGACTGTCAGGGACAATGCGGCAAAAATGGGCATCCTTGATGCGACTTCTCATTTTTAGTGTCACACAATTTTCTGATGAGTAGGACAAGAGCGCTGTTTATGGAAACCAGAACATCTATTTGGTCAAACACAATTCACTAAATATCTAGTTACTCAAAATCATTATTTGAGTATCAAAGGCATGCTGAGATTTCTTCAGATGCAAGCTGCCTCTGGCTGTGAATCTCGACATCGTGCTGCAGAGCCCAGTGAGTTCTCTTATTGTTTCTGTAATTGCATGGGAAAACACTGTTCACAAGATAAATGTGAATGCACTTTAGGCTCTGCGTTCCAATTCACAGGCTCTTGCCAGGACCATTGCCGGTGTCTCCTGGCCAACAGAATAATTAGACTATCGGCACAATTCAGCTCCTCATCTCAAATAGCCCCATCCGCTGGTGAGAGACGGAACAAATATAGTGGACAGACATCTTCCTCTAGTATGTTATGCTCTACCGAAACATGTAAAGATCATACAAGTTGGGGGCTAAATGGTGGCACTAACAAAAAACAACCTGTGCAAGTAGTGAGATCTCAATTACTCAAATGTTAAATTTCTTTATTCCTACTTCTGCTAACGTAGAATAGTGGACAGATTTGGGATTAAAAGGAGAGAAAGAAGCAAAGAAACTCTTTCCAAAGCAAAGAAAAGGCAAACTGGATTGCACTGTTTATACAAATGATTGAAATAACTGCAGTGATAGAACCAAGCACATATTTTGTACCAAAGTATTAGTGATAGGTCTACAGCCGTACATTTATGTAACACAAAATAGATGCTCAGACACCCACACAGTTGTTGAATAAGTTAAGAGAGAACAAGATTCCAGTCAGAAAACATTGCAAGAATTTGATTTCATAGTTGCATAAACATGGCGGACCAAAGCAAATGTTGATTACGGTTCTAAACTTTATTTAATCATGCATTTATTTTTTTTATTTGTGTTTCCATCATTTTTAACATGTTAACCATTAGGGTTTTTTTTGTGTATGTATTAGCAATCCATATTAGTTACAAAATGTATTAGCACTAACCCTGATATCAATTCCTTTTTTTCAATATTCCATTCAAATTTTTTTATTTTTTTATTGTTTTTACCAACTGACTTCTCACATTTGAGTATTCTCACCTAGTGATACTGAATTATAACATTACAGTTTTACTTTCCAGACAAGTTTTAACTTCATCAGATCTTATTCTGTAGCCACACAACAGCTGATGTACCTTTTTCATGGGGTTGTACAGCTTTGCTAGTACATTGTCTGTGGTGTAGCGACCGCTTGGGATATTTGTTCTCTAGTACGCTGAGAGGATGAGAGGATGAGGGGATGAGAGGAAGAGAGGAAGAACACCTGATTTAGCACTTTGAGATTTGATCCAAATGTAAAGTGCATTATAAATTAAATGTATTATTATTATTATTATTATCAAGAGAAGGATTCTGGGTAAACATTTATCTTTAGAGACTGTAGGTTGCTGTAAAGTTGGTTGTAGCATTGGTCATCATTGCTTACATTGATAAATTTCTTCGCTATTGACATGGTTCCTCCTTGTAAGTTCAGAGACAGAGAAAAGAGAAAATAGAGAGGGGACAAAGGGGAGAGTAGAGAGACAAAGAGATGTGCAGCAACAACTAAAACCAGATAGAAATAATTCAATTAGTAGATTTGGATAATAATTATTCATAATAATGACTTACTAAATGGATGAATGAATGGTATAGTGATAATGAGGGCCTGAAGGATTAGGCTACCATTTTACTGTTGGAGATTACAGGGACCAGTAATACACTGCAAAAAAAGTAATTTGTTTCTAGGAATTCGGAAAAAAAATTTGTCTCAAAAGAAAAGTTATCTTCTCAAACATGTTTCACATTAGAAAACATATCTTCCTTTTTTTTGCAAGATAATTCCAGCTAATATTTAGCTAGTTGTAATGAGTAATAGGGTACATCAATGGTTTGGATAATATCCCAGCAAAGAAACTGGCTTATTTTAAGAATACGGAAATTGTATTTTAAGAAATGTCTTATTATGAGTTTTTTTCCTCCTAATTATTTTTCTATGATCAAGGTATAGAATCTTAAAATCAGCTCAATCACGGCACTAAAGTTTGAACTAAATCAATTTTAAATAAATTACTTGTCGTTGCTAGTCATTAAACAAACACAGCTGGGAAGCTGTAGCTCAGCGCTGTCGTATCCCAGTCCAAAGATCAGTAGGTCGGTGGTTTGAGCCCAGAAGCCTACATGTTATAGGGTCCTTTAGCAAGACCCTCAACCCCGAAACATACTCCCAGAGGGCTTCAGGGGGGATGACTACTGCTTTTTGAGTACTTTTGTTTCATTTTAAGGCCCATTACGTAGTTTCAGTGGCTAGGTTATTTGGCTTGTTTTAAGAACCGTAGCCATGAATTTTTTTTACCCTATTGGCAGATTTTTATTGCTTGTTTCAAGACAATTTGATAATAATTCAAGAATATTTGGCTTCTTTCTTGTATAACTGTTTTTGCAGTGTAACCCTGTAACCTTCCATCCTCAATGATCTAGTTGGATCGTAGGGTACCATGACTTCTTCAAGATATGTCGATGACTGAACTTCAAGAGTTTTGTATGTGATCAGAAGGATTTTAAATCATGTTCTGGAGATTACAGGGAGCTGAGAACCTAATGTGGGAGAAATCTTCTCTTTAATACAGCGCTAGATCAGGTCAGACTGGGAAAAAATCATTCTGTAATATAATGCTTCCAAGAGTCAGTAACAAGTTGTTAAAACACTCTGAGAAATAAAATATATCACCTCAGCTGCTTCAAAGCTGGTGAGGAAATGAAACAGGGAATTGTTGTCTTTATCAAATTTGATGGCTGTGTGTCCACTGGGCCTAGTACTGAGAAATCTCACTTAAAACCACAGCTACATGTAATATGTTAAGCAATTCTGCTAGTATAGAAGAAAATTACTTAAACACTGGGATAAGTATGGTAGACGTTTTAATCTCTACGCCTCAAACTTCCAATATCCGTTTACCGTCTCTGTTATCTCCACCAAGTAGGCTAGGACTTAGATGGATGGATATGGAAAGGTTGGAAGGTGGACAGACATCTTCCTCTAGTATTAAACAAATACTAGAGTACTCTATCCAGGAATTTCTTTCTATTGTCCTCAAGATTTTCAGATCTCTACATTTTATAGGATTTCTGGGTCTTGATGGAGGTATCACCCTAACGAGTGCCTGTCTGGTTTAAGATAACTGACAGTTTGACTTAATATAGTGGCAAATTCACATTGAAAATGTAAGATTCCAACAGAGTCCACATGGCAGATGTCTCCAGAACACACCAAAAGAGATAAAATGAGATTGAGAATACCGGACACAGTAACGGGTCAAGGGTCAAAGTCAATTGAATATTAGAAATAAAGAACAAATGGCAGTCAACAGCAATAACCAGTAAGGTAAGAATATGTCCCCCACTCTAAGCCAGTAGATGGCAGCAGTCTATATTAAGATGTGAGTACTGTCTCTTTATTCTCACATGTACACACACACACTCACACAAGCACACTAACAAACCATATCTCCCATGATGCCATAGCTAAGAGACAGCATTGGGATATCTGTCACATCCAGTTAATTTCCTCCTACCAACCAGCTTTGAATGTGTGTGTGTGTGTTTGTTTGGCTGTGTGTGTTGTTACAGTTTGCTAAATTGTGTCCTGGTCTTCGAGAGTGTGATATTTTCAGAATAGTTATAATCCGGTCTTTCAAATACATCTAAGCATATCGAGGGATTCAGGTATTGACGAGCTCTGGTTTACCTGTGTTCTCGTTTTTAAAATTTATAACCACATGTGTTTAACAGCAAATGCAGACCGGGTTGCTGTTGGTTTGGGTTTTCCCTGAGTGCTTTTTGCATGTGGACATATGTTGGTTGCAGTGAAAGTGATTGGTTTGCCCTCTCTCTCTGTTTAAAGCAGCTTCTTCCTCCTCAGGTAAAGAGAGAGACAGATGGAGAGGGAGGGAAAGGGAGGCAGGGGGTTTCAGAATGCCCAGCAGAAGAACAACATCCTCCATCCCCGTGCCTCCCTCCTCTTCTCCACCTCCTCCCCATCCTCCACCTCGGCCTCCTCTTCGTTCACGTCGCAAATCAAAGTCACCTTCGTCTCGCTCCACCCGCTCCACCCCAAAACGAGCCTTGGATTTGGATAAAATCTGTGCCACATCTGACAAACAGGGCAGCAGACGAATCCGCGGCGGGTCCAGAGACCCTCAGGACCCCCCAAAATCAGAGTTGGACAAGAGGTGGGAAGGTGTGGCCTTGGAGCTGCGTTGTCGTGGCAGCAGGATGAGGTCAGCGGTGTACCAGACATCAGACTTGCCCTCAATGGTCAAAGCCAAGAGACAGCTGGAGCAAAGTGAAGGCAAAGGGCAGATAGACAGGACTAAATTCAAAGCAACATTTGTCTAAGGAGCCCAATGTTTTCTCAGTGACTCACAGGCTGTCTGACCCGCTGATGTCATCTCTATGACCCTGCCTGCACTGACGGACCCAGCTGCAGCCCAAACACTCTCTAGTTTTGAAGGCAAGATGAAGAGTTGAATGTCAACAACTGTGCAGCTGCTCCTAGAATCTTTATGAAGTGCTGCTGTGATAGACTTAAATTACATACTGCAAAAAAGTTTCCCAGGACGCCGTGCTGTGGTGAAAAGTAGCTGAAGAACCATCATTCAAGTTCTGTACTAAAAGATAGAACATGTAACAACACATTAAAATGACTAAACCCCACTCAGCATGTGTTTTATATACTTTAAGTTGTGAACTTACGTCAAATGTTTTCCAGTGATATTCAAATCCAAAGTTTTGAACCCTAACACACTCGTTATGACTTAAGGGGGAAAAATCAAAATCGTTTTTGGAAATCATGTGAAATCAGATGTTTTGTTACCAGCACACAGTTCAAAATGAAGCATCTACAATGGTATGGGGGTGTGTTACTGTGTTATAGCCCATGGCAACTAGCACAAAATCTAAGTCACCATTAATGCTGAAAGGTACATACAGGTTTTGGAACAACATCTAATGCCATCCAGATGACTTCCATTCTAGTGAGACAACAGATTCAAGGTAATGAACTGACACGTCCAAAATTCCAAACCTGTCCTCCATGTGTGAAGCACCAAATATGACTGACTTCTGAGCATTTTCATTTATATATCAAGTAAGAATGGGATATAATTCTTACTTGAATTCTTAGTGGAAAGTTCCTCAAACTCTAACATAACATTTAAACTTACCTCATCATAGATTTGATCATTTAGATGATGGGTATGAAGTTAGGGATATGGATATAGTTTATAAATTGATCTTAATCCTATTTTATGTTTACTCGGGTGTTTGTTAGCTATGTCACACCGATACAGAGACGGGCAGTGATTGGATGGATTGAGAAAGTGTGGGCTTAGCAACTGCGGATTCCATTATTTTGCCTCACAGAAATTCACTTTTATTTTTTTGGAATGAAAATCTAATAATTGATGAAACAATGATATATACCTACACTCTGTCTTCTGCAGCTAGATTAGTTTCGCAACCTAAGTCAGGTTGAGCAAAACTTTTTTTTGACTTCGCCAAGGAGAATTATAGGAGGTTATCAGTACGCCATGTTCGTTGTTTTCAAGCTTTTCTGATTGTCTGCCTGTTTGTCTATAAGAAATCTCAAACATTGCCTATGGGTTTTGATTAAATATTGTTTCGGGTTGGATCTTGGACCATAGAAGAGCTTACCACATTTTGAAGATTTTTTTTTTTTTAACTTTCTTTTACATTTGGAGCTGGGGCCTTTTTCTTAACAGGTATTCAATATCATGGAAAAGCAGTCTCTAATCAAAATAATAAGAAATACACCGTCATGGACAAGTTTTGATGTTCCACCTCTATCATGTGTCTCAATTTGGGAGGTATAAATAAATATTTGGCAAGGGTTAGTATTTTTTTGGATGGTATAATAGAGTCACTCCAACAGATTTCATGTATCTGTGAAAGATAGAAGTTACATCAACAAAAATAGACAAAGAAATCATATTTTTTGTTAATAACAAATTAATAACTGATGGTAAACACATAGGTATGTGGTTTTAAAGCCTTCTGTAATTACGATCTGTTGTGTTCATGCAGGAGAAAATAATAATTCTGCATTCTTGTGACAGAAATCTGTCATTTAATTGGCAACTCCAGCAATTTATTGTTACTATTTTGAAAACTTTTGCTCCTTTTTAAGGCTTAACTCTCCTCAGTATAAAAACATTTAGTTTTATTAGCATTACATTCCAAAATACATGATTACAGCACATACACAATGTCTTTATTTACACGCATCTATTGTAAAAGCAATAAAACAGGCACTACAATTAACCTTCAACCTGTTCGCACCCATAGCTGTCACGATAAAGCATCCGCCAGTGAGAAAAAACCCATGGTTTCCTTAATCTATGAGTGAACTATCTCACTAATTCAGAAAAACACAGCATTATTATTTTTCAGCCTTTTTCTGAATGACCCCAGAGTTTCCATGCAGCTTGAATTGATTCAGATGCAACTTTTTATACAGACAAATTGTTTCAAGTGATCCGGTGGAAATACTATAATGTCAAAAATGGCAGATTCAAATGGGCTTCGGGCAGAATTATACTTGTATTATTGATATAAAAACAAGGCTTTGATAATCCAAGTTTAACCAGATAATCATCTCATTTTCACATTCACTATTCTTCAGTACATTTTGACACAGGACTAAATTACAAAGTAACTGACAAATTAACATTCCTGCCAGTTAAATATAGGAAATTTAAGGTGAAACGGTTTACAGTGTATTTTTCTTTTGCTCATTCAATGGAAGTATGGATATATTTACCACATCACTAAGTATTTTTGTCCCAGAATCTAATATAATCTTTTATTTATTCTAGCAGATTAAGACCTTGCTTTCTCATTTTGGGTTGGATAATTGGCCTCCTTAACCAATCATCTGCTCCAGATTACAGTGGCTTTCCACAGGCTCCTCCGGTGAAGCCCCCGTCTAACACGCGGGGCCCCAGTCTCGCGCCTTCGGAGTGAAAGGTGCGTCAGTTATGTGGCTCTAATCAAACAATCTCCTCGGTAAACAAGAGCGTCTGACGCAGGACGACAACTGCACCGGTTTAGCTGCAGGGGGAGGCAGGTGTCTTTCCCCCTCGACCCCCGCCTCGGGTGGAGTGCTGGCCGAAAGGCTATTTTGAAATGGGATATCCCGCCCCTCCCTCTCTCCCTCACCTCCCTCTCTCCCTCACCTCCCTCTCTCCCTCACCCCCTCACCTCCCGCTCTTCTCCCCCTCACGCGCGTGCACCCACAGCTGTTGGGAGCCATGACAGAAGATGACGGATACAGTGGTCGCGGAGGGACACGTGAAGTTTAGGGATGGAAAAAAGGTTGGATTTCTTCAACATTCCCTTAACTCTTTGGTTTTAAAATGTCTTTCAGCTCTTTAGGACCAGCCTCGTGGATCCATTTCACCATTTAATGGCTCTCTGTGAACTTTTCCACAGTGGAAGTCTCGGTGGGTCGTTCTCAGGAAGCCCTCTCCCGTCGCAGGTTTGTGGAAAGAATACAGATATTTTTTTATTCTTTGCTGACTGTTTGAATAATTTAATCACCAGTCCCTCATCATGTCAACGTTAATCACTAACATTCTATGTTTGTGAGTTGCACTGGGTCACACACCTGTGTGGTTGGCATTGCTTGTTTCATGATTTTCTTTTTTTTTGCGTCTTCTTCTTTTCTTTGTTTCCTTATTCTGGGAATAACATGCACTTTGTAACATTTGTTTTGAAATAAAGCTATAGAAATAAGCTTTTACTTACTTACTTTCTTATCTGGTTTTCTAACTTGTCAGTTTGTCACGTGGCTGAGCTCGTTTGCACACCTTAACAACACGGTGATGATTGATCATCGATCGTTGACGTGGGAGTGTGAGGCGGTGATTCATTGATTGACTGCTTGACCGATAATCAAGAGGGGGGCTGACTCGTTGATTTATTTGGTTTTATTGATTTATTGGGTTCTACTGACCAATTGATTGATTGATTGATTGAGTTTGTTGTATTCATTGACAAATCCTCCTTAAGTGTGTAAAACAAACCAAGAGTGCTTCCTGACCCTTCAAATTATTAAAAGTCAGGAGTTGAGCATCATCAGGGTTTTTACGTGAGCTGGGTTTATGGTTAACTAGGTCAATTTCTACATCCCAGATAACAAGTGAATATAACTGAAAAGTCCCCAATTCCTTGCGTTGCACAAGCAATTCCCCTGATTTGAAGTTGTCAAATTAAATGCAAGGTTATGTCCACAATCCTTTTTTGAATAAAAAAAAAAGATCGACCTAGTTAGTAAAACATGAACTATTAAATTATAACACGATTTATACAAGATATATTTCCTTGAGTTGATTCATATGCATTAAATTTGGACTAAATCAGACACATGGTTGCAAAGTTATTGCCCGAAAAACTTGTAGAGATACAGTTCCCACTTGTATTGGAAATGTATAACCAACTTTTTGCAGAATCAATCCAGTTCCTCCTCGCACTAAGGTATATTTTGTAATAAAATTTGAAAAATAATCCATGGAACAGTTTTTGAGTTATTGCGCTAACACAAAGGATCTACGGCGGATGCAGATGACAATCCCATTATATCCCCAACTTTTCAAGGGTATAATTATTGAAATGCCATTCAGCTAAAAAAGAAACTGTGGCCTTGCCTCAGTCTGTCTTAGCCGGCTTAGAAGAGATAGAAGGCAGTGAGCTGATGACAGAGAGAGTCCCGCTGTAGTCTATGTGGAGTAGTGGGGATAATGTGTGTGTGGTATTTATGTCGTGTCTTTCATCATCAGCTGTTTCAGTGGATCAGTTCATTGTTTTAGGGTGTGAAACGACAGCTGTGCCTTGAACAAACTTCTACATACCGCTGAGATTATTAAACCGGACACCGTTGTTATTCCTCTGTTAATCACAAAATTGACTTTTCAATCTGTCAGTCTTTGAAGCCTCTCACTCCATGAGGGTTTCCTTGTGTGTCTGCATCAGACTGCCTGTCGCTGCTGGTGTACAAAGAGAAGAAGAAAGGAAAGGAGAAGGGCAGCGGCCTCAAGGAGCGGCTCTGTGTGACACTAGAGGTAGGTTGAGCTGCAGGAGACCAAAGGCTCGCTGCCTCCCATCTCAAGTACAAGTGACTCACACTGATTGCAAGCCTGTCACAACCACACTTCCTGTTGCTGTCATTAGACAGTAAAAGTTTGATGAAACAATGTGATTGACATATGGATGGTTATGGACTTGAGGTGGGCTAGACTGGATAGGCCAGGTGGTAGCATTATAGCACATAACTACGAGGAACAGGTTCACGATAAACAAGGATACATTCTGAATTTTGAATCCGGAATTTTAGCCCATTCCTCTTCACAGAACTAAATTCTTTTGGGTTTTTAAAAAAAATATTTGGACAGAGTCAAAACAGGTGCAACATTTCTCAGTACACAAGTAAATAACCTTATAGAAAAATGTTACACATGCACATACATATACACAAATAACAGTTAATAGATATTTAAATGTCAACAATTTAAATATTAATTAGTCATTAACGACCCACAATGACTTCCACTCTTCTTTGCAGAACTGCTTTAATGCAGCAACATTGGAAGCTTTGTGATCATTAAAAGCTCTTTCCAGGTTCCACCATATAATTGCAATGGAGTTCACATCCAGACTGATGACCCGACATTCTCTGTCAGAATTTTCTGGTAGAGAGCAGAATTAGTTTTCAATGAAGCAGTAAATGCATCCATCTCAAAATTACACCGCCACCTCCATGCATGACACTAGGTATGTAATGCTGTGTTAGGTGACTGCCAACGGTTACTGGACCCCTCTTTTCCAATCAGCTCAACTTTCGACTCATTTGTAGGAATTTAGTTTCAATTTTTTTGTTCAAATGCGTCTATTTTATTAAAAGATTCTATTATAAAAGAAACAGTCTAAATTCTCTGTGAAAATTGCTCTGCTATTTTAGGGAATCTGTGGTGTGGAACCAGGGCTCGGTTATGACGGGGTATCCTACACATTCTCCATCCTCTGTCTGGCGCACACTCTGGTTCTTGGGTTCAACAGTCGAGAAGCCTTAATGGCCTGGGATGCCCGTGTCCGCTACAGCCTGGGAGAAGGTCAGTGGTTTGACCTTGTCTGGAAGTGATAGACCTTGATCATGGATAAGTTGTGCAGATGACACTGACAGGGGACATTGGTCTACCGACTTAGCCGAAGACTTAGACAAAATTTCAGCAAAATTGTTTTATAATCGGGGTACATACATGAGACAAAAGCAAGACAAAAGTGCCCTTTTTAATTAATCTGAACTAAAATGTAAATTTTGATGTGTTGCCTCATGATTCTGTATTTGTAAGTGGGAAAAAAAATGGCAAATGCTGCAATCTTTCACTGAGTTTTATGAAAATCTATCAAGTGGTTAATGATAATTGATAGGACTTGTACTTATTGGTGAGGCAGAGGGCTTGTGGTGGGAAGTACATGCAGCAGTCAAGTGTGATTATGGATGGTGATGAAATTTACTAACAAGTCAAGAGAGTGTGTGTGAGGGTATGATAGAAGTAATACTTTGGAAGACTGATGAATAAAGCAGATGGGAGAGAAAATGTTTGAAGATATGCGAGTTGTAAATCAGGAAGTTCATAGAGAAAGTGTACGACAGAGTGCAGAGGGAGAGATTTTGGTATTGCATGAAGGAGCCCCTTCTTGTTTGCTATGGTGATGGACAGGCTGACAGATGAGGGCAAACAGGAGTCTCCGTTGACTAATGTTGGAGGTATGCACTGGTGAAAAGAAGACTTAAAGTCAGTAGCATCAAGACACAATACATGTGTGTGAATGAAAGGGAGACAGGTGTAGTGGTGAAGATGCAAGGAGAGGAGGTGGAGAAGGTGCTGGAGTTTAAGTACTTGGGGCCAACTGTTCAGAGCAACAGGGAGTGTTGAAAAGAGGTGAAGAAGGGAGTGCGTTAGGGTGGAATGGTTGGAGAAGAGTGTCAATAGGTTATCTGTGACAGGAGAGTAGCAGCAAGGGTGATGGGAAAGGTTTAGAAGATGGTAGTGAGAGCAGATCTGCTGTTTGGCTTAGAGACGATGGCTCTGACCAAAAGACAAGAAGCAGAGCTGGAGGTGGCAGAGATGAAGAGGTTAAGACTTTGCCCAGAAGGGCAGTTTGTTTTGCAGTATAGTGCGTAGTGAGTTGACATAAAAGAGAAAAAACATGAAATAATAAGAGCTCAGCAGCACTACTTGAATTAGGTAACACAATCATAAAAAATAAAGCAGCAATACTACTATACATTAAAAATGTGCATATAAACATAAATACACAAACACATGCATACACATTCATACACATATGTGCATATACACGTACACATATATGAGTGTTTGTACCTGTTGGTCTTGACTGAGGGGAATCTGAAGCGAATACCAAAGGGAAGGGATTCAAACTCCTGACGAAGAGTGGGTGTTGTCAGACAATATGGAATTTGCCTTCTTCACCAACTGACTGTTGTACAGAACAGAACAGTTGACTGTTGTACAGTCACTATTTTTTACAGTGCATTCTTGGCTCTAATGTTCAGACTGCCAAACCAACAGATGGATTCAATGTAGGGTTTATAATAAAGGGTCATCAGTGATCTGTCAACATGAAACCTGGCGCGTTTCCGCAGACAGAAAAGTCGCTGTTGATCCTTTCTCCAAACGATCTCAGTATTACTCTCAAAAGTGAGATTGTTGTCAATGAGGGAGCCAAGATATTTGTAGCTGACAACAGATTCCACCTCTTTGCCGTGAATAATTGTACATTGGGCAGGAGGAGCATGACTTCTGAATTTAATGCACCTGTTGTTTGTCTTGGATACGTTAAGGTTGAGAAAAGAGTTTTATATCAGTTTAAAAAATTAATCAATCACAGGGCCATGGCTTGACTCATCATCATGGAGGAGCATGACAGTAACTGAATCATCTGCAGACTTCAGGATGTATCTGTTCTCAGATTAGCGCCTACAGTCATCTGTGTACAGGATATTAAGGTGCGGTAAGAGGAAACATCCTTGTGGTGAGCCTGTGGACGAATTCATCATCCCTGAAATGCACCCATTTAACCTCAGCCTCTGAGACCTGTTTGAGAGGAAATTAATGATACAACAAGCCAAATTGGCGTCAACGCCAAAGTTGTTAACAAGCTTATCGACCAAAAGGTGGGGCTGAATAGTGTTGAAGGCTGAAGAGAAGTCAGCAAAGAACAGCATGGCATGAGTTTTTTTAGCCCTAAAGGTGTTAAAGCAGAAGATCGAGCATGGTGGCAGTAGCATCCTGGAACACCCCCACCTCGCCCTTTACGCACCTGAAGCGAATCAAAGAGGCGTTGGGTTATGTCAAGAAGTTCTTGTTTTATCAGTTTCTCAAATGACTTCATAATTAGGGTGTTCAGAGCAACTGGCCCGTATTCATTAGGGGCCTTTGTTTGGTTGTTTTTAGCCGCAAGAACCACTATAGACTGTTTCCATGATTTTGGAACCCTCTGCTGGCTGAGTGACAGCATAAAGATAGAACAAAAAATAGGACCCAGCTGTTCTGCACAACTTGGGAGCAAGCAACACCCTTCGTTATAATTGCCGGGGCTTGTCTTACGTTTACAGCCCTTGAAGGTATTGACCGGAGTGCGCTCATCAAATGTGGCGCTGGTGTAAGTGCTGGTGAGGTTGGTCCTTAGGTTGATCAGTTTCATTGGAATAATCATGAACTTCAAACCTGATATAAAACCTATTGGGCTCTTCAGCCAGTGACTTGTTTTCAAAACCATCCAATACGTCCTTTTTTCTTGGCTGATCTTGCAGACCAGTCATTGCTTTCTACATATCCCAGGCTGAGCCAAGATGGTTGCTGCCACGTTTATCCTCTAGTTTATCTTTGTACATCTGTTTAGTTCTCCTAATTTCTTTTTTCATTAATTTTTGCAGTCTCTTAAACTCAGGGTGATCACCCTGTTTAAAAGCCTACTTATTTTTGTTGTCCTCACAGTGTCCTCACAATAGGAGCTAACAACATCTGTGAGTTCATCAATATCATTGCTGGAGTCAATAAACACATTCCAGTCAGTACAGTCCATGCATCCCTAGAGTCAGCGAGGAATCCTCAGTCCAGTTCCTCACCTGCTGAGTTATCACTTGTCTCCTCTGCGGAGCAGTGCGATACACGGGAAGGAGGTGCATGCAGTTGTGGTCAGCGGTGCTCCGCGTGGGAAGTGGTATGGATTTATAAGCTCACTTGACTGACCTGAAACAGAGGTCCAGGGTCTTAATATGACTTGGCAGGCATGTGACGCACTGATAAAAGTTCCTCAAAGACTTAGTCAAAGTACAGTTGTTAAAACCACCAAGGATAATGACTGGGGCGTTGGGAGAAAGAGACTGAAGTTTCTGTGTCACTTGCAGGATGGTCTCTGCTGCGTCACTCCTATTAGCTTTTGGGTGAATATTAACCACCATAACAAATAACTGCGGGAACTCCCAGGGCAAATACTGGGCACACAGTGACACAGTTAACGGCTTCATGTCCTTAGTACAGGGACTCTCCCTCAACATAACGGTTTGCACCAGCGTTCATTAACGTAGAGGCATTCCCGCCGCCTGGCTTTTTTGCCTTGTTTGGACATCACGATCCATGCGTAGAGGCGCATGGATCCCTGTCCTTCTCCGCTAGCCACGTCTCCGTCACAGCCAGAATGTCGCCGTCTCTGAATTCATGCTTATAGTGTACATGGCTTGAAGTTCTTCCGTTTTTTTTTTGAAGACACTTGGCAGTTATTAGGATGATTGAGGGCAATGGAAAACGAGACAGAAATTCTCTTCCGAACTCCACCTCTCCTTCCCTTCAATCGCAAGTTCCGGTAAGGATCGCTGAAAAATGTCTTTCTTCCACCACGATTGAGGTTAGATGGATCACAGATCAAAGAGGTTAGGTCTGTAGGTGCGTTGCGATGTAGCTGGTTGCACCACTGAAGAACAAACTCTGCTCTACTGGATCTGCATTGTAGGGGTAGTATCATGCCAACTTTTGGCTAGTTGAAACACCTCCCACAGTAACAGCACGGCTGTCGGCTCCATATCTCAGACGTATCAAAAGACCATATCAACGCATACCTTACAAACAAACGTGACAATTTAATTGAGCATTTCATGCAGTGCTGGATAACAGATAAAAGCGATTAAAATGAGTTCAACGCAATAGAGAAACAACTAGTTAGCCGGTCGCTGCACGAGTATGCGCCCTACTCCAGGTCTGAAGCCTGACATGATACTATATAAGGTTTATATAGTTAATAATATACATAATGATACATATTTAATCTTTCTATATTATGGTATCATCCCATACTCACCTGGCAGGGGAGAGATCATTATGAAGAAGGTGGTGCACTCAGGATGACAAGATGATATAAGATAATTTAGATGAGTTACATTATAAATGTTTTTATATTCTTATATTTTTTCTTGGGATGGGCAGGAGGTAGCATGGTCTACCCCTAATCGGAAGGTTGCCAGTTGTGATCCCTAGTCTGCTTCTGCACTCTATGTGTCACATAGTCCTTGAGCAAGACCCTAAACCCCAATTGGCTCCCCCAGTGATTCACAGGGGGAGCCCACTGCTCCTCTGTAATAATAATTATAATAATAATTGATACTTAATTCACCCCGAGGGAAATTCTTTCTCAAATGAATAGCCTGCATTTTAGTGCCCCCCCTCCTCTAGTTATCATTTAGAGCTTTCCTATGGACATGAAGAAGTCGGCAATAAAGGAAGTCTTTGAGCTGATTATGCACTGCCAGCCAACAGCCTGGAGAATATTAAATGTAAGCATTTTATCTATTGTTAAGAAAATTTCAATTCAGTTCATACTGCATCTTTGAATACCTTCAATGCTGATTTAAGCTTAACTCCACAGCCAGTTTGCAACTTAACTTTTTTGTGCAGGACTAATCAATTCTGTCAGTCCTAAATACATTTCTTTAAATGTTTTGGAACACACTGTTCATCCACCTCTTTCCAAAATACAATCTACGTGATATTTTCAAGGCTCCATCCCACCTCTGAATCATATTATCTATAAGTAGTCTGGATGTCATAATTTTGTCTCCTTTTGAACACTCCCAACACAAACTTTAATTTTGCTGAGATTAAAAGCTAATTGTAGAAAATATTTTTCCAGTTTAGCAGCAGCGACTCTTCTTTTCAAACCTACTGACTGGGTACATTAAAAATGCAGCACGGAAAATATATTACCTTTCTTAAATAAATCACATTATTTTCTTTCTTTCAAGTTCTTTTTATATTTTATATGTACATTCATGTCTCCACTCTGACTGGACGCCCCAATCCTACTATTTAAAAATTTGAATAGATTTCTCCTGTGAAAATGCAGAGCCATCCATGTTGTAAATATAGTAAATACGCCAATGCCAGCCTGAAAAATATGGTGTACCTCTTTGTCAAGTGATCATGAGGATCAACTCCAACTGAGGTTTTAATCTTTATATTTAATTAATTGTTTCTGCTATTATGGTCTGATTACAATTTCTCTGCATTCTGTTGTTTTTTAAATGATGCTTTATGGTTTTTAAAGCCAATTCTTACAGGTGAGCATATGATGACATACTTATACATTCACATTTACATGTATGTATATATATTTATAATTGTAATTGTTGGACAAATTTTTGTCTTTCATGTGAATGTATCATTTAATTTTTTTAAAGCTTGCCGTGAAGCCTGTATATGTATATTATATACTACATTTGTGTATGAGTGATTATTATTAGTATTCATGTGTACAGTAAAAGTAAAATGCACAGTTTAATTGTTATGTTCCAGCCCATTTGCTGTGGGAATGATGGGATTTATGGTCAATTATATATTTCAAATTTCTTTCAGTAAGTTTGTATTTGAGGTTAGATAATAACCTGCAATGACCACAAACTTAATTCTTCAAACGTCTCTCCTCTCAGTCATCATCGTAATCTCACTTTCACTCCTTCAGTCCACAGATTCAGCGTCAACATTGAGCCAGGCACTAAACTGGAAATCGGCCCAGCCTCCCTCCACCTGTGCAACGACATCTTGGTCCTAACCCGAGGTGTTCCTCCTGGTGTTATCGGCCATTGGAAGTTGTCGTCGTTACGCAGATATGGTGCAGTGCCACAAGGATTTGTGTTTGAAGGAGGGACTCGCTGTGGATGCTGTAAGTAAACTAGATGTTTTTCTGCTGTGTTAATTTAGACACTGCAGCGTACAGCCAGAAAGGGCAACACTTAATATAATGTCATAAACTGACTTTGGTTCCTTATAGTCAAAGAGGTTCTCGATGTGCTCATATTGTATACCAAAATTCAACAAGCAGACAGTCAGAAATCCATCCTATGTCCTATGAGCGTGACTCGGGGGAAGATTTTGAGCTGTTCAGGTGGAAGATCTGCCATGTGTTGTTCTTCTAATGTTTGTCGTAGTCTGCGGAATGACCGATTTGAAACGTGTCTCCCTTCCCAAGATCCCCAGACCTGCTTACTTGAATGCTCCTTCTATCAGGTTGGGGCCCCGTTGTTTGACCTGTTCATGGTGGTGTCGAGTGAGAAACACGGAGATGTGGCTACCTTGGGCAGGACTATACGGTTCTCTTCGATCATTGCAGGGCAGTAATGTCCCCCCCATGCATATTAGATCATCCTCCAAAGTGGTGCATAATTTCCATTTGTTGATTTGGACTGGGATGTTACCCATATTGAAGCCTATTTCAACTTGCCTTCGTCTTGGGCTGTTTTGAAGTAGGTGACAGCGCCTATGGCTTTCGTTTATGCGTCTGAGAATATGCACAATTGCGTTTATGTTGCTTTGGTGAGGGATGTAGTTGTGTGTGTTCGTTGGATTTGGAGCCTTTCCAGCTCTTGGAGTGAGCTTCTCTAGGCTTCCCACCTGACCCGTCTTCCGGGAGGATGTTGACAGTGGAGAGGCTACCACGTCAGGTTCAAGGCTTACTTGCTGTGGCCGCAGAAAAGGTGAACGTATCAGCCTTGATCTCCCGGAGCAGCCATATGCTACATCGAGTCCTACGTACTTGAATGTTGGGTAGATTTCTAGCCGTTCAGATGGAAGGTCTGCTATACATTGTTCTTCCATTTTCCTCATACCCTGCGGCAGGTTATACATTTCTGAATGACCAAGTTACCAAGAGTGCCTCCTAAGATCCACAGACCTACCGACAAATTGCTCCTTCTGTCAGGTGGTGGCCCTGTTGTTCCACCTGGGTAATTTCGGCAAGAGTTTAAGTGACCTAGTGGCTCGCGGGAAATCAATGGGACGGCATCATAAACTTACTTTCATTCCTGAGAGTCAAAAGTTTCTGCTATGCTCACATTTTACACCAATATTCAACAACCACACAGTCAGAAATCCATCACTGGAAGCAACCATGGCACGTATCATTTAACATAAGCACTGTCCCTCATGATGTGTTCATTCCATCTCGTAAAGTAAACAAAGGCAGACAGATAAACCCCACTTACATTAAATCATTTTGTTGATGATGAAAATGTTTTTCCTTGTGTTAAAAAAAAGGAAGCTTTAGTACAACATCATAGTGATAACAATCATTGTGCATAGCCAAAATGGTTGAAAATGCTGCAGTAAGCATGCCAGACAAGCAGTTGGTAGTATATCTTTTAAAAACGAAAAAAAAGATGAAAACATGAAAACATGACGGTCCCACATTGTTTTTGAAGTGGTTCTGTTTGTGGCTATCCGGCTGAGAATGTAATATCCAGGCTTTGAGAGGGACCATTTCATCACAGTTTTCACAAGAACTGCATTTTGCTTAGTCACACACCAAGAGTAAAAGTGGAATTTCAAAAGATTACATTGTGCTACGTTTTTGCTGTTTTTGTTTTGTGAAAATGTTCATTCAATGAACACTGGGGACGGATTAGCTATTACATTAAAACAGCGGGGACAGTTCTAGTGATAGGAGACCGAAACATTGATATTTTACACATTAACTAGAAACCCATTGATTTTTTTGGCTTTTATGTAATGTTTTATAATGTTGTGGGTAGTTAGCATTGTGCATTGTAGTGCTCAGGAGGAACTACAGGGAACTTGTTTCACAGCTGCTGCAGGGAGAATTATCTCCTCACGGTCATTTTCCTCGAGACAGGCATTAGTGTTGAGAGAATGATTCTGTGTGAGTGTGTGTGTGTGTGTGTGGGTAACCAACAGTCTTATGGCTCCTACAGGAATAGCCATGAGGTCCATAGGCTCTTGTTTCAGTGCTCTGATGGGCACTGTCTATAAATACTAGCCTGCCCTGTAGTGGTCATTCTGCCAATCGAATAACGCCTGCTGGCTGGACTCCCAATCACATTTTTCTTATTCACTTCCATCTATATATTACCCAGAAGCCACTCGAGCAGTACCAAGAGGCCGCTTTGGCTGAAGAAACAGAGAGTGAGTCGTGAGGGTCAAATCAGCAAGTGACATTCCTTGCATGACTGTAAGGTAAAGCAGAGTGTTAGTTTACATTTTTACATGTTTCTTTGTATGTGGTGAAGAAATTTGACAAATACCAGTGATTAGTTGTTATTTAATGTTGTCTGGTTCCACCCAATGAAGACTCACTGTAGGACATTTGCATAGGACATAAATGCAGTGCAACACGGTCACATATTCATGCCAAAATCTGTCCTGGGGAATTAAGTTGAAGCAAGTGTATTTAGCATCGTTCATTCATTCATTATCCATAACTGCTTATCCTGTTCAGGGTCGCGGGGGCTGGAGCCTATCCTAGCTGACATTGGGCGAGAAGCAGGGTCCCCCACTTGACAAGCTGCCAGTTCATATAGGGCCAACATATAGTCAACCATTGACACTCACATTCACACCTACGGACAGTTTAGAGTCCCCAATTCACCAATATTTATTGTGTTTGGAGCTTGGGTGGAAGCCAGAGAACGTGAAGCGCACCAATGCAAACAGCGAGAACATGCACAGATTACAAACCACAAATCTGATCTGAGCAAACCATTGGAATGGAACAACAGAGCTTGTGATGTTATTGCAGCCAAAGTAATGAAAAACCATCCGCTACTCCATCAACCATTTTTTCGGTAACATAAGCTGAGGAAATTATACCGCTTACATGTCTTATGTTATGGACAGCATTTGGTATTTCGCTTCTTGGCATCACTTTGCTGTTTTCCTTTGAACAAACTTTTAAGCACACCAATGTCTCACACACCTGCCGTCTGAAACAGAAAGCAATACCAATTTACAAAAGGAAAACTGCAGCAGCCCAGATTCCACACCAAATGATTTTGTTTCTGGTCTGATTGGTCGGTAATACATGTTTTTCACGGCAGGGAAAGCAGTGCTTTAACAGAAAACATTTAGATGTCCTCGTTTCATTTAGCTGCTTTAGAATCAGGCCCCACATGTTATACTCAATGTTACGGCTCGCTAGGAAAGTTCCTAAACCGTCGTTGATGTTATTAGAGTTTTTGCCATGTTGTTGTTATTTGCTTTTACTTTTTAAAGGAAAACAAAACTGCCTGCTGTGAAAAATATCAAGGATGTTTTTAAAAGCGTCTACTCTCAACCTTTTGATATGCCATTTCGTTCCCAACTGATTGTGGACCTTGATGAAGCAGTTTTTGTCCTCCTAAATCTTTGTAAAGGTGAATAAATTAGCCCAAAACATTGGAATATGTAGTTCCCAGCACACTCATGGGTTCAAGTAATAACCAACCCCTGCAAAGAAAATCTTTTGAATTCGAGAGAGCATGATAACTTATTCAATAACACACAGCACAGCGGCGGAGAAATGTGCTTTAAAAAGACTATCATACCATGATTATTGCAAAGATGTGCAACTGGCCAAGAAGAATTGTAATAGTTGAGATGAATACTTTTTTATTATTTTGCCCTTTTGGAACACTGTACGCTGAATCGATACCTTTTGAAGTAACTTGTCTACCCTCTGAGTTCCTGATTTCCCCGGAGGCCTCACTGCCCAAGCAAATCAGTAAGTTGGTCTCCCAGTCATCTAATGCTGCTGTATAAAAATATTTTACCCTTGAATGCCACACTGCTCTCTGCTGCAGCTGCACTTTTAAAGTCAGCTGTGCCTCAGACGATCTGAGTCTTTGATACAGAGATTACGAGTACAGGACTGTGAAAGTATTTTGACTGCCTCCCACACATGCACAGCCAACAAACTAGTCCTCTGGGATAGTGGGCATTCATGTTTGCTAACTCCTCTACTAGCTAGTAATAAGTTGAACTTGGATCTTGATGGATGACATGTTGTAGCAACGGGGATGAGTTCGGCTCTACAGCTGGTTACAGCTGGTATGATAATGTTTTCTGTAATTGAAGATGTTTGAAGCAGAAATTGCGTTTTGGACAGATACTTCCTGGCTGGTCTACAGTAGGTCATGTTAGCCTTTTCACAAACACAGACTTACACACTCACACATACATTGGGATTTTTCAGTTGAGTTTAGATGGCTGGCAAAATCTTGTGATCTAAATTTGGGATGCACCAATACCACTTCTTTTAAGACCGAGTACATTTGAGTATCCAATCCATGTAACAGAGATGAGTATTTAATAATAAGTAATACCAAAATAATGCAGTTTAATGCAAAAATATTTGAATTGTTGCCATAAAATGGTAGAATTGCTGTAATGTAGTATCATTGTCATATAATGGTATAATTTCTGTAAAGTGGTATTGTGGCAATACGTTTCATCATTTCTATAAAGTGGTATCATTGATTTGGTATCATTGATTATTTGAGATTTGATCCAAATGTAAAGTGCATTATAAATTAAATGTATTATTATTATTATTATTATTATTATTATAGTTTATTATATTAATATCATTGCCATGAAGTGGTACCATTGGTCTCAGTTGTTATGATTGCCTCAGAGCTATATTGTTGCCGAAAAGTGACATTATTGCTGTTTGTGTTTTTAGTTACTGTTTGGTAAAATCATTGGTGAAGTGGTATTATTGCCATGAAATTATATAAAATTGCCATAAATAGGTAATTTGCTGGAAAATGGTATCATTGCTGTGAACTAGAATTTAAGGGCCTGATTTACTAAAGATTTGCATAGAGTAGAAACTCATGCAAACATGATAGTACCCGCAAACAAATGAGCAAGCTGATCTACTTACGGTGCTCACTGAGGATTGTGTCTAACAAACGTGAAAAATAGCACACTCTGTCCATTTATTACATTTGCCTCAATGAAGATGCAACATCAGGCGTTTCTACAAGAGTTTACAAAATACTGGGTGAATAGATGCAAATAGGTTGATTGAGCGCACTGGAAAAATTGTGCTGCTTGTGATTTTATCTGTATTAAATATGTTTGAGGAAGGTGCTTATCGGCACAGCATTGCACACAGACACAGTTTGGCATATTGAAAAGTCATTTCTGTAGTTCGGACCTCATTGAAGGAGCATTATTATACGGCCCAGAAAAAGTGAGCCAGATTGTAGTTGTCTGCTACAAGTTTCACAACATTGCCAAACATCATGGGTTGGAGCATCAAGCCATGAATGTGGAGGAGGAGAATAACCACTGGCCACATGTGATGCTGTGGCGTGTGTCAGCCTCCCTCTCCCTTCCCTGGCTGCTACATTTTAGGGATGGCTTGGATTGAGAAACCCCACCACTGCCTGTACCCCATCTTCCATCCCTCTTGTCCGGGCGCTGATGGCCATCGTCTGACCTGATCCAGACCTGACCTGGTGCCTGGTGGTCCCTCTGTGGCATTGTACAGCTCTAGCCTCCTGCGCGTTGGATGAATCCATCTTCAAGAGCTGCAGACAGATTTTTATGTTGCTGCGGCAACTCCCTATCAATGTTTTCATAAACTGGTTGGGGTAAATATGGTTAATAAATAAAATATATCCATGAAAAATATGTGCATCTTATTGTGTGCCTCTGCTAATCTTGCATAGGTCATTGGTTAACCTGTTTTATTAACCAATGATTTATTATCAGCTATTTTTCTTTTGTTTTTCTTCTTACATCTTGTTATCATCTCTTGAGTTCATCTGTCATTCTTCTTGTTTTACCCACAGCATTGACTTTCTCACAGATACTCTCCCATATCCCGTTTCTTTCAGCAATATTCAGATTATTTTTGCTGTTGTTCAACAACATGTTTATTTGCCTCTTCCACTTACTCATCCAATTCCATAGCATTAAATTTGTTTTTGCACTTGCGTTCACCCTGCTCTGTGTCTAAGGTCTCCAAGGCAGAAACCGGTAACACACGCAAAGCTCCTTTAAATACTACAACCTCCACCATGTGTACATATATCTACATTCATGCAATTATTCTTTGTAGATCACTCTCAAACCACAAACAAACCAGTTGTGCAATCTGTTATTAGGGAACTTAATAAATCAGGCCCTTAGTCTGTAAAGTGGTATAGATGCTGTAAAGTGGTACTGTTGCCATGATATTGTATCGCTACTGTATAACGGTATCATTGTTGGACAGATGTATAATTGTCATTAAGTGGTGTCTTTACTGTAAAGTGAATCATGCCGCAAAGTGGTACCATCGAGGTGAATTATACAGCATTTGGTATCATTGCTGTATAGTTGTATATATACCTTAATGTGGTATCATTGCTGTATAGTTGTATATATGCCGTAATGTGGTATCATTGCTGTATAGTTGTATATATACCGTAATGTGGTATCATTGCTGTATAGTTGTATATATACCGTAATGTGGTATCATTGCCGGAAACTGTAATCAATGCTTTAAAGTGGTATCAGAGCCTTAATGCTGTTGTTGTTGTTGCCGAAAAGTGCTACCTTTAAAATAAGTGTTTTTGTGTATGTCATCCCTTTAAAATGGTATTGTTGCAATTAAGAAATTTCAGGTTGCGTAGTACTGAAGTATTTTGCTGGGTATGAGTACAAGAACACCCATTCAGTATCAATCGATACCAGCACCGGTATCTGTGCATAATAATCAAAATACATGCAATACTCTTTCTGCAATCTATCTAAACGTTATTAAGCACTTTTACCAAACAGTGCGTCCAAATTCCCTTCCATTTAGATCCCAAATATTTCTTGAAGTTAACGGTAACTTCGTCTACTCTGACATCATTAGCATTAATGTGTGAATAACCCATAGAGGTCAAAATGTCTCTGACTCTCAACATATTATTAGAGGTGTTGAAACCCCTTGGATTACAGGCAAACCTTTAACCTGTTTATAGTTTGCATAAGTTATTATAACAAGAACATATGAACTTCTGCTTAGAGGATGGAGCATCTTACATTGATTGGCCATAACATCATAACCACTGACAGGTGAAGTCAGAAAGAAAACATTTATAATCTCATTACAATGACATCTGTCTCTAGGTTGTATATAGGCATCAATTGAATGTTTTTCCTGATGTTGGGCTGAAACCAGGAAAATGGCCAAGTGTAAGGATCTGAGCGACTTTGATTAGGGCCAATTTGTGAAGGTTAGATGACTGGGTCAGTGCATCTCTAGAACTGTGGGTCTCGCTTGATGTTCCGGGTCTGCAAGGGTTAGCACCTACCAAAGTGGTCTGAGAAAAGGACAATTGGTGAACAAGTGACATGGTCATGGCACTCAGTTGATCTGCAGCTGAAGATAATCTGATAAAATTCCAATTAATATATCTACTGACTTAAAGGAGAAACTTTAATTATGCAATATAAAGAATGACATGGTGCTCTGAAAGCATGCTGTAACAGCCTAGAACAAATAGTTACAGTAAGTTAAAGGTTGAGAAATTGATTTAAGAAAGTAAAATATAGGATTCTAGTTAATTTGAATAATCAAGGTATTCAAATGTTTAGCACTTTATTTGAAACTGTCAAATGAATAGATTAGTTTTATTCAAAAACAAGACAAAAAAGGTTCACTCCTCCCCAAAGGCTCAATTTTTTCAATTTAGTCACTGTTCCTAAGAGCTACGGTCCCAAGATTGTTAGTATCTCATTATATGACACACAAACCAATGAAAACCTACCCTGAGAGTTTGGGATGACATTGGTATCATGATTAGTTCTTCAATGAAACAGCAGGAGTTATAAATATAAATTTCCTTTACCAACTTTATTTACAGTAATAAACTGAAACGTATTTTCCATCCTTGGGCAGTAGCTTTTAAGAGATTTACATTCAGATTAAACAAACAGTTACACATTAGACCTCAAAATCAAAATTCAGTCACCAACCTTCTCTTTTGTCACATTCTGGTTTTGGTTTTTCAACAGGATAGACTGATGTATGTTCTAAATTACATTTGAAACAAAGCAGCAGAGTGGATGACTTGATGCTAGTCAAGGAGAAATCCACTGTTTCCTTTTTTTTATTAAAGGCAATCTTAGTTCCTAGTTTTGCTTTTCTTGTTTTTTTTAAAGACCCCCACATCTGTGAGGAGAATGGGGGTTGAATGAAGAAGCAGTTCCCGTTGTTAACTGCTGCCTTAAAGAATGGACTTAAAACCTTTATTACAGCCTTTTTCTTACCTTGGCTTTCCTCTGCTTCTCATTACTTTTCTCCACAATACTTTTGAGAATCATCCAATTTACATGTTAATCTCTCCTTCATGGATATTCATCTTTGTCTCTCCAGGGGCTGGTGTTTTCTTCTTGTCCTGCTCAGAAGGAGAGCAGATCAGTTTCCTGTTTGACTGCATTGTGAGGGGCATCACTCCCAGCAGGGCCCCTCATGGCCTGCAACCAGCCCTGCCAGGTGAACATGCACGGGTCCAGCCATATACAAGCTTAATACCAAAAAGTGCATGCAGAATATGCCCAGAAGCAAAAATATTTACAATATATGAAGAAATCTTGGCCCTAAATAGTATTATGTTTGATTGTATCTGTAAAAGAGAGCCACCTTTTGGAACCAAAATAATCCCATTGCTATGTGACTGTGTGACTCCCATTATAAATGTTTACTGCCTGTTTAGTGTTCATGTTTAGCATTTGTGTCACGAGAACATGCCAGCAGAAACGCCACATGCTTAAAGCCTCCAGGGGCCACACTGTGGATTAGGGGGTCCTGCCTTTGTGCGTGACCTGTGTGTTATTGTTACGTACTGCTAATTTCACAGGAATTTCAAACACCACAAAAAAAGAGACAAGGGGCTTAGTGACAGTTGGAAACATTTCCACAGGAAACATTCCAATCATCTGACAACTCTGTCATGCCTCTGAGTAGAAGTACTCTAAGAAAACGTCCACCTCCACTTTGACTGGATTCTATGCTTAAATGTTAGTAGATTATTAATAATAATGCAATAACATAATATATACATGGAGACGGGGCATTCTGCTGCCTGAGGAGCAGTTTTTAGTTATAAGATGTGTATTTTCATATTGTGCTTCATTCCCTTGAGTGCCGCTGAGGCCAGAGTACACGCATTATTTATTCAAGAAGAAGTAAAGTTACTTCTGTGAAAAGACTGGTAAAAGAAGAGATATTGATTCAGCTTTTTTATTCAAGAAAAAGTAACGATGTACAGACTCTAAAATGCAGTCAAAGTATAAAATTAAAACTTTTCTACTGAATGTTTTGTGCAAACACAACTCAACCTCTTGCAAAAGAAATAGGATACTAACCCAAGGAAATAGGAGTATTCCAATTCTTACTTCTTTCATCTACAGACATAGTGTATTTAGTGAGGATGATCATTATATTGAGTGCAAATTTAGACAAAAATAGTATAATACACATAAAAGAGTTCTATTTGAATGTCTAAATTTGGGATGGGTCCCTCTTCCTCTACATAGGCTTGATGAAATCACACTAAAATGGTAACTGAACACATGAATGAAAGCCATGTCACACTTTATGGCTTTAATCTTGCTTTTCTGTCGTGTGTGGTGTCTACTGATGGACACAACAAGAGATTGTATTTTTTTTATTGTCCCTTCTTTTAGGTCAAGATCAGTCTTGATGTCAGGAAAGCACAGATTGTTGCAAAACAAATATTATGTACTAAAGCAAGGAGCCTGTTTGACCTATGATATTTGTGTTAAAGGAGTGGGTGTGACATTATACACAACATGCCGTGTGTTGCTGTAGAGATGGAGAGAGTTGAGTGAAATTGATGGGGAACATGAGCAAAAGATTTTGCATTCAGTTTAAAAAAATGTAAAACGGTAACTTCCTCCTCCTTCAACCTTTATCCGTGTCAGCCGACCCGTGTCAGATTGAGGCCCACTTCCACCCCGCGACATTCAGCACAGTGAAGCAGCTATAATTAGGGCGGATAAGCAACGTTAGCAAATGTTAGCTGTCACCTCATATAGCATTGTGAGAAAACTTGGCATGTGCACGTTAGCTGCTGAAGTCCACAGGTCGAGATCCAGAGGTTAGGTCGTTAACACTAATAAACACAAACACCCTGACCCTCTGTGTTATGCATGTGCTGGAGTCCGGACGTACGATACGTATATATAGCAGGCATTGAGTGTGTAATTGCCTAAAACCTGCTCTGAGATGCGTTAAATTTGCAGCGTTAATAGTTGGAGACACACTCCTACACAGAACATGCTCCACAAATCCAACAGGAAGACTCTTAGAGATTATCGCATTAAAACTTGCAATTTAAAAAAACAAATTACGATTATAACTGTTATCTAACCTTGTTTGTGAGATTTAAATTTCTAAAAAACAATTTAGTCCTTTTTGGGGATTGAAAGTCGGTTGAAAAAGTTCTGTTAATGAAATAGCATTAAATCTGGGGAGGAAGGGGCTACTCTGTCAGCCAGCAGATGGACAGAGAAAATGTTTTTTATTCCACTGTATCCATTAACTTGTTTCATGCATCTCTTCATGGTTAACTCACTCTAAGGGTCTTATGTTTCTGTGCTCATCTTTTGATTCTCCTTGAACTCAAGATCCCAATGCTGACCCGTTGTCAGTAGAGAAACGAATCAACCAGGAAGCGTCAGAGTTAGAGAAAAGACTGAGCATGTTGTCTCAGTGCAGCCTCGCCAGTAGCACAGGTACAGTATATTTTCCTGTGGACATCACAAACACGTAACTGATGAGCACTAGGTAAAGTATCAGATAGATTTTATACATAATCTTACATTCAGACGTTGATATAGGTGTGAACGCACCCTTACATACTGGTCGGTCCGCTGTCCTAACAAAGGTTTAATCACAAACCTATATTTATCCATATAGTCCATTCTGGAAGAGTTAGTGTCATAATAAAATGTGTGATAAGTCCCCGTGACTCACTTTTACTGACTACCTCAAAAACTTGAAAAAAACATAAAGATATATGCAGCATTTGTGCAAAAGTACCCGCAAAAGACAGTTTATATAATTATTGAGTAAGTGTTGTTGCTGTTAAAGATGATAATTTTTTTTTGTGTGCGTGATTTTAGCATGGTTAATAAAGCACTTCATCAGGCTCTAATATCTCTATGCATCCCTTCAGCTTCCTCTTCCAGTTGCAGCACATCTGTTGCCGGTGACGACCAGACCAGCATTTCCAGCTCCTCCTCCAATCAGTCAGATAAAAGCTATGGAAGCAGAGTTCCATTTTGGGTGGAGCCCTCTTCTAGGTCGCATATCTCCAACGAAAGCCTGGCAGGCTCCTCCACACTGAAGGCTTTGGCCAGCTCTGATGACAGGCTTTATGCTGCTGTGACGGGAAACCCTCGGACATCTTTGTCCTCTGCCCAGCTCCATCCTCGTGGCCTCAGTGACAGCGGACGGCAGACCTCATTAGACAGTGGCATTGGGATAGCAACGGGCAGCCAGTCCTCTTATTCAGGGAGCTTTTCCTCGTGCACTGAGAGTCTGGACAGTCAGGGAAGAGGGAGAGGGGAGGAGTTTGGATCTGCGGCCAGCTTACTCGCTCCTCCGTCTTCACCTCTCTCAGTTCCTCCCTCCAGCCCTCCTCCTCCTCCTCTTCAGTATACACTCCTGTTCAATCCAAACCACCAAGAGCACAGTTCATCTACCTCTGCCGCCTGCACTCCCTGTGCCTCCAGATCTAGCTCTAGTGCTTCCCAAAGGCACAGCGAGGATTATCAAATCCCCAGCCAATTCAGACTGCGTTATGACACCCCCAGAAGTCTGTTCCCAATCCCGTGTACAAGTGAACCCTCTCTCCGAGGAGGCCCACCTGGGCTGGGCAGGGACAGCAGGAGCAGTGCAGATGGAGGGGGTAGTCAGGGCCAAAGGTCAAGCAAAGGCCCCAAAGTATCTGGGACTCAGTGTCTGCCCATGATGCAACTCTCACACACCAGGGGCAGTGAGAAGTTGCCCTCTGGGGATGCTGAGATAGGCTCCACGGGAAGACAGCTGCAGGTACCAGAAGGCTCGGTTTGTGAAGAAACACAGGTAACAGTGGTCTGCCACTCTTTTTCAACAATGAACTAATCAACCCATCACACATCATATAGCCTATGACTCGATAAATAAAGTATTATGCTTTTGTTACAAAGGCTGAATTCGTTGGACTAGAGAACATCTGGTTTCCTACTATCCCTGTATAATACACTTCAAAATGAAAACAGGTTTTTATCATTATGTAATTGATGCTTGGAGAATTGATCAGTCCACGAGTTTTCTCTGGGAGTTTGGTTACTTTCCTAACATTTGCATTAAGTATGAACTGTTAATGAAGTGGAGGAAATTGTTTGCAAATCATCATGCTAATCACTTTTACCAGCTCTTTGGTTTCCCCCACATACGCTAATCTATATTTAATGTTTCTGTTTCATTTATTAAGCCATAAGGGTATGCTATTTATCCCAATGCTCATAAATGAGATATTATACAGCTATGCCTTTTGCTAATCGTCTAGAGCTCCTGAGCTCCTGGATTGAAATATGGTGCGGATGTTGAGGGATTTGGAAATGGGGAGGTGGAGTACGAGTGATATTGCAGAGGGTACCCTCAAATGTGCAGTAGTGTTTGAGTTGAGGCGCCTCATTGAGACACTTGTCAATATTGATGACACAAAGTATCTGGTTCTGCTCTAGCAGAGTAACAAATTTCAGCCCTGCCTCATTTTCCTAATGTAATAGATTTTCGAAAACTTCTGGGGATGTTTGGTGCACTTGTATCATAGTATCTATAGGAGGAGTTTAATGACGCTCTGCACATTTTGTTCCAGTTTTTCATACAAATGTTTAATTATAAAGTTAAAAATGGGTCCTAGGACATTCCCCCAAAAAACAGACAACATACTCATCAGTACTTGATATTTCATCCACATGTGTGGTTGATGCCAGACTGGTAAGTCCACTTTTAGATACACACCGATCAGCCATATCATCATAATAAGTAAATATATAATAAGGGGAAGTCTGAGTTACATTATATTAGGTTACAATGGCACCTGTCTGTGAGTGGGAGATATCAGGCAGCCAGTTTACATTGCCCTCGAAGTCGATTTGTTGGAAGAGGGAAAAAAATGGTAAGAGTAGGGATTTGACAAGGATCAAATTGTGATGGCTAGACAGCTGAGTCAGAGCATCTCCAGAGCTGCAGGCGTTGTTGGTTGTTCTGGGTTTGCCGTGTTTAGTACCTTACCAAAGTGGTCTGAGGAAGGACAACTGTTGAAGTAGCGACAAGCTCATGAGCTCTCAAAGATATTTTATGCTTGAAGGGGTCGAAGGGTTCACCCATGTTATCTGAACCAACAAACGAGCTACTACTTCCTTAGACTAAAGAAAGACAACCATCAAATTTTGACCCCTGCTAAAGTCACTCAGATTCTTTTAATTGGACCCACCCATAAAGATTCACATGTCAGTGTTTATAATGTTATTAGTGATCATTTCATCTAAACCATCCAAGTCCTTCGTTTAAAAATCAACACCGAACACAAAGTTCAGCTGAGGGTGATGGAAAGATTGTTACATTTTACTGGACAGACAGACAAGATGTTTACCCGATGATGTCACCACATGAAAATTGAAGAGCTGACCGTAGTAGGATTTATCCTCTGGGCACCATCGATATGCGTGTCACATTCAATAGTAAACCATATGGTTATTGTTAAGAAAGTGAATATGGAAGACAAACATTGCTTTCCCTTGAGCTCCACTGCTTCTGCACGCCAGTGGCTACGATACACCAAGACAGGTATCACTCTGAAAATTTAAAATACTCAAATCCCTTATCAGAAGTTAGAATTTCAATCTAATAATACAGCCACACAACTAAATTCAATCCGTAGCTCAAATCCCATTTGGAGACTTAGATTTAGACACGAACTGACTGAGCGGAACATGAGTAATGCCTACGCTGCAACGCAGTGGACCTAGATCCAGAGGGTGGTTGGTAAATAACACCTTACTCTCAAAGAGTATGGCTGGTGCAGATATTACGGCTTTAGATGGATTTTTTTAGTTGATAATGAATGAGATAATGACCATAGGTTAGAGTGGTGTTCGATCATCCACTCATTAAGTGTCCTTAGTGAGACTTGGTGAGGATAATCTCTAAATGTGGTTCTCCTCTTTCTGGCCCCTGTAATTAACTTTAGCTCTTGTATTATTACATAATTTTGCAGGGATACCAATGATCCTCTCTGCCTCTGGCTGCCTCTGTAATTCTGATTTAGACTAATCAATGGCTTTAAGGCACATGCAGCGGCTGGAAACAAAGCTGAGAAAAGGAAACTCCTCCAAGAGATGATGCTCTTGTTCGGCTGATAACTGGATGAGATTGTAGTAATAATAATAATAATAATAACACATTTAATTTATAACGCGCTTTACATTTGGATCAAATCTCAAAGTGCTACACGGTAAAAGAATTTGTGGCGAGGAAGTGTTTTACCCAAGGAGCAGTGCATTAGATTTGGTGGTGATCCCGATCATGATCTGGATCCAGAATTTTTAAAGCAATCTTTATCATTGCCCAACACAGGCAGTTGCCAGTCTTTTGCATCAAACTCTATGGATAATGCCATGAAGACATCCTAGCACACAGAAACATTTAATCCAGATCCAAATAATATTCCAGATCTGATGATCTAGATTAATCTATGGGCCTCTTAAAAAAAAACATTACTGAGCACTGACACTTGCTTGCAGTTGAAACAGCTGATTCAGTTAGATGTCATATATAAACTAAAATTAAATGTTAAGTTATGTCCACAGTATTTTCAGTAAAAAAAAGCTCCCGAACTGAGTGAGATATCAACCATAAAATTAAAATCTAATATTAACACGAACGATCTTGAATTAATTCATATGCACCAAATTTGGGGCTAAATCAGATCAATGGTTGAGAAATTATGGCCCAAAATCTTTATTTACCACATAACTCTGCACATACTACAACATGGTGAAATTGCTTTTGACTCATGCCTGAGGGAACAGTCGGCAGCCACTTTGAAGTGCCTGGGAAATGTAAGGTGCATTATAAATTAAATGTATTATTATTATTATTATTAAGCTAGAGTGTCAGGGTCTAGCTGAAGGAGCCTATGACAAGTAGACCCTGGTGGGACTTGAACTGGGTATCTTCCAATCAGGAGACGGCTGCTCTATCCACTGAGCTACAGCTGCTCAGTTACAGGGTAAAGCTCCCACTAATAACAGAAATATAAAACTGACCTTTCCCAAAGTCAAACCTGTTCTTCCTTCCACTAAAGTCTTTAACGGTCTTAAGTTAGAAAATGTTGTTTTTTGTAAAAAAGATCCCCCTAGTGAGTAAAATATGAACTACTAGAGTAAAATCTGATATATACTAGATAGACTTCCTTGAGTCGATTCATAAAATGTGGACTAAATTAGACAGGCGTTTAGGAAGTTATGGCCGAAAACATTTAGATATATAGCTTCCCTTAGTGTTTGAAATATACAAACAAACTTTCCCAAAAAACATTCCATTTCTCCCTCGCACTAAAATCTATGTGGGTACAAAATTGGAAGAAGATCAATGATATATCTCTATGATAGATCTCCCAGCCTCTAAAGTGTTTCCCAGATATCTCACAGCAGGAGGTTGAGGTTATCATCAGGACAATGAAGCCCTCCACCTGTGCCCTCAACCCCTTTCCTACAGCCCTAGTGAAAACTAACATCTCTTCCATCAGTCCCCTGATCACCGCTGTAATAAATCAATCCCTCCAGGCCGGCTTTGTTCCATCTGCCCTAAAAGCTGCCATGATCAGACCACTCCTCAAAAAACCTACTCTCGATCCAGAAGTTTTTGCTAATTACAGGCCCATTTCCAAACTCCCATTCCTCTCCAAAGTTCTGGAAAAAGTAGTTGCTGCCCACCTCCAGGACCACCTCAAATACAACAACCTCTTTGAAACCTTTCAGTCTGGTTTCCGTTCCGCCCACAGCACAGAAACAGTTCTGCTTAGAGTCACAAATGACCAACGGATGGCAGCAGATGCTGGTTCACCTTCCCTCCTGATTCTCCTTGATTTGTCTGCTGCCTTTGACAGTTGACCATCGAATACTTCTACACCGCCTACCACACCACTGGACTCACTGCCACCGGCCTAAATTGGTTTCAATCCTACCTCACTGACAGAACAGAATACGTTGCCCTTGGAAGTTCAAGGTCCCGGACACACAACGTCACTTGTGGGGTCCCCCAGTGATCAGGCCTTGGCCCCATTCTCTTCATACTATACATGCTCCCCCTTGGCCATGTCATCAGTCGATATTAACTCTCATTCCATTGTTACGCTGATGACACGCAAATCTACATAAAAACTGACACATGTTCCTCCGCAGCCTCTCCATCCTCATCGTCATCATCATCTCCCCTGTCAACTCTCCGCGGTTGTCTGGAGAAGATAAAGGTGTGGATGAAAAACAACTTTCTCCAGTTGAACAGCTCCAAAACCGAAGCTATTTTAATTGGCACCCCACATCAGACCCAGTCTTCCTCCATAACCAGTATTACCTTCTCTGGTCACGACATTCCCCTCTCTTCATCAGTCACCAACCTCGGTGTAAGATTTGACCCTCAACTCACTTTTGAATCCCACATCAAACACATCTGTAAGATCTCCTTTCATCATCTCAGAAATATTTCCAAACTGCGTTCTTCACTCACCTTGAGTGATGCTGAAAAGCTGGTCCACGCGTTTGTCTCCTCCCGACTGGATTACTGTAACGCACTTCTCACCGTAATCCCTGATAAAAGTCTTCAAAGACTTCAGTATGTTCAAAACAGTGCTGCAAGGATCCTGATGAGAGTTCGTAAACACCCCGTTCTTCATTCCCTTCATTGGCTTCCCATCTCCACCAGGATTGATTATAAGGTCCCTCTCCTCACTCACCAGTGCATCCATGGTAACGCACCCCCCTACCTAAAAGAACTACTCACCCCACTGACATCAACACGATCCCTCCGTTCTACCCACTCATACTGCCTCCTCCTTCCCCGGACTAAGCTCAGCACCATGGGTGATCGGGCCTTCTGTTCTGCTGCCCCTCGTCTGTGGAATGCCCTCCCTGACCATCTCAGGGCTCCACAGATGACTGACACATTTAAAAAAGGACTTAAAACTTTCCTTTTTAGCAGAACCTATAACCTTAATTAACATTGCTGCTTTTTGGTCACTCTTTTATATAGTTATTATTTTATTTTTTTATTGATGCTTTTATCTGCTTTTGCTTTGTAGCACTTTGACATTTGATCCAAATGTAGAGTGCATTATAAATTAAATGTATTATTATTATTATTATTATCATTATTATATATCTTCAGATATCGCGTTAACACAAAGGATCTGAGGCGGCAATGATGATTCCATAATATCCAACCCCGGCTTTTCATGGATATAACGATGAGGTCCAATCCATCAAAGGATTATTACTTTAAAGTTTCCTTTAATGACAGAATTTTCTTTTTAAGAACATAAATGGTTGGCTCTGTGCTACAGTGTGTCGTAGAGTCACAACACGCCTCCTCAGCAGCCTCCTTATGGCCAGTATTCTCTCGAGTCCAAGAGTCTGTGAATGTCTTCGGTCTCAATACACCAGGTTCTTGAAACGTGGTTGAGAAGATTGAAACACCAGATTGAAATAACATTGAATCAGAGCCAGCCGGCCTCACTTCGAGGTTACAGTTAGACCTGCTGAGGATCTGACCTGCTAATAAACAAACATTTTTCATAAAAAAAGCGCGAGTGTCCAAAAATCATTTTAGAGCGGTTTGTTTTCACTTTGATACTTTAAAATCACTTGGAAATGTTTTCTTTCTTTAAACATTCTTTTTTTTGCTGGGTTGTGAAAAGCGCTTCCCCCCCTGCAGCGAGCAAATTATCATCGGAGCAGGCGAGGAAGCAGCGTGTCATGTGATTTTTGACACCTTGTGTTGGTGTGTGAGAGCAAAAGGGGACAGAGGAAGAAAACTAGCGGTGGTGAAACAATCAGAAACTCTCAGAGGGGAGAATAATGTCTGGGGAAACACTAAAGATGCATTTATTCAGTGTCCTCCATTCGGAGGGATCAGCAAAAACAAATATCCGCTTGCATTTATGATGTCCAAAAACCATATGTTAGACAGCTCTCCTGAAAACTAGCTTTTAGTTGGGAAATAAATTCTCATGTCCCACCTGGTCACCTTCTTGTCACTTCTCTGTCGTACCTTAAAGGAGCAGATTTCCTCTCTGTATCACCCTTCTCCTCTTGCCCTGTCCTCGTCCTGCTGTCTCCTAATAAATCCTCCTCTAAGCCTGTCCATCAATCTGCCCTCACCGTATCTCACTTTTCATCAACACTAGCCGTGGTTTAACTCCTCTCCTCTCCTCTCCCAGTACACTCATGGTGTGGAGAACTACATCACACCAGAGCAGTGGTGGTCAGTGAGGAGCAGATGCATGACTCAGGTAAGGTTATAACTTCACGTTGGTTCTGGGTCTTGTTGAGCCATTAAACCAATCTGTTCCTAAACAGTATCAAACACAGGCTTTTGTAAGACCAATTGTTGTACTCATATGTTAATATCTGTGTACTTTATGCCGATACTGAGTAGGGCGTCCCCGGTAGGCAAAGCATTTCTCCGCTTTCAGATGGTAGTTTGAACTCCCAGCCTGAGCTGGACATAGTATCCTTGAGAAGGACACTGAATCTCAATTAGGTCCCCGGGGTCGCACACAAGGACACTAAGGAAAAGAAAACTTGAGAGCAGGTTTCACGGTACCAAAGAGTTCATGTGATAATACATTAATATTACTTTTTATATTCAAAGTAAGATTTATTTTCACCAGACATGAAGCCAGTGCGGTACAACAGGTTTCTGATCTACAGATTCATGAACCTTTAGTTCAGTGTTTGTTATGTATTATAAGGTAGAATCTCATATTTGAGCTGTAGGACACTGTAAAGAAGATGAACCACTGCATTATTTATACCAATAATGCGTAATGATTATGAAGGAATTTCCACGCCAACTCTGATAATCACTTCCTGGTCTCTCTGTGTGACAAACCTTATTGAAGGTCATCCTTTACCACCAAAGTAAATCCAAACCCACTATTGGCTCTAGACTACCATGTCAAATGTAGACAAGGTCTTTCACAAATAGTTCTGCCTATAGTTTTCTGTTTGGGTTGTAAGGGAGTGCAGAAGATGGATGTATTCTAACCTTGGATCTTAGTAAAAGAGACTCCCGTGATAATGAGAGTGCAGAGAGATGCTATTTATGTTATTATGGAAACTTACAAGGACATAGAGTAAAGAAGGTCCTCCACAATCATCAAGATCAATAACCGGGTAACACTTCTATTCGTTCTACTAGCGTGTACAAACTCTGTTAACTCTGGTTCTTCAGATGTTTAATCAGACGGGGATGGAAGGAATCAAACCAACCCATCAACTGAAACACAGCTTGATAGTTTGGGTGGGCTTCACTTCAGTCATCATTGCGCACAGTAAAATATTTGCACATGGCTGACATCGCTCCTCCACCAATGAACTGCTAACAGACGTCAATGTCATGTTTTCCTAAAGTATTGTCGGGTACAGTTGTATTGGATAACATTAAGAGTAAAAACATATCTGCCCACTATTGGTCGCAAAGCTCAATCAACAATACAGATTCAATTAGATTCTTGGTTTTCCATTTATGGCAGTACTTCGCCTGATATGACCAATAATGTTGGAAGATATTGTGTAGATACTCGTGTTATGGGATGACTGTGATGCTACTACATATACGGACACGTCAGACGAACATAGCATCTGTAAGCATCCTTTCGGGCTGGAGTGGCAGTCGCTCAGCATAAGTTACAAACATGACTTTCAATCAAACTGAACAGAAAGCGTATTTCTTCCAACATGAATCTATTTTGGCTTCTTATAGACTGTTTGCTGATAAAATCTTTGAAATGGCATTTTTCATGTTATAGGTTGCCTTCTCACCGTCACCTTCCATAGAGACGCCAGGTATGTTTGTGAACATGGGTGGGACTCATTGATGGAACGTAACTAAATACTTTCACTGAGATAGGCTTGAGTGTTTCAATTTTATGACAATGTCTCTCAAAGAGAATTATATAATTATACATTATATAATGTATTAATAGTACATTAATATCTATAAAAGATGATACATTTCTATATAGCCAACAGGGACCATTGAGTACATACTGATGACCCTACTTATACACACTTTTATTACAGTAAAGTTTATTATCTGCTGTAATGGGATACTTTCAGATTTTAGTATTGTTACTTTACCTTATTGTACTTTACCTTATTGTTACCTACTACTTATACTTATGTACTGTACATTGTGTGCCTCTGTCACGTATTATGGAATACATGTTTTCCCAAATCCTGATGTGAATGTTGCTGATAAAGAGAAACGGTTGACCTCCACCTCTCCACCTTTACCTGCAGCACTGAGCGTGCTCAGACTGACATCAGACTGTGGTAAGATGTGACTCATTTGTCTTAGTGGCTTTTTATCCAGGAAACATGTGGCCAGTTTAACGACTGTCCCTTTGGATGTTACATTCAGCTACGTTCCAGTCCCCCCACCAGTCTGCGTCTCTGGACGCTGATCTACATAGCCACATGGCTGTTAATTACGTTAACATCCCCAGCCTCAGCCTCTTGCCAGCTAGAGCCAACCGAGGGCTCCATTTGGAGCTGGACCTGCAGGGGTCCTGCCCAGGTAAGTCTCCCAGAGATAAAGCTTCAGCAACAACTCACAGCCCTCAATCATACAATCATACTAACCCAACATTAATTACAGTTCAGGGCTAATTGAGTGGAACAATACCGTTTTTGATGGAGATAAATGGTAACAGTTGTCCCTAAAGTCTAAATGTATTAAGATTATAGGTTTAGTAGTCTAAAGTAAATATATATTTATTTTTTTGCATTTGTACAATCAGATTAAATTCACTGCTCAGACATAAATTTAAGTAATGACAAGAACAGAGAACATTACTAAAAGTTTGAATCAATACATAGATCTCAGGAATTGGAAGACCACATTTTTTAATCCAGCATGAGACAACTTTAATGACAAAGTAAAAAAAAATCTTTTATCTGTCCGATTCTTTGACCAGAAGACGACCCCAACAGGTGTGCCCGTCTCCACGCCACCGCCATGCAAACCAAACAAAGAGTGGGAAGCGAGGACACACTGACTTCGCTGGAGAACAGGCGACGAGGGGCACCAAAGTGACGCTCCATAACGCATCAAAATATTTCTCACTTCTGATTCTCTCCGCTGCTGCTGCTCTGACTGTTGCACTTAACACACACCCACAGGTGTGTCAGTTTGCATCAGTTTCCCACCAACAATCCATTCCACTGAGAGGAAAACAGGACATGTCTGATAAATCTCTTACGCAGTTCCATCCTGGATCATATTCTGTTGTCTTGTAATTCCTAATATACTTTTATAAATGAGTGCTGTCCTGTATTCATGTGACAACCTTTACACCTGAAATGTTTCTTTCTTTTGCTGGATAGAACATTTTTCTGCTGTCAAGGAAAGTGTATCTACCCTTTTTAAGATTCCCTCCCAATCATCAGTGTCGGTTAAATGCCATTAATTATGAGTGAATAGAAAAACCTTATATTTAACAATAGACACACAATGACATCAACCTGTTGTTTGTTAAACTGTGATTTAGAACTACTTCTGGAAGTCGTCCACCAGTTTTATTAAATTCAAGGGATTCATGACTGGGCTGAAGTAAACGTGATCGTGTCATGACATTAAATCCCCACTCACAGCGCGGACACATTACAGTCGGCCATTAAGAGTCCCATTTCGGTCGGCCATAATTCCACATCAGGGCTTATGAGCATTGGACAGAAAGAAGCGGCTCGGAGGTCTATCTCAGGTTCATATTGCATTAATTTGGGCTCCGTGTGGCCCGAGCAGGACACAAGTGAGTGATCAGCAAGCCAGTGACATTATTCATCACACTAATCAAAGTCTCTGCTTCTACTCGGGAAGAGGGTAGGAACTGATAAGTGGAAAGCCACGTTGTGTTTTCCCCGTTCTCATCTCCTTCTTGGAATCATCAGGACAAATCCAATGATTTATATTTATGGTGGCTGTGTGGTGTTAGAGGAGACGACCACAGAGAAACAATGTGAGTATTGAGTTTAAAAACTTAATGTCACTACGGGGCTTTCTGTCCTGTCGGATTTGTAAATAGTGACTTTTATTAGTTATGCCAGGATGGTATTACATTTTTATTAAGCTGCATTTTATTAAAAATATTACTGTTTGTATGTTTTGGTCACCTGTATTTTACTGAATATTAAAAATGTCACATTTTCAGGCATGTGGAGGATTCTTCATTTTATATTGATTAAACCATATCACAAACATTAAAAACTTTCTTCAGACGGAGCCCTGAGTCACTGCATCCGTCCCAGCCTCTGAAAGAGTATTTATTCTCTTTCAGAGGCTAGCAACTGGCCATCAGTGTGCCAATATTGGGTGAAATACTTGCGGCTCAAGACCTGAACCATTACTCATCACGCAACTACATCATCAGGATAAGAGTGACTCAGCAGCAGCCACCTCCACTAAAGTTGGCTTTCTTTGAGAAGCGCAGTCTTCTCAGCCAGACGCTTCTGCAACAATCTGCTCTTATTTGCACCAATAAGAGTGGGTATTAGACTAGTGGGTCAACTACTCCACTTTTATTTTAAATGTACCGTCAAAGTCTGACCAGATGGCACTAAAAGTTAAGTTGATTCGTAAAAAAAGTTTCTCTAAAATGTATAAAATGTACATACCACCAACAGCTCATTCATTTACTCATTCAAACGAAACACACAACACTTTAACAGTCGTTGGATTGGGGATGATATCAGTTCACTTAGACGTGACTGGCGCGATGACGTGAGCCTCTCAGAGCTCATTGTGCCCCAATCCCTGACGAGAGATCTTGTTGGACAAGTCCTGCATATGTTTCTTCATCTGGAACGAGAAGACACAAGAAATGAAAACCAGCAACAGTTGGTATTTGTCTTCATCTGATCATCAGAACAATAGGCCTTAAAAAGTTCATACATGTATTTTCATTTTAATTAAACTTCCACATCGATCATGTAATTGTTTCCAAAGCTTTAACAAGAATTTGTTATTGTGTTCTGCTCTGTATCACAATTTTATGACACACACAAACACATAATTGTTCACTCAAAGTTCTGGGAATTAATTTACTTTGCAAGAAACTTGATTAGGGATTAAGTTGCTTGCAAAGCAAATGATTACTTCTTCTTGATTATTTCTTCTTAATCAGTATTATTGACGTCAGCATGGATGTCAAACTGTTCCCGAGTTTAATTTATAATGGTATTAAAATCTCTTAAATTTAGTAGTTTAGTGGTGCTTTTATGGAATAAAGATAATTCTGGATGATACATTTTAAACTGAGATGTATTCTAAACATTTATAAAAACACAAATTTGCTGTCAGCCATCTAACATTCTGTTAAATAGCTGACCCACCTTAATAATACACCAAACATATCAACATCACTTTTGCTCAACATATCGGAAATACAATTTATTTTTTAATAAACTTGCATGCTTGTTATTTATACATTTGTCTTTTAGCCTGTTTCCATTTCTGAATCCGTGGAGATAATAATAATAAAAATAATACATTTAATTTATAACGCACTTTACATTTGGATCAAATCTCAAAGTGCTACAAAGTAAAAGCTGATAAAAGCATCAATAAAAAATAAAATAATAGCTATATAAAAACATAAACAAAAAGCAGAAATGTTAATTAAGGTTATAGGTTCTGCTAAAAATGAAAGTTTTAAGTCCTTTTTTAAATCGGTCAGTCGTCTGTGGAGCCCTCAGATGGTCAGGGAGGGCATTCCACAGACGAGGGGCAGAAGAACAGAAGGCCTGATCACCCATGGTGCTGAGCTTAGTCCGGGGAAGGAGGAGGCGGTATGAGTGGGTAGAACGGAGGGATCGTGTTGAGATCAGTGGGGTGAGTAGTTCAAAATGGTCGTATTGAGTCTTTATGACTGTGTAAACCGTTTTTTTAGATATATATGTTTCCTTTTGGATATTTGCAAAAGCCTTTTATTACTACTAACTGCTGTGCTGCACCTCCAGATATAAAAGAGACCCTTCCGTTCTAAGGCAGGAAAAATATTGGGTACTGTTAACCTTTGTTCTCTGTTACTCTATTACTACATTTTCTCGGCTCTATAAAATTGTTTTATTTCTTGCCCCTTTTGCGACGTTATTAGTTCTTGCTGCAGGCGAGCAGCCACTGCTCGCTAGTGTTTTGGTGTTTGATGGCACATTGGAGAGTAACAGATGGCCTTTATGTCCCTACTTACCTTGTAGCCCATCTCTCTTGTCTTCTCAGCCAGTGTGTTGTACTTGTCCTGGTTTCTCTTGATGTGCTCTTTGTCGCCTAAAGCCTCGACGTGCTGCAGCTTCTGGTGGGAGAGCTCCAGCTGCTCCTTGTAGTGGCTGTGTTTCTCCACCTTGGTCTCAAAGTGACGCAGCTCCTCCTAAGAGAATGAGGAGAAGATGATAGCAAACGCAGAGGTTAAAGTTCAGCTCAGCTTCATTTAAAAGCACAGACCGTATTTGTATCTGGAGTTGTGATTCAAGAGGAAAGGTGAAGCTGAATGTTTTGCATTGAAATATCAGACATTTAAGACGCATACATTTAAAAATATTTGAAATTCAAATCAACTTGTGTGAATCCCTGCTCATGGTTGAAAGGGCCAAATGATGAATACAGTGAATAATAATGTCTACGCTATGCTTTTTACAGTGCACTGATGAGCCATAACATTAAAACTACCTTCGTAATGCTGTGTAGGTCCTCTTTTTGCAGCCAAAACAGCTCTGTGATGCAGTGTGTTCTCACCCCCCTCTATCAGAACCAGCTTGATTTTTTTCAGGTAGAGTACCTCTTAAGTGGGATCAGTGGGGAGCTAATTGATGCTCCCCATGAGTATCAGTGATCCTTCATGAGTTGACCTGTGAACTTTTCACCAGTTCACTGGTTGGCTTTCATTACATCATTAATAGCAACCAATCCAAATGGGGGAATACCCAACATGACCTACAGTTTTAGAGATACTCAGACCAAGGTGTCCAGCCATCAAAATTTCGCCCTTCTAAAAGTTATTCGGATTCTTAAAATTGCTTTAGAATCTGTGTTTCCAACACGGAAAATTGAACAACATTTTTGAATTGCTGCCTAATATATCCAACCAAATGACAGATGTCACTGTAACGAGATAATCCATGTTATTCTAACATCTGCTGTCACCCGTTATAATGTTATGGCTGCCCGGTGCATACCAGTAGTAATTAATTAACAAGTACACTATAGAAATGAATACAGCAGAAATCAAGAGCACATGAACAAAAATTCTAAAGAGTTAGTGTGGAGCACTGTTACTAAATGATAAGCCTTTTCCAGGAACAGACTGGTGGAGGTAGAAAGGTCCAATAAACTGTCAGCTACCTTGAGAGAGTCGAGCTCGTCTTCGCTTAGGTTGGATCTCTTGGCAGCCTCCCAAAGTTCAATCACACGAGGCTCCCGAAACTCTACGGAGAGAACCAGCGTAGGGGAAGATAAGGAGATAAGCAGTCCAAAGAGACAGTGTGGAGCCACACCAATATTACACACTCCAGAGAGGATGAGCTGTGAAGAGGGGGGGGGGGGGGGGGGGGGGGGGGGGGGGGGGGGGCAGTCACAAAGGATGGGCCATCAGATACAACAACAATAAGCTAAGACTGATGTTCCATCGTTTGGCATGTACACACAACATGACAGGAAGGAAAGGTGCTTGCAGTCAGAGCTCAGCTTGAGGTGCTGACACTGATAACTCCCTAACTACAACAAACCTGCACAGATGAGGCAATCAGACAGAGGAAACAGGATTATTTTTTGCAAGATGGGGTGTTAAGTGAGGGGAAAATGAGATATTGAAGTTAATTAGAGGAAAGGAAGTAAAGGCCTTCAGCAGCAGAATCATCACTTTCACATAAACCCTCCAACAACAGAGATTCACACAAACTGCAGCACACATGGGGAGATGCAGCAGAAAATTAGAGAATGAGTGAGAAAGAATCTTTTAAATAGCACTTTAAGACAGCATCCACAGTAGGGTCTTCTGTGATTAACCTCTTTCACATATTTCTGTGTTCTCATCATTTCCATTTCAGACTGTTTTTATTTGAAAGTAAAAAGCCCAAACTCCTGAGTTACAGCTTTAAGCATATCTACGCTTGCAAACTATAGCACAACAGAGTGTATTATTATGATTACAATGCCCAGAGATTGAGCTGATGAGATAAATGCAGAAAGAGAAAGAGACAAACTGCATGTGTTGGTTTTCCTCTCTCACCGCTGTCTTCAGTGAAGCCCTCATGGCTGAGCTTACGGAGGCGCTCAAAACCCTGGTTGATGTCTTTCATTTTCTGCTTCAGGTCTGTATGCTTCTCGTGCAGCACGTGCTCTTTGGTGTCACCCTCCACAGCGGAAATCACATTCTTGTGTATTTCTGGTTGGGCAGATCAGACCGGGGAAGAATGAGCACAGCCGTAAGGGTTGGAAGGGTTGTGTAGATGGGAGAGAGAGGTGAAATGAAACAAAAAAACAAGAGGAGAGACAAAAAAACAAGAAGTCACAACTATAAAATAACTGTAGGAACCACTGGTTCTTAACAACATGACTTTAGTTTGCTTTCAGGGCAATACAACACTATGCTTAGACAAATTCTGAAGGTGCGGTTTAAGGCAGATGGACTGTGCCATATGGACTCCATCATGAGGCTTGGAATGTAATTGGAGGATAAAATTAAGCCCAGGAAAAATTAAGTCTTCAAAAGCCTGCATAGAAGGATGGATGTGGGGGTGCTGGAGGGGTAGAGACTCCCCTCAAGGCAGCATGGGAATGGCTTAATATTGAAGTGCATCAGACAAGCAGGAAATCATGCCCTAGCCTGATCCGAGATGTAGCGAGATAAGTGCTGACACAAAACCGCTGCTGAGAGTCACTTGACATCTTGCCCAGCCTCCCTACATCTGTCTTACACACAGGTCATTGTAAGTGTGAGCTCATCCTAAAGCTTGGACGGATATGATGTGACAAGCACTGAGAGCAAAAGAGCCCCGGTTGACAACATGAGTCATCTGATACTTGCCGACTTGCACATGACCACAAAATGCAAGCAGTGGTAAAATTTGTAAAACCAAAAAACAGTCAAAGCAGATGAGTGATGTATTATGGTCAAAAGAAAAAAAGGAGGTCAGGGGTCAAAGGCTCATAAACCTGGGCTAATATAATATCATTAAGAGTGACCGCTGAGCCAGCAGCAGAGGGTGTAGCTCACCTTCTGTCCTGCTGACAGTATCCATGAGGATGTTGTACTCGTGGACCTTGTCCTTATGATGCTGGAACTCCCTTTTCAGGCTCAGCATCTCCTCGCTGGAGAACTTTCCGGAGCTCTCGGCCTGTTCGGAGCACAGGAGGAAAATAAGCAGCTGTAGCGTGACAGACATATTTTGGATGATGAAGAGTGACAACAGAACAGAGCATGATGAGATGTTGGAGGGGGTTTTGGCAGCATTAAATACAGCAAGGCCTATACATCACATCCTAAAATATTAACTCAATATACTGTCAAAAGAATAGCTGAAATATACAGTAGGCAAAAAAAAAAAGAAAAGGAAAATGAGATGCAAATACCCTACCCATGATCTTTAATTCAAAGTATTCACAGAAATCTAACCTTTAACTTAAATACTAATATTAAATATAGTACTAATATATAAATATAGTAATATTACATTTCGAGATGCCGATTGATCAGCGGTGAAAAATTATTAATATTGTCACTCACACAGTAGGAACATAGCTCACACTGAGCAAGGACATTCTTATTTTTCAGTTTCCCTTCACACAAATAGAAAATACGGTAGAAAAGAATAAAAATATATACTTAAACTAAAGGTATAAGCGTATAAAGTATATGAATATCTTCAAAAGAATAAAGCGTATCCACAGTCCGTGCAGTTTATCGATAATATCGATTGAGCATGGTGCAAATATACTGTTCACAGTGTTATTGGTTAGTCTTATGTACAGAGTCCTTCAGCAGCCTGATGGCTTGTGGATAGAAAGTGTGTTTAAGGCTCGTTGTTCTGGCAGAGACTCCTGTAGCGTATGCCAGAGGGTAGCAGTGTGAACAATGTGTGCTGCGGGTGTGTAGCGTCCATGGTGCCCTCTTTGTGACCCGTGTGTTATATGTGTCCTGAAGTGATGGGAGAGCTGCTCCACAGATGTGTTGTGCACTTTTAATCACATGTTGTAGAGCCTTCCTGTCCTATTTGTCTTTAAAACAAGTTTGTAAAGAATGTTCTGTGGGACGTTCAGGTCGGGTGAGTGGGATGACCATGGCAAAAACTATTTTTGTGATCTGACCCATTTTTGGGTTGATTTTGAGGTGTGCTTCAGACCTGCTGGAAGATCAAACCATGGGCCAGTTTAAGTATCCTGGCAGACTGTTAGTTTATCATCCATTATCTGCTGCTATCCGATTGAGTCCATGATAACATGTATTTTAAGTTGTCCAGGTCCTTTGGAAGAAAAACAGCCCCATAACATCAGAGATCCACCACTAGACTTCTAAATGGATATGAGGGTCTTTTCATTACAACTTACGTACTTGCTATACCATACCCTTCTTTGATGGTTTTTGACAAGAAATTCTACTTTAGTCTTATCTGACCTATGACCTTGTTCCACTGAAATTGCTAATGGTGTTTGGTAAACTTAATGCGTTTTACCTTGTGTGTTGACAGCACAGGCTTTTTTTGCTACCCTACAAAACAGCCTTAGTGTGTGTGTGTAGGTGACTTCTGAGGTTGGTTAGGGAGACTTTCTGAATCCAAGATTCAACTGACCTCTGCAATTCTTTATTTGTAATCCCTGTAGAGTATTTTGCAAGTAGAACCATTCTCCTCCCAGTTTGTGGGGTCAGTTTGCAGACATGTCACCTTTCACCTTTTAACATTTATAATTTGTTTAAACTCCTTAATTATTATTCTAACTGATTGACATTTTTAACAGTTGAGATTGTCTTGTATCCTTTGCCAGATTTGTGCAGCTCTGCAACTTTTTCTTTCAAAAATATTGCTGTTGCCCGTTGTTCTTTGAGAAGAACGTCAAAAAGAATTAGACCTGTGTCACCTAATATTTACACCCTAGTTAAACAGGATTCTTGCAACAGTTAATGATGCAACCTGAACCTAATAATCTATTAAGTGAAGCAAAACATTTTTAATGATCACACCAGCGTACCTAAAATTCAGGTCTAAAACAAACAAACACCATATGAGCGGATACTCGTACTCCTCTGACAAATACTGGCCTAAACGTCTTACAGCAGGAACTTAGACTACATTCAACTTGCACAAGTTTGTCTGTGCAGATTTACTCCTCCAACATTCTTTGCAAACAAATTTTAAATTAATTTCAATGATGCTGTGGATTATTTGTTCGAGGAGGAGCTCTGGGGTAATCATTCCACCTGCCAGATCCATCATCTGCTCGTGCATGAAGGCTCCCCACATGCTTTTCGGTAGAGAAGAATCAGATAGCAGCAACGATCGGTAACAGAGAAGGTAGCAAGCAGAATGTCAGTCATATAGTCAAAAATTAATCTGATAAACGAGGTCATTGTGAGAGCTACAAAAGAAATCTAGGGCTACAGATACAAATGAAGAAACAGAACAAATGTCTGATAATTCTTTACTAAAGAAGAAAATACAGAACCCAATCAGAAGTGTGAAAAAAAAAAAACCGACTTGACGTAAGTTTGAGAATCTAATGGATTGTGAAAGAGATTTTGCTCTTATCCCAATCAGGTCTCTCTTCTGCTGAGAACAAGACATTTCTGCAGGCACAACAATTCTGCACTCCATCAGGATTATGAAAGTAAAGGATTACTTTTTAGCCCTGAAGCTATTTGTTGAGTTTGTTAAACTGCTGACAAAATAACCAGCAAACTTTAGAGACGAGGTATTGACAGAACAGGAATCTTATATTTTGTAGAAAGGATGCCAAGAGTAAAGCAACAACCAATTACTGCTGCTGCTGCAGTTTATACAAAGGTTTGTGTGTTTCTTTCTTTTTCTATTATGTTTTTCACCTGTTTTTTCCCCCTCAGGCTGTTATCTTGTTTCCGTGCTGAGAGAGTATTGGCCCTTGTACTGATATCTTGTCTTGCTGGAGATTAGCCTCAGTCTTCCCTCTGGTGGAATTTTGGCCCACTCATTTAGCACAGCTGCTTTGGTGCAGCCACTTTTGAAGGTTTGTGAGCATGACTGGTCCCAATATCTGATCTAAATGGGGTACAGGTCCTGACTTTGACATGGGTACTCCTGTTTTGAGCCATTAAGAGATAGTGTTACTCTTCTGATTGGGATTTTGTTTTGTTTTTTTGGCATGACCCAGTTGAACTTGAGCTTCAACTCACATACTGATGTACTGACATTCTCCGTAGGATTTCTTTCTTTTTTTTTTTGCCAGATGCAGAACTCATATGTCCCTCAATCAGGGCAAGTCATTCTGGCCCTAAAGCCAGAAGCCAGAAACCGATGGTTTCATGTTATTTCTGTGGGAATCCATATTTGGTTTGCACCAGAGGTAATGGAACACATGTCTTCTAAACATTTAAATCTAAATAAGCCCAAAAGATCTGACAACAATCAAAGTGCGTTTGGACTTATTTCAGATGAGACTGAATGGCCTTCTAGCTTTACAGTCTTTTTCCATTTATGCTCAAGTGTCTTTGGAATAGAGGAGCCATAAACTCTGACCTTCATTGAGGTGAGGGAGACCTTCAGGTTGTTTCATGTAACCTTTGCAACTTTTGCAACTTCCTGGCTTAATTTTTGCCACACTCTTTGAAGAATTTTAGTATGTCAGCCACTCCTGGGATGATTTTCTATTATTCCAAGTCTTCTTCCCAGTCTTCCCAGAGCCTTAAAAATACTTCTGTAACCCTTCCCAAATATCAACGTAGTCACTCTGAACTTGAAGATAACCAGGGTGGTATTAAAACAGTTACTTCTCCAAGCAGGCTGAACTAAATTTAAGGCATGGAATGTTGGAGAAAACTATCCTAACACTGGGGATGGACCCCCCATCTTCCAATTGGGGGATGACCACTCTACCTACTTAGCTAAGGCCCCCCTGACTATGTAAGAACCCAATCCTGCTGCTTCACAATAGAGTAGTAAGGTGTGTAGAGACTTTTCATAAACAATAAACGTTGGAACCACCCCAAAATGTGTTATATTTGGAAGGGCTAATTTAATGTTGTTTTCGTCAAACATCTAATTAATAACTTTAAAGGCTGTCGCATGAACCCAATGAGATTCTCAGATCGTCGTCGTTTTTGGAGGGTTTTTCTTTTTTATAATTAACAGTGTTTGTTTACACAGTGTTACATACCACATTGGTTCACGACAAGTCCTTTATATAAGATTATGAATATTTATGGATTTAAATGTAATAATGCCTGCAGTGGAAGGATTCTGGTAAATCACAGATTAAACTCAAAATGCCACGTGGGACAAACCCATCTGTGGAAGAACTGCAGAGTTTAGCTGACTCTAGCAGAGATTAAGGGCTTCAGATTCTCTCAAATCTATAAAGTTGTCCCTGGCCAACCTGCAAGGCATTGCAGCACTGGAAGCCCTGATCACCTTGTGTTTCGTGAACATCAGATAGATTGATGTATTCTCAGTGGGTGTGTTTTTTTTTTTTTTGGTCTATAAAGGAACAATGGATGCGGAAAGACTGCCAACGTTGCAATCCAGAAGGAACTCCTCTGAGATATGAACATTTGCAATGAAGCCTTACAAGTCCTTTTCTACCCAAAAATGAAGCGATAGAACCACATCTTCTCTGCAACGCCTTTGTTTACATGCACTGAACAACCAAAGGCACAATTTCGCCATCGTTGAGAGTGATTTTAGATCATAGTCTGGTATTATGCAAGCAAACGCAAAGAAAAACTGGTACTTTGGAAACCTTGGTTAACACACTAACTATTGTATATAACCCAGAAGTCTCACCTCGCTGAATCCCATTGGGAACGGAAGTTCCATATCCGTGTCTTAAAATAAAGATGCCTGAAGTTTAAGACTTTGAGTGTTTAGTAACATATTAGTTAAAAAAAGAGTTCACTGAGAACGGCACAGTTGAGAAAACATGGCAGTGTCACATGACCACTGTTTTCATTTGCTTGAAGTTGAAGTGAAAGCGCAGTAACACATCAGGGATAAAAATAGCTGGGCTGGTGGGTTACTTTGGCGGAAAATACAACGTAAATATACAAAGATACCGGAAAAAACAAAACATACATTGCCTGGCAAAGTAAGAGAATTATAATTTCAGGTTTTCGGACGCCAGATACACAGTTTCATTCATGTTTGTCACTTTTTACTTACTACGATATTATATCCCCTACTGTTACCATTTGTTGTCTGAACTTTTGACTCTTACTGCCATCTTGTGGAAGTATCAATGCCAACGTAGAAAAAGCATGGAAGAGTGTGGGAACTGACCGATACCGTGTGTTGAGGCTTTTTACATACAATGATGGATTAATAAATTACGTATAAATAGAGAACACAAATGTGTGAAGCGACTTCTTCGCTGGTCTCTCTCAGGTTAATCGTGAAGCCAACGAAAACTGGAGAATCGGTTTCCTCCACTGCGTTGTGCCCTACATATCAACCCTTACGGAAGTCCAGCCATTAGATGGATAGATTTCTTACGGGAAAACAATTATCTACGAAACTCTGGTAGGTGGATGGTTGTCTTTTCCATCATTTAATAACTTTCTTTTGTATTTAATTCAAACTTTCCTGCATGCACTCCTTACAAATTTTACAGAAAATCTTATTGCTGTCTTAATCTCACAGGTGAGCATTGATGACGTTCACAGCTACACTATGTTGATGAGTTTACAGAGTAGGTGGGTAACGATGACCTTCCTGCAGACCTCTAATTTTTCTGAACTGTGCGGGGAGAAAACCACTTGATGGTTGTCACAAAGAGAGGAGGCCTGCTTCTGTGCTGCAAGAGATTGGACTCGACTTTGCTGCCAGAGAAAGCAGACCTGCAGGAAATGGTGAAGTCGAGAATAACATCTTTGCTGCACCACCTAAAAGACAGCGTTCAAGGACCTGGCTATAATCCTCAGAGAGGAAATGGCTTCTGTCATTCACACTGATCAGACAGTGTGTATCTGGCAGGTTGATAAATGACTATGTCACTTTAATCAGGATGTTTTAGAAGTCTCGAGCTCATTGGCTGTACACACTGCTGCGATATCAGTAGACCAAGGAAAAAAAAATCACCTTTTACAAACTTTAAGTGATTTTGCATTCTACGCAGGCTTCAAAGTTCAGATCCAGGTTCTGTATCGTGACATTGCAAGTTATCAAAATGGAGATCCGAGAGCTCTTTTCAGCATTCCGATGGGGATTGAGGGCTGATCTCTGCATGTGATGTTCTGATGTCTCGACATCGAGCCTCACACTATAAACTGAAAACGCTTTGAATGGTGTTTGTTTGTTTGGCTGTTATGTCTCCATGTCTACTAGATGGGCAGTTATAGACCGGGTTAAAACAAAGACACCAAGAATGATGTGTTAGTGAATGGTCTAACTTTATATGATTGCATATATCCTTCCAAAGTAAACTGGGGAAAGAGTAAGTTATTATGGTGGATGATCTGCTCCAGTTAGGTTTTGTTAGTTTTTCTAGACAATTAATTTCTGGGCAACTCATTAATTAGCACTTTACACATGAAGGAATTTGATCTCTATCACAATGTGGCTCGACTTAAATGAAGAAAAACAAATTTGACAGTCATTTACAAATTGTGATGCAAATGTTGACTAGACTTGACAAAAAAATGGATATTGGGTCAGGGTTAGGCCCGTGCATGTCCAAAATATACGTGTTCCTCTGTTGTATATAGACATACCTTATTCCAGAGTTTGTCCAGCCTGGGATCATCGAATACGTCTCCCTCCTTCGCCTCATGTTCCTTTAAGTAATTGCTCTCAAGTGTGCGTGTGTCTCTTTTCCCATCCATTCCATACTTGGCCAGGATCACTGCACAACATAACAAGCAGACGTATTACTGGTGCTCTGATAAACAAGCCGGACATATGCCAGTAAGAAGTAATAACTGGGGATGTCAGAGGATGCTGTTTGATTTGCAATTGCAAAGAAATCAAAAGTGACAGACAGATATATTCAGACTCCAAAACATTTCACATTAAATTACCCTGAGAGCCCACAACTCTTGACAGCAACTCATTTATTCCAATGTTACAAATCATTAAAAAAAAATGGAGTAGCATCACCAAATTAATGAATCAACTGCTGAAAATAAAGTGAGAAGAATCTGTTTAGGAATCTGAGTAGAACTCATCAAAACAACAAAACAAGAAAACTTTTTCCTGTCATGCTGCTCCTAACCGGAAAACATCAGAAGACGGGAGATTTAAACAATGATATGAATATGCATCAGACTTGTTTAATCGTTCAGTTCAGAAAGCACTGAGCAGCATAGAAGACTCGAGATCACTTTGCGGCAAGAGGAACGTTGACAGACCAGAAAAAGTAAAGAAAAAAAAAAAAGCGTTATTTTTATTACACAAACTATCCAAGAAATCTTGTCGATAAACACAGTGATGCGTTTCTAAATCCTGAGAGTCTAGCTTTGTTCTGTCTCAACATTTCAGACTGCTAGGTAATAATACACCCATGGACAAGGAGCTGAAGAAAGTCTGGTGTCATTATTCCACTCTGGTAAATAATTCTTGAAGGTGCTGATTCAGCACCAATCCAAACCTGTTTGTTTTCCTCCAATGTCAATTATTAACTCCTGAAACTTCATCAGAAATCTGTCAACATACAAGAGGGAGTCATTTGAAATGCTCATAAACTGGATGTGAGACGTTGTAGACGGTCTCTGCAGGACTCGTATACTTCACATTTTATGGGTTCTGTTGACGCTCATGACCAGAGTAACAAAGTACAAACAGTAAAACATGTTTACGTCCATAGACCAACAATGCACATCGGGTCGAGATTCATCTCTGAGCTTATCAAATAGAGAGCCAAAGAAATATTCTATGTTCAGAACAGAGGAGGAAGAAAGATCATGATTAATTAATTTCAGCAGATGGTGAATTGAAATCTTTCTTGGAAGATTTGTATTTGATCAAAAAAAGGAGCATGGGATGAGTATCCGCAGCTGGAGGGCCACTCCACAAAGCTGGCTGTGAGTGTGGACAGGAATACAGACTGGGTGCTTGGGTGGGGGGTAGGAGAGTGTGTGTGTGTGTGTGTGTGTGTGTGTGTGTGTGTGTGTGTGTGTGTGTGTGTGTGTGTGTGTGTGTTTTTCTGTGTGTGTGTGCGTGTGCATTAACCGAGTTGAAAAACCTTTCACAAACTCATACATCAGCCCCGGCTTTAATCAGGATTGGTTTAACCTTTTAATTATCCAAACACCCATTCCTTTCCCTCCACCATCCCAGAACAAACCGGCTACTTTCCACAATATCAATATCTGCAGAGAATCATGGGATGTCTTAATGCATTGGTTAGCATGAAGTACAAGATTAAATGAATGTTATTTCCAATGACACAGTATTCATATACTACATTTGTATGCCGACTCTGACTGCTTGTGTTCTGGGGTACAGACGCACTTTGAATGGAGATTTTAGAAATATTGGACCCAGTCCAGCCTTGCTAAAGACAAAGACTATTTTTTGGAGACGTGGCTGCAGCAGTACAAAGTGAAACACTTATATAAGCAGCCAGTGTGCAAATTTTATTACATTATCTGTCAGACCCGTAACAATGATTTCCTTTGAGTCAGCAGTTCAAGAACGTGATATTGGGAGGATTCAGAATTATTCAACCTGCAAACCCTAATGAATAGTAATACATAAATTCCATCATTAGCGGCGTCCTCTGACTGTACAGTGACCCAGCAATCTCCAATAGACTCTTTAAAATCACTGGCTTAACACAAAAATCATTTCTTGCTTAACATTTCAATCTGCCAAAAAAAGCAAAGTTTGCTCATATTAGACGCTGATTACAGTTTTGAAGACACAAGGTTATTGAGCGAGACGTTGTTCTCAGTTTCTCTTTCCAGACAGTTTCTTATCCTTGAACAGAAACGCTAGTTATTAGTTCTTTTTAAATTAAACACTTCAGGAAGGAGGGTTTTGTTTTTGCTGGTGTGTATTTGTTTGTCTTTTAACATAATTAATTAATTAATCGTATTCATCACCTGGATCCAGATTTAGTATTTAGTAGATAAGGTGTTCTTTATCATTACAGGATTGGGGTAATTACAAGAAATGTATCTAACTTCATGGGTCACGCCTGAAGTGCTTGGACAAAAAAGGACAAAGTGTCAATCTCAACAAATCTACCACACAGTAAAGTCTGACCTGGAGCAGAGCAATAATCTGGAACATGTGATCCAACATGGTTAAAATGCATAGGGCTCAAAGAAAAGTCCCTCATGAGAGACATCAAATAATAATGCTACAGATGATATGATATAATAGCTGAGAAAAATAAATGTATATGTTTCTAACAATTATCCTTCATTATTTAGTTTCTGTAACACACTTATAATTCAATCAAAACAATTCAAGCATAAATACTTATGATAATAATAAAGACTTCAGCACAGAGGAGCATTGCCGAGGTCAGCAACTGCACATAGAATCCAGTACAAACAGAGGATAAGGTCCACCTACACCGATCAGCCATAACATTAAAAAACACTGACAAGTCAAGTCAGAATAAAATTGATTAACTTGTAACAATTGATTCTTGGAATTTATAAGGCTGCATTTGAATTGTTGTCCTGAAGTTGATGTGTTGGATGCAGGAAAAAAAGGGGCGAGTGTAATAATCCGAGCAACTTTTTTAGGGTCAAATTGTGATGCCGAGATAAATGGATCAATGCAACTCTAGAAGTGCGGCTCTTGATGGACGGTCCCACCTGCAGGGGTTAGAGCCTGCCAAAGAGATCTAACAGCAAAAGGCTTAATTGTTGTTTGTGGGGAACAAAGGCAAGCCTGTGTTGTTCATTTCAAGAGGAGCTGAAAAACCATGCTGGTTCTGAGGTGTCAGATCATAGACTGAATCAAAGCACTGATTCTGAGACAAAAAGGGCCTAAACAATATAGTAAGCTATTGGTTTCAATGTCATAGTTGATCAGTTGATGACTGACTGCTTCTCTGACCAGAGACCATCTCACCATTGAAGTTCCGTCGTAGCTGAGCTTCTCTCTCCCCGTTTTCATCAAGCCCCTCCGCCTTTATCTTCTTCCACTGCAGCTCATCTTTCTCCTGGATCTTCAGGTCACTGTGCAGCTCCGCCTGCCGCACAGGGGACAACTGCATTTGTGGAAACAAAACACAAGATGGAGAGAGATGACGCACACAGTTTGAGGGCAGAGGAAGGTAAGGAGGAGTGAAGAAACCTGCAGGGAAAGAGTGTGCTACAGAGACGCACACCAGAGAGCTGCAAACAAGATGTTACTTATCAGTATGGTGAACAGGAAAATTTTAATTCTTACGGGTACTTTGATTTAGGTGTAGGGGGAAAGTATGTCAGTGGCCGTACTGCTTGTGGCTGAGTTTGACGTAAACGTGTTCTATTTTGCTTCATATCTCAACATACGTACCCTTTTAGCCTTCTCCCACACCTGGTTCAGTTTGCCTATCCTGAACTCCACCGTCTGTGCGTCACCACCACTCGCCTTCTGCTCGTTTATTTCGCGGGAGTATTTTCCAGCCATTACTCCCGTGTGGCACAGAGCCACAATGAAATACGTGAGCTTCATTTCTAAAATAACTGATCAACCAGCGACAGAAGAAAGGCACAGTACAATACTAAGTTAGCAAAGCGGACGGAGCTGCTACAAATATCATTCCTGCGGCTGACCGGAGTACCAAAAGTCACGTGCTAGAGGAGACGGCACTTCCTTTAAGAGTGCATTTTGGGAAATATAGTTTTTGGTTCAACACCGCTAATTATTGCTAGGGCTGATTCGAACATTCTGAACTACAATTCCTGAAGCGCTGTAATAGGCTGTTACCTGGAAACGAAGGCTGCAGATCTCTGCGCAAATAGAAAGCCTCCACGCTTTTTGGACGCTACTCTCATCATCATCTACTTTACAATAAGAGTGAGGAATGATCCTCGTAAGGAAGATTCTAAACGTTTTAATGTGTGACATATTACAGTTATCCAGCACAGGATCATTGGAATTAAACGAGTAGCAGTGAAGACAACCACACACATTGCTTTATATATGATAATGCAGTATAACCACACACACACAAAAAGGACATTTATTTAGTTTTGTTAATTATATATTCGTTCCTGCCACGTCATTTGAAATGGTAGCAGATAAATCAGAGCAGGCTATTGATAATGATCCCTTTTACAGCATTCTTGATAACACATTGAGTTAATATGACACATTAGTAGTGAATACAACTGAAAACAACTAAATAAACTAAAATTATATACCTGGGAGACAGGGATGGAAAAGCACGACTAAGAAAAAATATTCTGCTCCCTTACCATGACAATATCGTTCAACAACTTAATTTAAATGAATGTAATTCAAAGAATGAGAGGACAAATAATGGAAATGGGAGAGTGCCAGTGATGAAAATCTGCATAACAAAAGATGAATACAAATATTCACAAAAGGAATAATTGACAATTACCATCCATTCTTTAGCTAAGCTAAATACAAGCTCAATTAGAACTATAGTATGAGTTGGATTTAACCACAAATAATGTTTAAACATATCCCTCCTAGGTACTCATAGAATTTGATCATCTGAAAATAGGTTTAATTTGGATAATGTTAAGAGTGGACACGGTACATTCTAATATATTTTATAACTGAGGTGCTATGCTATTAGGGGTCGAGGACTGAAGGTGTGAAAGTACACGTGTTTTTTTTCCTCTACCATAAAGACAGCACTCCCATGCATACAGTATCCCCAAAGATCAATTATGGGCCAGTAGTTCTGATGGGCACTACAGCATCCATTCAAATTTTAATACTTTAGTTTAAATATTCAAAAAGAAATAGTTGTATGTGCTATGACTCTGCAACTTCACATAATTTTGTTCCATAATGATGAAAAGTGTTCAAACTCTGGACCTGGCAGTGTTTTTGAAGTCAGCTTCTGTTACAGTTCACTAACTGTAAAACTAAGTATCTGCTTTAATACTTGTTGCTTAATTGATACCAAGCTGCCGGCATCTTCAGACAGCCCATTATAAACCATCCTACAAGATAACTGAATTATCAAGATGGGGCCCTTGGTGCATCAAAGTGTTTTATTGCAGACAGTTCCGTAAACGGATAATGTGAAAACTTGCTAAATATATGTCCAATCTTCATGAAAACACTGACAGGATTGTGAAGCCATGGTAGATGCAACATGGTGAATTTCAGAATGCTATCATAATTTTGTTTTAAAGAATTTTGAATTTTGTCCTCATGTTATAAAAGTGATTTAAACATCAGACTTTCACTTACGGAGTAATCAATTTTTAGAAATAACTTACAAATAGAATAAGACAAAACACAAATGTCAGAATTTTGGCTATTTAACTGAATATTCACCAATAGTTGGACTCCACTGCCAGTGGAGACAATCCGCATTTATTTTGTGCATAGTTCATAGACGTTATTATGTTTACGTTTTTCAGCAGTTTTCAGAATATGGATGAGAGGGACAGAATGGAGCATTAACACCAGAAATCATTGGTGGCAGTATGGCCATAATTCAAGGACAAGGCGACAAATGTGGATGAACACAACAAAGACGAAAAATGTAGAGTGAAAAAAGTGAAAAAAGTCTCGGTCCATATGTCATTGCCACGACATTTGCAAATCTTTTCTTAACAGATACATTTTCACTCCATCCTCATCAATCATATTTGTTGTCATGACTCTTCATAAGTATGTGAACTTAAAGGACTTATTGAAGTATGTGGGCGCTGATGGACACGCTTCAGACAGACGTATCTACTATCAGACGCCGAGTATAAATGAACCACCAGCCACTGGTTACACAGAAGCCATTGAACTCTTGGTTTCGGTCCCAAATCCTTATGAATGCAAAAGGCTGTGTCAGGAAGAGCATTTGATGTAAGAACTGTGCCGGTTGAACTATGCAGATGGAAAATGGAGTATTTAGTGCGACTGCCGCTAGTATGTAGGCCCTGGTGTCTGGGGCTGCAAATCCAGGCCTGTGGTGACGAGGAAGGAATTTTTTAGGTTGCTAAATCATTTGAATGTTTCCCAGCTAATACACACCTGATTCAAATGATCGTCTAAAACTAGGCATGTTTAAATCATAACTTTCTGAAGTCAGTTTGTATGGCTTCATGTAGTTTGGTAATGCTTCAAACATGATGTAAGGGCCTCGTTCATAGCTGTTTGCAGTTTTACCTTTACCTGTGGCTCTATATATTCAATTTATCTGTGACAAAAATAACTGTTAACTGTATCGAACTCCGCCCAGGGACGAGAGCCTGAACAAGATGAAGCCAAAATCTATAGACAGGTTATTATCGCTGTCTGAAAAATAATTCCATTCCAGGCACATCAACATAACTTACAGAGCTTAACATTTTTGATAAAGGCAACTTTTTCTCCAGTCAACTAACTTTAACACATTTCAATGGAGACGAATAGAGTCTTGTATACCCTTTGCTGACCTAGATCGTAAGATATAGATAGTAGATCAAGTTGATCAGCCAGCCTTTACAGCCTTGTGGAGACATATTCTGAGGAGGGGAACACACTTCTCGCAAGACAGAGACAGGAAGTCTGCTTCCTGTATTTATCCTTCATCAGGGGTCATAATTCCAGGCATGTGTAATTTAATGGTCCACAGGAGTTAATGGTACAATCACACTACAAACACAAACACAACACTACTTAATGCAGCACGGCTATTACTTTGACATTTTAGTCATCTGTGACTGACGATGATTGCTTTAATAGTATAAGCTGGCAGCGCTGGCTCAATTAGATTAGAGGAAATAGAAATAAGAGGAAGGGTACAGACTTCATCACTCGGTGTTGACGTTTAACTTCGGAGCGAGAGTGAATGAGTGTCAATGTCAGAAAGTAAGGAGTATTAAGTACAACGAAGTATTTCCATTTTCTGTCACCTTATCGTTCTGCACAACAGCCTTTTCTGCCACATAAGCAACGGAAAAGTGATCTAGTCGCGAACACATCGTACTGATAATGCGATTTTTTCACGTATTTTTTAAATTTGTTTTCAAAATATTTCTGCACTGTAGCATTAGTTTTCTAATGTAATAGCTGAATACTTTAAGACTGTTGTAAACTGACATCACTGCTAATAATTTCAAGACTGACCTCCTAAAGAAGAAGCTGCACTTTTTTCCCGTTGGACATATTGTTTATTTCCATATGACAAGACATGCTGATCTTTTCCAGATCCTGTTTCTTCCTCCTTCCCACTTATCCTCTGTTCCATCTGTATTTCCTGTCGCACCACATGACATGTTATTGCTCTATCAAGCGTAGTCCGTCAGAGATCTGCTTTTGATAGACCCAGACTGTTTTTACTGACACACCTGTAATCTCCAATTTATGTCATATTTCCAGGCAGATAAGGGATTTTCTTAATCAGGGACTCAACAGTTCCACATCTCAACATCTATGTGCATGTTCTTATTCAGTCACGCCTGGTTCAGACTGTACCATATTTTCATTTTTCAAGTTCAACTGTCTTTAAGATTTTCCATGCCAAGTAAGGCGATCATTAATTCTGGCCTTGTCTTTGATGAAAAACTGGCAAGACCACAATGTCCTATCACATGACGCTTATGTCAAGTGATCTGACATAGATAAAGATCCTGGTAAATCATGTCTATGCAAGCACTCTGTGTTATAAAAGCAGTCTTCTATTCAGAGAGAAAGAAAACATTGTGGGCAGTGTGTTCCTCAAAGAGAACTTGAGGTAATACATTTGTTATGACCTGATATGAATGTCATACATCTTTGTTCTTCATCAATGGGTTAATGAAGATTGACTGATTGTTTTCACTCCATAATCTTATTTGTAAAATTTGGTTATCATGTTAGAGGTGATGTGAAATAAATGTATACATGCTAGACTTTTCATAATAGTTTCACAAGACAACACGTGGCTTTTAGTCGATCATTCCATACCTCATGACCCAATCGTCGCTTGTCCACTCTATCCGTGACATGGAACACAGAATGTGTTAACAACCAGCAATCCCAGCTGAACCAGTTATTAGATGAATATATTTCTAACCAGTATTGCCCTCTTTTTCACTGGCTCTATAACGTTGAGCAAAGAGCCACATAATTCAATATATTTTGCAAATTGCGTTTTAAACATATAGTGGATGCCAAAGATGTCTGGGAAATATATAATGGAGCACACGACGTTTTTCCCCAAATATTTAATACATAATATACTTTAAATCTGGTAATGTATGCTATTTTACCATATACAATGCAGTTTAGAGCAGAAATATTACTGTCCAGTGAATAGTGACAGCTATAATGCTACGTCCACTGGGAGACAAGACATCCCAAAAAGTTTATTAGAGTCCCAAAATGATGTCTGAATAACTCAAATCCTGTCTGGTTTTTCATAGAAATTATACCGAATCTGAGTTTGGTTCATTTTAGCATAACAAAGGATAAAGCATCTGATAGTTGTGAAAGATTTCTACGGTAACACGGACAAACTGCATTAGCTACATTTCACAGTCTATATGCATTATAACATAATAGTTCAAGTAAAATTTGACTCCAAGCCAATAATAGCACATGTCATATCAAGGACATCTAACAGGAAGCTAACGAGTCAAGGCGGGGCACTTCAGGGGCCAATCAGCTCCTAGCTGGGGTCCATGCTCCTCTTGCCCCGCCTCTGGAGGTGCCTACATTTCGGTATATTTACATTTCCCCTCAAAGTGGGGAAAAAAACATGAATATATGTAAATGGCATTCGTGGACGTAGAGTGAGGAGCTTTACATTGTAATGTAATATATCACAGAGGGATAGAACGGCATGAGCGGTGTGTGTTGGTTTGGTTGCAATTGAGTCTGAACAAATGTCAGTTTTTTGGCAGGGAAATGATGGAGGGAAACGGTGGGAGGTTGCAGCGAAGCAAACAGCACACAGTGCCGTGACCGTTACATAAACCATGTTTGATGATGGCTTCATTTCATCTCCCCTTGGCTTCCATTAGGAATTTGGTGGAGAAAAAATGACTGAAGTGGGTATGAGAGCAGTGAGACGCTGCACCCACGCTGCGGCTGGAAAGTGAAAAAGAAAGATGGCAAGAAGGAAGAGGAAAAGTTGAAATAGATGAAGATAGCAGGTGTTTAATCAGCAGGATTTGTTGTCCTGTGGTTGAGTGGGAAACAGAATGAAATCAAGGATGTATTCAGTAAACATGACGAAGAAGAAGCAGTCATTAAGACCAAGGGATTGCAAGAAATCATCTTACTTGTTTTTGTTGTCACTGCAGGGAACCACAAAAAGTGAGATGACATTAACCTCACTGTGATTAGCGCCACACAAATAAAATGCTGGGCATTTCAAAAATCTTTTATTTCACAGTAAACTTCAAATAGTTCTGGGAATAAAATCAGCAGCTGTTGTCTAAATAACTGTTTAGCTACATGTTGTAGATGCGTGGCAGTAAAATGCATAGAAGCTAAGATTGTTATGGTTTCAGTTCCAAATTAAGACCCAAAGTGAAAACACTGCTCAAAAAAGGTAAAGTGAACAAACCAAGTTTAATAAAAATACTTTATTTCCAAAACTATGGCACAACTGAGGAACATAATGAATTACAATAAATAAACAATATGACAATCACAAGTTAGGTCCCTTTGAGGGGATTCATATGCACCAAATTTGGACTAAATCGGACCAAGGGATGAGAAATTGTGACCTGAACATAACCCACAAGTTAAGTAAAACCAAAGAAGATTTCTGAATGAGAGGTGAAACAGCCGCAGCTTTAAAAAGAAGTCCAGTTGCGTCTGATTGTACATTGATTCGTTGGGTTGACAGCAGGCGAGGGATATATGATCTTAAACCTGCAAATAGACTACACACAGGCTCTCAGACTAAGTTCAATGATATAAATTCACTTTGGATGGGTTGAGCAGCGATTTACGTCTGTGTACAAATGATATCAAGGATCAGCAGTTTAGTCAGTCTTACACTACAAAATGTACCATCATTTATACAATCAGTATTATATCATTTCATTAGTGATGTTTTGTGACTCCATGTCGGTCTTTCAGATGAAATATCCTATTTTCAAATTCATAAGCACGGAGAGGCCAATGAATATTTAATGGAGATTGAATACGTCTAATGTGTCACTAATGGTGAATGTGAACCACCGCTGCCAGCAACCTCTCACTCTGCTTAACAGTCGGACTGACTGGAGTCCAAGGGAGCCATTCTGGTCACTCACACCACCTGTGTGCATCATTCTCCTTTTTGAATTTCTCTACCCATATTATCTCCTAGTCTTCTTTATTCATACCCATAAGCCTAATTTTCCCGCACAAAGGATATGTCGCTGCTAATTAATTAGTAAGAAGCGTGGGCCTCTCCTGGCTCACTAAATTTGATTTTCACTGTTTTTAGTTTTAAATTATGCTTATCATCCAGTGCTCAATATCATCAACCCCTAGTTTTCAATCGCAGGGGAGTTGTACAAATATATACTTTTTAAATTTGACTTATATTTAGTATTTGTATTAATCGTGCATAACTTCCTATCATACCAATAGTAGCCTTTTTATTGCATTATGCAGACTTATCAGGGACTATTCCACAAATTCTCCCACTGTCAATACATTTAAGTTTAATATATTTGTTACAGAAGCAGAACACAGAGCTCAGACATTGAAATGGATTTCTTCACTAAATACAAAACGTGTCAAAAAAATTTCTCATTAAAGGATTATGTTTGATGTGAAAACTTTTGTCAGTGGTATGATATATGTGCTGTACTGACAAAAGTTTATAATAAGGAGGCATAAACTTTTGGTAATGGAGGAAGAGGTCATTTTGTAAAAGCCAGGATAAAGTTTAAATCAATAAAAACCAGCAAAATGGAGAAGTTAAATGGATGTGGCTGGTGAGTAGGTCATCCTGGCCTTTAGTAGTCTTTGCTATTTAAATGTCAAAGTATGGCCTGCTTTTAGTCATGTCTCTGCTTAACTCCTTAGTGGTGAGGAATAATCATTTGTTTTTGTTTGTTTTATTCCCATAAACTGTGCACAGGGAATATTATCAGATATTGTGGTCATTTCCTTACATTTTAATGTCATTGTGATATTGAGCGGCTCTCACAGTTGCATCCCAGAAAATGTTACCATCATAAATCCTGACCCTATCTGCTTCTATTTGAACGTCTGATATACTGCCGTGCGTTCTAGAGGAACATGCACACTGGGTTGAAGCCGATCAACCAAACCTCACCGTTTATGCTTTTAAAAAAAAGTCTTTCCTTTCTCCACTTGTATCTCAGTCATTTGTGTGGTGTCTTTTCAACTTATATTTAATCAGCAAGATTGGTGCCCTGAGCAGAATTTGGTTCTGTGTTATAGTAACATGGCCACCAAGTGATTTGTTTACCATTACTTTTCATCACAGGTGAATGCAGACTGCAGAAAAAAGTGTGAATAAGACATCAAGTAATGACAGTGGAGAACTGTCACCGGAAAAGAGGCTTAATCAAATGTCCAGTAAAAGTTTAAGCAGAGACTTCTTCTCTCTCTATTAAGAGCTGTGATAGAACCTGAGGTGAGTCATGCAAATAATTCAACATATCTGCAAGTGCAGCTGGAGTTTCAGCTTGTTTTATTGGATTTATTCATGTTTCATGGCTCCGGACTTCTGCTGCTGTGTCGATGCAGTCTCTTTACTTGTGTGCACCCGTAGCTTCTAGCTCGTGTCCCCCTGACAACATCTCTGACAGTGAGTGATGCACCGCGTCAAATTACAGACAGAAATCAATCACACATCAATTTAACTCTGAGAGTGGTTTAATTTAAGCAAACTACAATTGTTCCAGTCAGGCAAAGTAAAGCAAAGTGACGAGGAGACCTGGGGGTGAGAGCAGAATCTTAAAAGTCTCGACAGCAGCTTCTTTCACCCACCCTGAGAAATCAAGTTAATTTCACTAGAGCAACAGTAATGAAAGACGTTTTGTACTATATAATGTCCACAGACTGACCTTTCAGTGCATGTTGTTCTGGAGGAAAGGATTATTATTATTGTTATTTTTATATTTGACACTATTTGGCAAGATGCATTGAGGCATGGTTGGGGGCTGGTTATCACTTTGGCTTTGCAGAAAGCTGGTTCTGGGTTCATCTTTGGACCTGGGGTCTGGTATCACAGAAAAAATCTTCAACCAGTGACTTTCTTTTCTCTTGAACTACCTAAATGTTCTTGGTTATAATGTTTTAATATGCTTGTGTCAACTTGAGCGCCGCTTGAAGAAACAGTGGAGGAGCTTTTTCCTCCTAATCTTTTTTAGATATTCATTATATCTACTTTTCTAAAGTTAAGTACGTGGGAAAGAATCCTTCCAAATACCACTCCTTCACTCAAGTATGAATCAGAAAGCCGAGGTTATTAAAGAAAATCTATATCCGGCACACTCCTTTTCTCCGACAGACATTTTAAGTTTTGTTAATCAAACCTCTAGAGAGAAATGCCCTCTCTCTCTCCTCTCTCTCTCCCCCTCTCTCTCTCCTCTCTCTCTCCCCCCCCTCTCTCTCTCTCTCTCTCTCTCTCTCTCTCTCTCCTCTCTCTCTCCCCCTCTCTCTCTCCTCTCTCTCTCCCCCCCCTCTCTCTCTCCTCTCTCTCTCCCCCTCTCTCTCTCCTCTCTCCCCCCCCCCCTCTCTCTCTCTCTCTCTCTCTCTCTCTCTCTCTCTCTCTCTCTCTCTTTCTAAACAACTTAATATTTCAGTCACGTCACAGCTAAGATGAGAAATAATTTTAAAATCCTTACTCTTTTTTTCCCCACACAATACTTAAGTTGTTATCAGATGCATTGATCGAAAAACAAATCTCAGTCCTACAAAACAAAACATTCTGACCTTGTCCCATTCCAGAGGAGGAATCAGGTATATATATTCATTCATTGATATAATTATTTTATAACACACCTTTATAGACACATGGGGAAATTCTCCTGATTAAAACATCTGCCGGCTTGTTTGTGTGTGTTTATGTGTGTGTGTGTGTGTATGTGTGAAAAAGAAAGTGGTGGAGCTGGTGGATTCAATATTCATTAAATGTTCTCAGTCTGCTGACCTTTTCCCTCTTCTCTCCCTGAGTCCATGCTTCATTTGATTCAATAAGAGACGTTAATTTTCAAAGCAAACCTTCACTTACAGATTTATTCCCTGAGGTTATAGCTGTGTGTACAGGGAACAGGGGAAAGCAAGCCAACAATAAACATCAGCTGGGAGGAGATGGATGGTGGTGGAATGGGAAAAGGAATGACTAAGGGGTTGACAAATAACCTGGTTGACGCAGCAGGACAATTTATTAAAACTATTATATGAAGAATTTGAAAGTGAATGTTTTTATTTTTATTTAAAACATTTTTTTTTTTTAATAGATGGCATTTACTAGGCAGCAACTTAACATTTGTTAAGTTGTATGAGTTGTATGAGATGAGAAAGATTTCTACTTCTTCTACTTTTACACCAATGCAACAGCCATTAGCAGTTTCAATAAAATGAAGGGGACTGGAAGCTTCAGGATTCACATCTCATTGTTGTTTATGCTAAATATTACAACAGGAACAGAATCTGAAGTATTTGTGATTTCACATATCAATCAAAACTACCCTCTTAAAATGAAATAGTAGCTGCATGTGAACGGACAAAAATGATCACAATATACTGAATTTGAAATCGGCTTCACAATGTAACTGTACTGTACTGTTCTGTACTTCATCATTCTTCATCATTCTAACCAACTAAGCTCAAACATCCAGAAGAAAAACACCTTTTTGTCGACATTATTTCTCTTTCAAGAATAATGTTGTGTACTTGCTGGTGAGTTTCAGGCAGTATTTTGTGTTGCTATGATAACGTTAAGGTTTCTGTGCACACACTGCTGCAAGCATGAAGCTCTTATTTATTCAAAAATATTAGTATTGTAAATATTCATGAATAAATTCCATGAACATCTATCATTTCTTCTCAAATAGAACCCTAGAAGAAAGACAAACGCATTTTGAATGAATTTCTATAATAATGTGACCTGACTATCATCTGGAACTTTTTAGCATGTTTGAATAATTTAAAAATATATATAGGACGGTGGTGGCAAAACTGGACATAGACATAAATATACATAATGTAAAAATGTGAAATACAATCATGTGAATGATGTGTTTTAATCACTTGGGAAACAATTTATTTTTAATTTCACTTAACAAGCGCTAGAATACAAAAGAATATAGATTTAAGGTGGAAAATAGTCACCAAATGTGAATTAAGAATGCCCCTTGGATTTTGAATGGATGTTTTCAGATGGATGTCAGGTGAATGACAAGGCTTCTAGAGAGAAAATACCCGCAGCAGCCCTTTCTCAAATCCCTCACAAATACTGCATCTTACATTATTCTGACAGTCAAAGCCTCAGGTGTGTCATGAAAAATCACAGATCTCACGTAGAGAAATATAAGGCTATTTAGCATGTAAACATATCTTCTTCATCTTTCGGGAACTCCCTATCGGGTTTGCCACAGCAGATCACCTGTTTCCATCCATAGGTCGGTTCCCTGCTGGCTAACTTAGCATGTAAACATATAAAGGCAGTAAAGCACCTGCCCATGCAATTCAAAGAATAGCGAATAGAGGATGATATCCAGCAGGTAAGGCAGCAGCTGAGAGATAAGCAAAGGATTGAGGATGTGAGCCATTTCTCTGGGGAATATGTCACTGAGAACAGAAGCCTGTGGGATTGGAAATTGGACACATGGAAATAATGAGCTTTATACTATCACACAAAGCATACCGTGTATTTTATATCACCACAGGACACGGCACCTACAGGTGTTAAATGGGGATGGAATTTATAAAGAGAGGAAGGTGATAATACAGAGAGATTTCTCTTTTCTCTCTTAACATAAATCAAAAACTGCAGCTGAGTTCTAATCTTAGAGTGAATTAGATAAATGCCACTGGATAACACAAGGAGGGGGAGAGAAAAGGCAAAGTGCAAAGAGAGCGAGTGGGAGAGAGCAAGAAATGTGGGTGGACAGAATCATCAATTTGGTGCAGCAGATGAGCCTAAAATTCCTGCTCTAAATATTTTTCAACTTCATTCATGGGCTGTGTGTTAATGTGGAAGGTGATTTAAAAAATAAATGGTTCTTTCAAAAGTTTACTCTTTTAAATTTCCAGCTCAATGAAAAGTAAAGTCTATGTCAGCGTCTCCCTGTAGAAATAGTTATAGAAAATATGATGAATTTAGATACAAACGAATAACACACACATATTTATTTCCACTGAATGTCTGTGTGTGCGAGAGTTTTCATAAAGGTTTGCGGGAGACGTCTTGAGAGAAAATAGTATAGGTGGAATGAAGAGTGTTATATTCAGTTTATAGGGAGCAACGTCATGACTGAGTTTAATGTTTCAAAGAGACGGCGACTGAGTGAGGGGAAGATGGAGAGCAAGGGAAAATGAAGAGAGCTCAGTGGCGGGTGACCTTTGTCAGAGAGAGGACCGGCCTACCTGTCATGTGTCGGGTTTCCTCCAGGGTGAAGTATAACATTAGCAGTATAGACTTCTTTTTAATAACATCCCCCAGTTGGGTGATAGACTTGTATTAAATCGATTCGTATTATAAACGTTAAATCAACAAGAGAGGTAGAAACGTGGCAACCTTCATCTAAATGGAATCCCAGATGCATTTAATGTACATGTGTCATAAGTTGAGAAGTTAAAAACACATAAAGAAAATAGATCTGAGTATGCCATTAAAAATGGAAAATTAAATTAATGTTGACAACTCAGAAACGAACAAACTCACAATCTCAAACACTAATAGTCGGTTTTCAATAAATGACTAGTTTTCCAAAATTTGGCATGAGGCAGATACTAGAAAAGCAATGTCATACTACCATAATGACGATTATTATTTTTACCTTCAGTGGGGGATATCATCGCATCGAATCTAGCGCATCTGTCGCAGATCTTTGGTTTAAATGCAATAACTCATAAACTGTCTCATGTATCATTTTCAAATTTTATACCCACATAGACTTTAGTATGACACTAAGACGGGCTACATCTCCAACCATTTACGGGTCATAATTTCTCAATTTCTTGTCCGATTTGGTCCAAATTTGTTGCTTAGTTGACTTGAGGAGATCTATCCGGTATACATTTTGTTTTACTCTAATAGTTCATATTTTACTCACTGGAGGGACCTATATATATATATATGTAAAAAAAGGTCTCCCAACATAACTTCCTAACCGTTATCAGAAACAGAATCAGCTTTATTGGCCATGTATATGCATACAAGGAATTTGACTCCGGTTAACTGAGCTCTCACACTCCGAAGATCATATAAATAATTTTAAATTAAATGGACCAGGCAATAAACAAATACACAAGCTATAAAAAAATGGAGATGTTCTTGTGTACAGGCTATATACATTTAATACATGTATAAATATGTATATATAAATATATATGAAGTGCAAAGATGTCAGAGTAATGACAGTTGGAGGTGGTTATTGTGTAATGGGGGGAACCAGGTTATTGTACAACACTGACACTGGTGTATTGTTGGTCAGGTTGATGGTCTGTGGGTAAAAACTGTTCTTGTGTCTGGTAGTTTTGGCGAACAGTGTTCTGTAGCGCCTGGCAGAGGGGAGAAGTTCAAACAGGTTTAGTCCAGGGTGTGACGGGTCTGCAGTGATCTTTCCTGCCCGTTTCCTGACTCTGGAGGTGTATAAGTCCTGGATGGAGGGCAGGTTGGATCCCATGATTTTTTCTGCAGATCTAATGTCCGTTGCAGTCTGTTTCTGTCCTGTTTGGTAGCAGATCCAAACCAAACAGTGATGGATGTGCAGAGAACAAACTGGATTACTGCACTGTAAAATTGGATCAGCCACACCTGAGGCAGGTTGAGCTTCCTAAGCTTATTCCGATAAAGTCAAAATTTGGTGCATATGAATCGACTCTGGGAGTTCTGTCATTTAGATGTCAATTGTAAATAAATATTTAATTATATCCACCCATCCACTTTCTCCTGCTTTGCAGAGCCTGGTTGTGGTGGGAGTGGTCTCAGAATGGATTTCCAGAAAGCCCTCTCCACAGCAACACCCTCCAGCTCATCCTGGGGATCCTGAGGCGTTCCCAGGACAGATGAGAAAAGTCGTACCTCCGGCGAGTTCCTGATCTACGCTGGTATCTCCATACAGTTGGTTGTGCCTGAAAGACCTCCGCAAGGACGCATAATTGAGGCATCCATATCAAATTCCCAAACTACCTCAACTGGCCCTTTTCGAAGCAAAGGAGCAGTGGCTCTATTCTGAGCTCTCTCCGGTTGTTTATGCGCTGTACACTGTCTGAGGCTGAGCCCAGCCGCTCTAGGAAGGAAGCTCATTTCAGTCGCTTGTATCTTCAACCTCATTCTTTGGGTATCTACCCAGAGCTTGTGACCAAATGTGAAGGTTGAAACTCTGATGGACCGGTAAGGTCCAGTTTTGCTTTACAACTCAGGTCTTTCCTCACCACAACAGACCAATACAACGTATGCACTACTGCTGATGTTGCACTGAACCGCCTGTCCATCTCCTGGTCAATTAACTTGAGAACAAGACACCGAGATACTTGAACTCCTTTGCATGAGGCAGCAACTCCAGCCAACCCAAAGAGGATAGTCCACTGATTCCCTGCAGAGAACCATGGCCTCAAATTTGGAGGAGCTAATTTGGAGCAGTCGTCTTTCAACCGGATTTCGAGCCCAGCCCCTGTTGCAACATGCTGCGGGTCCTTGAGCAATACCCTGAAACCTAAGCTTAGGTGGCTTTTCGCAGAGACGGCCCACTGCGCCCTCAGGGATGCAGGGTTTAATGTAGATATAGATTTCACAATGTTGTTCTGTGTAACATGTGATAAATAAAGGAAAGTTTAAGATTATTATTATTAACTCTCATTTCGGCCGCTCCCCACTCAGCTGCACACTGGAGGTTACAGACTGATGAAGCCAACAGAACCACATCATCTGCAAACAGATGTGATTCTCCCCAAACCGGACACTCTCCTCACCTCCTCTGCGCCTTGAGATCCTGACCATGAATATCAAAAAAAGGATCAGAGACAAGGGACAACCTTGGCGATATCCAACATTCAATGGAAACGTGCATGACTGCTTTAGTTTCACAATCCTTTCTAAAAATACGTCTTTGATGAGTCCCAACTTGAAATGCAATGCTAAAGGTCAAATGTTTCATATTTCCTTTTTAGTAGTCTAAACTAGATCCATACTGTAGACAAATTTGAAGCAGTGGTGATTGCCCATTGCATTGATATAATCACAAGCAAATATTCAGTCCATAAGGATCAACATTGACATATTTTCTGTCCTGAAATAAGCTACAGGAAGCAAATATTCCACCCACAGCCTGACTCTGTAATCACTGGGATCCTCGTTAAATCATGGCATGTGTGCATTCAGAACATAACTAACATGACTGCAGCTCTGTCCCTGATGTTCTGTAGTGCAGCCATGTGTGATCCCTGAAGCTATGAGCAGCCTTCTGCCAGTGATATAAAAGCACACTGTAGGGTTCTGCCTCATTCCATATGCAAACTGATTTGTTTGATAATAAAAGCAGAAAACACCCAATTTGTTCCTTTCATGTTCCCATATAATGCCTCATTATTACTGTCTTTTTCTAGTTCTGCTGTCTCTGACGTTTTTCTCTCTCTCGACGAGTGAGTGAGATCTATCAGTAAAGGTTTATGCATAATTGAACTCATAGGACTTGGCCAGCCACATTATTGCGCTTTGGCCGCCATGTTTGCGTACTACATGTTTTTTCGTTCTCTTCACCAACTATAGCCACCCATGGTACGGTTAGCTCCACAATGGACAGGGATTGTTGTGAGGGTCGCTTCCACTCTTGCAAATGGTTTATATATCTATATCTATTATTTTACCAGGTAAAGTCCTCATTTAGATTAAAAATCTATTTATTTTCCAAGAGTGACCTCGCCAAGAGAGAAGCACAGGAACTGTAACAACAATCAAATAGACATAATGCATACCATATAAATACATATATATGAACAACCTTCATACGCTAAAGTGAGAGAATACAAATAATCTAAAATGAGACAATACAAAGATTGACTAAGCAAAACAACTACATTGACCAAGTGCAATATTTTTATGATCCTTCAAGATAGATTTAAACAGTTCAAGCTCCTTTGGTAAAATATGGCAGGAAGAGGGAGCAGCAAAACCAAAAGCTGTTTTCCCGAGCTTGGTTCTGACCCCATATTGCTTTTGGTTTGAATAAGGAAGCAGCCCGAGGAGAGAGTTTGAAACAATCATCAAACCAATGTGAGAGTCTGAGGACGTACTGAGACGGTTGCTTAGCAACATCGTGAAGAGGACAGTTGTGTGTGCGATAGCCACAGTCAGTAACAAAACCTAAATCACAGTGTCCAGCTTCTTCGGGTACTGTTCAAGTGCGGTTCACTGAAAGCTGTCTTGCTCTTACAAAGACAGTGGTGTTTGATTGACAAGGTATCGGGGTGGGAGGGCATTGTTGGTACATCTACTTCCTTTGAGTGTGATTGCCAGGTCATGTAGGACCTGGTTGTCCCTACAGGTGTAGATACCTTGAGATATGCTGGTTTGGCTGTCATTGAGTATGATATTCAATGTTGCTCTGTTTAGGTTCTTAGGTGTAGGAAGAACATCGTAGACAGCTCTGATGATGAAGCTGATTGAGTTTCCTTCTATCTTCCAGACATCCCTCCAGGTGAGCTTACGATGCTCTGTGTTTTCCCAGCTCAGCCATGAGTCCTGTTTGGACTATGAGACTGCCTTTGTACATCTCTCTGCCTTCTCTTGCTGCCGGAAGATGTCAACCAATGGCTTTCCTTTCTAGTTCGATGTCACCTTGCACCATGGTGGTCTACTTGTCCTGACCGGCTCTCTCCTGCTGCAGCTGTCCCCCAATAGCTTGCTTCACAGCCACAGACGGGTTCTACTTCCTCCCACTTGCAAATCTGGGACCAGCCGCCTGTATTACATCTTCTTGAGACCAAGCCAGGGTCATGTCCATTCTCACTTTGGTGCACTTACTCTTTAGTGATGCTAGAGACAAGCAGTTCCAACCAACAGAATGCCTCTGAATACCTTTGAATTTTGTTCAGACACGAGATTAATTGTAATTAACAACAGCATTAATCTTTGTTCCGGATTCTTCTGACATAAATGAGGATTTAATCAATTCTATCTGATTTGTTATTAAGTGATAAATGGCCTCCAGGGTCAGGTTCGTCTGGCATGGTTTCCAAGCTCAAATATATTCTAGTACCAAGAGCAGAAAAGGAAAAAAAAACAAAACCTGAAATTGACGTAAAACCTTTTATGTTTGAGAAATCTAAAAATAATTAAAGTTTTGAAGCCTCCAAATTTAAAGGCAGACATCAATTTCTTGGTATACAGCCCTCAGTCACTCCCTGTGGTTGCTCTTGATAAAAGTTACGCTCCAAAAGCTCATTCTCCACAAAACTACATTATTGAAAATAGTAACAGAATGTGAAAGTTTTACTTGAAACTATTGGGTAATCCTTCTTCAATGATATCTAAAATCTGTCCAAAGCCATCTTTTGAGCTTATCTTTATAACACATACTTAATTTAACTCCATTAGTGGCAAATTATACTTTTACACAGTTCATCATCCATTCTTGCTGCCTGGGTTGCCAAGGGAACAAAATTCTCAACACCCTGATAATAGGTGATTTGTTGACAGGTATCTTTTCTGTCTGCAGGAACAACCGTTGTACCAGAATTCATATACTGACAGCATCTCAGGTCCATATCACACCCTATTAGAAAAGCATTCCTCTTTTAGCTATCCTCTTTTTTCCTCTTTAAGCTTAGTTTGCTCCCAAACAAGAACATGATTAAGTGGACACCAATAAGTCAGTTAAGTTATTTTGGCTATTTGTTCATGCATCGCCAGTCTCCTCTAACCTAACCCTAGCCTAAATGCTTTTGGCTTCACTATGCAATACAGTACAGTAAAGTGAATAAATAACTGGCAGGTCATTTGAGATGTTTTGCAACAAAAGATATGCCAAATATTGACATGCTGAATATAATTTTATATGGTTTAAAAAGGCTTAGGGTCAGAGTAAGGGTTAATGCCAAAATGATAGATGATGCAGTTGATGGCATTCATTAAACCGATATTCAACTGATTCTGTTGGGTTGTTGCTGGGGGAACAGATTCGCACAGGTCATAATAAAATTCACGGCTCATGAGAAATCCTCAAAAAATAGTTCAGATTTTATTGACAATAATGCCGGTTTCCACTACTATTCACTATTATTTTATTCAAGCACACAAAGGTTGAAATTGAACGTAACTTAACATAAAGCTTAGTTCTTTCAATACCTTTATTATTGAAGGTAATCACTAATGAGAGAGAGAAATGGAGGAAGTGGGTGGGGAGGGGGTATTGGAGGAAGACATACTGTCTTCCATCACTTTCTAGCTCTTACATCTTTGGACAAATCTGTGTACTTTCCAGGCAAATTTTTTTCTTTTCCGATCTGAAATGAATTGAACGTAATCAATTCTGGCAAAAATGTCTGAGAATGTAAGGTTAGTGACAAAGATCTCACATTCTGATATAAGAATTTTCCTCCAACTACTTCTCATAGTATACACAGACAGCTATTGTTCGACAGACACATTTAACATTGAAATCATTAAATCAGTGATGTATGATACATACAGTAGTTTTGCTGTTTTATTGCTGCAGTCCCTTGTTGTTGTTGTTGTTGTAAATTTGTTTCAGCACACAATGATATACAATATAGTGCTGTTGTTTTCTAGATATATAGAGTATATGAGCATTTTTGTGAGAAAGGAAGCTGCACAAAGAATTTTAATGTGTGTCTCAGAGTTTCCACATTGCTTTTAAATCCAATTCTATATCAGTCATGCAGACATTTTCTACAGAAACGTATCAATTTTACTTATTTTTCTCATGCATTTTTGATTCCTTTATTAATTCATCCATTCATCCATTCATCCACTTCATCATTCTTCTGTATATAACAAAAACACAGAAACATTCAGACGAACTAAACAGTCAAACATGCCAAGGTATTGAGTGAAAAATAATCTGGTATAAATAATGCTAATGAATAAATAAATACACCCATTATAGCAACGGTGTTATAATCATGTGTCTCTAATCAAAGCAAAAACTCACCTTTGGCTTGTATTCAAGATTATACATAAATGGATTTAGAACACTTTTCATTATCACTGCAAAATCCTAACACCGATGAATCATTTCTTTTTTTATGTGGTTCCATTAACAGTAGTATTGCTGACATGTATGTAATGTTTTTCTCCTGTAGATATCAAATTATTAATATTTAGGAGAGGGACACATCATCCAGACCAAATAGTCTGGAAACCAGTGAAGCACATTCGCTGGTTTGAGGATAGTTGGATTTTCCTGCAGAGCACAACATTTTCTTCTCCCCACTTTAAGAAAGGCTTCAGCGAAGGAGAAGGTCCTTGTCAAAACTAATATTTGTTTTTAACATTCATCAAAAACGTTTGTGACTGGGAATTTTTACTACACTGCCACATACAGTGTTACAAACTGAGTGAATGACTAAATAATTATAATAATAATACATTTGATTTATAATGCACTTTACATTTCGTGAAGGGCAAGGTAAGACAGAGAAAGAGAGAAAGGGAGAGAGAGAGAGAGAGAGAGAGAGAGAGAGAGAGAGAGAGAGAGAGAGAGGGAGAGAGAGAGAGAGAAAGGGAGAGAGAGAGAGAGAGAGAGAGAGAGAGAGAGAGAGGGAGAGAGAGAAAGAGGAGAGAGAGAGAGAGAGAGAGAGAGAGAGAGAGAGAGAGAGAGAGAGAGAGAGGGAGAGAGAGAGAGAGAAAGGGAGAGAGAGAGAGAGAGAGAGAGAGAGAGAGAGAGAGGGAGAGAGAGAAAGGGAGAGAGAGAGAGAGAGAGAGAGTGCACTTGCTGGCACTGATGTGAGACAGGGTGAGATACATGAGGATAATTCATATTCGGATGAAGTGACTCTTTGACCGACGCTCAGACAGCTCCAAATCTGCTGTTTGGTGTGCCGGAGCTCATAAATATGAAGCAGTCTAAAAAAGTGCCCACTCTCTCAAAGGTCAGCGTACGAAACTGTCTGCATAACAGATGAAGAAAGAAAAGACAGGATCTAAGTAAACAAGTGAAAGTTTAATTGACACATTTCCATTTGTAGATGCTTAGTTCCTCATCTTCCACAGTTTTTCTCCCAGTATTTCATGCATTGTTTCATTATAATGGGCAAACCGTCCTCACATAAGTTTTAGAGTTTACATTCTCATGAGAAACAGATTCCTAGTTTATTACTCCATCTAATAACGACTTCCCCTGGTGTCTTAAATGATTCAAATCCTCCTCTAGAGATCAGATGAAAGCACATTAAGGATTTCTGATCTGCAGATCAGACTACAGGAGTCTTTATTATCGTGTTATTAAGGGTCAATAATCCACCAGAATCAAACGGCTGCTCACATCGCAAAACAACCGTGCCAAATTAGTTCACACCCTTGAGTAATTCATTAAGTTAATTCAAAGGGTCCTGCTCTTATTAAGAGCTTTAATGGTCACCGGGGGAAACAACAAGAAGTAATAAATAAATTGGGCCATTAATGTAGGGAGTCATTTCATGGATCAGCTGTTTTTGTATTGAGGCTATACAGAAGGTGTACGGCTGACACGAGTTGCCTTCAAACGGTTGCTATTCTTCCCCGGGTCTGTCCAAAAGAAATGATAATCAAATGAAACATAAACTAAAAGCATTATATTAATGGCATCATTTATATAAAGTCTGTTTTCAGCTAAAAACAGACTTCAAGTAAATAAAGCTGTATATAAAACAGTAAATAACTCAATAGAACAAAAAAAACTAGAGATTAATTTGATAAATATGTAATGACTGAATTTATGTGGATGATTTTCAGCTTCTTTCAGTCAGTTGTTGGTCCCAGACTCTGTTTCATCAAGGCTTTCGATGTTTTTGATTTAAGATTATTCACTTTAGTTCACCCTCTGAACCAGGACACAGACAGCTGGGATTTTCAGACTAGTGTTTGCTGGCTCACCCATCTTCTAACAAAAACAACTTTCAATCTTGAGTGGTGTCTGGGGATCTTATTTTCCGGGTTGCATATGGCTGCAACAAGCATAGATAATCAGATGTTTAAGACACATTATATTTTTCCTCAGAGCGAATGGTGAAGAGAAAAAAAATCCCACAGACTTATGAACCCATTGCATAAAGTTAACTCCTGGTTTTTTAAATATCCGTAACAAGAGGTCATTGTCACATGAGGGAAATGAGGGTTACTGGCTTATGGCATTTGAGCAGAAAGTAGAGGAGTAGGTTAAATTGGAATAAAAATGCTAATCGAAAGAAGCGCTGAAGCTGCAGCCTGAGACTCGACGACGCGACGCAGAGATGAGAACCACTACACAGAGGTCGTTAAGGTTTCCATCAATTTCAACATCCATCAAGAAGGTTGTTTGCAAAGCAGTTCAATTCAATTTACAAGATTTTGAAGCGGAGCATCTCGGCAGTGCCATCTCTTTGGTAATTCCTGTCTGATTGGAGAGTTTAAGAGTGAAAATGGAAATGCCTGTGTTTGGACTAAAACATCTATGTGACCAAATTCATGGTTTACCACACTACAACTCTATCCTTTTAACATGGATTCCATTTTCAACACAGTAATTACAACGGTATTACTATACTTATGTAAAAATCCTATGTGACACAACAGCTTTCATCTCATCGGTTGTTTTTGCACTTTATTAGTCAGCATATTTCTCCTCTTCCAGCAGGAAATGGATTCCTCTGGGCATACTGCAGTGTTCAGGGCTTGTCAAACTAATGAGTGTTTTTTTGAACCTCTGACACAAACTGCAATTTATATTCAACTTGTGGATGCACCACAATTTACATGTTTATTACCTCCAGCCGGACGCATCACAGTGCAAAGTGTAATTAGATGAACTGGGATTTCAGCATTGATCAGGGAAATGTCTGGTTATGAGCTTGAGGCTTTGTCTTGTGTTCCTGCCTGCATGTGTGTCTGCAGCATGGTGTCGTATACTCCCACAGGCCATCTGTGCCTGGTGTTTCACTTCCTCTGCTCCACGCAGGTAGAACGGGAACCTCCAGACTGGCTCACAAACGTGTTTTCATTGAGTGTTTAGATTCAGTTCATACTGCAAAGTTACACATCCTGAAATGAACAGCATTATTTTGACGCCTTTAGCTACAAACGATGTTGGTGTTCAGTTCTCAGTAGAATTTTTAAAATAAAATTTAGACTATTTATGAACCTTTTCATAATTTCTCTTGTGAAATATATTAGAAAAAGACGATGGCGTTTAATCAAAATGTTGAAGATTAGATCTAAATGAAACATCTAATTGTTCAATTTAAATCTAAAGGTAGATACATATTTAAGTTGAATCGCAAAATCTCTAAATTAAATTGGTCATAGAAAGTTAAAGTTTGATGAGGACTAGCGATATCCATGGTAGAAATCTGCACCGCTTCTTTCAGTGAGTTGTAAAACTGCCTCCCTCTGGCTTTAGTCTCTTCTTCTTTGGGGGGATCCTTCCCCCTCCTCCCGCCCCATCACTCCTCTTGGAGTGATAGGTTACACTCTGGGTCTGACTTGTTATTCCTGTCCGCCATCTTTCTCCTGTAAACATGTCAAACCTTTCAATATACTGACACGAGGATAAATAAATGCAGAAATGAATAGATTCATAAATAAATGTGGCCATACAGTCAATTAATACATTTATACATTTTAGTCACTAAACAAGGCTTGTCAATATAATTTCTGAATACATTTACAAATAAATGAATGAATGAATAAATGAAAACAGAACATAGAAAACAAATAAGTAAATAAATACTTTTAGAAACAAAGGCAAAAATAAATGATAAATGAATGCAAATAAAATAAATACAAAATATTCAATTATGCCCTTTTCAACGACCAAAATGTATATATTTATTTCTGCATCTACTCATTAATTAATTCATCTCTGAATTTCTTCATTTTCCTCACATCCTTTTTCATCCTCCATAATTGAACATTAGCTAGAAATATTGTTAGGGGTGTTCAGTGGTAATTCCATGACTCAGCAAAGATCTCCAAAACTGCAGCTTGTTAGTTAACATGCAATATGCAATTATAAGAGCAAGCTCATAAACACTTCCTTAAATGTGATTGAAAAAAGTGACACAAAAAACTATTTTATACAATATTCTTTATTTGTTTTTGGGAGCTAAATTTGGCAGAATGTTGTGCCACCTGGACCCCATACCTTCACATTAGATTTAATCAGCTCTAAAAACTGCATTCTAAATGACGTTTTAATGACCAGACGTTCAATCTCCTCACAAAAACCCCTTTTGCTCAATATTCCACAATGTACCGAAATGAAGAATGTGTGAGTCTTGATAATCATCAGGGGTTTCCAGCTACGTGTTACAATGTGGAGTTGTGTAAGAATGTATATGGATATGTGAATATAATTGTACTTTGGTATATGAATAGTTCATGGACAATAATTGATTAGTGAATAATTGTATTGAGTTCATTCTTCTTCCCGCTCCTCTTCTTTCACCTAAATTGATGTTAATGTGTTGAGGTGGAATTTTCTTCTTTACTTTCTGTTTTTCTGTTTTGAGCCACTTACTGTTTTTGTTCAATTTAAAGACAACATTCAATCAATCAATCATCATTCAATTGACTCAATCAATCAATCAATCAATCAATCAATATTAGAATGACGATATGGATGATGCTAACTGTGTATTTATAATGCATAAGTAGATTAAAGAGCAACACTATTAGTCATTTTGTCTTTTGCCATGATGAATTTAACATGATATTAAAAATTGTTGTTTAACATTTTTCTCCAATATTTAATCGGTTACTTCCACTGAATTTGTCTCCACTTTTTGTCCTGGGACAAATCTGAATCTTTAGCTGCCAAATGCTCCACTCTGTTCACTGGCTACATGGGAGCAATGCAACACTGATGTAACCAAGGTGGGGAACTCAGTATTTTTTCTGAGGTGCACTTATATAATTTAATTTAGGAGATAATCCTGTGATTGTTCTACTTTGGTGCCTCAACTGTATTATGCAACACCAAGATCCGTGATTTTCTCTGCTGATCACCCGGACCATTGGTTATGTATGTGTGTATTTGTGTGTGTGGAGTGAATGAGTTTTTCTTTGGATCCATTCAAGATTTTTTAAGTTCATCTAATATGGTTTGTTGTGCTGGAGAGATTTTTACTGGAGAAATATCATGCGGCGTGTGAACTGTGTCTGAACCCAATCTCAAGAGACAACAACCTGAGGGAAAAGAGTTGATGTTTGAGATGATGAAGATTATTGAGGCTAACTTTAGGGCTAGTCTCAGCTGTTGGTGACCCATATTTCCAGAGACACAGACCTGAGGTTTACCAAAGAGTTACACTTTATTTCACGTTATTAAGAATCTTGACTCAGTGACATGCTTTAAAAGCTATTGTTAGCCTATATGATGTTAAATGTGTGAAAATGCATATATGCAGGGGGGTATAACCCCCTCCCAGGAGGCTCAGCTTTTAGACTTTGGTATGTGTAAAACCCTGCATGTGACTGTGACTAGCTCCTTCATCTGTCTGCCATTTGGTTCTGTCTGAAAACATCTTTCTGTTGCTCCTGAAAACAATATAATGACTGAGTTTAGAGTTAAGTTGGGTAAACAAAGGCAGTGTGGACAAACCCCACAGAAACCAGGTCCCTGTGGAGCGGAACTGCAGAGTGTGCAGAGATCCCAGACTTTTGGGATCTGCTCAATATCAATATATTTATTGTTTAATTAAAATCTCTTAGATATATCTTGGACACATACACAGCAAACGCCTCCGTCTGTATAAATTTAATATCGATCAAAGTGAGCCTCGCTGTGCCTTCCTCAACTCTCCTCTCTCCCCTGTTTCTACGGAGCCTAACTTGTGCTGACTGCACAGAAAGTATATGCTGATCCACTGAAGTCATGGGCTCGGTGTCCTGTATGTGTGTAAATGTGCTTATGCTGGTGATGAATGGGTTGATCCCCGACGTGAAGCATGAAAGCGGAAACAACTGCAGAGTGGGATACATTTTGAGATGGAGTAACAGTGAAGGAGAAATGAAATAAGACTGAAAAAGAGAAACAGGGTAGCAGCAGTGGAAGAGGGAGACATTTTTGATTGCTGCAGCTCTACTTTTACCAACCAAATGTCTGCCATCAGCTGGTTTCTCATTCATCTTTCCCGTGTGTGGTTGATGCAAAATTAATTCAAGGCTTTTCATTCTCAGCCTTCTTACAGCAGTGAGCTCTCCCTTGTTTTCCCAACTCCCAGCTGAATCCAACGATACTTCATTATGCATGCACATTTATCTCTTTCTCTCACTTTCTCTCACTCTTTCTCTCTCTCTCTCGCCGTGTGTGCGTGCATCCATTCCTCGTGAGACACCTTGCTTTAATGTCATCCTTTATTGCATTTTTGTCATTTGTCATTCCATGTGACTTCTGCAATATCGTTTGTGCATATCAGCGTAAGCCTGGAAAAAAATTAAGTATCAAAACATACTTAATGTGTATTGTACTTCTGCACAATCCTCATTAGTCCTTGAGCAGATTATATGATGCTCAAGGACAGATATATTATATATATATTATATCAGATATAATGATGATTTATCATGTTTTTCTTATTTCTCTGTTTTACATAATCCATTTTTTGACAGTAAAAATGCTTGGTGGGAGAAATTCAGAACTCATTGCAGTCCTTCTGTAGCTTCCTCAGAGAAAAACTCCAATATCTTTACTTCCTTTATTTCCCACATGACCAAATATTATCAGCATGTGTGCGCTCCAAGAAATGTATAAAGTGAATAAGAGAAGGGACATAGTTTATAGCATCCTCCGCTTTCCAAAAACCTCCTGCTGTGAAATATTTATTCTCCAATGCAAGGTAGTTCTGGCAATATCTGGAGAGTCACTCCGGCTCTATATGCATAGCAGCATGAAGAGGGTGAGGACGCCAGTTGGAAAATGGCAGAAGAGATTTGATTGATCGAAAAGGTCAGCGGACTGTGTTCAGAAATACACAGAGGGACACTGATGGCGGACAGACAACGCTAAAAAAGATTTGTGTTATTTTAAAACACATTACAGAGAACTGGGATTTAAGTCTGTGCTGTTATTTTGGTTACACTTCAAAATGTGTCGACCCTCTCCTGTGGAAGCCAATGATTATGTGCTGGATGTTATGTGTTGGGCTGAGTTATATGTCATCTCAATCATACAAGCAGGTATTTTGTTCTCATCAAATGAAACACATCGCACATGGCCTATCCTTTCTTAGAATGCAGCTAGAACGCAGCTGGTGGTGTCAGATGTGTTTTTTTACACCTCGGTCATCAGTGCTAATCTCCAACTTTAGAATAAGGTCACCATGACATTAAGACAGATCAATGCATCACAAATACACACTTCATGGCTTAACTCAATGCCATTCACAAAGAAACATGACAAAACTCCAAATACATTAAGTAATGGTGAAACAGCTTCCCAGAGATTGTAGCCAAGCTACTGGTCCTTAATAGAACCACACACACTCTCTAGTGAAATACACAGCCAGGAGACTTAGTCTGAACATCGTTAACACCAGCAGTGACCATCTCCAGCAATCAATAGTAATAATAATAATAATAATAATAATACATTTAATTTATAATGCACTTTACATTGGCCCTGAAACAACATTCAAACACTTATCACAAGTGTAAGGATGTATAATTTAGATTGAACTACTTTTTTGTGGATACATAAAGCCTAAACAGAGAAAAATTTAACTAAATACAAAAATACTAAGCCCCCTTAAGATCCATCATGACGCCGACCAGCCTCTAAAGATAGCCATCAAACTCACCGTAAATGCTAATTACTCATTTGAAGACATAATCCCTCCTCCTTTCTTTATGATGAGGTCATTGTCATCGGGTGTGGGGTACATCGGTGACTTCCTGGCCATTGAAGTTGAATATCCGTCTCAAATCAAAACCAAAAAACCAAAAAAACCTCTCCATACTAAACAATTTCAAAATCACAAAATATAATTTGAATAAATGTTAAACGATGTTAAGTTACGTACTAACTAGCTTTACTAGGGTTGGCTTTAGACCTGTACATGATAATGCCTCATGAATGGTGAGAAAAATTATTCTGTGGACGGCAAAAGTATATCTTTTCAAATCCCCAATCCCCTGCATTGTACAAGCAATCCCCCTAATTGAACTCCTCAAATTTAACGTATAGTTATGTCAGAAAAAAGTACCTTTCGTTAAAAAAAAAAGCTTGTCCTATTGAATTAAATACAAACCTTTTGGGTAAAGAACTAGAAAAAACTTTTAGAGTTAAATACGATATGAACTAGATAGATCTCATTAAGTCAATACATGTTTGCCATTGTTAGAAATAATCCTACCAATGGTTAATATTGGTAATATTTTGTACTTAAAATTATTATTTCATATCCATTTTTAAGCCGTCAAAATTGCAATTTATGAACAGAAGAATACGAATGTAACGGGTACTCGACATTTTTAAATAAGAAGAACTGTTGTGTTTTTAAAAGATTTTGCATGTTATTCCAAACTAATCATCAGGAGCAAGTTTGGTTTATTGAAACTATAGACTTTTAATTACCCTTGAATTATAATTTTAAGCAAAGGTTACATAATATGCAAAGGAGTCAACATTTTTCAAAAAATATGAGTCTGATAAGTCATTAATAGAGCGAACAATGATACTTATGTTCACAGTTGGATGAGTGGAGAGACAGATATGTTATGCAAGACTCGTGTTAAAGGCCCTTGTATATTCTGAGAAAGACCTTATCATCCACCAAAAGGGAACGATCATTAAATATTGGCAAAAGGTGACCGTAATAACTTCAGGAAGTAAGCTAGAGAGAGAGAGTGGCCCATAGCGCCTTTATAAATGCTATTTAAACTCTTGAGATCCTGAAGCCTGTTCCCCTCCCTGCACCTTATATATCATTTTACCGAACTTACTCTACTGATCCTCACATCTGGGCAATTTTGGCTGCCACAAAGTGCTATCAAAAGAGTAATACACCAATTAGTTTGAAGGCAAAATGACGGCAATGGCAGTCAAGATGTTTCATGGTCTCAATGTCAATGTCAATTTTATTTATGGAGCACATTTACAACCACTGCAGTTGAAGAAAGCTGAACTTACATTGAGAGAACAAGAACAGCAGATTAAAAACAAGCAATAGAGCAAGTAAAAGCAATTTGTAATGAAACAATTTTTGCATTAAAAATCCTAATACAATTGTCGAAACTTTACCTGAAAAAAAAAGCCAAAGAAAACAGGTGGGTCTTCAGGAAATATTTAAACATTTCTTCAGTTCTAGCAGTCCTTATGAAAGCAGGTAAACTAGTCCATAATTTGGGAGCAGCCACTGCAAAGGCCCGGTCACCTCTAATTATAAGATTATATATGGGAACATCAAGTCCTGACGGGGGCAGGCCAGACTGAAGAAAAAAAGGAAGAAACCCCCCTGAAATTTTAAAAACAAATAGAATAAAAGTATACATGGCTTTAGCTTCAGGTGGCATAAAAATCTGACACTTAAATACGACCCTAACGATCCAACTTGAAGTGAAGTAAGTTAAACTAATGCGAGGACATCAGAATAATACTGATAAAATAAATGTGTTTCTTTTTGTATTTTGTCACATGTGGTGTGTTCCAGTGTCTACAAAAAGAACACAAATATTTTACAGCATTTCCCACAAGAGTTTAGGAGTTGAGGCTTTTTGAATCTCTAATGAAAACAGAGGAACGCTGAAAAAAGATGTTACAATGCACACACATGAACACACATCAGTTTTTTGCACTTGATTTCCCCTTTTTGATGTTTTTTCATTGGAATAAGATAAGATGGAGTTCTAAGATAAGGTACTCGCTGATGAAGTAGCATAGACCCATTGTCCCCACATGAGGACATTGTTCCTTTCTTATAGTATTTCCTGTCCAAAGATAATGTTCAGATTTTATACCTATTAGGTCATACTAATCCCAAAGAGCAAGGAAAACAGAGTAGATGTCTCAGTGCCATGTAAAACATTAAGTATCTGTGTTACCATTTGATGCATTTTACTACAGTTAGCCTCAGGCTAATTTTTTACCTGCAGTCCCTTGACAGATATAAAATCAAAACACCCACTGTCTTGACTATTTCATCTCATGTTCAAGTCAGGAATTCCTGTGCTTGTGTCCAGAGGAAGGACACCACTGGATTGTTAATTAAGTCTGAATACCTTTTGATTGTGAGTGAATAAAAAATATTTCATTTACAAAGCTCATAATGAACATAAACTATGAGTTGTTGGGTTTTCAGGCCTCCATACTGATGCCATCATATATCACTGAAGTCCAGTCACTGGTGGCAGTGGTGGAGATGGGAGCAGGACAAAAAGCAGAAGATCTGGATGTGATTCAATCTGGACATTGGATAGGATGACCTGGAGGTGAACGGGGTGGAGCAAAAGCAATTTCACCCTGAAATATCTTCCGATAGAAGCAAACAGGGAGAATGATTAAAAGGAACATAGCGAAATCTCAAGTAGGCTGAATAAGAAGAAGCAGAGAGAAATAAAAGTGAATGACTAAAGTAAGAATTAACAAGCGTAAAGATAGTTCTCCCAACAATAATCAATGCTTCCTCATCCATCCATCCGTCCATCCGTCCATCCGTCCATCCATTTGATGAGGAAGCATTGATTGAGCATTGATTGAGCATTGATGAGTTCTCTCTGCTTTTTTACTTAAAAATCCGATGGTGCATCTTGGAGAAATCATAAGGGATCATAGATGTTTTGGATCTATATTCATGAGACACCATAACTGGCTGACCCTATCAGGACTAGTCAGTCCCCAGATTATGCACTATACCACACCATGGATTTCCTCTCTTGATCCATGTTACTTCAATACCTTTTCAGCAGCTTTGATAATTTTCTTGGTGGATCTTCCATCCTGTACAACCTGCTGATACCCAGGAGACTTTCTGATGTATTGAATGCCGTGCAGCTATCTTCAATGGGTTCACAGAGTGCCTTCCATTCATGGATTCCACCCTCTACCAGATCGAGATCTTAAGCCTTCTCTCCCTTATTGGTATCATCATCTAGTTTTCCCTGAGCATAACCACATGCTTGTTTGACTTTGATGTGAGGATAAAACCTTAGCAAAATTTAGTGGTGTCCTCTGGAAACTTTGGCTGCGGCTTTTTCTTCGCTGGTAGACCATCAGATGTCAGTAGCCTACAGAGGCCAGCTATCCTGCTGAAGCCCTGGGCTGCACCTCAGGTTGTTCTCCTCCTCTTCTGGCAAAGCTGATATTGTGCTTTGTTGAAGGCTTAGGTTTTGCATGCTTGAATTCAGTGCAGATAGAATCGGCTGCTACTGCTGCTTCTGCTCCCCTCTACCAAGGCTTTAAAGCGTCTTAAGATATACTCTAAGGAACCTTCTCCATTGCACAGCGCATGTGCCAGAGGTAAGTCAGAGCCCAGCAATGCAGTTTGGATGTGCTTGAGAGGACATCATACACTGCCTGAATCACAAACTAGAGTCTGGCTGGTTGTGACTTCCAAAGCTCTATCCAGGTGATCTTTTTAGCATCAGATTTTTCTTTCTCCTCTGGACTTTATTGTAGTGAGGTCTATGTAGGCACCAAGCTCAGCTCTTCCAGCTGCCATATAGAGTATACCTGGATATAATGTTTTAATACTCAGAGTGCCTGGTTTGATCTTGTAACGTTCAAACACACCACATAGGTTTTTTAAATTTTTTTATAAAATATTATATCTCCTGACAATTGTTTGTTTAATCTATATTTCAGTATTAAAGACTCTTAAAAGTCAAAATCACCCACCCTTACCTTCTGCTCTAGTGAGGACAATGTTCAAATCTTGGACAGCTACTTGGTTGAATCCACATTTTTGGAAATAGAAAATGGAGAAGTCTTAGGTTAGAAGTTTGAAGTCTTAACTTTGTCAACAGCCTTAGGTGTTGAGAAAGTTAGTAAATTCCTAAATTAAGAAGAGCAGCATTTGCCTTTGTTCAGGGCGAAAGAAGAAGTGTTGGATTAACGCCAAACCTGAGGGCCAGCTGCAGGGGACAACTGCTCCGCCAACAAGAAGCATTCTGCTCTTAAATCATTGAAATACTTAAGATTGGTAATACCTGGCGAACTACTCCACAGCTAAACAGCGATCACTACAAGTCACCTTTCTCTAAAATTGAAGTCAAAGAATAAACCATTTTTGTCAGTCTGGAACATGTAAATTTAACAGAAAAGGGGCTATTAAACAGCTTTGTGGAGATTGCCTCCTAATATTTTTTTCATGTCTTGACAGTGTTTTAAATAATTACATATGTTAGAAAAATAGACAAGTGTTGTCAATATCAAAAACCTGAAAATGCAACTTCTGAAAAAAAATTTTAAGACAGTAATCTTAGTGAACCGGCAACTCGTCCGGGGTGTATCCCCCTCTCGGCCAATGTCAGCTGAGCTGGGATATCTTCCAGCCACTCCGCGACCATGAACACGATAAGTGGTTAGAGAAAATGAATGAATGACAGAATAACAAATACAATCATATCATCATATTATTTGCATTCAGCTGCAAGCTTTTATTCTGTTTCATTGATTTTTGGAAAATTTCACCTCCAAGTATGGCCTGACATGCATACTACAGCTTTTTCAAGATTTATTTTTTTCTGATTTGTGTGCATGAAGATCGTTTTAAGCAAAACTGTTGACACGTAACAATGCCCGAGGAAAGCGGCTAGCATAAAACAGGAATTTATCTGGATCATATAATAATCATTCACACCAAAACAGTAGCAACCACCAAAAGCAAGTAGTAATCAACAGATATTTAAGATACTTCAAAATGATACTCACAAAAGCTGTTCCTCATCTGAAGACTAAAGTCTGGCCTACTTTTTGTCTTTAGAAAATAGTTCCATAACAGAAATGTAGAGGAAACTGGCGCGTTTTAGTTCCTTTTTCTTTCTAAATGAAGGTCCTATTTCTCAAATAAGTTATAATTTCATGAAAATGAGTGTCATATCCTCAGCAGGAGCAGAGGATATGAATGAAGCGCCTTCCTCATGGTAACACTGACACAGGATGAGTCTACCGATCCCGCACAAGCCTACCGATTGGTTGATTATAAGCACGTTAGCTTTGGCCTTCATGAAGACCTTGGGCCCCATTTTTTTGACCCACGCACTATCAATCAAAATGTGATTGGTTAATTCACCTATCATTCTCTAAACAAACACAGAAAGAAAAGGCGTTCTCTTCCTGGTGCTGAAGTCATAGCCAATCAGTGAGCCAGCTATATCCTTTGTTCTGCTTAGCAGCAACAATCTCCAACAATCTGTTTGGATAACTCTGTTTTGATGTTTACAGGACAGAAACCTTTTCTCTTGTGAAGCAGGCCTGTTAGAAAATGAAGCCAAGTTAAGAGTTAGAGCAGAATAACTTTTAAGTGAAAGAAATTATATATGACATTTGAAATGCTGATATGCTTCTCTGAAAGCCGGCTCTTCACCTCCTGGTGTGACAACCTGTGACATAAACAACACGCATGGACAATAATCCCAGTCCGAGGCTTTGTTTCACAGTGTAATCTCATAATATTATTTTGATAAAATTACTTGCCATGAAAGGAGCCGGCTTAGGGGGTTTGTGCAACCTATAATGACGCCTCCAGGACGCCTCCCTTTTCAGAAAGGTCCAACTGGGAGGAGACCCCCTGTTAAACCCAGATCTCATCTGGCCAGAGAATGCCTCTGGGTCCCTTAGGAGAAGCTGGAGAGGGACGTCTGGAATGCCCTTCTTGGCCGGCTGCCACCATGACCTGACCCTAGATATGCACAAAATGGAATGGAAAAATATTAATAACAAACATATGACTCATCTGCATGATGAAGAATGAGGAACCCACAGTGGGAGCTGTATGAAGTATCCATACAGCCATATTTTGAATAACCTTGTTTTATTGTTTTCTCACATACTGTATTATTCTTCAGCAAATAAATCAGCCAATTGTATGAATGCACATGAATTACATTTTTATTAAATAAAATGGAATGTAAAGAGTAACAACATAGTGTCACAAGGCCTGCTCCTTTCACAGATCAGGAGTGAGACCACCCCCCCATCCAGATATCTACAGTGATACAAAGAAATTAGTTATTTAGAAATGTAGCCCCTGATTGCACTGGTTAAATGACACAGTAAGGCAAATCAGGAGATAAAAAAGAAGATTAATTTTCTCTTTTGTCTCAAAAAATCTGTAGTTGATGGAGTCTGAACTATTTTTTCTTGTACAATTTTTTCATTTTCTGTCTTTTGCCATACTATGTGTGACTCATTAATTGCCCACTGTTAGCTTGAATATTTGCATTATAGCAGAAAGCTGGGGCGGCATGAAAACACTAATTAGCATTAAAACAGACAGTCGTACCGCTTTCTGTTCCGTGTCAAAAACCACACTGACTACACATTCAGAGGACTGTGATCTGTCTGGTAATGTCTGTAAGTATTAGCACCATTATATTATATAGTGCTAGAAGCTATTATATATACTCTAACAAGCTCTGCAATTTTTTGTTGTTGCAGGCTTTCTTTTCAAACAGATGCTGATCGGTGCTTTCACTGACTCTCTGTAACAATTCTCTGAGTCTCAGACCATTGAACAAGACATCCCAAAAAATGTTTGCAATGACACAGATTTTCTGGAACATCACAAGTTTGCTTTTGTGGATAGACCATATCTGCTATCATTGGCAAACTGGCATACAAACCATTCACCCATCAATTTGCTGCTTTTCCTGGTTAGGGTAAAGTGGTATGTCTCTATCCCAGATGATATTGAGTAGGAACCTATTAGCAGCCAACAAATAGAAGAAAAAAATAATAATTATGAATTCATAACCACCATTTCATCCATGTTGCATGTTTTTGCTCTATGGGAAGAAGCTGGGGTACCTGCATGGAACCCCAGCAAATATGGGGAGAACGCGTCATATAATGGCCCCAGGTTGATTGGAACTCAGAACCTCGCTGCTGTGAGGCTAGGGTGCCCCCACAGTTTGAATATCCCTCTGATCCTGATCCTGGGCTGTTTCGGACAGGCAACCAGGGTTACAGGTTGTCCCTCTGGCAACATAACATTAGGTGGGTTTACATGGACAGCCAAATTCCGATTAGATTCGGAAAAGACGCCTAATCTTAAAGTAAATGCTGCAAATAAACACATATTTCCAAAAGAAAAGAACCTCTCTGAATTAGATTCCATTCCTTTGTAAGGACGTAGTCTAAATCCTTACGAAAAGCCTTTCCGATAGCCAGTCGCTGCTTGTAAAAGAAAGTATAATGACAGCCATAAAAAATTAGGCCTTAGAAGGATACTACTGTAGAAAGTGGGAGAAACAAAGGTGGAAAGCACATGAAAAGGACAGAGTGTGAGATTTACAGTCTAACATCAGAAAAATCAAACCCAGCAAATGTTTAGGGCCCATCAAAAGGAGATTTGGGAAACAGCTACTCATGTAAGTCTACTTTGCAATGACAAATTTATACCCACATGAACCTCAATTGAAAGCGCTGAACCTCAAACATCGTATGACAGCTGGAAATGTTAAATTGCCCGCCTCCTGAAGCTTCCTGAAAAGAGAACACGAGGAAAAACAAGACAGTGACAGGCATCTTTGCCTGGGGTAACAATAGGTGCAGACAGCCTTGAGGCTGTGCTTTAAGCTGAAAGGCAACATTGACCTGCCAACAACTTCGCAGTGACAAGCTATCATGCACATAGTGAGCAGGTATGAATTCAAAGCATAATAGTTTGTTGGCAGTTGGAACAAAAGAAAACTGAGGCTGGTGGCGATGGTTTCATTTTGCAATTTTGCAGGTCATACACCAAAGCTCCCACTTGAAATGGAGGGATAGTAAAAGATAGTAAAATGATGCTGGAGATGGATCTTCTTAGCAGGAGAACATGGGAGAGACCAAAGAAGAGGTTTCTGGACGTGGTTAGAGAGTATATGTAGTTGGTTGGTTTGACAGAGGAAGATGCAGTACCGGGCAAGATGAAAAGAAGATGGCGGCCCCTAAAGGGAAAAGTCAAAAGAAGGAGAAGACGAAGAAGAGGAAAAAGAAGAATAGACAGCAAAGCTGATTTGATGTTTGAGGCAAATCAGTCATGACCTTGATTCTGAGGGGTGCATGATTGTGCGGAAATCACCAAAGTCAGTTAGAGACATCCCTTCAATACCATTGTGGAGCCAGTGTGGCTAAAATGATGCCACATGCTAAATACCTGAGCTGCAGGTAAACATGGAACTAGTTAGAATTCATTTAAATTTTTCGTTTGGAGTCATGGATAAAATTAAACTGAGTTACTGAGGTAAAGAATGGTTTTAAATAAAAATATGTAAGATTTCTGCAATAAAATGTTTGAATGTGAAGTATTTGTTCTTCACATTATTTCAATTGTCTCCATACATTTCAAAAACGCAAAAATCGATAATGATATCACTGAAAAGTCTAAAAGTATGATGTAATCTTCATCGCCGCCACATCCATGGGTTAGTGCGATAATTAAAAAAACGTATCTCCAAAAGTTTTCTCGCCATAATTTCAACTTGAGGATATATATCTTGTATATTTCATTATGACTTTAATGATTCATATTTACTCACTAGGGTTTTCTATTTAAATTTTTTTTATACAAAAACTACCGTGGACATAACTTGACATTTCATTTGAGGAGTTCTAACAGGGTGATTCCTTGCAAAACACAGGGGATTGGGGCCTTTTTGGGCATAAACCCTTGCTGTCGGATGCGACAGCATAGGCCTAGTTTTATTCTTAAGTTGCTATAACTTATGGACGAGAGTCAGAAAGTGTCGAAGAGTGTCAGCAAATGTGCCTCAATGTAAGTAAAACTTTTCCTTATCTGAAAACATTTCTGCCTGAGTCACATCAGATTGATTTGCAGCCGCACTGGTGGTTTTCAAATCATGAAGCCAAAAACTCCCATGATCCCAGGCTATTTCAACACACCATCAAAATACATCTTCTGTTTGGATTAAGAGACCCCGAGGGGTGCATGTAACCAAAACAAATTTTGAAAAAGGCCAAAACAAACTTAGAAGATAAAAAAAGACATTGTGAAAATACAAAAATGATTATTACTTTTTTTTTTTTACATTTTGAAGAGAGAAGAGGTAAATGGAGGATTCTTTGCAGGTGTGTTTAATGATGGCGGAATGATTTTCTCTTTAAAACTTCCATTAAAACAAGATCCTGGGGATCATCTATGTAAGTGGCATTGTTCACTTACATAGATGATTGGCCATTAAAATGATGAGAGCTAGTGTGAATATAATCAGTAAAGTTTGCTCTCCAACTATGACCAGTTAACACCTGTTGAGACAAAGGCCAGTTATAGTAGTGCTCAAATTTATATATTTTTTCATGAACCTGGTCCCGGCACTGTAAAGCCACTGTGGGCTACTGTACTTTTTAGTCAGGAAGGGATTCTATTGTTTGTTAAAAAAAAAAATAGTGCTAAGTTAGGTCTACCCCCAAATATCCCCAAATCTCTTATGTTGTACAAGCGATCCCCTTCAGTGAACTCTTCAAATGATTCTGAAGTTATGTCAGAAAAACAGTGTTTTTCATGAAAAAATCTCCCCCTGGTGTGTATAATATGAATTATTTGAGTACAAAATGAACAATAAAAGATAGATCTCGAGTTGATTCATATGCACCCAATCTGGGCTCAATTGGGCTCGACAGTTGATGAAATTGTGTCTCGAAAACCTTTGGAGATAAAGCTTGCACTAGTGTCAGAAATATACAACAAAAATCACTCTTGAGTTCTTCCTCGCACTCAGGTCTATGTGGGTACAGAATTTAAAAATGATCTAAGAAACAATTTTTGAAGTATTACATTAATGTGATGGATCTGCAGCGGATCTGATCACGGGAGACGATTCTGTAGTATCCCAGACTTTTTGTTGAGAAACTTTTATAGGACATGATCCCTATTTAAGACAGGTAATATAATCTCAATAATAATAATACTGAATGTTATCCTGTTTTTTGTAATCATGGGTTTACGGGGGATGAACACTTTTGCACGATCATGCACATAAATCCATTCTCATTAGGGGCTGAGGACCCCTAAGGGTCTGAGGATCGCACCTTTCTCTTATAATTGGCATATGAAAGAAAAAACATAATTTAATGCAGAAAAGCAAAAATAACAACAAAATGGACAACACTAAAGAAATGTTTTACCTTTTTCTTAACTGCTGTTTTTGTCTTTGAGTATTCAGGGTTAGTGTTTAATGAGTTCTGTGTCAAGTCATCGTCTTGCCTTTGTTGAAGAAATGCTTGTTCTTTATTAATAGTTTTCATAATATTTTCTTAATAAAGCAGTTACTATCAGAAACATTCCTATACAGCCTGTTTTCATTTGAGCATTGCCACTGCTTACTCGTACATTGGTCCGATTCCTAAACTATTTTTAATCACATGTACTCATGAATATATGTCCATGTATACATATGGAGGAAATAAAACAGACATGTGAGCCGATGTGATGCATTAACTCCCACACTGTGACTCAACCTGGTCCCAGTGGTCGTGGCTTCTTATCCCTCTCCAATCCTCCTGTTTACTCGTCATTAGGGGAGCCCTGTGGGGCGTTTTCACCTGCTTCTATTGCCGTTTTCTGATATTTAAACTGATGTTTGTTATTGCTGTTTCTATCAAACAGACAGAGGGAAGGAAGACGGCCACATCTGCCTCCGTGTTGTCACCTCAGTAGTTTGAGGTACATTTTTCTCATTCTATTAAACTGTTTGTTGGGCTCTGTAGCGCCGTCAGAGAAATGATCCACCGAACTGTGACACAAACAAAGCAATCTGCTTGTTATTCCTCTTCAGACTGTTGAGTCAAACGCTGTGATATCCCTGATGATAATGACACACTTCATCAAATGTCTTCCTGTTTTTACATATCTTGTCTTTAAAAACCATTAGTACTGCCAAAGACTGGTCACCAATATGTCTTTCTGTTCACTGATAAGGGGCTCGCAACCATTGAAGACCTTTGAGAGTAGTTAAGGTTTTTTAAATGCAGGGAACCATTTCTCTACATTGTAATACTTGTACGATTGCATGTGACAAATTAAAGCTTTGCCTTCTAAATAATCAACATCTTGAATGCTGAAAAAGAAACAGAAAGACTGACTCTGAGCAATAGAATCATAGTGACAAATGAATAGAAGCTTTATGTAAATAAGGACGAGTACAGATGCACTTTTTTTTTGTTTGAAGGGTGAAGTCATCCAAAACTTCAGGTAAATTTAAACTAAATTTTTACACTATTACACAAAATGCTGGTGTATTTGCATTAATTTGGTGAATCATAAAATTGAGTATGTGGAAATTTAACGCCACTGAGGAAGGACGAAGCAGTCCTTTGTCCTCATTTGTCCACTACATTTTGGAGTGAGTCCAGAAGATTATCCTTCGCGTTAACTCAAAAATCCTTTAATAGTCACATAAAGTACAAAATAATGAAACTCTTTCTCTGTGTTTGAACCCACCCCAAGGGAGCAGTATGCAGTTCCTTTGAAGTACCTGGGGAGCATTTTGGGTTCAAAGTCTTGCTCAAGAATCCTAAAGATCCAGACCTGGGGCTTTAACCAGGTACCTTCCAATCCTCCCATTAGGAGAAAGCTGCTCTACCCACTGAGCTACAGTCATGGACACATTTTATACCATCGCAGACATGAATGCGAGGAAAAATTGGATTAAATTTGGGATTGTCCGTTGCATATTTTTACCACTTGGAAGAGTTTAATATCCAAAGGTTTCCTGCAAAAATTTCCGCAACAGTGCATTTGAATTCACTCAAGGAGATCAATGTTGTATATGACATCATTCTTAGTCACTGTTACCTTAACACCCTAACCATGAGGATGCTAAGGTAACGGAACTTAATTCATTTGTATCTAAATTACGTTCGTATGAAATGGTGCAAGGAAATCGGTCATGTTTTATTAGTTAGTTCAGAAAAAATTGTTAACTGTGTTTATCTTCATGGAATGGAATTTTCTCTTAGATCATATTACTGACTTCGAAACAGTTAGGTAGAGTCAATTTGGACTGTTTGAGATTAATAATGACTCACATTTAATTTGTGGAGTTCAGGGGAATTCATTGCATAATGTTGTTTATATGAAACAGTCATGATGTTAGCAGTGAACCTTCACAGCGGAATGAATGGACGCTACAGTCTTACCTCAAGGAGTGTTTTCTTTCAGGCCCAAAAAAATACCAACTTTCTTTTTTCAGTGCAATAACATTAAGATGTAAAATAATATAGAATGTTTTCAGTGACATTGATTTTAGACTATTACTGCTCCTGTCTTGTCATATAGGAGTTATGTCCTTCATCTTTGTGGATAAGAAAGTGCAGAGAGAAAAACAGTTCAGAGGAAACCTCTAAACCACCAAGAAGATGAAATACAGCAACAGCTGAAAAATGCTCTCTTGCAGAGCATGACCAAGCATTGTGTAATTTTCTCCACCGGCAATCCCAGCCAGTAGATTTTGACAGCTTAATGAGGAAAGTAAGATAATCAAACTTGCATAAACTTGTAAAAGTTGTTTCCAAGTGTAAACAACTAAACAAAATGATTCAATCCAATGCCATATGAATCAACAGTATTGCCTGAAACATGAAGTTGCACGATAGAAACACCATCTGGCTGTTTGTCTGTGTTGTGGTGCAAATGTGAAATCTATGTCTGCTAAATTCGTCGGATGAGGCTATGTGCTGGCTCCATATGGCCTTAAGACAGGGGTAGAAAAAAAAACAAGTGGATGGGTGGTTGGAATAGCTGCAGTTCTAAAAGCAGCAGTGTGATCACATTGAAAGCAACAGTTGGTTTGTCTGTTTGGTAACAGCAGGCGTGGATACATAGTTTGAATGTGTGGTGTAATCAAGGCTCTGGTGCTTTAATCTGTTATGAAATCTCTGGTGTGTGTGTGTGTGTATGTGTTTGGCGTGGGTCGGTGTGTGTGAGGTGCATGTTATAATGTACTGAGCTGCCATCATAATTGCATGATGAAAAATGATCTCACTATGCACTGCCTTCACGGTAATAACCTTAATGCTGTTAATTATGAGCTCCATTTGTGTCTTTAGTTGAATTAAATCCAACTTTGAGAAAAGTTAACTCCAAGATATTTGCTCAGGGCTAAACAAACTTCTAAAACAGCAAACTCTTATTTGCTCTGGCCACACTCTTCTCTTTGTAGCCTCCCCACCTTCCCTGCGGAACTTTATCCACAGCCAGCCAGTCAATTTGGGTATTTTAAGGCCTGAGTCTGGTTGTGCAACACAGCGCATAGAAGTACATTGTTTTTATGCTTCTTGCTAAATGTTTTTTGCTAGGATCTAGTTACATCGGCCATACACAAGAGACACTAATGCCCAATTACACTACATGGGGGTGTCCCTGCTGACATTTATAGCTTCTGAGTTATTCTACCCTCATGTAGATAGTCACTGGAATGCTCTCAAGGCATAAGAATCTCCAAGAGTCCTTTCGCCATTTTGTAAGTACGTCATTAAGATTAGAAGCACACATGTTTATAATTGGAGAAACCCTCTCTGTAAATCTCTCCTCGGAGTTATAATTGCCTCTGTGTTCGAAATGTACATTCAAACCTGGAGATAAACTAACAAAAGATTCTCCCTCAGGGCTCTAGACAAATAAAAAACATAACAATAAGCTTGGATTACTAAACCCAAAGTATTTAGGAGTGAAAATATATCGATGTCAGAGTACAATGTTAAATGTGTGCAGTGACCTTCTCTTTTCCTTCCGTACTATCTGCCTTTGTTTGCTCTGGGTCCCAGATATTCTTTGCAAATTTTTCTTAATTTTTCTTGAACTATGCACACTTAGTTTCTTCCTGCTTAATCAGGCTCTGAGTTTGTATCTATCTCTATGTGTGTTTCTCCCAAACCCACATTGAAACAGTCCCTGGAATTCTTTAGTTTTCTCACTGTCACCATGCTTCTTCACGGTTTCTTTTTTAAAAGGATTTGAACCATGAGTGAACTCCCTTTTCTTTTTCTTTTTTTTTGCATGTATCCGGTTGAGGGGCACCCGATGAAGACATTTTTGTACTTTTTAAGGTTAAATGAATCCGTCTGGCGAACTTTGAGAGAAAAATTAATAAACTAAAGCTAGGATGAACTTTTTTTTTTTACCCTAGTAAACAATCTAATCTTATCGCTGACGCATTGATTAAATTGATAGGCATACTGATATGACAAAAATTCACTCACAATGCACGATAATTGAAATTTAATGCAGTCAATATTGCAAAATTTAATGCAATGGTTAATAATAATGAGAATAATGAGAATAATACTAATAAAATTTAGCCCACATCTCAATTTCATAGAAATATAACTATTTTCCACAAACTATACCCAGGAACTACTGAACTTTTCTGACGTACTGTCTGTTTCTGTGCTGTAAAAACCCCACCTACTGTCTCTCCCTTGCCGCCCCTCACTTTTAAAACATTAGTGTTAATTTAACTAAATTGTCATAATAAATTAATTCTCAATCATTTCACGATGAAACAACTTTCTCCTCCGGATGCTGTAAATGATTTAACTTTACTGACAGTCATAGCTGCTACTTTTTTAACACTATCAAGGAGGACTCTTGCAGGATTCAGGATGTGAACAAAATCAAATCTCACATTATTTTTGATCCAATACCTTGATATTGTGAAGATATTTTGTGCAGGGGTGGATTTCAGTGTAGGGGGCCACAGAAGTGTCGCGTCTTTTAGCATACATTTTTATTTAAATTCTCTCTTTAATGTCAATAATGTCTATATCACCATGAAAACAACTACAAATTGCTCCCTCAAAAAACTTTCATTCAAATTTCTTACCAAAAACTACATTTTACAGGATTTGAACACATCTTGATGAAAGTGGCCTAAAACTGTTTTTTTTACTGAATAGACTTTTGAGTCATCACGCAATGTATCTCAAAGCATCCTGCTTCTGTCAGCTGCGTCAGCGAGCTCTCCTACCGATGCCAACGTTAAACATTAGTTTGATTTGTAAATTTTTTTTGTTCACAGTTAAATATCAGAATAGCTGGTCACTTTTTTAGGGATGAAATAAATAATAAATTAGTAAAAAACACTGAATTTATTGTATATTTGCATCTGGATGGTCTCCACTGGCAACTGTCACAAAAAAAAAAAGGTTGCAAAATTAAAATGTTAGAGGCATCAGCGACCATTTAAGTCGCCATCTGGAACCCTGTCCCTGGTCACAGTCACTCAATCACTACTGTGTTAGTAGACCAAAAACACATTAACACACAATGTGTCCATCTTGACAGTTTAATGATCAGATTAGGACACATTGTCTGTTAGTTGCTTGAGTAGGCACTAAGGTTTGCTGAAGTGTCTATCAGCTGCTGACTCCCTGGTCTCCTGTCACTGCGTCATTATGACTAATTAGTCGGGTAGCCAAGGAAGCTAGGGACAAAAGGCAGTGTCAAAAGGGTCTTTGCAGGATTGGCAAGTGGATCCATTAGGCAAGCCAAACTCAACTACCGACCTTTTCAAACTCGTGATACAACTTGCCCTATCAACAAAGAGTATTAACAGGGGTATGAATTCCAATAGTTTTTCTATAACTTTCATATATCTTTCATCAAGCGCTTTTCTCACAATCTTGTAAGTTATATTAAACATAACATATAGTGTTTGAATCTAAGCAGTGATCTCATTATTATTTGCAGGTAGGAAAACTAGATGTTTTACTTATTGTGAATATTATTTACAATATTACAGGTTTCCATCTGAAAGGTGAAATGTTTTTTGACTGCTTGTTTGATGCCTCTTTGTCGCTATGTAGTTGCTATGTTGTGACCCATCGAGACCTCCCAAGTCATCTGGTAAAGGTCTGCTTAGTGTCCCCAGAGTCAAAACTAAACATGGACAAGCACTCTCAGTTTTTATGCACCAAATATTTGGAACAATCCCCCAGAAAATTGTTCAAACTCTCAGTTCTTCTAACTAAGCTTATAATTGTCTTATTTGCTTAAATTAAATGTTTGGTTTAGGAAAACACTAAATAATGTCTGAGGTCAAAAGGGAAAATTGATTTTCTTCTAGACTAGCTAGCTTTTAATTCTATTTACTTTCTTAAGGTTTTCTAACCGTTTTTTTAAACTACGTCTTAATGTTCTATTGCACATTGTTGCAATGTTCTTGATTGTTTGTGTAAAGCACTTTGAATTGCCCTGTTGCTGAACTGTGCTATATAAATAAAGCTGCCTTGCCTTATTGTGAAGTGTTTTATTTTTTGATGCACAGTGTATGTTCTTTTAATTCTTTATAAAGATACAACGTGTGTCTTTGGATCTGACATTTTAATGTAAATAGGTTTCTTTCTTCCTGTGGCCCTTTGCTGCAGTCATTTTCACGTCCGTGTCTCCCAGTTTCCTGTCGGCCTTCTGCTGTCATGTCAATAAAGGCCTATGGGCCCTGAAAAGTCTCTAAACAAGTTAACATTTTTAATGTTGAGATATCTTATTATTTAGTTAGGAGATAGTGTTTAGTATAAGCGGCACATTCCTTTCATGACCTTAGAAGACAATAAATGTCCCATTCCTGAAACTGCCATAAAAGTTTAGAATGGAATTACCATCTTGCTTGGATGATCGGGTTGGATTATTATACCTTAATTTTGGTTTCATGGAGATTGAAGTACTTACTTCTGAAATATAATTTCTGGTTCTACTCTGACCCTTCTTCAGTGATGAGCCCAGGCACAAAGCCTGTTTCCGGGCTTTATCAGACATCCTCACAGGGTGACCCTGCCGAGGGTGATCAGACAACGTCTTGTCTCCAAGTGGCATGCTTCCTGACGGATCCCTCTCTAGATTCATATCCGCCTTGAGACCCTTTTAGCAGCCTCGAGGATGTTTTTGATGTTTTTTCTGTGCTGCAGTCCCAAGAAGTTAGATTGTCCATGGTTAATATATTTACTACCTCCTCTTTCCATTGTTGCTTTGACCCTCCAGATATTGTTTGGTCTATCACTGCTGACCCTTTATTTTTGGACAAAATATGAAAAAAATCCAAAACATAATTGAATTGAGCAATTCACACGGTTCTGATCCGAGAGAAAGAAAAAGGTAGATTTGGGTCGTCTCAGCATAATGTGAGTAGTTGGGACTTGGCCTTAGGGGCAGGGCTGCAATAAAGCCCTGACTGACTATGCAGAGTTCTTTAGGTGATAAGAAGAACTTTAAATTATATTCTGAATTTGAGCCAATGGTGGACCTGATTAACAGTGTATAAGTATAGCAGCAGCACTTTTGGGAAGATTTGCTGAAGCAGGAAGTTAAAGTAATCAAGAGAGGACAATAAAAATGCATTAACTTCTCCATCTTTCCTAGATACAAAATCCTGACCTTTAAACTTTTAGATTATGCTGAATACAGATAAAAAGATCAGATAAGTAGGGAGGTCTGTTTTTTTTAACACTCTATTGAAAATCATTGAAAGTTCTAGTAATTTAAAATAGTAAACGAAGTGAGACTACACTTTCGTCCCCGACAAAACATCAATTCCCTAAAATACTGCAAAATAATAATACAATAAAATAAGTTGATTCAGTAAATTAATTCAACATTTCTGACTTCCTGTTGGGTTTATGTCACCGTTTCAAGAGACCTTTTTGTTGTAGATTTGGACATTATACACATGAAGAAAGCACAAGTCTAAGTGAAACACTTTGGCTTCCTTGAAAATGTCTAGCTGTCGCTGTGGGGCCAATCATGTAACCAAATTCATTTCCACCTATGATGAGAGTGTTTTTAACGTCAATGGCATCTTATCACCAATGTCCTGTTTTACGGTCAGATTTAAGAATCACTGCACCACCGCCACCACCGTTTGATAAAAACTCCCAATAATCAGATTGAAGCTTCATGACAGTGTTATGACTTTGCCGACACAATTGAAGATCAAACTAGTCAGTTGCCTAAAAGGGTTGCAAATAGTTGGAGGTCTGGCTACCGTTGAGTTTTGACAAGTGCATCCTCCAGGACAGACTTTGATCCAAAATTATGAGGCAGTTCAGATCATAGTTCTAACTCCTGTTTCATGTTTCAAAATAAAAATGTACCCCCTGTGTCTTGCTGGATAAGCCTAAATATTTCATCCTTGAAACCTGTTCTCTTCCTTGGGGTCCAAGTTATATATATATATATATATATATAAATTTATTTATTTTTTGATTAAATTATTCATTTCTTTCAAAAAAATGTATTCAAATGGAGTGAAATTAATTACAATGAAGGAACATTAATTAAATACAGCTTTAATAAGTGAAGCTGAACATGCTGTAGATTAGAATCTAATGAAAAATAATTTCCTGTTAAACTTTATTCACTTGAATTTCAAAGAAGAGAAAGAGCCAGTAATGAACAAAGAAACAGATTAAAGAAGAGCTCCTGAACACAGCAGCAAACTGTAGCCAGAGTGTTTTGTCAACCTATCACTAGATCTACGCTGTTGTCCCCTACAGCAGGGGTACATCCCGAAAAGTCCCCATTCACCTGCATGGTACAAGAAATCCCCCGATTGAACTCCTCAAATGAAATGTGAAGTTATGTCCTCACTATTTTTCGTGCAAACGCTCCCAAAAGTGTGACCTATAGAATAAAATATGATATATACAAGACATAACACCTCAAGTTCATTCATATGCACAAAATCAAGTCAAAAAAACAGTGCTTCTTGTAAAAAAACAAGAAGCTAGTTACATACGAACTATTAGAGTTAATTATGATATAGCAGGATATATTTCCTTGAGATGATTCATATACTCTAAGCCTCCAGCTCTTCAACCTGGTGACCCACGACTGTTGTGCCAGAACCAGTACAAACCACATATTTAACATTTTAACAACAACAACAACCAGGCCTACAGGGAGGAAGTGAAACACTTTGAGGACTGGGTTCCCCACCAACAGTCTGGTTCTGAATGTTGAAAAAACAAAGGAGATCATTGTTGCCTTCAGGGCAACAGACCAACTCATACTCCACTGAGGATCAACCACTCCGTGATGGAGCATGTGAAGAGCACCAAGTTCCTCGGGGATAACATCACTGACAACCTGTTCTGGAAGACTCACACCTCGGCTCTGAACAAAATAGCTCAGCTGCGTCTGCACTTCCTGCAGAGCTTGAGGAGAGCGAATCTTCCCTCTCCCATCCTCACCACCTTCTACAGGGGCGGGATAGGCAGCATGCTGACGAACTGTATCAATATTTGGTATGGGAACTTTAAAGCCTCAGACCGGGCGTTCCTGCAGAGAATGGTGAAGTCATGAGAGAAAATCATTGGGATTTCCCTCCCGTCTGTCAAAGACATCGCCCACAAACGCTGCCTGACCAAAGTCATCTATGTAGTGAGACACCCCTCCCACCCCTGTCACAGACTGTTTACCCTCCCCAAATCTGTCAGAATGTACCAAGGCATCAGTTGCAGAACAACAATGTTCTGCAACAGCTTCATTACCACTACCATCGGACTACTGAACTCCCTCTAACTCCTCCACACTCTACAAAACCTAACTGAAAAGGAGAGAGTACAATAATATTGTCACAGGTATTTATGCACATTGTGCAATATTCTGAGTACACACCATGTGCAATTTCCTCAACACATATAACCATATCATGTGCAATTAAATAGTCTTCCGTTTACAATTTTATATTCATTATGTGGTAGTGCAATCATCGTGCTCCAGTGCAGTATCCCAGTCAATTTATGTGCAATTGAGCCAAATGCAAAATAGTTTCAGTCAGCTTTGTACCTATCTGGTGGGTAGTCTGAATGACCACAATGTTAATCTTGAATATGTACCAAACTTGCACTAGATCGCGCAGATCGTTTAAAAGTTATGTCAGCAAAACATTTTGTAAAAAAGTTGCCCCTGGTAAGCAAACTAGACCTATGCTGACGCCCCCGTGACAGCATGTGTATATCCCTGAATAGATCAAGCTCCCTCTAGTAAGTACAATATGAAGTACATTCCCATGCACCAAAATCCGACAAACAGTCAGGAAGTTATGTATGTAATATGAACTATACTACTTTGTACAAGGGTCTTGATGAGAGTGAACATCTAGAGGCGTTGTTCTGAGCTTGTGCTGGGAACCTCTGCTCCCAAGAGGAGTTCATTTATGATTGTGTATAACAGTAGGTGGTGTGGACTTGTGTGCCCATGTTGATCTACTTTCCATTTCCTGTCTCTCATTTCATTAAGCTATTTTCCTCCAGGGATTGATAATTGATCATCATTAGACTGAGGAAAACCTCCCTTAGCCGTCTGCTTTTTGGTCCCTGTTACTCTGCTTTCTCCTTTTACTTCTACCCAGCATGATCCTCTTTTTCATGCTAATGGTTAATGGTTATTGCAGTAATTGTCAAAATGAACACCAACATCTAATTTCTCATGCTGTGGTCACATTGAACATGATGTGATTTTTTTGTCGCAAATGTTTACATGCAAAATCAATACAAAGCTGAGAGTAGACAATGGGAGGTGGATAGGGAGGTGGAGGAAAAGCTTAATTCATGTTTCATAATAGAGAAAAATTGTAGAGAGAAATGTTCATGTATCTTTCTTTACCTGGAGAAAGTTGTGTAATATTTTCAAGTTACCCCCGTGAGTGACACTAATGAAAGAGTGGCACAAACAGTAAGTAGGCCCCATTTTATCGCACAGGGAGAGCGACTTAACCAGTATGAGGAACAGCTGTCTCCTTGGTGTACAGAGGAGCGAGGGATCTAACAGGTATATTTGACGTGTTTCAATCCTCCGTCAAAAACCAGGTTACTCACCTCGGCACCGAGTTCAAGTACCTGTTGAGTCACTTGAATGTATTGATTCCCTCCACTCCTGACCGTCAATGCTTCTGCTCCTCAGCTGTCTGATCCTACTCCAGCACAGAGTACTTACCTAGAGTGCCATGACTCAAGTCTTCACCTATTCTAGCCCAAACGGTTCCCAGGGAACTCGGGTATCTGCCTGCCTTTTTGACTCAATGTAGCCTTAATTTTAAGTTATAAGCCAACTCCTTTCCCACTGAACGGTCCAAAATCGCGCACCTTTCCGGCCGTGCGGAGGCGTGTGCGACGGTGGAGGCTTAATTACATAGAGAGGGAGAGTTCAGTTTGGACACTGTGATCGCCATGGTCACACGGACCAATAACCTGCTTCACGAGAGACAGAGAGAGATGGCGAGAGTCGGCACAGTTTATTCCTCATAGCCAAATCTGGCCTCGTAGCCGGACCAGATTGTCACCGGAAGAGTGTCAGCGTCGCCTTTCCTGTTTAACTTGGCCACTTCCTAGCCCACTGCCCATTTAAGGACATAGGTTCTCCAGAGATGCAGGCAGACTTAACCAATTGACCACAGAGGCTTAAATTACATAACCATAAAGAACAGGTACCCCCTTCCTTTTCATCTGCACTTGAGCTGTTAAAAGGTGCTAAGATCTTTACCAAACTAGATCTAAGAAATGCTTACCACCTTGTAAGGATAAGGCGGGGGGACGACTAATGGAAGACAGCCTTCAACCCACCCACAGGTCATTAAAAATATTTGCTCATACCTTTTGGACTGATGAATTCCCAGCTGTGTTTCAGGCCCTTCTTAATGACGCTCTCAGAGATATGCTTAACTCATTTTTGTTAATCTACTTGGATTATATCCTCATCTTCTGTCCGGATGAGGTGAGCCATGTTCAACATGTCCTCCAAGATCACCAGCGCAGTGATGGTGATCCATTAGATCCCTGAGTAACTCTGACTCCAATAGGGTCATCTGGAGGTCATTGGTATGTAGGTGTGATGGCCAGGTCATTCTGATAATGAAAATATGTTGGAACAACTCAGCTCTCAGTACTGCAGTTATCCTTCCAGGAGATTTCCTGACGCTGTTGAGGAGTGAGCCCCAATATAGAATAGAAAAGAAATGTGTGCCACGGGAGCTTGAAGTGTGGCCATAAACCACATTAATAAATGAGCCTTCATATTCAAAATTTATGTGGAAGCTGTAATACATTGGTGGAGGTTTACGTTCTCAGCGTGGCTTGTTTTTCAAATGTGGAGCAATTTCTAACATTGCTCCATTCACTTTTATCTATCAAGTCACCTTGGGATTATTTGAGATTATTCGTGTCACTCAAGTGAATGACGTGAATTTTTCAACCACCAACAATAGCCAAAGTACAAACAATTTCTGTTTTGTATTTGTTGTGTAAGTTATAGATATTTTAGAAAACCAACCTCCACAATGCCTGGGTTCAAAAAACAGCTACGCTGTGCTTTGTCCTTCACTTTCACAATATCATTCTGTTGAAGTGTGATGTCTGCAGAATCTCAACTCTGACAGGATTTTGTGTCACAGCATCACAGAAAATTTCTCAGTTTTTTCAATTAGTACAAATATCTCTCAAGCTGTAAATAATGTGACATTTGTATATAATCATGTTATTCCGGATGTGCCATATGTGTCATTTGAGCAGGCAGCACAAATTCACTACTCATGTCTACTCGTGATTTGTGTCTACTCTATGTAATGAATTTAAGGGAAATATTGCCCAGAGTTCAGGATGAACACGCTATTGTAATAGTTGTAATGAATAAATCTTGTTATAAATAAACCACTTGGAAAGCTCCTTGTGACATTCTCGGAAACAGGTGGTGGCTAATCTAAGTGAACGTCTGCCAAAAAGATTATGACCAATAGCCATGGACCCCTTGGCTACACTGTGGGATAATTTTCTTTTTTTTTCTCCATATCACCACAGTGCTTTGTGTTAATGAATTGAGCTTTTTAAGATTTCCCATAAAAAGACCAGCTGAAGTGATGAAAAGGTAGAGGAAATAAGAACAAACTCCACGGCAAACTCTGCTTCTTGAAGTAACAGCGACTCTCCTGAGGATGTAATACTCCTACTGTATGTAGCAAAATAACTGGAATATTATAATTCAGTTACATGTCCTACATCCAGCAAAAAAAGAAAGCGTTGTGTGACCTATACACTTTTTCCCAGATTATGTATTTTAAGTCTGTCTGAAGGAAATCATTCATGTTTAATTAAATGATTGTTTTCATAACCTTTAAATTATATCTTAATATCATATCTAAATTATGATGATGACCGTATGAAATTCAGCACCATAATTGCTCTTTGCACTGTTGCATTTCTGCTTGAGTTGTTTGCAATAAATGATGAAAACGTAATATTCTACAGCCAAAGGTGACATCCTCAAATAGTTTTTTAAATAAAAATTCTAAAGTATGACATTACAAGTTATATATATCCGACAAGAGTGGCATGACAACAGATCACTTTGTGAACTCTTGAATCGTCCAGGCCGTATATTGGCCGTGCAGCTTGCCCAAAAGCAGCTGTAATGGGCTCCAACTCCAGCTCCCTCCCACAGTCTGAAATGTAACAAGGGGATGTGAATATCTGTGTGAATGGTTTTGGAGTTTTGAAATAAATTGAACCGGTGATGAACTTGGGACTTTTCCAGGTTGTGCACCCAATATGCAGCCCAATATCAGATTGATGCATAGTTATATCCCTGAAAAGGTTCTGCTGCCGATGTGTCTGCATCCGTTGATTGTTTGTGATACATTTTTCACAAATTATTTTAATGGATCATTTTCAAATTATGGTTAAGGTTGCTCGAAAAGGTCTTCAGGCCATAATTTTTCAACCGTTTGGCCGATTTAGCCCAAATTTGGTGCATATGAATAAAATCAAGGAGATCCATTTTGTATATATCATACTTTACAGCAAACATCTCATATAGGGGGAGCTTTTTTTTCACCAAAGACACTGTTCACTGTACAAATACAGATTTAATATGTGGAGTTATTTCAGGGGGAATGCATGTGCAACGCAGAGGATTGGCAAATTTTCATGATAGGCCTATGCTGTCAACCCCCACAGCATTAGCCTAGCTCATATTTACTCATCCAAATATAAAACTTACACCCTCCCCCTGTAGTTTTAGCCTCCAGTTTCTCTTGTTCTGTCTCTCTCTCTCTCTTTTTGGTCTCACCACCCTTATGTTTAAATCTGTCCTATCTGACCAGCCTGAAATTTTTGAGCTTTGTTTACTGTGCTAAAATTCTGCTGCGCTGGCAAGGAAGACAACTTCATGGAAATGCTACTTTTGAATTCCCTTCAAGCTCATTTATGCTGAGCGCAGTTGCTTGCATGCGCACACAAACAATCGTACTATGGAAAAAACCCGACTGACAGGTGATCACTCAAACATGATGGGAGGGTGCTTTCTTATATCGGCAGATCCATAACAGACTGGACAGTGAAGAAAGTCAGACAGAGGGAGGGCTAGTCGAAGATGCATTTTTGAGAATTGAAGATAGAAGCAATCAAGGGAGTTTAACTACGGCAGTGAAGTTGTTAGAGATCAGCGCATAAAGTAATATTGCTCTCAACATTAGGCAGAACGCTTTCCAGAGCCTGTGATTTGGTGTAATTACTCTGTGTAGCTTTGGTGTCTGCTTCCACATTGTCAGCATTATCTTAAATCACATAAAAGTTATTGGCCCATTGCTTATCTGGGCTCACAAAGGCTCTGCTCCAACTGCAGTGATATCGCTCTGAACTAATTAGGAGTGGATTCAAAGCATTTTCAAATAATGTGTGAGTTTCTGTGTGTGGCCAGTCATGACAAACAGGAAGAGTCTCCAGTCAGACGATTTACTTCCTTTTCTATAACAGCTACAGTATTGAGATTGACTGGTCATGTCTTATGGTGCAGCTCCCAACATTATTCTTTCTACTGATTCAAATGCAATCAAATTAAAATGTAGTGTCTTTTTAAATTGGTTTGATTAATATGCAGCCATCAATCCTTACATGCGCCCTCTTGGGAACATTGTTTGAGAAACACTGATGTGAAAGCAACTCTTCCTGAACCCAACAATCAATGAAATCTGTTGCATGCAGAAGGGAAATTACCCAGCCAATAACATATACAGTTCACATTATCTACAGGACATGCTGCTGCGCGTTTGTGTGCATGGGGTGATACAGGGGGGAAGGCATTCAATTCAAGCCATTGTGCAAGCAAACTGAGCAAGACAAAAAGCCTTCCCAGCCAAGAGATTCCCTACAAGCATGACTTTAATGTGAGAAACTTTTTTAAATGCTCCTCTGTTCCAATAAATAATTCCATGATCATGAGTGTATTTACCAGATAAAATGTCAAGCAAGCTTTACTGTTACTGTGTAGCAGTCATCCTGCTGCAGCCCTGCGCTGCTAAAGTTAAAGATGAGATAAAATAAATATTCTCCACAGCTTCTACTAGCGACAGGATTCTGAGTCTAGCACGATAGCGCAAACTTAGATTATAGCTCAGTGTAAATGAACAAACACATGCAATCATATCATCATAGCAGTGAAGGGCTCGATCTACCAAAAGAAGAAGCCAAAAGACTGATGGGGAGTTTGTCTCGACATGAAGCAAGATCCCAGACATCCACCCACTGGAAAACTATATTTCTGTAAAATATTTTTCAGCAAACTCAGAAAGTCACTCTCTGCTGGTCATTCTCACCTTGTTATAACATTAGCATTAATATTGCAACCTGTCCTCTCCACTTGAAAAATTAATCGTTCAGAAGCTGGATTCATAAAATATTGGAACATTTAGTGATAATTATTGACATTCAGAATGAAAGTTATAATTGACTCTCATCATTGATCTTGTTGCTTGCTAAGTCCTGGGGGTGGAGGTAAGGAGGGGGACCACAACCAAATTCAACAAGTTAGTCACATTGGCCTTGTTACTATAACTAAACAGTAACAATTCATCCTTGATTTCAAAATGTCTGCTTTGAATTATTAATGGAAGACACACAGGACAGTCTGTAATTGTGTGTACTTTAAGTTTTATAAAAGATAACTCGTCTCACGGAGAAGAAAATGTCAGAGATCCCAGAGGTAAACTACTGCAGCTAAAAAAATGGTCTGCAGGATTCGACTCACGCCAAACAAACCCTGGAGCAAATCTAATAACGAAGGATAACCTTTTCAGCTCACAAGTCTCGTTAGTCCCATTTTAGAGGTTCACTGAAAGAAGCAGGAAGTCCACAGAAAGACCAGAAAATAATAAATAAAAATGAATCCTGTCTTGTCTTTTAGACTATGACCTCTTTTACTGGCAATAGTATTGTAAATGCATTACTGCTAACATGACACAAGGAAATGTTCAATTAAAATGTCAATAGAATATATAATGATAGATAGTAGATAGTGAAAATGGAAAACATTGTAAAACTGATGTAAATGTAAACTGATATCTGACAAATTTTCACCAACCTGCTGTAAACTGTAATACAGCAGGAGAAATACAATATTATTATAAATTGATGGAATGCATTTATTAGATTCATCAAAACTCAAACTGCTTGCTGGTTTCTTTTTCATTTGTAGAAAACTTTACTTTCTCCTTTTGTCCTGCCAGTGAACAATATAACAACTAAACAATTTTTCAAGATGAGAGAAGAGTTTTAGACATATGCAATTATGATATTTTTAATTCTGTCTGCTTTCGCTCACCATCAATTTAATATTGGTACGACAAATGTTTGCAAAAGAGAAAATTAAAGCCTAACAAAAGCATTCCTGCAAAGTGTTGTACTCTGAAATGTGACCATGCAGCCTCCATGACATGGCAGTGAGCAAAGTCAAAAGAAAACTAGACCTATGCTGTCGCCCCTGACAGCAAGTTTATAACCCGAAAAGTCCCCAACCCCCTTCGTGGTACAAGCAAATCCACTGATTGAACTCCTGAAATTAAATGTGAAGTTATTTCACAGTATTTTTAGAAAAAAAAGGAAAAGCTCCCCAAATTGAAAAAATATGAACTATTAAACTATTAAAATATGCCTAAACAATAATATAAACAATACAGATCGTGTCGATTCATATACACCAAATTCGTACTAAAACTAAATAAAGCTCCCATTCTCTCCTCCATTCTCCCTCGTTGTTTACATCACTGTGTGTCTCCTGTTTCATTCTAGCCCTTTCACAGACTGCTGTCCTTTTTTTTACCTCTCTGGCTCCATTAATGTTCAGACTTCCCACTCAAAAAATGTCCATCATCTCCCGCCGCGGAGCAGAGTGCTGATTCTGAGCGATCCGGGTCTACGGAGAGGTCCGTCGCCGGCGTGCTCGGCGCCTCGGAGTGGCGTCCTGTTTCTGAACGATCCGGTTCTTCGGGGCGGCGTGCTGTTTCCGGGCGGTCCGGTTCATTGGAGCAGCCGGCTGATTGCGAGGGGTCCGGTTCATCGGCGCAGCACGCAGTTGCTGGGGTGCCCGGCGCCGCAGAGCAGCGTGCTGCTTCCGAGCTGTCCGGATCCTCGGAGCGGCCCACTGATGCGGAGTGTTCCAGAGTGGAAGAGCACGGAGCTCAGTCAAGCCCAGATTGGGTTCATAGTATAAACGTTGAAAATTGTTGTAACATTGTGACCGATGATCCTATTGAGGTCGAAAAAGGTGATGCACTGGTTGATTCTGAGATGGTGGTTGATGAACTAGTAATTCAAAAAATCAGACCAACTCCACGCAAACGCCGGAGCAAAATGTGCCGAATCAGGCAAAGACCAGCAGAGTCAGTTCAGGCGGACAGACAGGTGGGGAGCTGCATGCAGACAACAGTGAGAGCGAGGAGGAGTGTGTGTCTGACAGCAGTGAGGTCTCCTTGCCCAAACTTGGCTGCAGTCAAGATAGGAAAAGTTACTCAGCAAAAATGCTGCAATGGTTCCTCCAGGAAACCAAAAACATGAAGGGAATTAAGGTGGAGGAACATTTTCCAGACCTGGAGGTTTTTTACAACTCTGCCAGATTCCACATGAGACACAAAGAAGAGTCTGGTCTCACTGAGCTGGAGATCTTCAGGCTGAAGAAACTTGTTCTCAAAGTGAAAAAACAAATGTTCTGTAATGCTTAAAAAGACGTCACTGTGCACCTTCATTTAAGTATTGGTTTGTTTCTCTCTGGTTTTTAAACACCTCACTGATGATGGACATTTTTTGAGTGGGAAGTCTGAACATTAATGGAGCCAAAGAGGCAAAAAAAAGGACAGCAGCTATGAAATGGCTAGAATGAAACAGGAGACACACAGTGATGTAAACAACGAGGGAGACTGGAGGACAGAATGGGAGGGAGACGTGATTCTGAGTCACAACACCCTCAGTGGAGGAGTGGGTCTGTTCTCCAGAGCATTCAGTCCAGTCTCTCTGGAGGTAGAGCACGTCGTGGACGGCAGGTTTCTTTTAGCTAGAGCTCGCTTTGATGCTTTTACTGTGGTTTTTATGAACATCTATGCTCCAACCAACGGTGCAGAGAGGAAGATGTTCCTGGAGAAAATCAGTGATAAGTTGAACGAATGTAACTCAGAGGATTTTTTAATCTTGGGTGGAGATTTTAATTGTACTGAGAATGAGTTTTTAGATCAAACCATGCAGAGCCTCATCCAGCTTCCCAGCATGCTCTGAGGCAGCTGGTCCATTCATGGCCTGGTGGATGTGTGGAGAAGGATGCATACAAACTCCAGACAGTACACATAGTCCCATCTCAGAGAAGATCGGATCTCCTCGGCTCGACTCAACTGGTTTTATAGTTTTAAACACCATTTTAATATTTTTAAAATGTGTAAGATTCTGCCTGTGGGTTATACAGATCACTGCCTGCTTCTGTGTCACATTTTTATCAGAAATGTGTCACCTAGAACTGCGTACTGGCCTTTTAACTCCTCTTGACCCTTGATAAGAGCTTCAGGGATGCTCTTGGTTCTTTCTGGGCAGGTTTTAGACAGAGGAAGAGTGAGCGTACGAGTCTTAAACAGTGGTGGGACCATGGAAAGACCGAAATTAAACTCTTGTGTCAGCAGCACACACTCAATGTCACCCGAGACATCACCAGATCCATGAAGGACCTGGAGACTGATATCGTGGAACTAGAGAGAATGAGTGAGTCCACAGGAAATCCAGGATATATTGAAATCCTCAAACAGAAGAAAATGGCCTTAGCCGACCTGCTGGACACGAGAGTACATGGTGCACTGGTCAGGTCCTGAGTCCAGAACATCAGCTAGATGGATGCTCCCTCTAGCTTTTTCTTCAGCCTGGAGAAAAGACGGGGACAGAAAAAGTAGTCCACTCTCTGCTCTCAGACATAGGGCAGACGCTGACAGAACCGGGCCAGATAAGAAGGTGAGCTGTTGAGTTCTTCTCCTCTCTGTCCTCCAACTCTCAGCTGGAGGGACCTCTACAGCTGCAGGAACTTCACGCCGCTCTGCAAAGCATGCTGGGACGGAAGTCTCCGGGCATTGACTACCTCACTGTGGAGTTCTATAAAGCCTTCTGGGACATTTTAGCAGCTGACCTCTTCGATGTGTTTAATGAAAGTCTGGTTCTCAGTTTTCTGCCAACGTCCTGCCGCTGGGCCGTCATCACCCTCCAACCCAAGAAGGGTAACCTGCAGGACATCAGGAACTGGCGCCCTGTGTCTCTCCTCTGCACGGACTACAAGATTCTGTCCAAAACCTTGGTCAACAGGCCAAAGTTTTCTGAAAGCAGTTTCATCTTCGGTGCAGGTTACAACAAAAATAACAAAATAAAGTGGACGCTGCTGAACTTCCTGTCTGGAGAGGCTTAACTGGCCATATATGTTAGCAGGAAGAAGAAAGTAGAAGGCAGAGAAGGACAGGAAGTCACATCAGTGTGGCTGTGCAACATCCGCTCCAGACTCTGGGTTGAGTTCCGCATCTATAAACTCATGGGAGACTTGGAAACTTTTAAACAGAGGTGGTGCTATGTAGACGTCATTTGCAATGTTAGGGACGAGGAACTGCATTTTGCAAATGTTTTCATTGTTTGAGTCATTTTTGTTTTTTTTGTTGGTTTCATTGATTTGCGTTTGAGTTTGATTTGATGTGATAAGGAAAATAAAGTGTTTTTAAAAAACTCTCTCTCTCTCTCTTTCTCAATTGAGAGAGTGAGATCTCAATTTAATCTCAATATTTTTTGTAAAAAATAAAAGCCCCCCTTGTGAAAAAAATATTAACTATTTCAGAAAAATACAAAATATGCAAGATAGATCGCCTCGAGACAATTCATATTCAACAACTTTGGACCAAGTTGACCCAACTAATCGTTGTAAGTTATGTCTGAAAAAATAGAAATAATTTTCACGAAAAAGTGTTTTTCGTGAAAATTCAGCCCCTAGTGAGTATATCTATTACAGTAAAACACCATATATACACGAGAGATCTTTTAAGTGGATTCATATTCACTCAATTTGGACCAAATCGAATCCATAAGTTGAGATTTTATGGCCCAAAAAACTTTGGACATAAAGTTGCCCCTAGTGTCGGAAATATACAATCAATTTTTCCCCAAAGCATCTCGCTTCTTCTTCACACTAAGGCCTATCAGGGTATAGCATTTGACGATTATCCATGAAATAGTTTATGACTTATGGCGATAAAATGAAGGATCCAAGCCGGATGCAATGGTGTCAATGACGATTCCATAATATCTCCGACTTTGAGGATATAATTATAATCATCTCAGGCCAAAGCAATAAAAAAAAGACAATCAGCTGCACACCTTCAAACACACACAAATGCAACAGTTCCCTTCCAGACTCTGTGGTCTGGTTTTCTCCAACAGCCTTTGCCAGTCCGTTTCTCTTAGCTCGATTGAGTTAGTGTCAAGCTATCAATGAAGACCAGGTGGCCAACGAGCTGCAGGCGGTCCACTTCTGGGAAGGACACACACACATCATGGCAAAAACAGATGCATGCATACACACAAAGAAAAAACTCATTTTGCATACATCCATGAAAACAATGCCTGTGTCTCTCTTTTAAAACGTGGGCATTTTGCAGAAATAGCTCTCCTCACTCAGTGAAAATGTGAAAGAAGTCTAGCTGAATTGTGACATTCGAATGATTCTCCATTGCTCCCAAAGAGCTTTGCTTGATTAAACTAATTTATCACCGAGGAAATCTATTTGCCCTTGTAATCACAAATAGCCTCCCTGTCTCCGTGTTTCACACTGTTAATTTGGCAATATTTCTCCATCTTTCTTGATGGCTTCTTCTAATTTATGTCCTGATCCCTTCTGGCTTTCTCTACCTTTTTTGTGTCCTGGGCTCTGATCTTGTTCTACCTCTCAACTCCTGCAGGCTTCTCTCCATTTGTATATTCAACTTAACAAGCATTAACAGTCCAATTCAGTTATGTCATTATTCTCTGACACATTTTCTCTTGGTTTTTACTCATCACACTCTTTGAGGAGGAAGATCAGAGAGGGGAAGAACTCCTACAGGAGATGGAGGACCAGCTGCAGCAGAACAACACCAGTGGTGTTTGGAGAGGCCTGAAAACCATCTCAGGCTTCCAGGGGCCAAACTCCCAAGCTGCAGGGGACCCACAGTGGGCAGATAACCCTGAAACAGTTTTTTAAACGGTTCGGCCACTCATCTGCCCCCAATCCTCCAGCCGACTGCCACATCTGGAACCCCTCTCACCCCCCTCAGTGCACTGCCCCTCCCCCACCTCCTCTTCCACTACACCGAACTCCCAGTCACATCCCACTGCTCTACCTAACACCCCGAGCCCCAGCTATCAACCCCTCACCATCCACCCTCCCCAACACACAGCCCCCCTGCACCAGTCTGTCCCTCACAACACCCCAGGTGAGGAACCAGTTAAGGAAGATCAAGTTGAGGAAGGCTACGGGCCCGGGCGGCATCCGCTCCAGGCTCCTGAAGTCCTGCGCAGACCAGGTGTGTGGGATTGTGGAGCAAGTCCTCAATTTGAGCCTGAAGCTGTGGAAAGTACCACTCCTGTGGAAAACCTCCTGTGTGGTAAGACGTCGCACCCCAAGGACTTCAACAGCTGGTGGCATTAATATCCCACCTGATGAAGACCCTGGAGCGACTGGTCCTTGGTCATCTCCGCCAGCTGGTCAGCCTGTCGATGGACCCCCTTCAGTTCGCCTACCAGTCTAACATCGGGGTGGACGACGCCATCATCTTCCTGCTTCACCGAGCTCTTTCTCACCTGGAGAAGACTGGAAGTATCCTGAGGGTCACATTCTTTGATTTCTCCAGTGCTTTCAACACCATCAAGCCCACGCTTCTGAGGGACAAACTGGAACTGACCGGAGTAGATAAGCACCTCGCATCCTGGATCCTGGACTACCTGACCAACTGTCCACAGTAATAATAATAATAATAATACATTTAATTTATAATGCACTTTACATTTGGATCAAATCTCAAAGTGCTACAAAGCTAAAGCAGATAAAAGCATCAATAAAAAATTATAATAATAACTATATAAAAGCCTGACCAAAAAGCAGCAATGTTAATTAAGGTTATAGGTTCTGCTAAAAAGGAAAGTTTTAAGTCCTTTTTTAAATGTGTCAGTCGTCTGTGGAGCCCTGAGATGGTCAGGCAGGGCATTCCACAGACGAGGTGCAGCAGAACAGAAGGCCCCATCACCCATGGTGCTTAGCTTAGTCCGGGGAAGGAGGAGGCGGTATGAGTGGGTAGAGCGGAGGGATCGTGTTGAGGTCAGTGGGGTGAGTAGTTCTTTTAGGTAGGGGGGTGCGTTACCATGGATACACTGGTGAGTGAGGAGAGAGATCTTATAATCAATCCTGGTGGAGATGGGAAGCCAGTGAAGGGAATGAAGAACGGGGGTGATGTGTTCGTGTTTACGCACTCTCATCAGGATACTTGCAGCACTTTTTTGAACATACTGAAGTCTTTGAAGACTTTTATCAGGGATCCCGATGAGAAGTGCGTTACAGTAATCCAGTCGGGAGGAGACGAACGCGTGGACCAGCTTTTCAGCATTACTCAAGGTGAGTGAAGAATGCAGTTTCGAAATATATACAGTATGTGAGGACTTGGGACTGTGTGTCGGACGTGGTTGTCTGCAGTACGGGGGCTCCACAGGGAACGGTCCTGGCTCTGTTCCTCTTCAGGCTCTAGACTGCCGACTTCTCCTACAACTCACCCACGTGTCACCTGCAGAAGTTCTCTGATGACTCTGCAATCGTCGGTCTCATCGCAGACGGGGACGACATCGAGTACAGAGGACTGACGCAGGACTTTGTGCACTGGTGCCAGTGGAACCACCTCCAGATCAACGCGGGTAAGACCAAGGAACTGGTGGTGGACTTCTGCAGGCACATTTCCCCCCCCCACACTTGTGAACATCCAGGGAATGGACATTGAGATGGTCACATCGTACAAGTACCTTGGTGTTCACCTGAACAATAAACTGGACTGGACTCATAACTCCACGGCACCCTATAAAAAGGGTCAGAGCCGACTCTATCTGCTGAGCAGACTGAGGTCTTTTGGAGTGCAGGGGGCGCTCCTGAAGACCTTTTATGACTCTGTGGTGGCGTCAGCCATCTTTTATGGAGTGGTCTGCTGGGGCAGCAGCATCTCAGCTGCTGACTGGAGGAAACTGGACAAACTGATCAGGAAGGCCAGTTCGGTCCTGGGATGTCCTCTGGACTCAGTGCAGGAGGTGGGAGACAGGAGAATGATGACCAAGCTGTCATCTTTCCGGGACAATATCTCCCACCCCATGCAGGACACCATCTCTGCACTGGAGAGCTCCTTCAGCGACAGACTCCTTCACCCCAAGTGTGTGAAGGAACGATATCGCCGATCTTAACTTCCTGCAGCAGTCAGACTATTCAACCAGCACTGCTAGTAACACACACACACACACACACGCCTTACTTGCACTATGGGACAGTATACTATTCAACATGTCCACATTTCAACTGCACATTTAATTTAATTGTATATAATGCTATTCTTTAATATACTCTTGCTGCTGTAACCCTGCAATTTCCCCGTTGTGGGACTAATAAAGCTTTATCTTATCTTTTCCTCGATCTTTCATTTGAAAAACTTCGTTGTAACATTGAGATGTTGCACCATAGAGGGCACACACAGAAACACAGAGCCTTGACATCAACTGCTGTATAATCATAAATGAAAGGCTCAAGGTATCACACTGTCTCTCTTTCACTGATCCGGCTCATAGTAACCCTTTTTTTGAAAAATGTAAGACATTTAGAGAAGTTGTGTACACGATTGACTAGAATAGCAGCGTTATAAATTATTCAAAAGAAAATGCCCATGACAGAAATGTTTTAATGTTTAATTAGATGTGAACGAGCCTCTGGGGAGACATACAGTATACGATTGAGCAAGCATAGTTTGTTTGTAGTTAAACTGCACTCCTTACTACGCCATCATGCTTGGATTTCTAGTGCTGTTTTATGCGTCTCTGCATACTTAATTTATTTTCCTCTCCACGTTTCATGTCCATCTCTCCTCCTCCTGAACGGGATGAGGTGCGATCCTTATCCCAGGATTTATTTTTATTTTTTCCCAAGCCAGAGGATATCCATTTCAACCTCAACTTTTGTCCTTTGTGGGCTGATAAAAAGGATTTAGAGCAGATGAGTGAAAAGGACGGTGAGGAAGGTTATATGACAATCAGAGTAGAAAATGTAGTGAAAGAAATGCAGGTTGATCTGTGTTTGTTTTGGTATTTGGAATCAAATCCAAATATTGGAAAACGAAAATTAGTGGTAATTTTATTTTTCATTTTGAGATACAAGAAACATAAATGAGAAACAAGGTTTTCCGTTTAATAATCGTGTCTGAAATGAAATACCAAGGTATACACGGACCCAGGGAACAGTTGATGGTGAACATAATAGTTTGACATTTTTCCATGTTTCTATGTCGAAGCTGAAACAGATTACATATTTTATCGTCCGGACACATTGTTACCTATTTTGCTGAAAGCATCCGCATTCTAAAACCTCCCTGTTTATGTGTCCAGGTGCTCTTTGTTCCCCTTTGAGACAAAGCTTTTAAAGCTTTCCACTGGTGTTACTCATGGCTCTTCTCCCCCTCTTCCTCCAACGTTATGGTTGACTCTGAGATATAACAAGCCGTAAATCCTCCTACATCGTATCTACACTTGAACGCTCTTGCCCAATGTTTAAAAACCAGCCCCTTGTTTTGTTGAGTTAACTTGAAAATTCTTTTTCCACATAATCCCCCAAAGACGCTGTTCGGTCCAACAGGAGAACCTTTTTCTGAACAGAGTCAGACAAAACGATTCCTGATTGGAACACGCTCAAGGAAAGTTCAGTTTATTATTCCAGTCCAGCAGCAGGTCATTGTCGCTTCCTGGTAATATCATGTTTTAAGAATTTAAGAATTTGCTCTCTGTCATCGTTGTGTGAGCAAATGATCTTTAACGATGACCTTCAAGATCAGGCATTGTCTGTCGTAACGTTGTACTCTAGGGACACAATTTGAGACCATAGCAGACACTCGTAGCTAACAAAGTGTGGGTTAAATGAGAAGGACAGGACATTTTATCACTCCGGTATCTCTTTTAATACCGGAGTGATTACTGTAATTACTTAGCTCATGTGGAATTTTTTAATACCCCATATCACGTGATCTGATGTAAATACATCCATTGAGTAATGACATCTGTCCATTAGCTTTTTCACTTGGTATAAATTCACACTCCTCTTATCCTATTTGATCTCACATCTGTGACGGGCTTTTAATCTCAGCCCTATTTAATCATTTTTATGGCAGCCCCATATTTACAAGGATGTTGATCAACTGTTAAAATGGAAAGAGTCCCTCTCATTAAGAGAGGTTGGTGAGGGGATTTATATTTCCCTTATCAAGCTGTGACTGACATCAGGTCATGGGTAAGAACATTTTTTGAAGGGCTTGGAAAAATACCATTTTATACCAAAATCTGAATACAAACAAACTGTTTGAACTGTTTGAAACAAACTGTGTGATTTAAACAAAACAAAATAATACATATATACAAATTTCATATGTGTGTATGCAATATGAATGTTGTACCATCTGCAAACGAATGTAGAATTAAACATGGCAATAGGCTGAAAATGTAATATTCCACGTTAGTTGTTAAATTATTAATAGGAAAGATTAATAAAAGACACAGCAGTACAACAATACATGATTACAGTATCTATTCGGCCTCACGCAAGGAAGAGGAACCACTGGTAGGATCATGGTTTTGTTTTGTTGCCATCACTAATAATAATAGCAATAGTTATTAATCTGCCATTTGTTCATATGAGATGAACCTCTGCCAGGCTATGAATCAGGAATTTTGGAAAATCAATTTTCTAAATGTAACTTATCATGATGTTGGAGGAACTAAAAAGGTAAAAGTAACTTTTGCACCGAGACAATCTACAGAATGGACTATCAGACAATGCACCATTGAACTTGATCCAACTCTGAAGTGAAGAAAATAATTCCATAGCTAGTCTTTTTCTGTGCTGCTCCGCTCCTTGGAAAGCTAAGATGTTCTCCAGCAGCACACGCTCCAGCAGAGAGGTTGCTCTCCGCCGCTAATGTCACATTATTAACAATGAATGGTGAAACCCTGTTTAGCAGTGAAGATCCAGAAACGCTTCGTTGACTGATTATATATATATGTGGCGAAACAAGTTAGGTTTATTTTTGGATTTCGTACGAATGAACCAACAACGCCACCTGGGGAATTTCACCACCGGGAAATAGGGATGAGAATGTAGATTACTAGTTCTGAACTACTTCAAATACCCAACAAGGCACACATTTTTTTCAGAGTCTAGTTTCACAATAAAGTTGAATTAATTGACATAAAGCTGATAAAACAGGCTATACAAATGTACAATTATGAAGTCAAAAATAAAGTGTTTGAATTACAATACACAAGGCTTTTTATTATATAGATATATGTCAAATATAAAATCTGGCACCACCTAAATATGTATTAGCTAAAAATTATAAAACTGTTCAAGGGGAAGTGAAGAGAAACCTAAATGGCTGAGACCAATGAAAGTGGTGGCAAACAACAAATGGGTGTGTTACCATATACTCATCACGTGAAAACACAGCAACCTAAACTCTCACACTGATTTGGGTGAACCACAAGTGCGTGCCAGTGCCTGAACACAGCAAACAGGGAAGGGAACTCAGCCAGTGTGATAAGCCTCCCCTATAGACTGGACCTCAGCTCAACTTAACAAATCTAACAAACAAATAAACTGATAGATGGTCTCCTGATATTAAAAATAATGAGTTGAAACTAACTGCAGAACAAACAATGACGCTAGACAAAGCAGCAGCAGTTCTAATCAGCGAATAGAAGACAGGCAGGTGACACTAACAGGGGACGCCAGAACAAAGATCAATGTTAGCATCTATTCATACAGTATCTTCTATGTATTTAACATTTCCCTTCATACCTCTGATCAACATTATCTTACCAAAACCTCATGTCATAATTCCCCTGCTGACAGGTGTTAGGAACTTCCCTGGGATTTAGCTTGGACCCAGGCAGACACAAGACAGCGCAGCAGAGCAGGTGCAATTAAAATATTTATTATAACAAAACGGTACGAGGAAAAGCAGGGGATCAAACCGGAACAACAAACTAGGATTACTTACAAGACACTGGGAAACAAGGCTGGGACGCATGATGACACGGCGGAACATCCAACAACGAGCTGGCACAGAAGGGAAGGTGAGGACAGACTATATACACTGATGTAACGAGACAATGAGACACAGTTGGAGGGGAAACACAGGTGAACACGGTGACCAATCACAGGACAGACAGAGGGACAAAAGAAACAAGTGAAACACACAAAAAGGCAACACAAATCAAAATGACAGAACTTCCCCTAATAATAAATAAAGAAAGTTTTGACAAAAGAAATTCAACGAGCCCGGGTTTGGGCAAGACTACACTGTCCGGTGGACGACTTGAAGGCAGGAAGCACCAGAGTGACCACTCTGGGGGTGAGCCCGAGGAGGAGGTCGCTTTGGAAGGCGAACCCGATCACAAGGAGGACGTCGTCCGTGGAGCCGGACCAGGTCACGAGGCAGCCGGTAGTGAAGGTGGAAAGAGCCCGCAGGAGGCCGTGCTGGAGGCCAGTGGGCAAGATGGCGAAGGAGGGACTTCTCCGGGTGCCTGCGGCGAGGTGCATCTAGGAGCCGGCGACAAGGACAAAACCTCTCTGGGCTCTCTGGGTGACAGTGAGTGGAGACCAACCAGAAACCAGAGGCAGTGAATGGCTCTGAGTTAGGGTCTGGGGAACTGGAGACCGGAGAGTCGGGACCTGTGGAACCGGGGAGCACAGAGCTAGAGTCGGGGTCAGCAACTGGGAGTGTTGCTCTGGAGCGCAAAGTCAGTGAGGACTTCAATGAGGGAGTCGGGAGAGAAGTAGTGGGAGGAGTCACTGAGGAAGTCATGGGAGGAGTCACTGAGGAAGTTGTGGGAGGAGTCACTGAGGAAGTCGTGGGAGGAGTCATGGGAGGATTGCTGGGAGGTGTCACCGAGGAAGTTGTGGGAGGAGTCGGGAGAGGAATCATGGGAGAAGTCGTGGGAGGCGTCACTGAGGAAGTCGTGGGAGTCACTGGAGAAGTCGAGAGAGGAGTCACTTGTGTTCTTGGGAGCACCAGGAACGGGAGTCTTGGGAGAACCAGGAACGGGAGTCTTGGGAGAACCAGGAACGGGAGTCTTGGGAGCACCAAGAACGGGAGTCTCTGGGTACTTGAGCACTGAATTCACCAGAATTTCAAAAGGGCCAGGCACAAGATGTCCAACCGAATCCTCCACGGCGCTGGGCAGCGGTGAGGACGAAGAGCTTGGCAGCGGTGAGGCTCCATGCCGGCTTTGCCTCCTTTTGGGAACCGGTTTTATGCCAGCCGGGTTCCCCGAACAAGAGAGTCCAGGGCAGCTCCAACCTCAGGAAGACTACCGGCTCCCTCAGGCGATGATGGTGGCTGAGGGTTAGCGGGTAGGAGGCCAGCGGACTCCGGAGCTGCAGCAGACAGAGGACTAGCCGGCTGGTGGCAAGTAAACACGGGGGCTGGAGCAGGAGAAGAACCAACAGGCTAGGGTTGGGAACATGCCGGCAGCGGGTCCAGGTTCTCCACAAAGGTCTTTAACCACTCTGGCAGGAAATCCCTCAGCCATGGTTGGGTAGAAACCTTCCGGCGAGCGATGCGGCGAGAGGCCTGTTGTACCTCCTCATGAGGAATCTTCATCCATTGCACATGGATGCAGATGAGTGTGTAAGTTAGTCTATATATTTCTAAGTCTATCAATCTGTCCGCTGGGTCCGTTGTGGCCAGTTCCTTCTGTTACAAACCTCCCTGGGGTTTAGCCTGGACCCAGGCACAGACACAAGACAGCACGGCAGAGCAGGTGCAATTGAAATATTTATTATAACAAAACAGCGCGAGGAAAAGCAGGGGATCAAAGCGGAACAACAAACTAGGATTACTTACAAGACACTGGGAAACAAGGCTGGGATGCGTGATGGCACAAGGGGACATCCAAAAACAAACTGGCACAGAAGGGAAGGTGAGGACAGACTATATACACTGACGTAACGAGACAATGAGACACAGCTGGAGGGGAAACACAGGTGAAACACACAAAAAGGCAACACAAATCAAAATGACAGAACTTCCCCTAATAATAAATGAACACAAAGTCTTGACAACAGGTGCTCTAAGAGGGAAGTTACAACAATAAATAGTAATTGAGTAATACAGATTGTAAGTGAATGGCAACTTTGCAGCTTACCTTCCTCTGATCAAAGAACATGGCAAGAGGAAAGACAGGAATCTGTGGCTTAAATAGCCATTTCTTTATTGGAGGAGAGGTAGGGGCAGGAGCCAAGCCTAGTGTTGCATTCCCCACCACATATAAATATATATTATATATATGTTTCCTGGGCACAATGTTACTGTAAATTATGCAATCCCAGAAGGTCCATAAATTAGAGGGAACGGAAAATATCATTTACAGTGTTAAGCAGTGATCTTCACCCAGATTGCTGCAGATTTAGACAAAAAAATGTAATCAGAAATTAGTTAAATTTACACTAAATGTGTTAATGAAGAACTTTGAATAAGCTGGATAATTTGGATATTAGTTAATCAGTTATTTGAATAACTGCCGTCTTCAGCCTGAGGCAACCACATAAATGTTTTTTCAAACTCTAGGAACAAAATCCATTTTAAATAAGAAAATAATTGCTCAGCAGTTGGAGAAGGAAATAGATTTCCTCAGCAGTGGATTTCTTCAAATCCATAATTTTAAATTGACAAAGGGATGGTTGACAAAGGGGGAAATGAGCAAATTCATATTTCCTGTTGTTTCAGTATGACACTTCTTAATGAGAGCAGCATGAATGCAGAAAAATAAGATTCTGGTTTCAATAGATAATTGTCATAAAAGACAGAGCAAACCTCTTCTAGGGCAGCTCAATTTTACCATTATGTCGTACCTACTGCCCCTTTCCAAAAATACTCAGTACATTATGTAAAATACCACAAAACTGAATGCAATGACTTCCAAAAAAATGCAATGCAATGTCATATACAAAAATACTTAATTTCCAATGAAAAAACATCACTTCATCAATGTTTTTATGAAATACAAGACGGTGCTGTGCTAGCGGCTGCCTGTTGAAGAAGCTGTCTTGTAATTGTATTTTTTTTTTGATGTTGGTAGATATTTTATTTATTTGCTTCTGTTTTATCTATATGTATTTATTCTCTTAAGTTGCCATGCCAGCCAGTAGTAGTATGTAGTATAATAATGTAGTATACATTGTTTTACTTTCTTGGACAGGATTGAAGAATCTTTTTCAGTGGTTTAGAAATTTTTCATGGATCTACTTAGTCCTCTTACCACTTTTTATGTTTGTTACTTATGTCTATAATTATTTTTTGCATCGTACATGATCAACTGTTCGCACTGCGGCAACCAGCTATTGTTTGCATAGAAAGGCCTTCAGTTGCGGAGGAGCTAAGGAGGAGAAGACAGTGATGCAGAATACCCCTCAGCCTTCGCACCCTTGAATGTAAGGTCCCTGGCAAATAAAATAAATTAAGTGGAAGTACTTTACAGGATTCAGAGGGAGTAGAAAGAGTGCAGCATCATGCATTTCACCAAAAAGTGGCTATACGAACAGATACTGGACTCAAATGTGACTCTCTCTGACTTCTACGTGGTTTCTGCTGACAGACACTAGTGAGTAGGAAGAAAAAAGGAGGGCTTTCCATGCTTGTCACCTTCAGGTGGTGCAATCTGGGACATATTTCCATTAAGGAGCACGTCCACAGCCCGGACATCAAGATGATCAAAGCAAAAACCTCTTGACCTGTAGGTCCAATCAGGCACATTACAAAACTTTCCCAGTCTTTTGTTGTCCCATAGCCAACTTATTTTGAGATATTGAAAATTCAGAATAATCATATATTTACATCACAATAAAAACATCACATTCTGCTTTTGGATTATTAGTGCAATCCCATGATAGTTTCATTATCATAACTGACAATGAAAACTTAACTCAAAAATTCAACTGATCACATCAGTATCATTATTAGTTTGTTGTTGTTGTTTTTGTTCAAAAAAATTATATTTTACTAATGACAAGCCAACAGCAGCAAACTATGATAAAGGGAGAGAGGAGCAGGAGTCGCTGAAGGAAAAACATCTTGGTAAATGCTATTATATAATACAAATATATATTTGTAATATTTTTAGATTACTCTGTTCTCAAGCTTGGTCATGTAAGGAAGCTGCACACACACACACACACACACACACACAGACACACACACACTCACACACACACACACACACACACACACACATACACACGCAGACACACAAAACAGACATGCACACACACACAAACACACACACATAGAACTGCACCGTCGCCAAAATGTATAATTACTTGAGGAAAATCAGTATTGAGTATTGGCAGCTCCAACTTTGAAACAGTAGGGAGGGAAGGGAGAAGGATGCTGAAGAAAGAAAGAGGATGGAGAGATACATTGTTGGCTAAATGCCAAGAGGACAATAGAAGCATATAAAATAAATAATATAGTACCTCTATTTTCAATGTATACATTAATAGACTCAACTCAACTTTATTTATAAGCACATTTAAAAAAACAACAGATTTGTTCAAAGTGCTGTACAGTCAATAAAAACATCGGCACATGATTAAAACACAGTGTTACATCAAAGAAAAGCGGTAAGACTAGAGGGAATTAAAAGCCCAACAACTCATCCTGGATTAGAAGCCAATGAATAAAAATTAGTCTTAAGGTGATATTTAAAAACAGACAGAGGGGGGCTGCCCTGACATGAGGGGGCAACTCATTCCACAGTTTTGGGGCTGCAACAGAGAAAGCTCAGTCGCCCCTCATTTTCAGTTTTGATTTAGGGACGACTAGATACAACTGGTCAGCTGACCTCAGTGACCTCGACGGAGTGTAAGTCTGTAAGAGGTCATAAATGTACAAGGGTGCCGACCCATTTAAGGATTTAAAAACAAAAAATATAACCTTAAAATGAATCCTAAAACAAACTGGTAGCCAGTGAAGAGAGACCAGCGTGAGCCTGTTAAATGCCGAGTGGCGGCATTTTGAACCAACTGTAGAAGTGAGAGGGATGTGTGGCTCACACCAAAGTAAAGTGCATTACAGTAGTCCCGGCGGGTTGTAATAAAAGCATGAATATGCTTTTTAAAATCATTAAGGGTTCAAAAGGTCTTAACCTTAGATAAAAGCCTCAACTGATAAAAAAACGGATTTAACCACAGAGTTTATCTGTTTATCAAGTTTGAAATTACTGTCCATGTGACACCAAGGTTTGAAACAGTAGATTTGGTACCACTAGGTCCAAACACCATGACTTCCGTTTTGCTATCCTAGAAGTTAAGGGCAATCCAGGCTTTGATATCCTTCAGACACTCCAACAATGAATTTACAGAACTGGCATCATTTTGTTTTCAGTGGCAGGTACATTTGCCTTATGTCATATGCATCGAAATGGTAAGAGATGCCATGTTTCCTTAAAATCAACCCTAAGAGGAGCAAATACAATGAAAAAAGGATCGGCCCAAGAATGGAACCTTGGGGGACCCCACATGGAAGAGGGGCAATGGACGAGATACAGTCATCTAGGCTAACAGAAAAGCGCCACCCTGACAGATAAGACCTGAACCACTATAAGGCTGTGTCTCTGATACCCACACAGTGCTCCAGGCGAGAGATGAGAATGTTGTGGTCCACTGTCTCAAAAGCAGCAGTTAGATCTAAAAGCATTACAACTGCGAAAGCACCAGAGACTGTGGTTAATAAAATATCATTACATTGACAGTAGTTGTTTTAAAATGTAAAATCAGTAGGATGGGCCATCCCCAAACTTTCTTCTCATTCTGATCTATAGCTACTGATTAAGGTACCTGAAACAGGAGTACACAGTACTTCACTAATGCGACATTGACGATGGGCCATTGGGCCTTTGGCCCATCCACCAGTATCTCTGGCCCAACTTAAATATACATTTATTTCAAATTGTTTGCATGAAAATTTAAATGCACAATAAAGACTAAAACATTTTTTTTATTTCTTAAAAGTAAAATACGATAATAACTGTAGAACGCTGTAGAACGGAAAAACCCTTACCTTATTTCTTCATCTCACAATGACTTACTGTAAAGCCTAAACTGAAACCTTTCAATGTAGTCAATATCCCACTGGCTGAATTCTACTTGGAGAGCTAACCATCCCAAATTAAATGGATACATACGTATGTTGCTCTTAAAACAATTCCCATTAAAAGATAAACCTCATTTCTATTATACCTTGTTTTACCTTCACAGGATTGGGCTTGGAATATGAGCATATGAGCAATATGAGGGAATTGGGGCAAAACTATGGAATTCACAAACAGTGCGGATAATGCACTTTGCTTTAGTAGGGTAATTCATTGTCCTATGTGTGAGAAAAAGGGTAAACAAAATGATCTGCCTACACAAATGAATGACTTGCCTGTCTCTCTCATCTCTTTCTTATCAAACCTCTACATATCTGTAAACCCCAAACCCCCCACCCACCCCCCCACACACACACACATATAAAAAATAAACACAGTGTGATCTCTTCTGACAGCTCTATATGAAGTGATGAAAAAATCCATAGAATGGAGTAACTGAATTTAATACTATTACACCATGAAAGGATAAAGTCTAGATGGACGTATTGAACCTTTAACAATAAAGGCACCAAGGGTGCATTTCTGTGCTTTGGTATTATTTAGCTGCCGCCTCTGATGATGCTGCCTCAGAGTAAGTGGGGGAAATAAAATTGATCTATATGGTTTAGGCATGGGCCACTTTAAATGCAAGGTGATTTGGGCGATCCAGAGTCAACAAAGGTTTAGAAATAAATCTGATGAATAAGAAGTTATAAGAACTGACTCCCTCACTCCGTTTGAACAGTTTATTATGCAAGCCCATGATAAGCATTTATGTGCAGTACGTATGGACACACACACACCACACACACACGCAGTGACAGATTGAAGGCTATTATTTGGATAGTCTAAATTCACTTTCTTATTAAAAATGTAGACAAGCAATAATTCAGCTCAGCATTTTTAGTTTAGATTAAATTGAACACATTCATAGCTTCTCTGCTCTGAGAGCTCGGATGACACTGAAATTCGACAATAGCCCGCTTTAAATACATTAAAATGAGTAAAATGAACTAATGCTCGGGAAACCAGCGGGAGCCTTCTGACTTATTGGGCTGTTCTTTCACAAGAGAATATGCTCATTAAAAGTTCCCTTTCCAAACAATGAATTGTCAGTGTGTTGGAATGGAAATGTCAGCTCTGTCCTAGCAGTCTGTTTTACAGAATCTAGAGGATAACTTTTGCAGATCAGAGTGCTGTGAGATGGTGCTTTGATGATGTACACCAGAGGACTCTGAGGTAATTTTAAAGTTTCTTTAAAAAAAAAAATCATGTTAATAATCATCAAAAGAATATGACTAAAATGAAAGGGTTTGGGTTGTGGTGACAAACCCACACATAATTGTGACAAAGTCTTTTCTTAAGTTTGGATTTCTTAAATATAAATCACCTAAATCCAACTTGGCCCCAAAACCACTTTTTAAAGAAAGTTGGAGATCTCCTTTTGGATGTTGACAACTGCTCCATCGCCCATCCCCCGAGGTCCGCACCAAGGGTGACATTATAGCCTCTACCACCTCATAAACATCTATAGACTCCTGCCATCACTCTCTGCTTCTGTGGCAGAAACACTCATCCATGTCACCTCGCGCCTGGACTACTGCCATGGAGTCTTGTCTGGGGTTACAAGCAGAGCCCTAGACAGAACTCGGCTGCCGGGGTTCTCACAATCTCGCATTGAGTATAGGATCTTTGTCCTCACCAAAAATTCCCTCTATGCCCTTGCCCCACGGTACCTAACGGACCTCCTTTGTCCTTATACTCCATCCCAGAAGCTGCTGTCTTCAGAAATGGATTTTCTCTCCACTCTCAACTCCAAACTGCAAACTTTTGCTGACAGAGCCTTCAGTGTCGAAGCCACTACCCTCTGGAATTCCCTCCCTGCCTCAATCTCATGAACTAGGTACCACTGTACCTATTGGCTGGGCAGGGAGTCTGATGAGGCAAGGAAGGTTGGCAGTTCAATAGACTAGGTTCCTGGGAGAAATCCGGCCCCTTTGATGAGCCCAGGGACCATATTGGGTTCAGAGTCTTGCTCAAGGACCCTACGACATGTAGAGATACTGTGGAGACGGCCGCTCTACCCAATGAGCCTAAGCCGCCCCTAAAGTTGATTGATTTATTGGTAGATTAAACAACCATGGGGAAAATCCATCTGCACCCTTAATTGGTTTTATTTTTCTCAGTAAAACAAACATGCTTGTAGTAATGGAGGAGATTGTTAAGGGGTCATTAACAATAAAAAGTTTCGTCTGATAAACGATAAAGGATGAAAATGATCCATGTGCACATGCATCCGAACAAAATGAATTGCCAATGGTGTTTATCAGGCCGGATGGACAGTTTTACTCCACAGTTGGTTGCCTCTTAAAACAGATTAAAATTAAAATTTTCAGGCCCCCAAAAATGCTGTCATGTAAATGAAAGGGCAACCTGCAATAATACGCATATTATGTAAAAGCTGCTGCGTAAGCATGCGACGAAGAATAATCATATCCCTGAAAATTTGGGGATATTATCGAATTGGCATCTGTCGCAGATTGGTTTCAGGATTTCTTTTTAAAATTGAACTCCCACAAAGACCTTATTGCAAGGAAGAACTGGATGGATTTTGATAAAGGATTCCGTCCAAATTTGGTGCATTTTGTGTCTATATATTTGTAACTAAATATTTACCTACATCTAGGGAAAAATTACTTTTACGTTCAAAGAAGTGTGTTCTTGTGACAAGACTGTCATCAGAAAAGCTTTCAACTTCAATTGAAGCTTAATTGAAAATTGTAGTTTTACAATTTTGAAAGTAAATATAATGGATTTACCACAAGAAGGTGCTTTGAATGTTCATCATCTTATTAAAATAACAAACTCTAGCGTCATTATGACAACTGGGCTGCTTATCTTGACATCATTCCACAAGGTCTTTATCCTCATGACAAACATGAATATAATATATTTTTCTTCATCAATGGAAAGCATGACCAGCATCATAATCATCGTCTGCCTCTCTGTTTGATAGCTATGGTCAATCTACCTCCTCCTGACCCTTGGCTGCTTTATTGAATAAGCAATAAAATAAAGAGTGCAGGCAGAACTGTGAATGCATGCAACTAGCCAGTACTGGAAAACATTCAGTTAGACATTATAGTTCATTATAAATATCTATTGTTTCATGGTGAACAGCATGGTCCTCACTGATTTGAAAACCAATAATGAGACAGTAATTCTCAGGATTGGAGGAAGTGAAAAAAGCTTCCAGCGTGGACACTTCTGCAAGTTCTTCAATCCCAGATTTAAACTCTGTTCTTCATGTTTTATCAGTCACTCATCCATGTGCTTATTATGTCCTTCTAATCTACATGTAATTTCTCATTAGAATCCATTATTATGATGCTAATTATTACAGTAGCGTTGAGAGGAGAAGAGTTCAGATGCGAGGTCAAGTTTAATTGTAATAAATAAGCCATGTTGTCTCCACATATTAATCCCATGCTTACACCATTACCAGACCAATTCCTTTTTCTTTTTATATATGTATGCATAAGAAAGCTTAATACTAAAGATGTATCTGATAATACCATCTAGGCCTATGCTATTGACCCCGTGTGCAAGGGTAAGTACCCGAAACATCCTAAATCCCCTGCGTCGTATAAGAATTGAACTCCTCAAATTAAATGTGACTCATTAATAATCTGAAACAGTCCATATTGACTCAACCTGACTAATTCTATAAGTCATCAATATGCTCTGAGATCCCATAGTGACCAAATAATGAAGATAAATACAGCTAACTATTTTTTCTGAGCTCAGTAATAAAATTACCTTCAGATTCATATGAGTTAATTTAAACAGAATTGAACTTGTGGTTGGGAAATTACGGATGAGAAACTGTTATCCAGAAAAAGTTTCCCCTAGTGAGTAAAATAAAAAACTATTACAGTAAACAAATACATAAACAAGACACATCTCCTTCTATTGATTCATGTGATCCAATTTGTACATAATCAGACAAAAGGTTGTGAAGTAGTGGCAAAAAAACCCAGTTATTTGGGTAAAAGAGCTGTAGACGAGCTGTCACATTTGCACATCCCGTTCATTAAAACAAATCAAAACACGTTTGGACTCCTCAGGTCTGTGTTGCATTTTAACATTTCTCAAGAGGCACTGTTAAACCCACCATCCAGATACTCCTTCCCTAAGTGTCCTTGTGAACGTTTCCCACAGGCATTAAACAACTCTTCCAGAAAATACAAATGGGGGTGCATTCGTTATAAATGCACACTTCGGACGATTAACTTTTGTGGAAAGAAAGGATGCAAGTCAAATTATAAGAGCCAAACACATTCAAGGCCATGTCTCTATTACTATAATCAAGCATTTCAAAAAATTGATTTAGAGGCGTCCTTGTTGAGGGTGTTTGTGAATGATAACTGGAATTTACAACCAAACATCTTGATTTGATTACAAGCTCATATAGTTTAGCCCTAAAATACATCATCTGCCCTGAATTCTTTTCCAAATTTAATAGGCTGCTGCGAAATTAGTAAATTGCTGTAGACATCTAATCTTCATTTGCATATTCTTGATGCTAATCTCATTTAACTGTTTAGAGACAACAATCTGGCTCAGAGGAGACACACAGATGACATACTAGCAGGAACTGCTGAAAAAGTTTTTGGTGGTTCTGAAAGGTGTCACCCTTTTTTTTTAATCACATAGCTGTTTTGGCAGCATAGAATGACAAACACGATAGTAGGCGGTGGTTTCGGTGTAATAGCTGATTGGTGTAGCTCAAGGTGATATTGTTCATGCTAGAAGCACAGTCTCTAGCATATCTGTAGATTATTTCACAGATACAAAACACATTTTTGTTTTTCTATTGCATATTCTAATATACAAATAATTCCTATTCATTCTCTTCAGCAGACAATTATTGAACAGATTTACAACAAGAGGCTTTTTTTTTTGACTTGCTGACTCTTTTCAATGGTTTTCTTTTTATACCCAAAGTTGCAGAGAGCACATATCACATATTATATTATCTCGCCAACTTGTGGGTCAACGTCTCTCACAGAATACTATAAATAATAGCAGAATGAGTTTCAAACTTAAAAAAAAAATGAAAATTTGTTTTCATTTAAATTGACAAGACATGTACAAAGACATTCAGGTGAGACTATCTGAGAATATACATCCAATAAATACACTTTTGAACGATTGCTGCAATTTCATCATCAGAACAATCACAGTGAAGGGTTTTTTTCTCTAGAGAATTTGTGTTTGTATTTTGCTCGGCCTTAGTCTGACATAATAGATTTGCTTTTGAATTTGTGCGAGTTTCACTGGGGAAGTTAATTCTTATTTGAATATCACCATCAATTCATCACTGTCAATATCATCATCATCTCTCTTGTTCCCTTCTTTCTGTTGATTTATTGATCCAACAACATTATTTTGAGATGGGTGGCAAATTGAAGGAACTGAAAACCAATTTTCCTCAACAGCCTCTTACCATGAGTAGCAGATTTGTACTTGAATTTGAAAGTGGGAGCATGTTTCAATAGTTCAGGCGAGCAAATTCAAATTGTTCCTGTAGTGATCCCGGTTGTGCGAATCTGGCATGACTCCACTGGGAATAGGCAAATTCCTCTGTATTCAAATCAGATTTTAAATTTAGATCTAAATGAATCAATGTCCTAGCTTTAAACTTAGTTGTTGCTTTGATCATCATCATGAAAATTGCTATTTTTATGTTGAAAGATTTGAATAAATGACAAAGGCTATGTCACCAACTTCTCCAGTGTTATGTCCCACCAACGCTGTCCGACTGTTAGGTCACCAGAGGGAGAGGGGCATTGTTGTAGGCCCTCTCTTCCAGGTGTCCAGCTAGTGACTGTCCCCGCTGTTCCATCTAATATCAGATCCATTCTTATGGAAAACAAATATCATACCTTGTTACGATACATTTACAAGTTTTACAAGCTTTTAACTCCATTCATTATGCCCTGCTCTAAACTGAATGTCAGGAGTAAGGAGTATTGTTGACTTTGTTTCCTTTGCTGGTTCGTCCCAGGTATATAACCACAATCATTATAGTAAAATAACTATTAGTTTACTAAAGGAAGTACGTGATTTGAGAAACAGTAATAAAAACATGTTGGCAACAACCGAAATAACAAAGCTAGAAGATGATATGTATTGTATAGTAGCAAAATCAGAGGCAACAAAGCATTCTATGCTGGTCTGTGAGGCCATTAAACACATCATGACTTCCGGGCAGTTTTTTTAATATTTTATTTCTCAATAGACTTTTCTTTTCTTTTCTTTCACTACAAATACATCTGTAATGCCTTGCTTCCATTGTGGCTGCACTGTCCACTGATTTTTAGTGGTGCAGTTCTAATTCTCCCATTTCCTCCATGTCTATAAGCGCTTCGAAGATTTGTTGAAATATAAAAAAAAACACAACATAGATTACAGACAAAATAACGAAGACATACATATATATCAGGCTTTGCCAATATATATGTATGTCTTTAACCTCGAGCAGAAACCATCCTTCACACTGGTGAAGGTGCAGGTATTAAGCTACCTCTGCTTCAGCACCATGGACAGCGTCTGAGGCTGGACCTGATCCACCGGCAACTGCACAGAAATGAAGTATTTGAGAAGATGGTTCTTCAGTTGCCATACACAAACACTCTCAAAGACTTAACAGAAACACTTTCCATCTATCTCCTCTGTCCTTTATCTTCATCGCTTAAATAGAAATGTGGGATAAGTGTTTCAATCCCCTACCATTCTATATGGCTTTCCAGCCTTTCCGACTAAATCCCCCATTTAAGTCTTGATATAACTTGATTTGCGAGTTCATCTCCACCTACAGGACTTCACAAGTAGCCTCTTCTCACTGTTGACCTGTTCTACTGTCACTCTCCCAACAATCTATTTCCCATAAGTAGCACAGGCTAATACTTCAAGAGGGAGGATTCCCCCCTCTCTGTGTGATCTCCTGTCATTTTGCCATCTTGGCAGTTGAGCTAATTCACTTGCACTAATGTCTCTTTTCCTGAATGATAAATTATAGGGATTGCCTTTCACTTTCCTATTGCTCCTGCACCTTCACGGATCCCTAACCAACTTTTAGCCCCCATCACATGCTCTGTTGGTCCATGTCCGTTGATAAGACCTGATGGTTAACGAAGGCATAAAATATGCCAAACCCTGACCCTGACTTCTCTCTTTTGCTCTTTTTCTTGCATTAAGCCCCGTCTTCTCTTATGCTGGCTTATCACTTGCTCTGTTGGTCCATACCTCAGAACCAGGGGGACAGTGGAAATGTGAGACATATAACTATGTGCTTGTCTGGGGACTACTCAGGTGAGCTCAGGCCATAAATTAACAAATCAGGATGCAGAAAGAGTAAGGAAGCACCTTTTCATGATCTGCTTTCTCTGCTAGAGCATGGTTAAGTCTGTGATGTATGGTTGTATGTGGAAGTCTGATGAAGGTGGAATGGACAAAAATGACAATGCATGTGTGTATGCTGTGAGAGGATGTGTGGCAGCTCAGTGTCTGCATTAGAGCAGAGGGGGGCAGGCAGACGTGGCTGTTATAGCCACACTAAGATCTAATAGGCTCTCCGTCTCTCTTGTCTATACCCTCGTTTGCTTCCCGCTTCATCATTCAGCACACAAAACATCCTCTTATTAAAAATAAATTAAATTAAATAAAATCTCACTATTGTTGTATTTTGGGCCAGAAGTCTGAGCTTTTTTTGAGTAGAAAATCTATGATTCAATTAAAGGGAAATCGCAGCTGGACAGTCTCACATCTTTCCATATTTCTACAAGCCGGAACAAAACCAAAACCTTTGTTTTATAGTGGAATGACCTAATGCACAAAGTAAACTGTCATTTGAAGACATGGAGGCCAGAAGAAAATCAGTGGGAAAGTGAAATAAAGAGATGCGTATGTCTATGATTGTTTCTATGTTGACCTGGTAAAGAGAGGACAGAAGCCTTTGAGACGAGAATGAACCAGGACAGAATGAGATGGAGAGATATAGAGATGTGGGTGGATGTTGGAAAAAAGACAATAGTAACTACATTAGAAACTCAGTAGCCCAAGGCAAACGCAATATTGCATTTCCCACAGAGAACAAAAAAAACATGAAAGCAGGCCCTCAAAGACGAATGAATACACAGATCTGCCGATATAGAGCTGCTATTCACTATTAAAACATCAGGAAAAACATGTAGCCAAGTAACGCACGCTACCTTGTAACCACATGATATCACATGCAGACATAGAGGCAGACCAACACTTTCTTTTTAGAGAAGCTAAATTTGCCAATCCCTCATTGTTTTTAAAGATTCCCAGACTAGAGTCTGCACCGACATCATTAAGAGAACTTATGATCTTTAGAAGTCATGGTGCTCCTTTTAGTATTGATTACAGCTCATTAAGATATAGACTTATTTTTTTTCTGGAATGTAATATAAACTTTACTCTAAAGAGCTGACCATCATGGGATGGTGAAAGATGTATATGAACTAAAATGAAATAGATAAAACCAGCAAAGCTTCTCGACAAAGATTTTTTTTTTTTGGAGCTTAGTTGCTAAAATAAACTCCACTGACTAAAATAAGTTATAATTGTGCCACTCCCAAGAGGTCATATCAGGGTAGTCTAGTCGGGGGCGTATGAAACTGGTCCTACAGGAGGTACAGAGTCTATCAACATATTCTCACTAACAGCTGAACTGAACTCTATTAAATTTCACACCATATGTGTAGGGGTCCTAAAGGTGTAAGTTCCATAATTGGTTTCTTCAGTTGGCTTGTTTTTACAGTTCTTGGCACATTATTACTCAGGAGATTCTCGTGTCATTCTCCTATTATTCTCCTCTGACAGAGGTTATGGTCACATTAGAACCAACTGAGTGAAGGTATCTGTCTACTTGGACTCCAGATGTCCAGCTTTCAATCAAACATATCTAGATAATAAGACATAACATACCATTGTCCTTTTCATAGAATTTTAGTAACTTTTAATTATTTATATATTAGGTCTATTTTATCATTGGTATCCATTACTTAGTATTTGTTAACAGTAGTGTGGTGGAGGGTGAGGCCTACTCTTTCACTGCAAGGTTGACGGTTCAGCTTTTAACTATATTTATTTCAAGAAAAATATTGCAATTATAATATATTTAGAAATTATATTAAATGAAGCAGTGCATGCTTTTTAAACATTTATTGTTCCTCTAGATGAATCGCATTTGTGAGGCTTTCATATTCTAAAAAAACACGTGTCAGTTGGTGGTAAAGATGCAAATTTTGTATTATTTTCTTTTTCTTTTTGAAATTTTCTCAGCGTTGTTCTTTCACTAACTCATCCCAAATATTAAACCCAGTCAACGTGAAATTAAATGAATATAATCTCAAAGTACTGAGGGTTAAAAGTCTTCAAAGGTTTATTCCACTCACAACTTCAAGTCCTGTAGACATTTGTATGACAATATTCAATAACAATGATAGCGCCACCTGCTGGTAATAAAACATACGCCTCAAGTAACTATTATCATTTGAAAATTGTGACATTTTTGCTGTTGTCACCTGATGCATCACGAATCAGGTATTAAAGGGGAAGTCCCCTTATTCAAATTCTGATGATCGGAAACCCAATCATGGCTGGCAACCGGGCCGAGGGGGGCTTCAGCATTAGTTTTGTTTTCACTGCCAGAGGGTCTTTGAAAAGTTGAAAAGATGTAAGTTTGCCATATAAAATATATGTACATATTATTTTATCACATTTCATCATGAGTTTGTGACTTTAAATTCACCAAGTGGGCATTTCGATTACAATATTTTTGAATCGTTATAAATAGTAATAAATCATGTCTTTATCTAGATATTTATTGAATCGTTTCATTAGGATGAGGTGCAAACACTTAATAATTCTGTGGTTTTAAATTCATGTGAGAATGGCTGTGCTGTAGAAGTCTTTGCATATAATGAACTTGACCTTTAACTACTGATTACACACATCTGTTTGCATGAACTCTCTTGTGCCAAAGAGGACAGCCTTCATCCATCACAGTGTGTGGGCATGCCTGTGTGTTCAGGAGCACAGTCAAACGTGGGTATGAAATGTGAGTCCACATTTGCAGCCAGTTCTTCTCTCCTCTTAACTTGATCATTCGGAATTAATGAGGAAAGTAGCTCCAAATGATCTGGAACAAGTAAAGATTTACAGTCCTTGCCGAAACAAGGACCTTCTACGAGGTAGAGTTCTTCCTCCTATCGTCGATTCAGACCCATGGGTGGAATTGTTCATTTATTATGAGGGAGAGGTGTGGGAAATAGTGGCCTGCTGGGTTGCCTCAAGGAACAACGGGGTACTCTATGGAACATGTATTGCAGCTACAGTGCATTCTATCCAAATTAATTTGGTGGGAATATTCAGAAGAGAGTCTTTTCAAAAAGCAGATTACACAATTGAATATATCTGACCAGGAAATCCCCCCCCCCCCCAGTTTATGTAAGAAATGTGTGCCTGTAGCGTCATGTCCATTGAAGCTGTGTGTATTTTTCATATACAATACTTATGTACAATATATATATATATATATAATATATTTACATTTAATATTTTAGGTTTGAAAATGAGATTAAGGTTAAATATATATATATTTTTTTAAATCTAGTTTTAACCTTTAAAACTGTAAGTGAACATTTAATATTTTGATTTAACATCAACATCTTACTTAATATACTTGTACAATATACAAACAAAGTAAAAAGAACTTAGTTCATAGATACTGCTGTAAATGTGATAAAGAAGAATATGTCTTCTAACTTTTTCAACCAATTTTAGTTAAGAGCTAAAATTGTTGCAGGGCGTTGCTGTTATTGTAGGATCCACAGTACTGATATTTATAATGGACAAGTAAGAATGGAAACCATACTAACTCTCCGTCTTAATATATTATTTTCTTTATTATGACTTATAGTGTGTTAATTTATAATCTGTCATATGTTCGTTTGCAACAATAACTGTAATAGTTGAGTAGGCTATTTTGTGGTTATAATGAGTGAAACTCACAAAGGCGCTTCAGGCAGCTCAAGGGTGCTCAGACGTAGACTATAAAGAGGTATCATCAATTAGATAATTTGATAGAGGCCAGGCTGGATCGCGTCGTAAAGTGTACACGGTGCAGACGTGCTCATGATTCTGTGTTTCCAGGTAAAAGGGGTCAAAATATGTGTAAAAGTACTGACACTGATCTACAGATCTAAGATTATCTAGGCACAATAAACAATCAGTATGGCAAACATGAGTTTTATTTCAGCGGTTTATTAGAGTAAAACAATGACTAACATAAAGTAATAGGTGTAGCAGAGATTTATGTTTCATGCAAGTGTAACGATATGTGGATGTTCACAATGTGTAGAGTCATTAATTAGACCAAGCCCAGAGTGTGTAGCAGTGCTCCTGTTTCTGCGTTCCAGAAAAATCAGTAAGGACCAGTTTGCAATTTGCATGCCTGGAAGTGTCTTTTTGTGCAAGATCATTGTCAGCATCATATCATACACTGAAGAATAGTGCACACATCCCCAGGAGGCAAATAAACAAATACAAACAAAAAAGGACAAACTGTACAGTTCAGTTCAGTTCAGACAACTTTATTTATCCCAAAGGGGTAATTCATTTGTAGCTTTCCCAGGACACATTTGATCTCAGGGACAACCGGATAGTTAAAATGTCAGAGGAAACATATTCAAGGCATGGGACAGTAAGAGGGACAACTTACAAGAAATAAAAGCCATAAATAAAAATCAAGATAGTAGACCGTCTTGCCAGGAATCTATAAGCCAGAAAGTCCAGCTGCCCCCTTCTCATTTTCTTTTTTTTCTCCACAATACATTAATAATTACTATCATAACACATGTTATAGTTATCACATTAGTTATTATATTGTATTAAACAGCCAGAGACGCCCCGTGCCCAAACAATGAGGGGTATGGCAACTCCAAATATTGTTATTAATTTTCACCATGTATTCATTATATATGGGACTCTATAGTGTTCTCTTTTATTTCTAAAATATTTATAAGATTAGAGAAGAGAAGATTTATCAACTGACTCTTAGAGTTAACAATTTCTTATGAATTATTTTAGTACTTTATGGGACAAAAATCTCTAAGTCATTGGTACCAGTCTTGAATGTTATATCGTGGTGCAATGTAATGTATGCGTCATTTATAATGTGTTTAAAATAGTAATTATGAAATGATCAATGATATAGAAAATTTGTCGATATGAGACATTGCTGGGTTATTTTAATGCACAGACAGTTCGATAGGATCCATGATTCCCTCGGCCCATTTTAATACATTTCAGATTTAACATGTATCGACAGGTTCTAGAATGATGTACTGCAGAGGACGAGTGCTGTCACACCGTCTGAATGAGCAACCGATAAAAGGAGTGAACTGAGACAGGACAGGAGAGAGATGCTCCTTCAACTAATCAATGCCTCCCAAATGCCTCGTCATAATCAATTCCACTCATCACATTTTAATTGATTCCAAAAAGGTTATTACTATTCTGACACACACACAGAGACACACACACACACACACACACACACACACAAACACACACACACACAGAAACACACACACACACAGACACACACACACACAGAAACACACACACACACACACACACAAACACACACACACACACCTACACACGGTATTTTTTTTCAAATGCAAATGATTCATGAAAGAGTAGCACCACATTTATTTTTTCTTTCATCAGTGCTCCCTTCACCTGCGAGGACATCTCGAGATCAGAAGCGGATAACAGCAATGATGCAGCACTCTCCTAATGAGAAGCTATCCATCTGGTTTCACACAGTTGAGGAATGTGTGGGAACGAAACTGCGACGAAGGCGTTAATGTTCAATGTCACTCAGCTTCTCCATGGGAGCCACGGATGAGAGGCGCAAACTGACAGCACTCCATGTGCAATAACAGAGCTGTGAGTGTAGCCAGCTGAAACGCGTTCAAATCAAGATCGCCTCGGAAGAAGAAAAACTTTAGAGTTTGTGCATATTCTTAAATATGGATAAAAAAAGGAAACATCCAAACAGAAATACAATGACAAGACGACTCTTCGCTCACTGAAATTATTTCACAGTGATCAGAGTAGACTATCTTAATTAGGTGATTATGGTAAATAGAAAATAAATAGATGACTAGTAAAGGTCAGGAAGGTCATCGACATTAAACACAATGGATATATCCGATTGTAGCATCAAGCAGTCTTTCTTGCTACGATATCCCCTGACATTCAGAAGGAATTCAGGAGAATAATACACTATGATAGATAGCATATTATTATGCAACACTGCTCCGGGACATGCTGTGTTCTGAAGGATGGGGTTGTGCACTTCTTGCTTGCTCTCCCCTGGATCATCACTTTCTTGCTCTTCCTGATGCAGTTATTATTGCTCTCCGAGCCTTCATGCAAAACCCCAGCTGGAAACAGGTCCAGACAAGCTCGCCAGGGTTTTCTCTAAGTCATCTAAGCGATGGCTGACACAAGTGGAAGGCAATAAACAGGATGTAGGATGGTGTGAAAAAAAACACAAATATAAACCCTCTTGCATAAATCTTGCATAACCCACAATGCTGAACACAGCACAGGGTTATTATGTGTAGACCAGCCACTGTATCAGTGGGTTGAACTCACTTGAGATACATCAATCAGCCGATACATTATAAACACTGACAGGGCAAAGTCAGAGTAACATTAATTATCTAGAGACAATGGGGCATTCTTGTGCTGAAGTTGATGTGATGGAACTAGGGACAATGAGAAAGCATCTGACAGGATCTGAGCATTTTTTTTACAAGAGCATGAATGTCAATCCTAAACGACTTGATCGGAGCAGGTCCAGAGCTGATAGTCTTTTTGGTAGTTCCCAGTCGGTGGTTGTTAGTTCCTACCAGAGTATGTAAGATGAAGTAGCAACATGGTCAAAGGCACTCTTGGCTCCTGGGTGAGTAGAGAAGGCTTACCCATGCTGTTTGATCCCACTGTAAGTGTAGCACTATTTACTGAAAAAGTTTAATGTCAGTTCTGCCAGAAAAGTGCCAGGACATTACACAGCTGTTTTTGAGGTAAGGGGTATGTACAAAATATATGGCAAGTGGTTTTAATGTTATGACCTATTGTTGATTACCAATAAAATGTCAGTGGTCTGAACCGAAACATTTCTGCAAATGCTGAATGGATTGCCACGGTTTTTAAGACAGATCTTTTGAACACAGGTGACGAACTCTGCTGTCTCTGGAGATGATGTCGAAGTCTCATGTACACTGCCATTATCAAGTTCACTTTCTCTAAGGGAAATTGATGGGTGTTGGGTTTTAATGGAGAATTTATTACAAAGGAATCTAGGTGAGAGGGCAGCAATGAGCACCTCTGGGCCCAGAGTTAAAACTGCAACATAATAGAAATGTCTCCACAACTCTGGGATAGGTTGATCATGTCAACAACATTTTGCTTGTATAATATTGTGATATCGGGCTTATTGAGGACGAAATAATTTAATTATTTTAATAATAGTGTTGCCTTTTTAACTGGACTGTTATTTTACAGGTAGAGCGACCCTGGTTGTATTGGATGGTCTGTCTACATGTCGAGATATCCTTTGGCAGGATCCTGAAGCCCAGTTCACTCGATGGCTGTTCCACTGCTGCGGGCATGCAAAAACAGCTGGTGGTGCCTTTTGTGGTAACGTCTGCCACCACTCTATGAAGATATCCGTAGATGGTGAAAGTACAGTTTACCATATTTATGTGTGAACTTTCTAGTCAGTTTGTGTGAAAAGGTGAAGCCAGTCTTCACCCTTTCATATATATTCTTAGTGTATATGAATTGACTCAAGGAGATCTACCTTGTGAATATCAGGATCTTCTGGTAGTTGTTATTTTTAAGCCAAAAAACTAAAAAAGCTATTTCATGGAAAATTTTCATATTTTATGCCCACATAGACTTTTGTGACTGGACTCAAGGAGATCTATCTTGTTTACATCATGTTTTACTTTAATAGTTCATACATTACTCACTAAGGGAAACTTTTAAATGAAAGAAACTTTAATTCTTTACTTAGCTTCCTAGCCATTCATCCAATTTAAATTTCAAAATTTGTAGCATATGATTAACTCGAGCAGATATATCTTATATTCATCGTGTTTTACTTTAATATCAGCACTGACTGTGATGACTAAAAGAGATACAATTGCAATGGTTGAATGACAATTTAAATGTAAAATAATACAATCTATTTTTTCACATCATTGTCACAAATTCTGAGATGCACACCAATAAGGTACCTACCATAAGTGTTATCTTTATTCTGCCGATGAGTGAGCAAAAAATTCTTATTAGTTGTAGTGGTTGTCGAGTGAAAGAGCTATTCTGGTTCAAATTCAGATCGAATAAACACATTGCAACTATACACCGAAAATGGAAGTTGTTTTTTTACAGCCTGTCACAGTCCAACACCCAACTGAATCTGTGGATATAAATGATTTCATCTTCTTTGAGAGAATTTGGCCCGTTTGCAGTAGTTTTATCACTGTGGGGTTTGCCAGTCACAAAGTAATTTCAATGTGTTAAAGACACAACACTGAACCTTTTATGCCTCTCCTGCTAGAAAAACATCAAAAGCCAACACACACTCACGTGCACACACACACACACACACAAACACACACACACACACACACGGACAGACGGACAGAGGTAAGATGTATGGGTTCAATGCAGGTTCATGATAGAGGACTTGGCTGAGCAGATAATGATTAGTCTGGGGTTTTAGATTAAGAATAAAGGGGGACAATGGACCGTAGGCACAACTATTACCAACACGAGCGGCATACCAATGTTCTGTCCAGCCCAGTGTGTGGGGCCATCAGTGTGTGAAAACTCATGAACAAGAAATAAAAAAGGCAGAACGATGTACCGAGAGTGAAATAAAGGAAGTGACTGATAGCAGGAGAAAGAAAATCATGGACATTCTCAGTGGAGGGATTTCGGAGACTCTATAGGGTGTATAAAGCGTCTGATAGACCAATTCTACACCGTTCTACACCGAGTGTTTGTGTTCTTACCATAACATTTAAGAGTGTGCGTGAGGTCGATTCTCCCTTTTATGCCAATGCCACTTTCAATCTAAGATTGTTTTTAAAAGTTCAGAGTGTGTGGAAATCTTATTATTCCCAAAGAGATGTGCACTTTAACTCTTCTGACATTTAGTTGCACTATACCAATCAAGCATAAAATTCAAACCGCTTGCCCAAAATAGGGTGGTTCCCCTTTTTGTCATCACAATATGTCTGCAATGCATTGTGTGTTCTGAAAATTTTCTATAAGAACCAGCAATAACTTCATAAATTTGTACTACAGTAAAGTGCTGTGTGTTGAGGTTGGTGCAAGTGAGGCACTGACCCGTTCAGGGTCAGATTTACAAAAATATGAACCCAATAGAGTAGCTTAAATTCACCATTTAATTACCAGATCACACACTGTGTTGCGTTGTGTTTCATATCTCATATCAGAATTCTCTACACACAAATAGGTTGAGTACATATTTGGCCAACAAACTTTAAATGTGTATCGGCTCGGAGAAATAAGGCATTTGCTCTACACCTTCATGTGTTCTTAATTACCATTACAATTCTACAGTTCATACTGTGGGAGACAAAATCCTAGCTTCACCCCATTTAAAGAAAAAAAATGTTATATGTGGTATTTTCTGTTGATAATAAAGTGTATCATCACTCCTCTTCCTTTTTTTGTTTTCAAAATATTTGCAATTATATAGGAAAATATAGAAAGAATTATAGGTTGGTTTGTAAAATGTTATAGTAGATCAATTTTCCTGGGGTAGCTTGGATATAGAATGTTCCATTTTTGCAATTAAATGCTTATATAAAAGCCCTCCGGAAACCTGTCACTAAGATGATCATAAATGGCAGCTGCTGTGAAATCACTGCATGTAATGCTAAAAGGCCAAACAATCTGGTGAGGTCCTAAAAATGGTAGCTGTCAATCATTTTCAAACTCTGTATAAATGCCTTCTTGTTGTCTGACATGATAACACGGAACATGTCTGTGATTTTAAATAAACATAAAGATCTTGAGATTTAGCGTTTCAGCATTTAATGGATTCAGAGGGAGTTTCACTTCACTCATATCTGGTCTGCATGCCAATCGGTCCTCAATACAGAGCTTAATAAATAATCTCTCTCCCTCTCTTTCTTACACACAGACAATCACACACACATGCATAGACACATACCTTTACAATGGGCAAGCATTAAAGCTGTCAGTGTAATTGATGTTGCATGCGGTATGAAAGCTGTTATAGTCACAGTAAGATTAAACACCACGCAACAGGCAAATACCCTTTCTAATTATGGCTTTACATTATCTTAATTGGCTGCTTGGCTATAGGGGCAATGTATTAGATAGAACACGCTATTAGAGAGAATGAGAGCAGGAGGGGAGGGAGAGGAGGAAAGGGGAGAAGTGAAAGAGCAATTTTTTTTCATGGATGCTCACTAAAGCCCTGTGTTAAATATGAATATATTTCTATTTGTACAGGAGTCCATTACTGTCTATTTTATAATGAATCAATGTCAGTAATTGGGCATAAATGGTTTCCTGTTTGCTGGAGTAGCAGTGGAACATGGGTGTGCAGAATTTAGCTTCCTGAAATCAGGATGAATATATTAAGAATGGAAGTGAGTGCACTCTCTCTGTATGTGTATGAGTGGGTGACTGTGTGTTTGTGTTTACATGTGGCTGTGCAACCTCTCTTACCATAATTCATTTCATTATGTGCATACTTGAATTTTCAGCATCAGCTGGCTGCACACCTCTGTCGAACAGAAGAGGAAGTCAAGTCTAGGAGGTTAATGTTTACTTGCACTTTTCATTCCATGTGGAGGGAACATCTATGAGGTAACAAGAATTTTGGTTTTGCGGTACAGTTCGTGTGAGCGCTGGCTACCGATCTGATCGGCACTTGCCTAAACTGATCTGCACCCATGAATTTTGACAGTGAACGAAATAGAACCTACAGTACTACAGTCAGTCTTGACTATAAAATTGGCTTGGTATTGAAATTGCAGAAATTATTGCATTATGATAAGTATAATAATCATTACATAACCTTCTCCAGTTTCACACAGGTTATTTTGTGAAAAAGTGCTGCTACATAGAGTCAGAGTTCTTCACTGTTAACATTTCTCTTTCACTCTGTGTTTCAAGGGAAAACAATTCAAGACAGGGCAATTAAAATCTAATAATGATAAGAACAACTAGAAAGCATTCAGAAAGCACTAACCTCTGGGTAAAATTTCATGCAAATCTGTCCATTCTATTTTGCTTTTTTCTGTTTTTCTCAATCCGAGATAAAAAAAAGAAGCAACACAACCCTCCTTTGCAGAGGTAATAAGAGTCTAGTTAAGACTAATGATAACGGTGTTGAGAATACTTGAAAGTTTGGTTTTCATTTGGTCTTTTGTGTTCTATGAAATTGCTGGAGTTGAGTGAAAATGGTCTCTGTCTGTAAAATAATTATCCAGGACCTCATCACTCCTTCGCATCTTGAATTGTCCCGGCAGCTTATCTTTTTACTGTTATACAGCTACATAATTGCAACATAAAGCTGGGCGAGTCAGCCAGAGGTGGTTCAATTAAAGGTTCAAACATGGAAGTTGTCCAACAGAGCAATGTAAAAGTCCCTATCTCAGTCATAATTAGTTTGCTCTGTTTTCATAAAACCAATGAAGAGCTTTTTTTCGTCTTTTTGAAACAATATGGCACCACTCAAAGAATAGCTTGGGTAGATAATGGCCAAGAAAATCAGTTCACAGTTTGCTTATGGAACAGCTTTCAGTCTCTCTCATCCTTGTTGCCCCACAAGCTTACATCTAAGCTATGACCAGACATCTTTTATTATACTGAAGCTTCCACCAGCCTCACAGAACTTAGAGACAAAGCAAGACAGACTGGTAACGAGTAGGAGTCCATCCCCAAGTCAGTAGGATGGAGTTGGCCCCCACAACCACCAACCATGGGGAAGAGAATGGTTGCCCTTGAACTTTCTGATGTCCACCCAACTGAACTATTGTTATAATAACTAAAATTATGTGACATGGTGCTAAAACCAGGTGAAAAGTCCAAAAGCAAACAATCCAAATTCAGTAAGGCAGAATCAAAAAACAATCCAAAGTCAGACCAAGAAAAACCACAAGAAAGACACTATGACCTGGCTGGGAGATGTGACGACAGAACATCAACGACGAACGGGCGCACAAGGAAAACTGAGGACAGACTATATACACTGAGGTAACGAGACAATTAGACACAGCTGGAGGGTAAACACAGATGAACATGATGAACAATCACACAAGAGCAGAAGAGAAGCAATACTGAAACAGGACACAGAGGGGGGAGGAGGAGCCCAGGTGAAACACACAAAGACTACACTAAGAGGGAATAAAGAACTGAACAATAAACAGACAAACACCCTAAAAAGGAAAAACAAACATAATAGGAATTTGCATAACACTTTCAAAATAAAACAAGAACACAGACCAACATGACGGACCTTCACAATAAAAGAATACTAAATAAACACAAAGTCATGACAATGGCAGTGGAAGAAATAGTTGCTCTCTTTGCCAAGTACCTTTACAACATGCAAAATCATCTTCAATGACTACATGTCAGTGACTTGCGGTGAGATTTGTGGCAGGTGAGGCACTAACATTTTCAGAGTCTGATTTACAAATAGATGAACCCAAATACAGTAGCTTCAATTCACCATTTATTTTCCAGCTTGCACACTGAATACTGGTTGTATTCCAAGCAGTCAGAGCAAAACATGAAAAAATGGACTACTAAAGTGAACTTGACTTGATTTTGTCTCTGCGTAGAAGAAGAGCGACAGGGAAAAGCATAAACCCATGGGCTCAGAACGCCCCCTTCAGTGAGGCAGAGGTACTGACTGCCTCACCTCGTGCTATTTTATAACGGTTTTATGTCCGATCATTAAGATTAAATATGTTCTACACATACGTGAACTACATAACCTACTCTAGGGAAAATGAAGACATTTAATAAAAGTGTCTACAAACATCAGCTGGTGAAATAAAACTAGCTCAGGGCTGCTTCACCTCGCGTGTCTACTCTCTATTTGAACAGGAAATACGTAAATACAGCAATTTTGATTATAAAAAATTAATGAAATTATTGGAATAATAAAGAAATTATATTTAAATTTAAATTACATGATTTCTGAACAGCAGTTAGAAATGAAACAGAACCCAACCACTTTGGCAGAGCTCCTCCTCCAGCCCCGAACGTCTGCAGATAAACAGATCTCTAAATCACCCTGAATGAGACAGTATTTAAGCGTTTCAAAGCCAAAAGTGTATGCACATTATCACTGTGCCACCCCACAGAAAGACGATTGTGCTCTGTCTCCATCAGTCAAAATTCAGGACTTGAAAAGACAAATTGCTGATCTGAAATTTCAGCTCACATGATTCATACAGAATGGCATCCAAAAATATTCAAAAAAAACACCACATAAGACAGTAGCTCCGACCTTAATAATATCAAAGCTCCCAACTGACAACCCCAGATCACAAAGACTGCAGTCCCATTGCAAATATACTGACAATAGCGCCAGTCACCAACTGCAAACTCGGCACTGCTTCAAATGCGGTGACAAGGACATAAAAAATACCAGTGTGAAAATAAACCAAACTCCCAAATTGTTGCCCTGAAGAGAAAGCTGCTAAAGGATCAGCGGCTAAGTTGGGACAACAAAAAAAAATGACACTTCCAAGTATGATGTATTAATCAAGAAAAAGCTCCCTTTTAGGGACAAATAGCTGAGAGGCACATAAAAAGTCCCATGTAAGGATGACTTGCATCACAAGTGTGTTCTCGTGCCAGAGAACAGTCAGTAAGTCTACTAAACTGCCTATTTTACTCAAGCTCTCAAGTAACAACAATCCCTGATTCATTCTACCAAGATGACTGGTAATTGAAAAATGTTACCCCACGCCAGAGGCTTTTGCACATAATGATCCTGACTGGTCAAACTGACAAAATGAAACACAGCATAAATCTCAGCGGTGAGACACCTTTAAACATAGAGTCAGGCCGATACTCCCACTAGACGAGGAGGCTTTGCGCAACACTCAGCAGCAATTCCAGAATGCAGAAATCATCCTTGAATTTGAATCACCTTTATCTTGTCGAGAAAAAGAATGTGGATATTGGACTCTGCATAGATCCCAGAAAGCTGAATGTCAAGATAGTGAAGGATTAATCAAGCTACCTCAAGTGTAGCTGCCACACATTAACAAGAGCAAGTTGGTCAGAATTGTGTGATAGCTTACACAAGCCGTGGTTTATCGAGTGTGAAGCAAAGCATCCTGCCCACAAATTGCAATTCCTTGCCCTTAAATGGGTAGTGATTGAAAATTTGGAGGATTATCTTTATGCATCCTTACCACTGCCAAGCCTGATGCTAAAGCTACAGATAGTTAGCTGCTCTGTCGACATTTGATTTTCCTGTTGCAATACAGGGCAGGAAAGGGATTGAGATTGACTGACAAGTCACACAACATCCAAGCTAACGACATCTTATCAATAAGGGGATAGAAAGAGTACAGCACTTTACACAAAGTCAACCAGAATTCAAACAGATAACCAGACAGCCTAGAACGTTTGAAAGTTTGGGATATTATGGCTACCGAAAATCAGTGTTATCAACACGATAACTCAAATACAATTTCATGGATCATTTCAAACATTTTAAACCCTTATAGAACTTGGTGAGTAAGAAACTGATTGATTTAGGGAAATGTCGGTTGTATATTTCTGAGGTAGACACTAGAGGGAGCTTTATCGCCTAAAGTTTTCAGGCTATAATCGACTGTTGGTCGAATTTAGTCGTTTTCTGACGTCTCCCCATGTATTTCTTGTGAATGAAGGGAACGGTGTTCTGTCTGAAGGACGAGATAGCCGGATTCGCTAGATTGGCTAACATTTTAAGCATATAAGGATCCTGCTGGGTCTGAATGGCCAGATTCTGGCATGAGATCCGCACATGAACGTTTCGGGATCTCTTCTGTTTTATCAGATCTGTTTGTAATAAGACTATATATTTCCATAAGAAAAACTGAGACTCCTCAAATTAATTCCATTTCATGATCTGAAGACAAGATTTCTGTTCATCAGTGCAAATAAATCGTCCTGAAGAGATTTATCTGGTGTATGTCATATTTTACTCTGACAGTTCATATTTTACTCAGCAGGGGGAGCTTTTATAGAAAATACAGTTTTTCTGTCATAACTTCAGATTTAATAAGAAAAGTTCAATCAGGGGCGATTGCTTACAAAACACAGCGGATTGGGAACTTTTATAAAATATAATATTGCTGTCGGGGACAACAGTAGATGCCTAGTTTAAGTTTAATTGCATAAAATAGATTGAAAAAGCTACAGTTATTAACCCAAACATTTCTCACTGTATAGATATAGTAAAGCTACATTTTACTGGTCTGAGCTGAGAATATGTATTCCCTTGTGACATATTTAAGAGATTGTAAAACTGCTACATCTAACATTAGCTCTTCAAAAGAAATATATACTGTATGGGTGCAGATAAAAACAAATAAGGATAAAGGTAATCTACCACGGTTAACAGATAATCTGAGAACCAAAAGCACCAATTTACAGTGAATGTATCCTGTGTTGCTGCGTAAATCTAGTTCATAACCATTGGGAGAAGAGACAAACTTATTTAAAGAATATCCAACTTGTTAAACAATATCCAAATATCCGACAGTCTTTTCTCATTAAAATCATTCCAGCAAAATATAGAATGACCAAACCTCCTGATTCCCCTTGCATCAAGGCTCAGTGTAATAGAATCCTATCAGACCGAACTAATCATGGCCCCACACACACACACACACACACACACACACACACACACACACACACACACACACACACACACACACACACACACACACACACACACACACACACACATACACACACACACACACACACACACACAAGCATACACAATAATTTCAGAGCACGTGAAACTGTACTCCTGAAGGTGATTCTAGAAAAGGAACCAGCACCAACGCCCCCAAAATGAAAGCTACAGAATTTTTCTTTGACACAACAATTCAATACCTTTGTCTTCTGTTTCTGTATTATCTCTAACTGCAGAATACAAATTATTACACACACATGCATGCACACACACATATATGACACAGACACACAAACACTATCAATTATTAACAGTGGAGGAAAGTGGGAATAATTAGGCAGAGGGGCTAAGATGTCACTGCTCCAGCAAGAAAACCACACTGAAACCACAAAGGCAGTGTGTTATCAAACCAGCCAGCACCGACACTGCCTGTCCACAGCACAGCTTTGAAAGGGTTAGGAGCACACAGTCTGCAGATATGGAGTATTTTCAGACTTAATAGGATTTGATGACTTTGATTCCTTCTGGAAATGTTTTGGTTTTATTTCTGAATATGTTTTCTGAAGAGGGCATGGTCAGAGAAGAACATGCGTCCCCGGCAAAATAACAACATACATTCACACTTTTAAACTCCAAAAGGGGGAAAAAAAGGATTTCAGTTCCAATTGTAAGATATGAGAGCAGTGACAAAATGTAATGTGACAGCATGTGACAATTGTTTCTCCAGTCCTCATCAATTCTGAAGCTATTTTTACATCAGAGGGAGAGACAAACGAGAGAAAGGACAGGAAGCTGACAGGAATGGGGTTGGTGAAAGTCCATTCTATTAGTTTCCTTAGTGACTATTTCTTCTCATAAGGAGGAAGGGCTCTAATGAAGCTATACACTCTATAAACAATTTTTTAGACATCCTTCCCGTTAGTTTACATCAATCTTTAAAGTTATCAAGGTTTGTTTATGAAATATGCAACTAATATACAATTATTTACAGCAATCAATCAATCAAGGTTTTCTTCCAAGTCAAGCAATAACTGATAATGGAAAATAATGGATTAATAACAGACACAGCCTTTTAGAGTTGCTCACTAAATTTGTATTTTTGTAATTACTCTTCAGTTTTAAGTGTTATGTGCAATAACTTTTTGAAGTTGACAGACATTAAATAAGATATGATAATCCAACTATATTTTCTTCAGTTGTTCCTGCAAATATCATGTAAGAGTAGCTTTAAGTATGGGCCATGAAACAGGTAAATATAGTTCTGTGATGCTGTAAACGTTTAGAGCGCCCAAAAGACAATTTGCCCAATGAGACCAGTTACTAGGCACCACATAAGAAACGCGTTACTGGTTATAATTTTGTGGCTGATTAGTGTACATCAACAGTCTCTTATTTCCTCTTCATTGTCAAGACACAAATATGTCAAAACATATGTACAAGAAAATAAGTAAGAAATATCACACAGAACTGTTACAATCATGAGAGTTCTGAAGAGACATCCTCATCCTCCTCTCATGTTCTGCTCATGGGTCACTTTTAGTGCGGTTCTGTGTGGTATAAGAATATTTTGATGAACCGAAGCATATCAATCAACAACTTCATCAACAAAATTACTTTTATATTGTGGCGAGCTTGAGAATTTTGTAGCAAGAACAGGCAGGAAACAAACTCTTGACCAGAAAGTTTATTTTATTTGCACAGTTCAAGTCACTCATGGTGCAAAACACAATTGTTGCAGTGCATGCTGGGAAACTCTGCCCACATATCCCCCAGCACGCTACAGTATCTACTTGAATTACCTCTTACAAATCATACTGAACTTTCCTGCATTTAGGATACCTGAGAATCCGACCTCTTCCAGCCTCAAGCGTTTTATTTGTCCCTCCAGCCTTTCAGCTTTACCAGCATCTTAATCACTAAATCACAAAAGCGATAACTTTTACCCAAAACAGAAGCAACTGGTGGACTAGCACTATTATCAGCACTATTATCAAAACAGTATAAATGTTAACTGTTATTGAATGTATAGCCAAATATTAAAACAGGGAGAAAGAGTTGTGTTGATGGCTGGGAAGTAAACTTGAACTAAAAAAACAAATCTTAAAATAAGATAAACAGGCATTACCACTGCGCTTAAATATTGGCTTGTGTTGCATGAGTTACCACCCTAAACATTCAGAAATAGAAATAGGAAACAAAAGATAACTTAATAAAGTAAGAAAAGCTTGAACTATCACTCTATCAAGAGTGCTGGGTGTATGTAGAGCGCGTATAAGATTGTATTAACTCTTATACAGGCAACAATATCCAGCTAAATATTAGCTCATAAGCTAGTTTTAGCCTTAGCTTTTAGCAGTAGCAAATGAGACCACTGGATCTTCAAAACTGGAAACAAGCAGCTGTCTAATAATTTAGCCAATGCTGAATATATATGCATATTACTCAACAGAAAATCCATTAGAGTTAGATAGATTGAGAATTCTGACACTTTTAGTGCCAGGGCGAGGCACCAATTCTGTGACACCAATCGACTCCCAGAATGTGTTGAATCACCTTCATCAACACCTGGTGAATATACACTGAAATATTACTCTGCCAAAGAGTATTGCCCAACACAAGATGGAGTTAAAATGAGAGAAAACTCCATATTTTAACGCTTTCACACTTTTTTGTCTAACTCCACATTTTTCACTCTCAGAAATGTGCTTTAGATCTCGACCGTTTGGTAGAGGCCCGTGTTTTAAATGTCTGTTAAAAAATATTTTTCGATTCTTGTTATTATGTTTCCGGTGCATACAAAACTCAAAGAAATCATTTTTCCATAGCCTTTTTCTTGCTTAGGACATTAATAAAGCTTATATCCATTTAAAAAAATAAAAGCATTATTTTGAATTTACACGAGGCGCAATATTAAGTTCCTGTATTTACCAACAATATTAATTGAACACAGCTCATGAAAAGAATCATAACAAACTACAAAGTTTAACTTAATTACATTTTTTGCCTTGTACAATACATTTGTTTAAGAAGTGGTACAAAGACCCCGTGGAATTTAGGAAAAACTTTACATTTGTTTTTAGACTGAAAGGCTTGATTAATGCCACTACTGCTCTGATGATAATGAGTGGAGCCATAATGAATTGTAAACCGCCTCTGAAAGTAATGGTGCAGCTTGTAGTCCTACATTATCTATCAGTACAAACTCAGGGACTGGAAAGCTGTAAAAATGCAAATATGCTGCTATTTTCAGTCTGTTGACAGGCTGGTGTATGTCTGAAACAAACTCGTTTGAACTAAATTACATCTAAAACATCTAAAGAAATGTATTTTTGTTGCCATTCCAGGTCGCATGTCCACAGTTGGGTGTTCTGGAACAGAATATCAAAACACTTCAGAGAAAGAAAAAGTCTTTTGACCCAAAAGGGTTAGCAATGTAAAATCAAACACATATAACAAACAAAACATAAACAAATAATTAATAGCATGGAACTGCAGTAATTATCTAATATTTAACTGGCAATGTGTAACTTCTTGAAAGAACACACTTAGAGCGTCGTCTTAAAAACTAGGCCTATGCTGTCATCCCGTCAGCAAGAATATACCCACAGAGACCCCAATCCACTGCGTTGTACAAGTAATTTGCCTAGTTAAAAATAGTGTTTTTCATAAGAAAGCTCTCCCTAAAGTGTAAAACATGAACTGTTAGTCCAAAAAACTACATATACAAGGTAGATCTTCTCAAGTTGATTCATATGCACCACATTTGGACCAAATCAGACCAATGATTACGGAGATATTTTCAAAAAAAATGTTTTTTTTCCGTACAAATAAGAATAAGATATGAACTGATACTGTAAAATATGGTACAAGATAGTGTTCCTCGAGTTGATTCCTCGACTCGAGACAACTCCCTCTAGTGTCAGAAAATACAACTGACTGCTCCAAAATCAATCCAATTCTTCCTCTCCCATGGGGGTATAGAATTTGAAAATAATACAAACAATACTTTTTCAGTTATCCCTTTGTAACGACCAATCCGAGGCGGCTACAGTGATGGCGACGCCACAATATCTCCAACATTTCGGAGACATTACGATTTAGGTGTAATGTTTGGTAAAGCTGTAGTAGAATGTATAGTTTTTTTTTATACTGACATCTGTAAATTTTGTAAGTGGGCTAATATAATCTATTTAATTGAGAAGTGGCGCACATGATAAAAAAAGAACACCACTTAATAACATGAATACTGATGTGTAGGAATACTGAAACTGTAGGTTCATGAACAGGGTTTGCTATTGACAGTTCAATCCCTGTTCTAAGAAGTCAACTATATAGGTTTCCATAAATTTACGTCCCCGCTTGACACAATGGGCCAGCCGGGAATGACTCACCCACCACCTGGTCATTGCTAATCACAAAGTAATAGCCTCTTAAATACAGAGAAATGGATGGCGTCTCCTAGCAATGCTTATTGCCGATATACTCATTGGCTGTGAATGTGTACATGCGTGTTCGACTAAATCTATAGAACCTAGATAACGGCCGGCAATCTCACTCTATTCCCAGAGTGCGAACGACACCTTTCATCCCTGTCGCTAATTAACTGACGAGGTCTCTAAATTGAACGGAGGTTTCCAGGTGACCAGGTCCCATTTTCCCCCAAAGGCTTAACGGGCTCCAGCCTATCCTGTCATCCTGCTCTGTAGAAGTCTTTATTCAGTGTTTCCAAACTCGTACCTCCTATTTGCTAATTCCACTATTTTTCTCTTTCTTTTTCTTTTTTTTTAACTTTGTTCCTTTTCTCCCTTTCTTTCATTGCGTGCTGATCTCTCAGGTAGAGAAAGCCACAGATTAAATGTCTGGTGGTTTCTAAAGGCTGTTATATTATGTATTGATCAGAGTTTAAGTGTAAGAGGTGCTGTAATGCAAAAGGCTTTAGTCAGATAATCTGGGGATGGTGCATTGCAGTCTTCTTCTATGGTGACAGGATCTAATAGCATGTACACACTACCAGTTAAATCACAGGAGATATTTATCTATTCAGCACTGCTGAGCTCTGAGGGCGGGTGCCAGTTGGTGACTTAGAGCTAAATGTCATGACTTGATTCATTGTTATGTCTACACCGGGCAGTCTCTCTTCTGTAACCTACAGTTGAGGAACTCACGGGATGATGTACTATCACTAGCTCCACATTTATGTTAGTATATTATTAAGCACACATGATGCATATAACTTTCCAGTGTTGACTACATGAGAAAACCTGAACTAATGGGGCTTGTCCGGGCCAATCCTTCACTCTCTCCTGTCTCCAGCCTCCCATTTGATTCCTGTAATAAGTTGTCTGTCCTCTCTCACCCAATCTGTGACCTCTCTCCCTGTGACACCGCGCAGATGGTCATTTTTCACAGAGCCAATCTGGCGTGCCGATGATGGGGCAACACCTTGTCGATTGATGTCGGTATATATCAGCGCCATCACGTTTTCAACACATTTCTGTCCCACGTTTCAAGGTGCCCGAAGATCTATGCGTCAAACCTTCCTACAGAGGCAAAAGCCATGAATTTTCCATTTCTGACAGTGCAGAGCCACTTATCTCAAGGAAGGCAACTTTTATAATTGGACCCTTCACAGGACAGTTGGAGAATCTAAAGAGCTCCGCGCTGTAACAGTCTGTTGTGCTGCAGCGGCTGTAGGAAAAGACTTCATAATGGCCCTTGTGGTACATCGTTTTAGAAAAGATATCCGGTTTATGTTCAGAAGCTTGTTTTGCTAATGAAGTTCCAAGACACTTCTTCAGAAGGGACACTGACCCACGAGTAAGACGGATCACATACCACTCTGAATTAAATGAGAACTTATTAACAATGAGAATTTTACCTGGTAAAATAAGGGATGTAACAAAAACTGGAGAAAAAAAACATGACTAGTACTTTTATAGTTTTAACTGAAGTGATAAAAGGATAAATTCCAAAGTTATAAAACAGTATGTTTTGGATGACTTAGTGAAAGTTGATTTTTATAACATGAAAATAAATAGAACACAGAAAATGGAAGCCTTTTATATTCATTTAGTTTTGAACTAAACAATGCTCCCCACATCCATTTAAGCAGATCCATTAAGGATCATTTGAATCTAACACGGAGACCAATTTGCACGATTTAAATGCAACCCACATGTCTCTTTCCAAACCACCAAGAAACATTTTAGTTCTTGTATTTAAAATGCATCCTGCTTGACACACAGCTGCTTGCTTCTGAGGAGTTACTACACCAGTGTCACTGTGAGTCTGCTGGAAAATCCAGGAAGAAGAATCCAACAACAGTGTAAGATCTCCGGCAGAACTTTTTATCAGCTTGCACATAAAAATATAAACTTTGAGAGATGTTAAATTATTATGCTTTTATACCCAGCTTAATTAATACATCTATGTCTCTGTCTAAAACCACTTTAAGAGAAAAACGTAGACCATCTTATCAGGGTTTATATAAACTCAAGTCATTTGTTTTGGCTCAACCTAACAGAATTGAGTGAATAGCACAATCATAACAGATCATTAAGAATGTTCTAGATGAGTTCCTGAAGGCCTTAAGTCATGCAACCTCTGATATCACCTGGAAAATAGATTTCAGATCAAAACACAATATGTCTCCAGTTTGAACCAGACCAAGACCTCCTCAAAACTGGTCATCCACATAACACCTGTGGAAAAAAATGCCATCCAGCGTCTAAGGTAAAAAAACATATGTATCTATATATGCGAATATCCATTTCTATCTTCTTCTACCTCTTGTTTTCTTCTCCCAAACCATTCGGTCTAAAGAGAATGGCCTAAGAAAGCTTGGCCTTATGAATTTTTATTTGTTTTATTTTCCTTTTTTTAAATTTAATTCTAAAATCATTTCATTTTAGTATTTCGGTTTAGCACTGAGTTTCTTCGGAACATTTTTTCTAATAACACATTTACTACCCGATTAGTACCATGGAACTGGTTGGAAGTGTTGGCTATGTACCAAGGATGTTAACATTAAATGTTCAGAGTCTTTTAAAAGTGATCTATCTAGCTTTTTCTCATATTTTTTGGAAGAGTGCAGCATGTGCCAAATATGAATTTTGGACGACCTCCGAATAAAAGGTTTTTCACATTCGATCCAATTAATTCAAGATTCAACATTGAAAAAATGTTATTGTCTGCAGTGGAAAATTGTCAAGTTTACAGAGTTGTCGTTAAGCGAGGAAAAACACACTAAGGTCAAAATGCAGAAATAAAATAATAATTCATTTATTATTCTATTAATCAAAATAGTTATAGTGAACATAGGAATGAAATAATAAAAAATCTTGCAGAATCTTGCACGCTGCTCTCAGCACTCACTACTCGCACAAGGTGGCGAGGGTTCTGATGGGGTATCCAAAAATTGTAAAGCAGGCCTTGACCGTTGGATTCATGCAGTTTTTTTTCTAAATGGTGATGGAGTGAAACAATCACCATTCAGAGCAAGGTTAGCGATGAAGGGAGGAGTGATTTTAAGTTTTTAAGATTTCCTTACTGGCCTTAAAGGAGTTGTGTTTCCAAGTAGGTACTGATGTTGGAGATGTTTTCAGAGGATCTCCTCTGTGTTGGAGGCTTAACTGAGCATGTTGTCAAATATTGTGCAAGGTACTTATACCCCTCTACTATCTCTACACGCTCACCATTGACGGTGTTGATGACTGCTATGGCCAGCTCCCTCAGCTTGTGGGAGAAGATTACCATCATCTCCTTAGTTTTACTGGGTTGAGATTCAGATAGGAGTTTTAACACCACCGTAGAAACTCCTGAAGAGCAGACTTGTGGTGCTGTGAGGAGCCTGAAAGTAGAAACAGGATAAATGTGCAATCTGGTGAAGTACACTGATGACAGTATACAGTACAACGTTTCACTGTGAGGACAATTGACATGACAAGGACATTGTCAGTGTTGAGAATGAAAAGTAGAGGGGAGAGGACACAGCCCTGTGGGGGGCCGGTAGGTGTATGAGGTTAGAGAAGGTGACGTTGACTAGTGCCCTCTGTGACCGGTGGGAGAGGAAGTTTACCATCCACAGGATTAGTTTTTCATCCAGATGGAAGTGGATAGTGAGTTTTTTTCTGTGAGAATGTGTGGCTGTAGGGTGTTGATTGCAGAGAACACTGCAAACAGGCAAAATTTTGTTTTCTTATTCTTCAATCCCGATCATTTGAACGAGAAAAGGCAGCATTGTGGCATAGTGTTCATCATAAAACTCTGTCCTCAAAGCAAGATTTAAGGCTTGAGATATTTTGCACAGTATGTGTCCTCTTCAATCTCTTAATAGAGAATCTGAAATCCTCACGGCGAAAATTAAATCTGCCAAATGCTAAATCTAATGACGGGTTTCTTTGACGGAGAGAATCGAGCAGCATTGCACTTTGATGCAATGTCCTTATTACAAAAATGAGTAGAATCTAAACACAGAATTCACAATGTCAGGCACAATGTAATAACTTGCTTTATCGTTGTTTAACTGACATCAAGATTGATTTCAGTCTAAATGACAATAACATGTGGAAAAGCTGATCCCTTGGTCTATCCATCGTTGCATATCACACACCACAGACGAAACAAGACCACAGACGCAATGTGTTTATGCTTCTGACTTTGTTTTCTCAACATAACGGACATTAACACTGAATACGCTATTCATCTGTGAATGTTCCTAATCCCTTCAATTAATATCATATTAATACGACTTGAGGTTCCGTCAGGTTTGGACAAAAACAGCCAGTAAAAATGTCCAATAAAAGGTTACTGTTTATTCAGTTACTTTGAGAGCATTTCAGATCCTGCACATTTTCACTTTTACGTTGAATTAAGAATCATTCCTTTAACTTATACCAGAGACTTTTATATACTGTACCTCTATTTGAAGGACGAAGAGTCTCAGTACTTTTGCCATCTCTGCTCTGCGTTCTGACTGAGCAAAGAGACATTTTCCTTTATAAAGATAAAGTTGAAGAGATGGCTTTAAATGCTGCTCCCAATGGCTTTTTAATGACTGTGTTGCTAGTGGCTCTCATCCCCCACCCTCAACCTCACACACACACACACACACACACACACACACACACACACACACACACACACACAATAGTGAATAAAGAGAGATTAGATGATATAGATCAGCCTCAGACATGTGAGATTATGTTAGATGAAGACATGGCGAGCCAAGAAACATTGACGGCATCAGCTTTAGTTTCTTTTGTGATAGATTTAGGATTAAGGATACAAAAAAAAAGAAAATCCCCTGCATCTTAAAGCAGTCTAAGATGCAGGGGATTTTCATTTTATCCAAAAAGGGAATTTGTCACAGGACAGTGATATCATAGATAAGAAGGATAGATACTTCTGTGAGACAATGCTAGCAACAGAGAGAGTCCCCTGGGCTGTATGTTGCGCCCCTGAATTATTTGTTCTCTGCTCTATAGTTGTCTGCCCAAGCAGCATGACCATTTGTCACTGTCAACATCAGGCACTTTAACTCCCTTTATGGGGGGCTACATGGAACCTAACATCAGGAAGGATGGGAATATCAGAAGTGACTGTTATTATTGGTTATTGGCTTTGGATTCTTTTGGGAATAACATTCATCAGCAGGTAGTTAATAAGTGATCTGTGTTCATGCTGTACATCCATGCACATAATGCAAAGTAGAAGATGGAGAGGTCATATAAGCCTGTGGCGTTATGTCTTTTAGCTCCTATGAGGATCTGATAGTGATGAAACACAATAACCAGAGTGGTCACAGTATTGGATTCCAGGGGCTACAAAGGGCTGGTTAGGTTACTTTGTCAGAGCATATTGGGTGTTATTAAGGGTTTGAAGCTATATCAGGGGAATCTTATTAGTTTCATATTGCTTCTCTCTTCCATTCTAATAGAAAATTCTGGGCCTCTCCTCCATTTTCAGTTCCACAACCGCTTCAGGAAAAATTCAAAATGACCATTATCCAGCAAACACTGGTTAAAGGAACCAACAAGGGCCAGGGATTTACTGCAGACTGAACCACAGGAATAAAAGATGAAAGGACTCAGAGAGAAGTAGAGTAGTCTGACAACAGCAAAAAGTTCAAATCCTTGATTTGATTGAAAAGGGCTTTGTAATAGCTGATATCCCTCACTGGTGCCCAATTATATGGACAAATCTGTGGCCCCGAGACATGACCTAATGAACATAATAAGGCTTGTCTGTTCAAAATCAGCTTAGAGTGCATCCACGCTCACCGCCAGGATCAATCTGGACATAGTTCAATTTAAACAGGCAGCATTCGAGTAAGACATTTGGGAATGGATGCAGGGAGTAAGCAAGAGAACGGTGCACCATCCTGAATGTGTTCGGTGAAGGAATCAAGACCCCCTGAACTCCCCTCACTCCATCTCATGGCTCTGACGAGGATTAATTTGGACATACATTTTTTTCCAGCTTTGTGTGCTCTCTAATACAGTATGGCTGAGCGCTCTATGATTAAGGACTTAGCAGTCTAGTCATAATTCAGCTAGTCCGGGAACTTAAAATCAGGCTACAAGCCAGGTCTCCAGGCTCCCTTACATGCCAGACTCAGCCCGCTATTTCCTATGATAGAGCCCAGGTGACGTAGTATGACTTTAAGGTGTGTACTGATTCATCAAACATCACTCAAGCCTCACTCTATTCCACACGCTATCATTCTGCTTTCCAGATTATTTAGCGTCTTCGATATTCCCAAAAGCTGCGTGTTTTTAAGCTCCAACAGAACATGGCAATGTCATCGTGTAGGCTAATCCGGTAATCTTCTTATCAACACATGAACCCAACACAGACACAACATAAGAACCCAAACTAGTTTCTCCTCATAGTCAGAGATCTATATAATGTCTATATAATGTTGCTTCACAGCAATTTTGTGCGCGCAGACACATATATTTCCCCTTTTTTCTCCAGCTAATTCAGCAACATATGTACAAATAGTACTTTTGCTGATGCATTTTACGACATGAAAATATATATATATATATATTTTTTAATATGAGTTTATTTGTAGGTTTTCAGAGCAGGTCAAATTTAATAGCCTGCAGGAGAGGGATTTGGGCCATTAAATTGATTTAAGATTACTTTAAGTAACAAGCAGAAAAGTAGCGCATATAGGTACTTATAAAATCAAGGATGAAGCTGCATTAGGAACTTTCCATAGCATGTCTGTTACAATTGTGTTGCCATGGTTTCTGGGGGGGTTAATGGAGAGCAATTGAGATGTAAATTTTCCACTGCAAGGTCAGACATCTCTTTCTGCTTTCATTTTAGGGGGAAATGAATCAGCAGTGGAGTATGTATTCCCCTGATCTCTTTGTAGATATCGTGCCGACCGGTCTTTTTCTCCCTGCGGGGCTGTGTGTTACAACACTGACCTCCGGTGTGCGCACAGAAGGACAGTGCAGAGCACGCGCTCTCCCGACTGTCAGTCTGCGCTCTGACCGGGATGTCACCTCCTCCAAACAGCTCCTTCTGGGCTTTATTTATTCAAATATAAGCCTGCACGATGGGTATACTGGAATAAAACAAGCCCGAAGAAGTGAGATGAGGAGAGGGCTTCACCAATAAGCAGTGCGATGATTGCAGAAATGCGCTACTTTGAGACGCACGCCTCCTCCAGCAGCATGTCCACTCATCGCCCCCAACATCCCCACATAATCAACACCAACAGTTTCCCACATATTATACAGTTGTCATGTTTATTAAACTGTATCATTTCTTCTCCACTCCCATCTCCTCCCGGAGTGGCGGGACGGCTCTGAATAAAAAGAAAAGGAAAAAGGAGGCTAGAAAGACACGTGGTGGTTACAAACCTCTCTCAGGACACAGCAGGAGGGCGGAGGAGGTTGAGTGATGCGGAAAGTCCGGGTGGGAGAGGACGTGCTGAGGAGTGCTGCTCGCCAACCATGGAGATTCTTCTCCACATTTTCGAAATAAGGATTTAAGCGACTTTGCATTTAATATTCGTTCTCTCTCTCTCTCTCTCTCTCTCTCTCTCTCTCTCTCTCGCTCTCTCTCGCTCTCTCTCGCTCTCTCTCGCTCTCTCTCGCTCTCTCTCGCTCTCTCTCGCTCTCTCTCGCTCTCTCTCACTCTAGCTCTCTCGTTTTGTCCCTCACTCTCTCCTTCTCTTTTCCTCTCTGCCCTCCACTAAAGCAGAGACTCGCGTGCAGGATGAGGAAGATCGCAGGTGAGGAGGGATGAAAAACGCCATTCTCGTTAGATTTTTACGGTGGAATATGCCCAGATGGACATTTCTCCAGATTATTCCCGCACATCTCAACATTTTAAAAGTCATTCCTTGACTGAAAAATACAGAATGGATTTCTTAAACAGCACCAGCCTGGAGGATATAATAGAGGCAGAGGAGATCTCCTTCTCCAATTCCACTTCTCAGAGCCAGTACACCCAGCTCGCTATCTGGGGTCTGGCTGGACTTGTTAGTTTTTTGATTTTGTTTACAATAGTCGGGAATGTCTTGGTTGTTATTGCTGTTTTGACGAGCAGAGCTCTGAAACCACCCCAGAACCTTTTCCTTGTCTCCCTGGCCAGTGCGGACATACTGGTGGCCACCCTGGTCATCCCCTTTTCTCTGGCAAATGAACTTATGGGCTACTGGTTTTTTGGCAAAATATGGTGTGACATCTACCTGGCTCTGGACGTTTTGTTCTGCACTTCTTCTATTGTTCACCTGTGTGCTATTAGTCTGGACAGGTACTGGTCAGTGACACAGGCAGTTGAGTATAACTTAAAGAGAACACCCAAAAGAGTTAAAGGGATGATTGTGGTGGTCTGGTTGATCTCGGCGGTCATCTCCTTCCCTCCACTGATATCTATGGACCGGAGCAGCAATGAGGCCAGTCCCCAGTGTATCCTGAATGACGAAACCTGGTACATCCTGTACTCCAGTATTGGCTCATTCTTCGCCCCTTGTGTCATCATGATCCTCGTCTATATTCGGATCTACCAAGTGGCAAAAACCAGGACCAGATCAATGTCTGAGAAGAAGAGGGATGTTGACTCACCACTGGAAAATGGGATGAACCAAGTGGAACCAGTTAGAGGAGGGTCAATGAAGTCCAACATGGGCGGAAGCTTAAAAGAACAGGAACGTGAGAATGGGCACTGTCAAGAGCAGGTAATGAAATCCCCTCCACCGAAGATACGCAAACACCCATCGGAAGACCACGACGATGAATTCCAGGACAGCAGCTCATCAGATGAAAAGCCCAAAAAAAATTCCCATTCCTCTAAACATTCCCACGATGACAGAAAAGAAAGGAAGTGCAGCCGCAAAAGCAGCTCCGCTTCCAAATACTCAAGCAGGAAGTCTCGTTCCAGTTCCAAGTCCATGGAGCTATTCTCATCTCGACGCAAACGCCGGAGCACTGTCAACCGGAAGAAAGTCTCTGCTGCCCGGGAGAAGCGTTTCACCTTCGTCCTGGCTGTCGTCATGGGTGTTTTCGTAGTTTGCTGGTTCCCGTTCTTCTTCTCCTACAGCCTGTATGGAATCTGCCGGGGGCCGTGCGAAATCCCAACTACGCTGTTCAAGTTCTTTTTCTGGATTGGCTACTGCAACAGCTCTCTGAACCCGGTCATCTACACCATCTTCAACCAAGATTTCCGCCGAGCTTTCCAGAAGATCCTCTGTAAGACATGGAAGCGTTCTTTCTGAGTACTTCCTGTGTGTGGACGGGGCTTTAATGGACACATTGACCTTGAGGTGTTCTGAGCTGTGGGGTTAAGTGCTGACCTGGAGACTCTCACACCTTTACTTTCAGGGATTGCACTTAAAATAAGGGGATGCTTAACGGATAGAAGGATTGAATTAAGGCTCAGAGACGATGTTTAAAATACTGGAATAAGCTCAGAGGAGGCTTTCATTTATCATCACCCGGGATGCTTTTGGAATCAGATGTGGACTCTGGCTTCTGCCTTCCTATTGTCTTCTTCTGCCTTCAGTTGAAGACAATAAGTGACTCAACAGTTCATGTGATGCATGCACGCCAAACAGCCTGCATGACCGGCACACAAGGGTTTACAGCTCTTTAATGTGACTTAATCCAATGACTATAATCTGAAGGCCTTGACAATCTCCACTCAGTTTTGGGACTTTAGACATCTTTCTCTTCTCTCTCTGTCTCTTACTCGGTTTTCCTCTCGCTTTGTATTATGTCACTCACTCAACATGAGGACCAATGGGACGAAGGGGCTCCTTGCTCACTGTTTCAGTAGCAAAACTGTTTCATCACAAAGACTAAATAAAAGACATTTCTGTTTGGCTGTTTCTGTGCGGCTCAGAGGTCTAAAGTTTGGAACAGCAATGGAAACTTTTCATTAGGACCTGTGCTTTCTCAGAGCTTGAATTTGTGACCTGGGGCTCGATACAGGAGAGAGGCTTCACCGTCAGTTTCCTCCCACACGCGAGCTTTTACAAAATTCATGGATTACGATTCAGAGGGGATGTGTGTCGGTGTGTGTGGCAAAGATGTGAGGACTATATCTTGTGAAATTGTTTCGTGAAAAAGCGGGATTATCCAGACTTGTTGAGCAAAAAATAATCCACTGGACGTCAAAATTAAGTGATTTCTGGATGTCTGGACGTTTGTGTGTGTCTGCGTTTGTGTGTATGTGTGTGTGTTTGTGTGTGTGTATGCGTCCGTGCGTGTGAGTGTGTGTGTGTGTGTTTGTGTGTTTATGTATGGGTGTGAATCTGCTCTCTCAAATGGCCTGATTGTTTCTGATCAAGTGTCTTTCTATTCTCCTCATCCTTTTTTCTGTCAGATGTATTTTCACACAAGCCACAGCCACAAACAGCACTTTGCCACAGTTATGACCAAACACCCTTTCTCTTGGTGAACATGCCTGCCATACACACAGGCGCACAAAAAAACACACACTCACACATGCAATGGGACATACAAGCTACACAGTTGGTATTTTCAAATTTACATTTCAATCCTTTACAGCCAGAGGGACGAAGGTTTTTTTCTGTGTAAATAACTAAAGACAGTGCTCCACTATTGTGTGGTGCCTCATGATCACACTTATATCAATATGATTAATAAGATGTATTGTTTGTAAAATGAACAGTGCTCAAAGATCTTCATGTTACATCCCTCTCTCTCCTTTTCTAAAAGAGAACAAAGTGACATCTCTGCTCTGAACACACTCAAAAAAGATCAAATAAAGAAACATATGAAAAAAAGAAAAAGCGCGCCTGAGTGCATTCTTTATCATCGCTACTATTTTAGATATTATTTTTCATTGTACCCCCACCTTGTTTACTTATTATTCACTCTGCAGCTGCTCTGACTCAGATCATTGTGTGTGACTAATGATCCTTGTTTAATGCAGTCGTTGCAAGGAAACGCTAGTCTTAAGGTTTTAATTGCGGAGAATGTGATTCGAAACGGAATTTATATCTGCAAGATTCATCATCGAAATTCTTTGCTTTGATTTGATTTTGATTAATAATCTACAGGCTTAAATGGATTCAAACTGAAATCCCTTTTTACACAACGCCGTGTCGGGGCTGCAACAGTTCATTCCGTAGGTATCTTTCAGGTTAACATATTAAAGAGCATTACTTTCAACGTGATAAGATAAGATAAAATAAGGATATTGCGATATTGATCCCAAAGGGAAATCATAGATGTACAACAGCGTACAAGTAGGGCAAGTACACAAAATACACAATGGATAAAATAGACACCTGAAATAAAATATAAGTGGAGTAAGAATAATAAACTGGTTATGAAATGAATATAAAGGAGATTCTCCAGAAGGTGTTTATATGTATAAATATGACTCATGTAGTAGTAAAGAGTCTGAAGGGCCAGTCCAGTCTGTTGGTACATGATAGTGATGCTGTGTAGTGTTAGTTCAGGGTTAGGGTTAGGGTTACGACCCTGCAGGATTATGTTTAATGCAGGATGATGTAAAAGTGTACACAGGGACTAACATTTAATGCAGGTGGAGATGGATTACATTTGTGGTGCGAGTTGTGCGGTTCGATGACTACGGGCAAACGTTCCTTCCTGCGGCTGGGCAGATGCAGCCTGCTGCTCACTGTGCTCCTCTGTTTCTGTAACATTTCAGTCATAGAGTCATAGAGGGGGCTGGACGGATTCTTCTTGATGGCTGTCACCGTAACCAGCTTTCACATCTCCACCCACTATCTCCAATATAGGAGTGCAGGTTGAACCCCAGGACTGAGCCGGCCCACATTATGATTGTTTAGCGTATCAGTATCATTGTCTGAGATGCTGTGGTCCAGCACAACTCAGCATAAAACCGCAGTCCCTTTGTGGCGGCATGAAAAACATACAAAATAGTCAAATTACAAGCATGTTAGATATTAACACTAGTGATTCACAACCAGGGGTCCGTGTGCCCCAGAGGGTTCGTCTGAAATTTAAGGGGATGTAATACAGCTAAGCAGATTTAAAAAAAAAGCTTGTGTGAACAAAGTAGTATATTTGCAACAGTATGACAGGCTGACTGCAAAGGACCTGATTCAGAACAGGAACCCAAGCATGAAAGAGCCCATGGAAACTCTTATCATGTGAGCAAATACACTGTAAATTGTAAGGAGGGGATTTTATTTAAAAGTTTTGGAAACAGCTTGCCACACAATTTCATAGCAGATCATCAATTTCAAGCTGTCATAGCTGAATAAATTATCTCTGATCATTCATTTTAATTTGGTCAAGCTATGCACAGTTGATTTCTTTGTGCATAGCAAGACACCACAGGCAGGGAATGTGCAAACATTCCTAGGAATGACTTCTTTCCTAGGAAAGTTTGTGGAAATCCGTTACTTTTTTGTTCAAGTAAAGTCTATTTATTACATTTAACAGTGTATATCAACAGCTGAGATTGTCGAAAAGATCTTACCACGACCAGCCTACTATGAATGATAATTAAAAATAACCTCTGTTACCAAATTAAAAATATTCAATAACATGCAACTGTAGGTCCTGTCTGACAAATCAATAAAGTGAAACGATGTAATATAGAGGGTAATTTTATGCCTCTGACATGAAGATTTGTTTTATTCTCAGCCAACGGAGGCTCGCCCCTCCAGGTATGAGCGAGAACTCTGGCCGATCCTCGTGCGGACCTGCCACAACTTTAATTGATTTGGTTTGTGTATAATTGGGCATTTATGTTTGTGCTGGGAAACACTGCTCACCAGAGAGCCTCCAGTCCAATCAGAATCAGACTCTGGCTAAGCCTGGACCCAGAAAAGGTATATAACACACCCCTCCTCACTCTGTCTGCCTCTTGCTTATTTATTTATCCCCTGAAAGCTGACTGGAGTTGCCCTGCATGACAAAGCAAAATGGATTCTGTCACCGCTGCCTCTCCCCCGTCAAAGTGTTTATGGTCTGCTGTGTCAGCGGGACACATCCTCACGCATCCGGCGGTTTTCTCCTGTGCTGTTGATCTGAAGCTGAAACCATCAAATGATCTTGAAAGGAACAGATGGAGATGGACCCGGCATTCACCTCTTGCACTCTTTAAAAAAAAAAAAAAACAGCTCCTGACCTTAAAGGATACCAAGAAAAGCAAAAAGAAAGCCTTTGCCATCATCCACCTTTGAGTTGAATAGTTTAAACCAATCCTTCAACAATTGAGAAAAATATATGAAATATATGAACTTCAGCTTCAACAGCGTCAGTCCATAAATCTTTAAACTTCTGAACTGTGTCGCCTTCCATGACGATGATGTCATCAACTCAGCAAGACCTTCTAAATCCCCATCGTCTCAGCCTTCCTCACACATGTCATAACTAATTCACCAGAATTCACCAGAACACTGCATGAGTGCTCTGTGGCAGAGGCAAGTCGAGAAAGGATAGAATTATATTGTGTTGTAAGAATTTAACGCCTGTTTATCGTGTTTTCCCGTATTAAAGACATGCAGCTAAATTGGGATTTGATTGCGAACACTCCTAGAAATCATGAAAGAACCCACTGAACGGATTTACATACAACTTAATGGGAAAGTGGGACTTGGGAGAGAATATTCTGTTTTAAGATGCAGAGCTCGATGACATTTTGTGAGATCGGAAATTTTTCAACATTGTTTTTCATCTCTCAACTTGGAGTCAACTTGGTGGAGGTAGAGATAGTGCATGGAGGGACCTAAGTATGTCAGCATTGATTTCTGACATAGGCTACTCAGATGGCTGGTATCTATGGGTGTGTTTGATTAAATGTGAATCTAAATAAAAATCTGATCCAGTCGATTTATATTTCTTCTGAACTGGAGTACATATGTTAATGTTCTAAATCAATCTCAACCACTGGACGCAGAGTAGAGATCGCAACTCAGAGCTAAACGTGATCTTTCCTCTCTCTGTGGATAGGGGGAAGCGGGGGGGGGAGATAATCCTTTGTTGTCTCCATTCTCGTGGCGAAGACATGAGAGTGGAATCGATCTTTTCACCCGAGATTGAAGATCAATGAGAAACATATTTCGCAAATCTATCCTTTCTTAGTACCAGTTTATTATAGACATTTTGGTCGGATAAGAGAGATTGGTATGGATCCTCTCATCCAAGTCCACACAAGAAAGCTAATAAGGGTATTTAAAAACGGTTCGCCCTGGAGCTTCTCTCATATGAAACTTAAAAACATGCCCACACACACACACACACACACTCACACTCACACTCACACATAATAAAGGACACACAGTTACTGGATGGACTTGAGGCTATCGGCATGAGAAATTTTCTCCAAAGATGTGATAGTGAATTAAATCACCAGCAGCCACTTCCATTTCGGTGGTATGGAACACACACACAGTCAGGATAAAGGCTTCTACAAAGGATTTCATTGAGGGTCACGCTCAAGCCTCAGAGCATAGTGTGTGCGTAGAAGGCGGCATCATTTGTCATGCTTTCTATCAGTGTTGCGGCTGTTTTACAACCAAAGAGCCGCAGTGACTGGCAGGTAAATACGAACGAGGAATTGAATGTGAGGAGCATGTGATTCTAAAACTCAATGTCCAAACAGGATTTTATGAGTCAAGAGATGTTGAGCACAAGTGACTCTGTTGGGGCGGGGTTACTAGTCAATTATCTGCATTCTTTTATTCCTTTAGGGTTCAACATACCTCCTCTCTCTTCCACCAGCTAGTATGAAGAAGCTCATCTCACACACACGCTGTGCCATCAGTCTCACACTCCCCACGCAATCTCAATCTCTGACTCTCACCCTCCGTCTCTCTCTCTTCCCCCATCAATTCAGGCCTTCTCCTCCGTCTGACAGGAGCCATCCATCTGAGAGCGTTTGCCTCACTTCCATGAAGGAGCAGCGGTGGAGTTCACAGCCTGGGGTAAATTAACCCTCAGTTCCATGTGCAGCTTTAACACATGGAACTCAGGGGCAGGGCCTTTTGTCTGTTCATAAAGGTCTTGCTGACATTTTCTTCTGCGGGATCGGTACTTGTTGGTTCAATTGAATGCTTTAATTCAAGTTAAAAGACAGGCAATCGGATTTTTTTTAATGACAGAGTTCTCTATAGGTAGTCCTCAGTGGAGCAGTACCTTCTACTTCCTATCGGCAATGCAAAACAGTCAGCATTGATTGTTTTAACATTCGCAGGCTTCTTATCGAGCACAGGTAAGCTTAAAGTCTTAAGTAGAATCCACAGCTGAAGGGAGATTTAAGACTCCCGAAATCCCATGTAATATTATATACCTGCAGAAGTATATATGTTAAATACTAAAACTTTTTGTCTGGACTGAGCAGTAAAAGTGAAGAGGGAAAAGTTTGGCTACTCATATAACAAATAACATTGGTGCTTATGAAAGAATAGAAAAAGGCTGAAGGGGGATGCGATTTGAGAGGCAATCATTTATTTACAGATAGAAATGCTCCATTCTTGTTTCAACCTGCTTTTTTGTTTCAAAGTCTAATGAGATTGATGCTTCAACTGTGCAAAGCCCTCCATGAAACTGTGCTAAACGGCACTGTGGTGCATTTAGTTCACTGCTGACATCAGCATGGAACAACTGTACCGCTTAATGGTATTCAGAGTTTGGTGATAAAGAGGTAATGAAGAAGTAATATGTTGTAATAACAATAACCAGGTCCAAGCTGGTTAATGTAATGAGGAGGATGAACATTTTAAGATCACTCAGAGGTAAAAGTTCTGCTATGAGGTAAAAGTAATAGTACTTCATAACTCCATATATTTTAAATCTGCTCAAACCGATCAAATAAAGTATGCTTTCGCATCCTATACGCAAAGCCATAGATTGTCTTTAAACAGCTTTTTAAAAGAAGTTATGATAATGATACATTTTAATGTTTTAGGCCTACAATGTTTTTTTTCCTATTTTGTTTTGTTGTACCTAGATGTCTGACATCTTTTTCTTATCTTTTCTTATCTGAATATTGCAAATGGAATTACTCAGTAAGTAAGTAATTGCTCAAAAAATAAGTTATTATATAGTTCAACTTTAAGTACTTTAATTTGTTTGATTTTATTTAAATAATCATGTTTTCAAAAACTATGTATTAAAATTGCATAGAATCAGCGTTGATCTGTTTATTATGAAAGCAATAAAATAAAATCAGTAAAAAAATATGATCAAGGCTTAAATATGTTTCATTGTATAAAAGGCAGGATTCGATAAATTAAAATGTATGAGATTTATTTACAAATCATTTTCAGGAAATTACATGGTTTCGAATGGGAAATGTATTTAAAACACGTAAAGTATATTAGAACTGTTAGATGGATATCATTTTTACTTGTTTCATTCATAATTTAATAAAAAAGAAATATCACATGAGCTTTATTAGTTTGGTATATTTATGGTAAAATTATGTAATCCAAATACATGGAGATTTTACACATAATTAAAATATATAAATCCTAAATATCATGCTTAAATCTGTTTGACTGTAAAATGATGCTCGTCATTTTCTATGTTCCAGATAATCTCGATGTTTCCTTCAGTTTCTGTGGAATAATAATATTTAATAAGGACCACAAATAGTACCTGTTGAATTTATTTTATTTACTAATGTCAACTAATCACGCTTTATACAAACCGAACAAGATTTGACGATCTCGTATTACAGATATAAAGTAACATACTTTGAAAAGTTTAAAATTTCCATTTGTATATACATATACTACCGCATTATGATGACACAACGCCATTTAAAAATTGGAAATTTCAGCTCTGATTCTTGGTTATTAGACAGAGAATTGGACACGGATGTGCAGAAACTATGATTTAAACTTTTAATGTGTACAGTCTATTTTAAACCAAATGGGAACGTTTGAACATCACTTTTTCTGTGTTATAATTTTGCCATTAAAATGTCTGTTTGACTAAGGATTTATGTTGATATCAGCCTCTGATATTGTGAAAATATCAAACCTGTGTAACCTATTTATTATCCTGTATCAACCACTGCCTTGACAGTCAAGTACCCAGGCTCTATTGTCAAGATTCACCTGACAATGGAACTACATGTTTAAGCTTTAAAATGATTTTTGAACTCATGTAACGAATGTCAACTTAATTGTGCTGCTACCGAAAAAGGCCTGGAACTAATCAAAGTCATCGTTCATCACATGGTTTCCATGAAGGTCTATTCAAAATGTGGACAAACCCATGTATTTAAGTCTGGACATAGGTGGCTACCAGCTGAATGACCAACGACCTAAAGACAACTTCTATACGTGCTCATTTTAAACATCTGTCCCTAGGACAAATTTGCTCTGAAAAGCTGCTCATGAAGGCCCAAGTATTAACTCATGTCAGACGATGGACCTCTGTTTTTCCCAAAGTATTGCATTTAGAGAAGTCTTTTTCATGCCCTAAGGTTTGTTTAAGCTGCCTCCAGCAGCCATACACCCTCAGGTTCAGTAGTTCACTCCCTGCTCCTGCTTCCTATTTGGCTCCATCCCTCTATCTCATCCATTCCAGAACAATTCCCCTCTGTCTGTAAAACAAAATGATCTAGAAAATGAAATATTGTGTGAATTGTCTAAGGAGAGAGGATAAACTGAGTGACGAGATGGAACTTTTCGACAAATCAAAATAAGATCTGATGAAACAGTAACCGTCTTTAAGTTGACCTTTATTTTTATTTATGTGCTCGCTGGCCTGATGTCTAATGATTCATATATGCTAGTTTAAGGATTTATTTTTAATTAAACCCTCTACGTAATGTAAAAAAAGACATTTCTCTATTCCACTGGCTTATCTAATTTCTTTCAGTTTTTTTTCTTTCTTTAGTATTTTAATGACTTTGAGTCCATCACTACGAGCAGTTCTTAACATTTAATAAGTCAAATTGCACAGTTTGTGGAAAATACATTTCCACACTATGCATTTCAAGTATCGAGGCCAAGCGAATGATACTTTGCTGATAGTGGTTATTAAAATAATGCCTCTAATTGACTGTGTTAACACAGATTAATCTTATTGAGGACACTTATTGTGGTCAATTTACTTAAATGTTTCCATTCATGGACCCGCAGCATTGATATGTTTGTCCCTGGGGAATGTCTCAAACATTTAATATAGTAGGATTATACATTTGAAATCATAAAAAAGAGACTTTACTGCGTGTGGTGTCTGAATCATCCCAAATAGGGATTGTTCATCAATTCGTGATCGCCAGCAGCACCGCAGCCGTTAGCAGCTGTGTGTGAAACAGCGGCTACGAGAGTCAGCACCTCCAAATCTGAGGTCACGGTTCTCTGGTGGAAAATGGTAGATTTAACCCTTCAAGGTCTGGGGGTGTGTGAAATGGGCCCTGAGATGGACAGGCGGTTCGGTGCAACATCAGCAGTAGTGAGGACGTTGCATCACTTGATTGTGGTGAAGAAACAGCTGAGATGTAAGGCAAAGCTGGTAAATACCAGTCCATCTATGCTCCAACACTAGTGAGCAAAGGAATGAAATAAACGACACAAGCGGCTGGAATGAGCATCCATAATAGGCTCACCGGGCTCAAGGTAAGCGACATATGGAGGGAGCTTGAAGTATAGACGCCGACCTTCGGAGGTTTTCTGACACATCCAACTAGGAGGAGACCCCGGTGTCGAACCAGAAATCATTTGATGAACCATATATATCATTTAACCTGGGAAGGCATCATTTGGATGCCCCAGGATGAGCTGGAAAGCAATGCTGGGGAGAGGAACGTCTGAAGTGCCCTTCTTGGCATCCTGACCCGGATATGCGGAAGTAGTGGTATCACAAATTGGTACATCCTAAAAAATGTTTTCCTTATTTAAACCATGCCACTGTCCTGTTTTGATTTTAAATGAAAACATAATGTATAATTTACATCAGTGAGTAACTCCGGTTGGTTCCATTGATTAACGGTCTGGTGGGACTTACTGTGTGTTTGTGATGTAAATGGTATGTAATGTCTGGCCCTTGACTCCTTAGTGTGGAACGTTTTCTTATTTGTGTTCCTGTGCCTCAAGCTCGCGGCTCCTGGTTTAGCAGGCCAGCTGTCTTCAAACTACACATCCTGTTTATCCTCTGACTCCCTGCCAGATCGTTTATCTATATGATAGCTTTATCCTTCTCTTTTTTGTGCCGGTGTGACTATTAGCTGGTTGTCTTTCGACATTAATGGAGATATCTGCATTAGCATTTCCTTAACCTAGGCTACTGTTGTGCCTTAGTGGAGGTTTGTGCTCTCTGAGAGCTTTTTTTATTTTATTTTGAATTTGTTGTTGTTCTATTCTCCTGCTTTATCTCAAGGTTCTGTGTTCTACTGTTTCTTTTCTGTCCTGCTTGGATTATTTCTCCTTTCCAATCTTTTGACTAATACTCTCTCTCATTGTTTCTATTGGGACGTATTTAGCCCTTTTATTCCGTTACTTCCCCTAGTATTCTTTGTTTTAATAATAATAATAATACATTTAATTTATAATGTTTTTGCTTCCTTCTATCTCCTGTCCTTTGCTGTTTTTACTTCAGAAGCAGTCATGGTCGCCCTTATTCACGATAAAGATCACAGAGGTCCAGACATCAGTATTTTTCAGAGGTGTGTACTTTATTAGTCATGACATTATTGCCTTATATAATTTACTTTGGTGCTGCACTCATCACATTCCACCATCGTTTGTGTGTGTTTGGAGGGAATGCTCTTGTCAGCACTACAACTCAATATGTGGCTCTCTGATGATGTCATCCTCAACAACAACTGATAGCAATGTGCTACTAAGAAACTGTACTCTTGTACTTTTACTAGTGTAAAGAAGTTATAATAAAGAATATAAATAAATACTTTCTTTTTCCAGAGTATATATCTTTAATTAATGAATATGTTAGTTTACTTGACTGATAAAAAAAAGTGAATGACATCACCAACCCATGTCCCGGTTTAGTCTGTACCATACTAATTCTTTTTAGCTAGACTTATTTGCAGTTGATTCAGTTCCAGGATGCATCTTTAACATAGTTTAACTTGTTCTGCTCAGTGGTTGTTTTAAGATGACTTATAATAAAAATACCATTTATTTCATTAGTACCAATTACAATGTGTGGGTAATCTCTGATTTAACACAAAATATACCAATATGTCTATATTCGTATATGGACATATTGGTATATATGAGTCCTGGTTTCTTTTTAAATATATATATATAACAGACTGTAACATCATTATATTACAGCAGCATCATGTAAAAAAATCAATGACTTTGCTCAGAAAGATGTTTGATAATTTCATGTAACCAAAATGTGCCACAAATTAGACTTTGACCCCAAGGAGGCAATTTGGCGGCAAAAATGCAAAAAGTAAGGGCAAACCTAATCAGGGCCTGTTGGGAAGAAGAAATTAAGCTCAGTGACTATGTTAAACTGGTGTATAGTATAAAAAAAACGGTGTGGTCTGGGACAGGCTCACGGTCCTCAATTGCTAATGAGAGATGCCAGATTTTGGATTTGGATTTCACTAGAGAAACAACTGACCTGTATCACTTTAGTCCCTGTGTTGTCTTTGCGTGGGTCCTCCATTTCTAAACTACTTAGCATTCTTAACACATAGCGTCTGAAAGCAGTCCACTGAGACCCTTTTATTCAGCACTTAAAAAACAACATTCATACAATAAAGCATGTATTACAGGAATAGTGGACTCATTGAATATAAGCAGACCCTGCTCTGTGCCTTGCCTTAAAGAGCTTAATCATTTTATCTTTTTCATTCACTTGGATTATATTGGTTTCTAACCAATTTAACATCAGTGCAGTGCCTACAGATTCTACACCACCCCACAGAAAAGTAAGGGAACACCCTGAAGAGGCTGTCTGATTGTTCAGTGACAGCAAAAGTTCCTCTTCTAAAATGCACTGTTGGAACAATAGCCAGTGGGGTATAATGGTTTTCTACAAGGTGATCGATGTGCAGGAGATGTTTTCGTGTGATCTGTCAAAAGTAGGATACTTGCACCCTGACACATCTATTTCAGAACTTGATAAAATATATTTTGTGCAAACGGCAGAGTAATGAATGAAATATTATATCCTTGCCCTGGTCTAGTGCACGATGAGATTGGTTCCGCAGCTTACAACCACCCTTCTTTAGCTTACTGTGCCATTACACTGGCAGCAGCACACCACTCAAATGGATGGCATAATTGTATTCTGTTGGTACGCAACATTATATACACATATATATATATATATATATATATATATATATATATATATACGGAACCATGTAATACATGCAAAACAGAACTAACAAAAAAACACAATAATGAATCATGAATATATGCGGAAAATAGTTTGAATAGCAATCACCTCATTCCAGTCGAGCTGTAAGCGAAACCAAGTCCACTGAGGGATCAAGAACTGCTGAAGCAAGTGTGAATATATTACAGATTGGTCATAAGGTGTCAACCTGAAATGGCACATATTTCCACCTTGGAGCTTCCTGGGGACAGTTTCTGCTCCCATGAGCCCTGGTTTTATTATTAATGGTTGCTTGCCTTGCCACATCAGGAAAATCTCAGGAGGTCAGATTGCTGAAAATTATGAATAAATAAAGAATATGGAGATTTATCGAAAGTTCAGTAAGAAAGACTATCCTCTCACCCACTTGTGCCACAGTAATGCTCATACCACTGCTATCCTCAAGTTTCGCACATAATCAGTTTCAATTACCTCACGATCTAGGGCAAAGGTGTCAAACTAAATCACAGAGGATGCCAAAATTAAAGATGGAGACCACATTGAGGGGCGAACAGGATACAAATGGGCCATGATAAATCTACGCTAATGTGCAAATGTTAATCTTATTTTATTTACAACTTAAATTCTTAACAAACCAACAGTCTAAAAAAATCAAAGAATAGTTTCCAATAAAAATGTTTTCATTCAAAGGTATCAACAGCAGCCAGAAAACAATGTTTCAAATTAAAAATGAAATATCTCCTTGTATCTGTTCATGCAGTCAGGAGCAGCTGCTCCTCAGAAAACAGTGAGGTGCATGAATATTATCCAGCTGCATTTCACACTAAATTTAAGCAACTTCATTTATTTCTTGTCTTTAATGCAACAGCACTGACACGTGTTGAAAGGCTGGAGGACCTATCCAGTTAATTAAAATGTATGTTTTATTTACTTATACACACTTACGACCAACTAATACGTTTATTTTTTATAGTTTTAAAAAAATTCTCACCAATTTTCCTTCCCCAAATCCGTAGAATTTGCAGTATCTGGTGTTTGTGTTGCACACCAGCGGGACGGTTATTTAAAAATTAGACATTTTCTCACAAGCCACATTTAATTGTATTACAAGCCGGATGCGGCCCGTAGGCCTTGAGTTGACATATGTAGTCTAGGGTATCAGTTGATATCAGCTGCGCTCAATCAAGTCGCCTCCTCCATGCTATCACTGTCACTTCTGCATGGTGAGCCCCTCACCATCAGCTGGTCTCTCTAAATGTGTGTCTCTCCATTCAGCAGAATCATCTGTGGCCGGCACCAGTATCCAGAATCCAAAGGGGGGATATTCCATGCCGCTGCTCAGGGCAGAGACCCTTCAATCGAAATCTCTTTAAAAAGTCTGAGTGACAAGCTAAATCATTTCTAATAGATTAATTATTAAACATCATAGTTTCTAATAAATCCTCTTTTCTTCATTTTTGTCTTATCTGATTGAAATAAATATAAAGTTCCATTGACAGTAAGCCTCAAAGTGAAACATATTAGTGTGATTAAGTGATTAAGTCTTATGCATGTCTCTTTTTCACATAGGTGAGGCATTGGTAGTAAATCCAAAGGGAGGAAAAATTTCTCACACTGTATATCAGTAATTTTACAACAGTGTTATTTTTTTCAGTTCCAATCTGATTCAGATACAATCACATTAACTCTCATCTTTTGCATACACTCATTCTGTTTACTTTAAAAATGCCATGAGCAATACATTTACACACTTCATATACGTCAGAGACGGAAGATCTTTTTTTTTGATGAGATAAAACATTACTATAAATCCTACACATCATAGATGTTCAAGGTATGTCAAAGAATTAAACAAAGTGCGCACCATATACATACAATCTCTTTTTATTTGAGATGCTTTCTGACTCCATGCCTCTTGGTTTGCCATCTTGGTTTGCAATACAGGAGTGAGTCATTAAGTGAGGCAATCTGGCCTTATTAGCCCGTTAATCATACTAATTAATTGGACTCCTGGATAAACATGTATAATGAAAGTCTCTGAAGGAGCTGCCCACATTTTCACTACTGCATGAATGGTGAACATCTACACTCAGATGGTTGACCATCTGGAAGCCTAAATGCTTGCTTTTCATTCAAAACATCTAAATGAAAACGGATTGGCTTAGACAATTTTAATTAGAGAACATTGACAGTAACCCCAGTATTTTCAGTCCCAAACTTTTATATTACATTATTCTCTAATAGCATGGCTCCAGTGTGATAAACCTAGATTAAACCCATTCAGTCTCATTTAATGTAACCTAGATTAAGTGTGACTGGAAAAAAAAAAAAATCAATAATTGCTGTGTGAGAGTCAACTAACAGTCCAATCAGGGGTTGCAGAAAGGAGCAAATATAGACGTTATCTATAAATATCCTAAATCATGGGTCAGGGTGAACCGTTGTAGCTCAAACTCATTCCATCTGGAGAGGGGGATGACAGGGTTATTCTCTCAGCCCCATTTACTCCCCCATAAATATTGAACCATTAGCGACTTTTATGAGACTCATTGACAATATTAAAGGTGCAAAAGACTCAGGGCAAATGGAGCATAAGGTTGCACTTTATGCTGACACTATATAAACACACATCAGTGACCCGGCATCTTCTGTTCCTGCATAAATGACAAGTCTGGAGGAATATGGTGAACTCCAGGGGTACCAAATTAACCCTTCGAAGTCAGTGGTAATGATGCTCGTGGGGCACTGGTCTACACAATTATCGGGAAAATTCAAACTCCGTTAGTGCGATCAAACGGATTGAGAAGCTTATGAGTGAATTAAAAATTGATCTCACCAAGTGGGAAGTCCTCCCATCATCATCATTATTTCTGTTCTAGTCCTTGCCTTAGTGGTCCCCATCTTTACCTTCAAGATAATCAACAAATGAGTATCCAAATGTATATGGCACAACAAAAAGTCAATAATCAAATACTTAGTCTGTCCAGTCTGTAACACTATTATTGGAAAACTAAGCTTTACCCAATGATGGCTTGGATAACACAGGACAACTTATAGTATATGGGTAGTATTAGAGCAAAGAGACTGTCAAAAAGCGCTCTTAGACATAATCCCATTCGTGGATCAGAAGGGAGAAGCTGGAATTTACAACCAAGAGCTGAGAGCAACATTGAAAATATGGTCAGAGACGCAAAGAAAATTAAGACTGCCCTTGTCAACATCAAGAGTAATTAAGATTGCACGAAACACATTTTTCCCCACAAAATTGGATTCAGGGTTTAGAAAATGGCAAGAAATGGGCTTAGTTATGTTGTGTCAGTTGATGGGAGGGAGCTGATGTATTTTGAACATCTTAAGAACAAGTACAAACTCCTGACTCAAGACTTTTTTAGGTTACGCCAGTTGAGACATTATATGCTGAATCATATACAATGGGACAAACTATGCTCCCTACCATCCCTACTAATATGGAACACTTGTTAATGTTGACAGTAAAAGGAACTATCACAAACAACATTGTCAAAGAACAATGGGATATTGAAATGAATACTGTCATTCAGATGAAGGACATAAAATAACAAAAATAGCCCCCTCTGGAAGTAATTCGGATGGACCACCGTGATGACATTTTTCAGGACCCTAAATTTGGAAGGACTTCATATCAGTGTTGGATGGGCTGTGGACAATTTGGGGACATAAACATATCCTGTGGGATTCTCTCTATCCCTTGCTGACACCAGCTTATTTGAAATTTACTTTGGCGTTGAGTATTGATTTCGGAGGTCAGAGGTCAATATGGTCAATAGTCTGTGAAATACCACATCTCCCGTTGCCGCTTTAGGTTGCATTCTGACTATGACTGAATTAATCTGCATTCATGTCTTCATCCTAGGTGTGTAATGCAGCATTTGATATTTGGGAATGACTGAATCGTATACAGGTGACACCAAACAACACCAAACTTTTACACACTGCCGTGGTAGTTAAGACTGAAACTATAAAAAATTTCCCCCCCCCCCCGCCATTGGCACGCCTTTCCACAAAAATTCCTTGAAATCCTTTCAAAAAATGTTTGTGTTATTCTACTTACAGACGGAGGAAGAGCAGACAAAGCGACAAAGGTGGAGCGATATAAGGCAGGGAAGGCAATCAGTGAAGGGAAGACACTGTGACAACATGAAAAGAATGAAGAAAGGGAGCAGAAAATGACGAAACACAGATATGGAGAGATTACACAAGTCAAGATACAAAAGATAAATCACATAAACTGTCAAAATTAAATATGGATGTATACTACCATGATGACAAGTTCAAAATTGCTCAAAAGGTGGGTATATAATGATGAACACAAAAATATGTGATCACCATCTTGGCTACATGGTGAAAAGGGAGAGCTTTATGGAACTTTCTGCTAATAACTTCAGAAAGGGAATTCAGTTCTTTAAAACAATTTACTTTTAGACAGATGAAACAGTCGTAAGATATTATAAATTAAATGTATTATTATTATTATTATTATTTCTGAAAGTGATGCAAAGTTCAATGCCAAATGCTACGGATGTAATTCCCAGAACATGCAATGCGTCCTTGTTCAATTTCAGACAACATTGCAAGGCAGAAGCAGAACAACATGACTTGAGACACAGCAAATCATGATTAATAGGCTCAAGCATATAAAGAGGAAGACAAATACAGGAAGTGGCAGCTTGCATAGTGGGATGAATTGCTACTTTCCAATGTGTATGGGTTCTATTTTCACTAAACAAGTTGTTTAAATAAATCCATCAGTCACGAACATGAGCGTGGATGAAAGTATAATGGATAGTCTAATGGAACACCTCAATGGTTCATGGTTCCAGTGTCACATTTTTCTGACACTGGAACCATGACACAGTGACGGTGCGGTGAGGTTGGTGGCAGGTGAAGCACTGAAAATTTCAGAGTCGGATTCACAGATATATGAACCCAATAGAGGACCTTAAATTCACCATTTAATTGGTTGCGTTTCATATCTTATATCAGAATCCTCTACACACAAATAGGTTAAGTACATATTTTGCAAAAGAAGAACATTAAATTTGTATCGGCTCAGAGAAAAAAGTGCAATTGCCTTTGTGTGTTCTTCATTTTACCATCGCAGTTCTACAATTCGTACGATGTGACACAAAATCTTGGGTTCATGTGAACGTAGTATTTTCTTCTAAAAATTATGTTTATCATTGCTCCTCTTACATTTTACGTTTTTGAAATATTTTCAATTTTATACAAAAAAAAAAGCTAAAACACAAAAATAGACAAAATTATAGGTTTTAAAATGAAATAATTAATCAATTTTTCCTGGTGTGGCTTGGATATAGAATCCTCAATTTTTTTCAGTCAGGGCAAAAAGTAAAAAAAAACTACTGTAGTGAACTTGACTCCCTGATTTTATTGTAGAAGAAGAGCACCCTTCAGTGAAGCAGTGGTACTGGCTGCCTCACCTTGTGCTATTTTATTACGGTTTTCTGTCCGATCATTAAGATTAACTATGTTCTACACATACGTGAAATACATAACCTACTCTAGGGAAAGTGAAGACATTTAATAAAAGTGTCTACAAACAATACATTGGTGACAAAAGGCACGCGCTCAACCCAGTTGTTGAGGGACTGCACAATCTGAGATGAGGCTCAGCTCATGGCTGCCTCACCTCTCGCGTATCCTCTCTATTCGCACAGGAAATACGTAAATACAGCCATTTCCATCATAAGAAATGAATGAAATGATTGGAATCATACAGAAATTACATTTAAAGCCGATATCTTTAGACAAATATTCATATTTATTTCATTTTATCATTATTTGTTTTTAACTTTTCATGATGAGCCTCACCTGCCTCCCCTTACAGCTCGTCCTGCTACAAGTAATACTAAATTTTTACTGATTGTAAAACAGTTTCTAAGAGGATGCTAGGGCAACAACTTGATTTCTGAACAGCAGTTAGAACCTATGAAACAGAACTCACCCACCTTGGCAGAGCTCCTCCTCCTGCTGCCCTGAAGTGCTTAAGATAAAAAGATCTCCAAAGCATCCTGAATGAACCCTCCGCCTCCGCTCCCTCCCCTAACCGCATGCCCCTGCCATGAACCCATACGTTCATGGCAGGAGCCCATTTTTCATTTCCACCTTTACTCCTAAGAGATGACCCACGCTTCTGCTTTTGCTGTCTTGCTATGTTTGAATCTACTCTTTGCACATGATCATGCAGAAAAAAAGATTTGTTTGTGCTTTTCCTCTCATTTCTATCCTTCTGGTCACCACTCTGTTTTTAGCTGTTCATCTCAAGCTACACGTGATCCAACGTGTTTTTTGATCTGACTGGTTTCCAGTACAGCACAGCCTGTAATCCTGCCTCAGATGATGGTTTGGACATGCGTTTAATGCCTCATGAAGAACGGGACCAGGGATAATGGCATATTTATGGACCCTGGCTGTTTGTCTGAACATTTTTATGGTCCATCCATCACATGTCCAGCCCACGCTCCTGTGATGCATGCACAGAGACAGCACACATTGGATCCTTTGTGATTTTACAGGACAGATTACAATCTTCGGTGATTTTCTTGAACAGACACATACAAAAGACTGCGATTGTGCTTAGCTACATCATATATGAGTGTTAATCTCCAAGGGTGTAAAGATAAACTATGGGACTGAAAATGGAATAGACGCACGCCATCCAGAAGGAGAGTATTATGTTAATTAGAAGATCTGATACTGATAGATCACTAACTAAGTTGCACTGTGGTTGAAGTTTACGGCAGATAAAATAATGAGGTGGCGTTTAAAAGAAAGATAAAGAGCCATTTTCTTGCAGTTGCCGCAAGACTCTTTGTTAAATTGTTTTGAATTTCTAATCTAATCCTTCCAAACGTTAAGGATGACAAATAGCATGCAGGGATTTGGATAGAAAGTCAAACTAAATAAAAAAGGGGTCATTTGAAATATTTTGCATCCTGTTTCTTCTGGAAGCAAAATATTTGTCAAGACCACAAACAGTTGAAGCACATACCTCAGAGCAGCAAAACTGGTCCCTGCCAACATTGTGAAATACTGTAAATGATTGAGCTTTGACCAAAGTGAACACTTAGTTTGTGATTATCTGTGTAAAACTATTCTTTATGCACGTCTAGAAGCTTGAGCCATACATATCCAGGACTGATCTCTTCTCTAAATCCCTTCTATCTGTGTATACAATGCAGCTGATTGTCCTTTGCTGTCTTTGTTCTATTTGTTTTGGAACATTATGCGTTGACGTACAGTTGCACGTACAAATGCAGACCCTGAGAGGACGGTTACTCCATTTGTACTTTGAGGAACAGCTGTTGCCTTGGAAACAGACATCAACTCAGACTATGGAAATAATCTGACTAGCGGTGGAACTAAGTGGAATAAAGACAGAGACAATAGATGTCCAGGAATAAAATATATTCAAAGAGTGTAAATGTAGTAAAATAGTAACGTTGAATCAAACCTTTATAGCTGTGTCTACGCCTATATTAACACTATAAATGTGTGATTTATGTCCTGGGAAAAATAATTTTTAATTTTCACATCGGTAAAATCATTGACACAATAAGTCAACATTCAGAATATCAATATACTTTGTGACTTCTGCCCAATTCCTGTAGCCAGCTTAGAATAGTGTGTATATTTGGGGTGCATGATATGGAGAAGATGAACAACCTTCAGGTTCACCTTAAAATCTTCTTTCCATGGAACTCTCCATAATCTGCAGGCCATCAGAGTCCTAAATGAGTCTCGGACTTAACACACACACATATATCTTATCATTTCACTGCTTGAACTTATAGTTTAATGTTAATTGTTTAATGTTTATTGTTGTCTCATTGGTTTGAGTAGTTGTTGTGTTTTGCCTCCAGTGCTTGAGTGGAACGTTCACATAATGCATTTCCCTGCCCGCTGTGCCTGCATGACTGTGTATGTGACGAATAAACTTGAACTTGATGTAACAAAACTGACAGGAAGCATATCTATCATATATCTATATAAATATATCTATGTATATCTATTTTTCTTTTATTTGTGAGGTCAGAATACCGTTGATCGTCTCATTACTGTATGTGGATGGGATATATTAGGCAGCAAGTGAATAGCATCTTCTGAAGTCGATGTGTTAGAAGCAGAAAAAAGGGCTAGTCTGAGCATCTGAGTGACTTTGACAAGGACGAAATGTGATGGCTAGGTGATTGGGTCAGACCATCTCCGGAACTCTAGGTCCTGTAGGGTTTTTTCAAAAGCATTGTGCACCAGTTCCTGCGACTTTGTGTTTACGTGTAGAACTTATAATGGATGTCCTACTCACACCTGTGTCATTGGAGATTAATAGATACCAGGTGTTATTACCCACTCTGTATTGAGCTCCTATAAGGTGAAAGTGTGTTTCAGGAAATATGGATAGCAGTACTGCTTTTACCCTTAACGCTCTGTCTTTCATCCTGTCACTATCTCTTTTTCTTGACTGACTGTCTGTCTGGCTTTCCTACTTTTCTCTCCTGCATCGCTGCAAGGTCAGCTCACAGTCAATTATTTTTCCTTGTTTGGGGGAGGTAAAGTGTCCTTCTCCCATCCTCAAAGCTACAAGTCACGAGATCAATAGCACTCCCGATCCAGAGTTAGAATGTCTCTTGCATTATTGGCCCTGAACAAACCACTTGACTATGCGCAATCTTTCACTCAATGGGTTTCACTGCAAAAGCAAGCAGGGGTTAAGTACTTATTTAAAAATTAGATCCACTTTTACCAGAAATTACAGAAAACAGTCCTTCATATTGACTTCTGACGATAAAATAGAGTGTATAGTGCTGCATTTGTAAATAATTAAGTTGAATATTCTGTTTTCAGTAAATATACAGTAGAAACACGATTGTAATTGTTTTTAATTATGTTCTGTTACATTTATAGTGGTCTACAGTAGAGTCAGTTAAAAATGTGAAACAGATGAAAGAAAAACCTCTTAAAACCCAAATGTAATTTCCTTCTTATAAGAAATGTCTAGAATAGCTTTACCAAATGGATAAATGATATTCAACAAAGGTAAATAAATTTGCTTTATGTCTCAACAAACCACCAGGTGTATGTCTTAAACTGCTTTTGAGAAATGTCCCCTACAAATGACCATATTTCTGGTATGTGCACATGAGTTCCCCTTACAAAAACAAAGTCATTAGTTCCATTAGGTTAGCTTCGACCATCTCCGCTGCACGCTGAGCCAAATTTAACCACCCTCCTGCCATTCAGCGCTGCCCCTCAATTTTTATGCTTTAATGTCTCAACTTGTACCACGAGATAAATTAATGAATTATCTGTCATGAAGTTACACCCATGAATTCACAGCGATTAACGCATGCAAGGACCCCGAGAACAGGGCAGATTTCCATCCAGTTATATACGTGCGGTACATTCCTCCATACGCATGTTAGTTAAATAAGACTGCAGCACTTACCAGGTTCTCACCGGTTTTCACGTTTTGGCAGTGTTATGTACATGTTTTTAAATGAGGGAAAGGAAATGAGAAAGCGTTGATTAAAAAGCTCTGAAGCGAATCCTTTTTCACTTGACTAATAAAAAAGCTCTAAAAATAATGAATACTAATAGAAAGCTCTAAAGTGATACACACACGGACACACTTAGACTCCGCTTGCATTATTTCATGCATACAAATGACATATATGACCAAAGCATGCAAGAAAATGTCGAAGCAATGGCCCCATGATAGTTTGACTATCACAATATGGTTGTTTGACCGTGAACAGCTACCCCTTGAGTTTGAAGACACATGAGGATCATTATTAGTTGGATTATCCCTTCATTCAAAGTTTGAGGATTCCTTCCATTGCACATGCCTCACACGTTTTGATTTTATTCTATTAGTTTATTTTACAGGTATGGTACATGCAATCATTGTATTATTTTGATAAAAATATAATGAGCCATGGCTAATTTGCAGTCCCTGCCCCTAGTAAAGCTTTTGCTGAACAAATATTGTCGGTATAACACACAAACACTCTAAAATTATATATTACCACATGCTCAGTATATAATACAACCCTAATTCAAGTATAGAAACAAACAGTAGACCATGCAGAGATAAAACAAATGTATTGAATACAACAACAGCTAAAATATAACAGGTCTACCCTCTAATCCCCGACAGCAAGGGAATATCCGTAAAAAGCCTCCAATCCTCTGGGTTGTGCCTGATTGAACTCATCAAATTAGATGTGACTCATTAAAAACATCAAACTGTCCATACTGACTCACCCTACCTATTTCTGTGAAGTCAACCAAATGCACGAAGACAAGATCCCGTAGGCCCTGCGATGAACTGGCGACTTGTCCAGGGTGTACCCCCCCTCTCACCCAATGTCAGCTGGGATAGGCTCCAACCCCCCCGTGACCCTGAACAGGATAAGCGGTAGATAATGAATGAATGAATAAGATCCCATATTGACTCAATAATGAAGATAAAAACAGTTAATTATTTTTTCTGAGTTCAGTAATCAAACAAGACGGAGTCACTTGTGTCAATATAGGAGCTAAATTTAAATACGATTCGACTCATGGTTGGAAATGGATGATAAAGAGGTAAAAAAAAACAGTTTTCACCCTCTTCAGGTGGTTCATGTGAGGTAAAGTTAGACTAAATAACACCAGAATTTAACGTGCTATCTCCAAATAATTCAATTTGTTGTTGTTTTTTAAAAGTTCCCCCAATTGAATTGTTCATGTATAATGAACAATTAGAATAAAATATCATGAAACCAAGATAGATCTCATCAGGTCAGTTCATCTGAATCAAATTTGGACTAAATTGGACCAACAATTTGACTGACTGGAATAGAAAAAGAATAGAAAAAGATTTTTCATATTCTATTAGCTTAGTTGACATACTTTTTTCAGAACTTTCCTATACTTGCTGCATGGTAATGGTGTTTTATGTGTTTTATAACTTGTATAAACTTTTAGAAATAATTTGACATGGTTCCAAATCTTAAAGCTTAGATTGCTGAAACAGCCTTTCAACATGTCTTGACTAAAATCCATCCATCCATTGTTCAGCTCCACAACAACAAGACTTCAGCTGCCAGGATTTTAACCAAATCTAAGAGACGCTATCAAGTCAGTCATGTTTTAACCTTTATCACCGGGTCCCAGGACATATTAGGATACATTTTAAGATCCTACTGATAACATTTTAAGCCTCTCTCCCAGCCATATCTCTGAAACTTTACTGCCATACACACCAGCTCATGCTGCGAGGTCAGTCAGGCAGAGTTCTTTATCTGTAGTCCGAACCATGAGGGTTTGGAACATTCTGCTGGTGAATTCAATTTGTTTCTTTTTTATAAGTCTCTTTTAAAAAGATACTTTTCTTGGAGAGTCAGAAGAGGAGCATCAAGGGAGAAACAGTTAATTTGTGGCTGGAGTGTTTTCACTGCATCAGATAAGAGTAGAGTTCTTTAGCACAGATACCATCGATCATCCCCTTCCCATCACCTCATTTTATTCTCCCATCAGTAAATCGTTTCACAAATAGAATTTTTCAAAATTGTTGAATTGACATTTAGTTATTATGACAATTGTCAAAGTGTCCAATAGGCTTCATTAAAACATTTTAATCATAATTCTCATCCTTCATCAGGATGAAAAATACAGCCCTCTCAAAATATAGTTGTCTCATATCTTTGATCAGTATAAGGTGCTGATTCGTCCTAGGAGAGCAGTACTTTGAACTGTGTGAGAACGAATCATGTTATTTTATTCATTTATTGAATGTTCCAACCATGTTCACCACACTGTGATGAATAATCACAGATTATAGAGGCGGATATCGTATATATTCTACAAGTGGGGCCTTGTAGACCTTTAGGGGGTTTGTGGTGTTGAAGGTCAACTGTATAGTGCCCTCATTGGATGTTTAGGGGGTTAAGTATTAGGTGGAGGCCCCCTTTGGAAAATTGGGGGAGCCCAAACATTTGTCCAGTTTGCATCTACTGATGATACACTGAGTATTTTAGGGCAAAGATACATTCTTGATCTGCTGCCAAAACGTGAATTTTGCAGACCCCTCAGGTCTCATTTAGGTCAACTTTCTTTAAAGGGTAAAAAACTAAACTTGGAGAAGCTATTTTCAGTTTCAATAACCCACATATGGAACAAACCCCAACTGCACCTCTCCTACGACTCTCATTTCTTTTTTAAATTAAAGTTGAACATCTGTCCGTCTGCCACTGTCTTAATTGCAATCAGTTTATTACTCAACCATGTGACTTTTATTATTGTATTTCTTCTACCTTTTAACATTTCCATTTAAATAATTACAATCATTAAATGTTTTCGATGTTGTTTTAATGCTTTTTTTTACTCATGTATATTTTGTATGGGACTTTGCTTTGCTTCATTGAAATGGGCTGTACAAAAATAACCTACCTCGCCTTACCGATGGTGCACCACTATTCATCATTATGGATTTCCCCTTTCATTTTACTCAGTCTTAGTCACAGGCTTTAAATACAACAATGTCCTATAATCCGCTGTGATTAATTACTTAACTGTTGGTGTACTCTGTTCACATTTTAAGTCAAAATTTCTAATTGGAAAATGTGTGCCACTTGACTAATCCTCTGTATAATATGACACAGCAGCAGCATGTATATGTTTAACAGTAAGGAGCCAAGGATAAAGCACTGAGGGACATCACAGGTCAAAGGGTCCACAAGTATGAGGCATAACACTGGCTATTGAGGAAGTCCTATTCCATGAGTAAGATGTTTTTTTCATTGAGGCATGACGACGATTCACTAAACAGAATTAAGGTGAAATTGGATCCTAAAACATGTTTTACCAAAGATTGAGCATTTTTCATACTGTTAGAAAACAAGGTTGACCAAACTATTTGTTTTTCTCTGGTATATTTGGAGTGTCTAAGATATCAAATTAATAAATGTCCCAAAGAAATAAAATATGCAAAGAAATAGTTTTTCCATAGTTTGTTTTTCTTGGCGAGGACATTTGAAGCCCAATCATCTTACAAGTTTTCTATTTCAATAAGATGTTAATTTTCGGCTGGTCTGCCTTGAAGACACACAGAGGTACACAATATCAGGCTGGTGAAGGAACATAAAAACAGAAAAGGTTTGAACCATCAATGATAGTCTTTGAATCCACACCATATCACTATTCAGTTGACTTCATATAAACACATCATAAGGTGTGGCAAAGCAGTCAGAGTTGCCAGATATCCTGATAAGTGACTCCTCCTGAAGCATATCATATCCAAGGATAATGACACTGATGCATAATGTATATGTGACTGTTAAGAAAAGCCCAGGGAACTGAAGAAAAAAACTAAATCACATCAGCTGCAAGATGTTGGTTGGTAAAAACAAGTGTATGAGGAAAAGAAACAGTGCCTGGGGCGTTACACAGCACGTAGTGGGCCACTGACCTTCAGAACAACCATCACCATCTTGTCAACACAGTAGTGTGTACTCTACTCTGTGTACGTGTGTGTGTGCGAAGATGTCCTTTATAGTTATTGTCATTGAGCTGTGCAGCAGGAAGGCTGGGAACGCCAGTCAATGCCCAGAGCTTTTAATACCATCAGACCTGATCAGTAAGAGAGACAGGCCTCCCACAGGCTACGTTCACACTGCAGGAAAAATCTGACACAGGTCTGATTTCTTGCTCATTTTTTACTTTACACGGCAGTCAGAACAACACAAACCACATGGAATCGGATCTTTCCCAGTTCCGTTTTGGGCAACTAAGTGGTCCAAAATCTGACAAATCTGTGATCTTTTTAGCAATGTGACCTCAGTCTGAACCGTCAGATCGTAATTCATGCGACTTTTTCACAAAGCTGTGCCGGCAGGAGTTGCTTTTCACACGAAAAGATCACTATAAATGCCATGAACATCACTATCTACACTTTTACTACAAAAAAAAAACCGTTTGAACTTACTTTATTAGCTAAAATCTTGCTTTCTTACTGGCAGCGGGCTGTGTGAGACGTCTTTATTATGGGTTTTTTTGCACGTGGTCGGTTTAGAGTCGTGAATGGTTCAAATTGGAGTCTGATGTGCAGGACACATTTCCGCAATAATGTAAACAGCTACACAAAAAAAATCCAATCTAAAAAAATTAAATCATGCTCTGACGGCGCTCGATTGCTTTGTCTTGCTCTAGATAACAAGTTATGTCCTCCATTTGTCAAAAAAAAACACAAGGAACAACTTAAACGCAAAATCGCTCTCAATCTATACCAACATGGCGGCCTTCGTACTGAAATCAGGACTCACTCTAAAGAGATATAAATTACAGTTTCAAAACAGACATTAAAAAGAATATATCTATACTTTCAGCTGAATGTACAAGCAATAAAAATATTTATGAATGTTATATTCCATTTATTCAAAGAGATACCCCTAAATATCCTCTAAGTTGTACACACTGAACCTTTACAATATTTAGAAATATTTACATGACATTCTTTTGTACGCTGCATGAATGAGAATTTAACAGTAAAATTGATTGATTGAATGTTTGATTGAAATGAATGGATCAAGATTTTGTTTGTGTGCGGGGTTTTGAGATACTTTTAATGATGTCCAGGTTGAGGTGAATCAGGTGATGGAAGGTTATCAGCCCTGAGCCGCACTAAGGTGTATCACCCCTATGGAGTCTTGATACTGGTGAGGGTGGCTGATGACTATGCTGAGACTAAATGAAAAAGGAATGACGTGGCTTATGTGGCTGCAAGGACTGGGCGGAGATGGGGAGGTGGAGTGTGCGCGAACTAGCAGCATGACAGGGCTAGATGATGGAGAATCATGTTTAAAAAGACAGCAGCTGAATACCAAGAGCTTAATCTAGCATTAAATTTGCTCATGTTTATGCAGCATGTCCTCAGTCATACAGGCTCCTGTGTCTTAACATCATCACAGCACGTGACAGCGGGCAAGCAATGCATGTCTTTTCTCAACATGAACAAGGTCGACATCTTATTGTTCCTCCCAGACGGACGGGAGCCTGTTTACATAAAACATGCTTAGTGCAAAGACCTGATGCATCTAAGGTCAACTACATGACAAGGCATGCATTCAAACATTCTCAAGAGGCTCTGACAGCAACATCCGTGATTATAGATGTTTTCCACTCTTTGGGTGTGTTCAGGAGATCATCACAGTAGCAGACAAAGCAACCGGTAAGCTCAAACATTACGCTTGCCAAACAGCAGGGCCGTCTTTTCAAATTGAAGGTCCACCATCCCATATTACACCCAGGTCGGTAAATGGAATAGACACAAAAACAGCTCCCACAACCTCTCAGTGCTTAGAACTTAATAATGAGAGGTGGCATCGGTAGAAAGACAGATAACTAAAGTAATACTGCAGAACCATTGTAGATGATCATGCAAATGTCTAACAATAAAACAGCAAGGTTTCAGAGCACAAGTAGCAGGCCTGTTACTTTGCAGGAGAGTTCAGATAATAACAGAGACACAAGCCAAGACATCTTCTAAATCAGGCCAAGACATCTTTTAAATCCGAGGTTTCTCTCTGGAATAATCCGACCTTAGAGATGTTTTGCCCCTGCAAGTAACAAAGCATAAGATGATAGCAACAAACCGCACAGCATTCAAAATGACACATACTTAATGCTAATGCTGTGCTGCAAGAACCTGCTTTAAGGTCAAGCAACCAACTCAATCTAATCTGCATAACAAAGACAACACATTATCCTGACCCAGCTCCCTCGCCACCAACCATGCTGCTGGAGGTGAGACCAAACCTTCAGATTAATTAATTTGAATAACTATTGCTTTCCTTTGTAGTTATCCAACTTTTAATTAGGTGTACGCTGTAAGGGTATATCCCTGAAAAGTCCCCAATCACCTGCTTTGTACAAGCAGTCCCCATGATTGAACTCCCCGAATTAAATGTGAAGTTATGTCCAAAGTATTTTCCATAAAACAGCTCCCCCTAGTAAGTAAAATATGAGCTATTAGAGTATAAGAGGATTTATTCAAGATCGATTTCCTTGAGTAAATTCACATGCAACAATCAACTGCTGAGAAATGATTGACCGAAAACTTTTGGAGAAAAACAACCACCTAATAAGCCCTAGAAATATACAACCATATGGTATAAAATTTTATATAGTATAAAATATAAAATTAATCCATGAGTGGATGGCATTGGTGCAGTGGTGGCAGTGTGGACCTATTCCATAATATCCTCGACTTTGAAGTGATATAATCAAAATAGTCAGGAGTCGGTCCTGTACTTTTTCAGAGCACTTTCACTTTTGTATGATCATGCTGATAGTATCTCAAAAGTCAGTGTAAGAAGGAAAGGGTTGTAAAGGTCAGCCAAAACACACACCTTACTTAAATGAATGAAACCTCCACGCTTTCCCTATCGACTTCAGTTGGCATCATTTGTGCTCTCCCCATCTCTCTGTCTCTCTCTCATACACTTTAATGTAATTATTCAGTGGTGAACCCAGGAAAGCTGGAGACTTATTGGGTTGCAAGGACAAAGGAAGTTCATGTTCCCTCACACATCCCCCCAACTCCCACACACACAGACACAGACACAGACACAGACACAAAGACACACAGACACACACATTCATACAGAGGAGCAGGTCAGATAAGAGGACATGTTATATCTGAGTGGCTGGCACCATGACCACCTGCTGTCGCTGGATGGGCGACTGATCAAATTTTCCCCCATTTAAATTTGAATCAGCATCCTACACCCATCCACTCACACCCAATAAACATTATGACGTAAGTTGTAATTTTCTTTTTCTCTCCTCTTCATTTAGTCTCAAAAGTCTCCATGTGCCCTGCTGGGCCATTAGAGTCTATTTGATTATATCTGATTCCCTATTTGTTCCCCGCTTCCTCAAGGAGAAGTTTACGATGATGACGTTGACCGCTTCTGGCCTGGAACATTCATTTAGCAGTGCCCAGGATGCACTTAGCAAAATGAAGAGAGTGCTGCCCTGCAATCAGTAAATATGGTAATTACTGAGCAGTTAAACTTAAACCCTGGCACTTTGATTAACTTTGGTCTATAGCCTCACTGTACGTAAAACATGCCCCAAACACACCAGCGTCATTAAAGGATGGTGCTGATGATATTCTATATTTCTCATTATCTTTCACTTTCCGAAGCTCTCTGTGGCACTTGGCCCAATACGCACGGCTCCTCCTGAAGACATGAATCTTTAAAGGATAGATAAGTTTCACTTGGGCTACATTTGGTACAAGAAAACCGACAGAGCACTTAAGAATATTGCGAAAATTAATTTACAGTCATATTCACACCATCATATTCGCAAACCGAGTGCATCATTAACAGGCAAGACTTAATTTTTAATATTGAATTTGCTTAGTCAATAGTTAATAAGATGGACATTTATTCAGCCTTGAATTGAATTTGATGTTCTAAAGTCTGTATTTATGGTGGCAGGAGGGTTTGTGTGGGAATGAATACCAAAGACATAATCCTTTGGGATGGTTTGTGTTATTTGTTTGTATTTTAAATTGTTTCTGGACAACAGCTAAAGTATAGTATACCTTTAGGACTATGATCAATTGGGCATCGCTATCATGTCAAGGTGAAAGTCACCTTTATTGTCAATTACACAATATTTGCCGATCATACAGCATAATTGAAATGGAGTTTTTCAAGTTCCATGGTATGTTCAAGATATAACTAGATTTATGCTCTCGTCATTGACAGGAAGTGTATTTCCCCGAAAAAGTCCCCAATTCCCTGCGTTCTATAAGCAATCCCCCAATGGAACTGTTACAATTAAATACAAAATTTAGTTGTCCCCCCAACTAGTAAAATATGAACTATTAGAATGATATATTATACAGTTTATACCAGGAAGATCTCCTGAAGTTGATTCAAAAGCACCAAATCTTGGGTAAATGGTAATGGTCCAACGGTAAGAAAATTATCTCAGAAAAACTATTTTACAATTTGCACTTAATCGAGCCAATGGTTAAGAAGTTAAGTCTTCAAAAGATTATTTTTTGGAAAAAGCTCCCCCCAGGTAGTAAAATATGTATTATAAGAGTAAAACAATATGTAGAATATTAATATAATACATCGAGTCAATTCATATGCACCAAATCAGACGAATAGTTGAGAAAAGATTGCTTTTGGAGATAAAACTCCTCTTAGTGTCAGATATATATAAAAGAGCATTTCCTTAATCAAATACGTTCTTCCTCGCACTGAGGTCTATGTTGGTATTAAGTTTGAAAAACCATCCATGAAATAGTTTCTTAGTTATGTCCTGAAAACAGTGGTTTCCGTCAGAAAAGCTCCCCTTAGTGATTAAATCATGAACTCCTAAAGTAGAATATAATATTCACACGGTAGATCCAAAATCCAACCAACGTTTAAGATATTATGTCCGAAAAACAGTGTTTTTCATAAAAGTTCCCCCTAGTGAGACAATATGAATGATTAGAGTAAAACACAGCATATACAAGACAGATCTCTTCGAGTCAATTAAAATGCACCAAACTTGAAATAAATAAGACCAACAATTGAGAAATGATGTCGAACATTTCGAGATAAAGCACCCCCTACTTTTCAAAATAGAACTGTCTTTTTCCAAAATCAATCTTGCATTAAGGTCTAAGTGGGTATAAAATCTGGAAATGGTCCAATAAATTATTTTTGAGTTATCACGTTAAAACAAAGGATCTACCGAAGTCGAAATATGGCGAGGCGATGAAGATTCATTAGTATTTCTGACTTCTCAGGGGTATAACTAAAATCACACCCATGCTGTTTTAACCAACTGCAAAGTTATATTAACAAAAAGTCCCCTATCTCCTTCATTGAACCGACTTTCTGCGGCAGACAGAAAACTATGGGATATAGTTAACAAATGTAGGACAGGAGTGAACACTGGCACGTCTGGCAGTCGCTGCTCTTGTAGGGTTCCTGTAATAGTTTGTTGTTTCTAAACTTTTATCAACAATTCACAATGTCAACACTTGCTGGTTATTGGTGTACTTGATAATTACCAATAAATCCAGTTGTGTAGGGTGGTCAATTTACTTTTGCCCCTGGTTGTCCCTTTGCTTACACCCCGCAGCTGTCAGCTAACGGCTCAAACGGAGTGCAATCACCTGGATAATCACCTGGATAATCGGATCCTTACTATTCCGTCCGGTGGCGCCGGTATCGCAATATGCAGCAAATTAACTTTTCCAACTGCGATTCCGCCTTGCTGAGCCTCCAATCGACACTGCATCTTCTCCAGGATATTGCTCGTCGTGTTTGTAGGAAGTGAATCCACCGCAACTTCAACTTTGATGATACAAAACCCTTTTGATCATTCTGGTCCTTCACTTAACGTCACTCGACGATACCCGGACGGATTGTTGACCATCGCCTGCTAGTTAACCGAGCCAGGTTGGCTATTGTCAAGCCCGATACAAGCAACCTCACCTTTGGACTACTTAACACTCGCTAACTCACCAACAAAAGACCTCTACTGTATGATTTACTTAACGATCGTTAGTTTGATTTCTTTTGTTTGACTGACAATTGGCAGAAACCTAGTGACTTTTCTCAGCTTAATCAAACTAGTCCTCCGGGATTTGTTTACATTTGCCAGCCTTGTGATTCCGGTTGTGGTGGTGGCCTTGCGACAATTTACAACGAGAAGTCGAAAGTGTCTTCCGTGACTGTACCTCTGCATGGCTCATTGAATGCATTGCCCTGCAGATAAATGGACCAATCCTGCTAGGTGATTTTAAAGTGCATATTGACAGTACTGAAAACATACTCAAAAGAGACTTTACATCTTGCCTGGACAGCTTTGCACTTCAGCAATTCATTAACTTTCCCACTCACACCAAAGGCCACATTCTTGATCGGATCTGCTGCTCTCATGTAACTCCACTTAGATGTACTGCCTCTGACCTATCCATATCTGATCATAAGCTGGTGTTATTCAATGGCAACTTATCGGTTTCCAAAAGTAACCCACCTACTTCCATCTCATTCCACAATATCAAAAACATGGATTTATTAGCTCTTAGTAGTAGGCTTAATAACCTAGCGAGCATTGACAATTTTTCCACTGCTGGGTAACTGGTCTCCCAATATAATAATGGTCTTCGGAATATTCTTGACGACCTTGCTCCGGTAAAGACTCGGACTGTCGTCTTATTCTACTCTGCAACATGGTTTACCCTGGATCTACGACACCACAAAGCCGTCCCCCAGCAGCTTCACTGGTCACCCGTCAAATGCTGCACTATAAGAACCTATAAGACACTATAAGATCATCCTTCTCACCTTCAAGTCTCTAAATAACCTCCCACCTCTGTACCTCTCTGCCCTCCTCCATCTCTACACGCCCTCCTGCACTATTCGCTCTTCCTCCTCCCCGCTCCCCACTAAATCACCTGCCCATCTATCATCTATGGGGTCCAGAACCTTTAGCCTTGCAGACCCTAGTCTCTGGAACTCTCCCACAAACCATCCTCCAAATTGAGTCACTCCCCACATTCAAATCCTGTCTAAAACCCCACTTTTTCAGACTTGCTTATTCTGTGTGATTGCTGTCCTTGTATTTATTTTCTGCTTTTATTGCATATCTTTTTAATAATGTCTGGATATTTATTGTATTGTTCTTTTTTTTATTGTATATTTGTTAGGTGACCTTGAGTGTCCTGAAAGGCTCCCATAAATAAAATGTGTTTTTATTATTAATAATGTTATTATCAGAATATAAAAAAGAACACTTGGTACCTGTTGGATTCCTGAAAAATACAGTAAGACTGCAAAAATATATGGATATAAAAATGTATGTAGGTTAGGTATTGGTAGGTGGCTATTGCTGCCTTTGTTCCTTTGATACTTTTGATGTTTTTTTTATGATGGTGAGGCTGGGGGCTGAGTTTCAAGACTTCCTTTGATGTTTCTCTGGGGATGGAGTTCGGAGCTCAGTGGGTTGAACAGAGACACTGAAGTTGAAGGCGCAGGAGACGACCGGCCAGATGATTTGAAAGATACTCAGAGAGTTTGTTGGCTTGTCGGAAGATTTAGAGGACGGCAATAACTCCGACATCAATGGAGAAATTGGCATGAATCTTTCCTAATCCTAGGGTACCGTTGTGCCGTGGTGGAGGTTTACGCTCTCTAGGTGCTTTTTCTATTTTTTTTTAATCAACATTTTTGTCATAAGAAGGAGTACGAGTGGGCCCTGTTTATTGTTTTATCATCTGTCCATTAATGCGTTTTTTCCACTTATCTGGGGTTATGTCACAGTGGCAGAAGGTCAAGTAGGGTACTCAAGGCGTCCCTCTACTCAGAGAAGTTCTCCAGCTCACCCTTAGGGTTCCCAAGACAGTCCCAGGCCAGATGAGATATGTAATCCCTCAGTATTGTCTGGGTCCTCCTCCCAGTTATATGTGCCTGGAAAGCCTCCAAAGTGAGGCATTCTGTCGGCATCCAACACACGTCACCTTGGAGCGCCCAGAGCCTGGACAGCGCAAGACCAAAGGAGGTTTTTAGAAAAGGTCGTATTTGAAAGAAATACAAACCTATCATCTCCAGAGGCACAGCAGCAGAAATATGTAGAAAGTAGAAGGAAGGAGAAAATTTTCACCCTCAGAAAAAGTGTGGACTGCTCCAAAGGTTATAGTCAATCTTCAGAACAGTACAATTCTCCCACTGCTATAGTCTGTGGTGCACTGTAAAGGAAGAATCCTGTCATCATATTAAAAAAGCTGTTTTCTAGCAGAGAACGTGAACTGAATCTATCTGTACGTGTGTGATTCCAGTATATGAAGGTGACCACCGGCAACAGGACAAAGGAGGCATACGGGTGAACAATGCGATGACCGTTCCAGGTTCACAATCACATTAGAATTTTTAACATTGTCAACATCAATGCATAGGTTCATGCCCAAGAACATAGAGGAGGTTTGAAGCGTTTGCTCTTCATGACGATGGCTTAACCTTAAATTGGATTTCAGTGTTGAACAATCTCTTCCTTGCTTCATTACTTAAGTGGCTCAAAGTAAGCTTTCTCAGTGACAAATGTTTTTTTTTAAAAAGAAGGTCGCTATTTTTAGATCTTTAGATAATACATTGAAACTACAAGATCTAAGCTTTGCTGTATGTTGAACCAATACAGAGAATTATGATCCTAGCAAGTCAAAAAGGTTTTTTGTTTGGACGTTTGTCCTTTATATCGGTTCAACAGAAAACCTGTTTAAAAGCCGTTCATGTACACTGATCAGCAAATACTTTCACACATTCATATGGACAGCTGACTTTTTTTTTTTTTTTAATTAACAAGCAGCTTGTATAAGTTAGGTTACATATTGAATGCAAACCGCCATGTGCTATGAAGTTCAATGGATCAGAATTTTGAGACCAATTTCAATGTAAAAATAAAAAAGACTTTTCAAAAGAAAGTTTTATAAGACCAACTGCGCATCACATACGGCTGTTCTGGGAAAGGACATGACTTCAAGTGTGGGGCAACTAATGAAAGGTTTCTCTTGTTAGGAGAAACAACGACACCTTCCAACTAGGCAGCTGAGGCAAGGTTGAACAGTGAGAGCTTGGACTAAACTTAATTGTCCAACAGTCACCATACAAACACACATACACACAGACGGAGAAATATGTGTACACACACTGTTACATCCCATTATTCAGCCTTTGCTGCTTTGAGAGTTGAAGGCTGGCAGGTATTGATTCATAACCTGTGGTCCAGGCAAATATACGCAGAGAGAGACGAGAGCCAGGAAGAAGGGGCACATAGCTCAATATGTCACCGCCTCCCCACTCCGTGATGACACATACTAGAATAATGACGTCTCCTTTTCAAAACACATTACAAACACACATTAAGCCAAGATCAAACCCTCTGGAGCCTGACATGAAAAACCTTTTGTCTCATTTCAATGGATTCAGCCCAGCGGCACAGTAGGGGACTCCATCAAAATAACACAGGGTAGTCCAGAGAAAAAATTCTGGTTAATAATCTAGGAAGAGAACATTGATATTTAATTTTTAAATTATCATCGCTCCATGGCGTCCACTGCGTCTGCTGCAGATCCGTAATCTTCAAGCGACAACTCGATAACCCAACAAGGATCAAATTTATAACCAGGCAGGCCTTAGTGTGTCGATGAACTGGATTGATTTTGGGAAAGGTTGGATGTATATTTCGGACACCAGGGGGAGCTTTATCTCCAGAAGTTTTGGATTCATAATTTCTCAACCATTGTTCCTTTAGTCCAAATTTGGTAGATATGAATCAATTGTAGGAGATCTATCGGTAGCACTTTACATTTCAGCACGGTAATGTGGGGGTTATAACGCGGTAATAGTGTGGTAATTATAAGGTAATAATTAGGTAATAATTATTTAATACCAAAGTAATAACTAAGCAATAGCTTGGTAAGTATATATGGGTAATATTTCACTGGAATGTATGTAACAGGGCAATAATGGCCCAAAACCAAATTAAGAAAAACATTTTTTAATTGAAATGAGGTACAAATATTTGGTATTAGTAAAGTTGTATTTTAGTGAAATGCTAACAATAAAATATTATGATTGCAATATTTGTATAAAAAAAATGGTAATATGGGGATATTTGTACTATAATAACATGATAATAATGAGGTAATATAGCTTGATGGTATTGTAGTTTCTGCGTAATAATCATGAATCAGTGCTGCAAAATGCAAAACTACCGGCTTTTATTTAATTTTATTGTAATTTCCGATTAAACCTTACTCCGTTGAAACAGAGTAAGGCCACTCAGAGAAACTCAGATAAAATGTGATAACTTCAAAACTGTTGATTCAATTTCTTTTGGTCTTGTTTTGTATATATAATTTGCTGTAATACTTAACAATAGGGTTTTTTTTAAATTAATGTTTAAATAAATGTTTTCAGATATTACTTCCTAAACATTGGTCCAATTTAGTCTGAATTTGGTGAAAATGAATCGACGCGATGAGATCTTGTATATAGAAATTTTACTCTAATAATTCATATTTAACTTATTAGGGGGAGTTTTTTTTTACAAAAAGTGTTTTTTGGACACAGCATCACATTAAATTTGGGGAGTTCAATGAGGTAACATGAGGGATAAAGCCTTTGTTGGGGGACGACAGCGTAGGACTATTTTTTTCTTGTTTACTGTTTATTATATTTGCCACCGTGATAATATTCTTGATGAGTACAATATTGTCTTTAAGTATTAAAAACTGTGTAATGTTTTCTCTCATTTTCTTTGAACTTTCTTTTCCCACGGAAAACCTTTCTCCCCCAGCATTCTACTTCAAAGGAACGATGTATTTCAGGCTGCAGGAATTAGTTATCCCCAAATTGGTCTCTGATTAACCTTTATATGCATAATCAGTTACTTTCCTCACACTTTACCAGTGCTTTAAACACTTGTGCAGGTTCTTTCGTTAAAATAAAAGTAAGCCCGCATGGTTTTAGGGCCGATTCCTCATTCAAACAGAAATGCAGATGTGGAGATGAGTGTGGGTAGCATTGAGCAGCAGGGGAGAGGTGTGGGGAGAGGTTTGGGGAGAGGTGTGGGTAGAGGTGTGGCGAGAGGTTTGGGGAGAGGTATGGGGAGAGGTGTGGGGAGATGTTTGGGGAGATGTTTGGGGAGAGGTGTGGGGAGAGGTGTGGGGAGAGGTGTGGGGATAGGTTTGGGGAGAGGTGTGGCGAGAGGTTTGGGGAGAGGTGTGGGGAGAGGTGTGGGGAGAGATGTGGGGAGATGTTTGGGGAGAGGTTTGGGGAGAGGTGTGGGGAGAGGTGTGGGGATAGGTTTGGGGAGAGGTGTGGCGAGAGGTTTGGGGAGAGGTTTGGGGAGAGGTGTGGGGAGAGGTGTGGGGAGAGGTGTGGGGAGAGGTGTGGGGAGAGGTGTGGGGAGATGTTTGGGGAGAGGTTTGGGGAGAGGTGTGGGGAGAGGTGTGGGGAGATGTTTGGGGAGAGGTGTGGGGAGAGGTGTGGGGATAGGTTTGGGGAGAGGTGTGGGGAGATGTTTGGGGAGAGGTTTGGGGAGAGGTGTGGCGAGAGGTTTGGGGAGAGGTATGGGGAGAGGTATGGGGAGAGGTGTGGGGAGATGTTTGGGGAGAGGTTTGGGGAGAGGTGTGGGGAGAGGTGTGGGGATAGGTTTGGGGAGAGGTGTGGGGAGATGTTTGGGGAGAGGTTTGGGGAGAGGTGTGGCGAGAGGTTTGGGGAGAGGTATGGGGAGAGGTATGGGGAGAGGTGTGGGGAGATGTTTGGGGAGAGGTTTGGGGAGAGGTGTGGGGAGAGGTGTGGGGATAGGTTTGGGGAGAGGTGTGGGGAGATGTTTGGGGAGAGGTTTGGGGAGAGGTGTGGGGAGAGGTGTGGGGAGATGTTTGGGGAGAGGTGTGGGGAGAGGTTTGGGGAGAGGTTTGGGGAGAGGTGTGGGGAGAGGTGTGGGGAGATGTTTGGGGAGATGGCTATCAAGCACCGGGCATGTTGATTGACTTGATGAACAATCACACAAGAGGAGAACAGAATCAGAGGACACACACAGAGAGGGAAATGGAACACAAGTGAAACAAACATAAACTACAGTAAGAAAGAATAAATAAATGAAGAACAATAAACAGATTAACAAACTCAAAAGACAAAGTTAAGGAAATATGACAGGAAATGTAAATCTAACTGAACAACACTCGTAACACTATTTAAAATAAAACAGGAACTAAGACCAGAATGATGGCGATGAAAATGAACGTTCAAAATTAAAACTAGAGAACCAAAACAAAATAAACTAAGAAACCTTACTTCCCTGCTCAGGATATGATTGAAACTGCCCTCAATATTTTGTCCTCGGCGGCAGTAGGGGGGGCTAAAAATTATTTCAAACATGCTGGGAGGTTGAGCATCTGTAAGTCAAAAACTAATTTCACCCATGCACCGAAGCAGTTACTCGTATGCAACAGGGACTTCCTTTGCCTTGCAGATATAATTGCATGGTTGTTTTAATTCCCACATAGAGCGGAGAAGAATGGAAAAGAATAGCTGTTATGAAAAAAAAAAATCTTTTAAATGAAGCAACCAGCTCCAAGTAAATTGTGTAATGCAATGAATACTTTCTTGAACATATTTTTTTTCTTACTTTTTTATGAATTTGGGATGACATCCCACTCAGACAAAGAAACAAACATCCCCGATCACATAACCTCCTTCAGCTCACAATAGCAGCGCTAAAAAAATAAAGCCGCAAGCAGTGTTGAGCAGACTCTCACACCCACATGTCCTTCCGGGCCAACGCCGTCACTTAGCTATTGGACTCAAAGTGCGCAAAGGATTACGATATCGCTCTCTACATCGGAGACCATCAGTGGTCCTTCCGCTGATGATAGGGGCCAGTTGGTTCAAACATCAGACTGGGATCTCTCTTTGGCATCTTCTGCTCAACTAAATATTCAACTACATAAGCCCAACTTTCCCAACCAGTCTGATGTTCCTAGACATACATTTGGTTGTGACATCGTGGATCTAAATGGTTATGTTTATGATAATTTGATTAATAAAATGTCATGCCAGTCCTACAGACAATATTACAGCGACTAGTAGCCCACGCCATGACTGCTGACAGTTCTTTGGTATGTGTACATACATACATCCTTAGTATGCTGTCAATCAGTTCCTAAAATAAGCACCGCTTTTTTTCTTTTTTTACAAATCTCACATTTTGATAAAGATTGAATGTGGGACTTGTTTTGTTCAGATGATATGAATACAATTTACACTATTTTAGATTATCTGCAATTTTTGATTAACATTAGGACGGTTGGTGCTTTGATCTGGGGACTCTGCAGTCTGTATATAGAACTGTCCGTTAACAAGGTGCTGAACCACAATTTGCTCCCGATGGCTTTTCCTTTGCTGTATGAGCCATTACCACTCCTGATGAGCAGGTACCATCTGAAATGTCTTACTCGTGTGCGAATGGATGAATGCTTTCTCCGTGTTGCGAAACACTTACACTGTTGACGAGCAGAGTACGAAGGTGTTGGAAAGGCATTTCTCAAAATTACATAATGGAAATGTTTGTTTGCTAAAACCCAAGTTGCAACTAAAGATACTGATGAAATATCAAGAGGGCTTGACAAAATGTCAGCAAGTTGATGAGTGGAGACTCATCAACTCATCTAGATATCAACAGAGGAGTTTTAAATATATAATTTGCTCGATATTTACTAGTTAGACAATACTGTTAAGCATTCCCAAATGTTAAATAATTGAAAGATAATAACAAATATGTTAAACTACATTACATTCCCAAGTCAACATTTATTTCTATTGTTTCATTTTGGCACATCATCATTGAGTTTTAGATATCTATCTATGTGGGCTTGGAACTCAGAAAGTCAGAAAGTAGATACTGATGTCTACACATGTATGATATCGTCTTTCTTAAATGTTGCTCGGACTTCTCATACACACATGAGGCGCCCTAAGATATCCATTTAGGAACATATTAAGGCCAAAGGTAGCTTTAGCACCTTTGAACAAAGGCAAGGTTATATTCAGATCATAGCTAGTATGAAGATTGCAACTACAGTCTAGCTATGAAGGTTCAATCTTCATAGCTAGTATGAAGATTGCAACTACAGTTTAGCAATCTTCATACTAGCTATGAAGATTGTACCTAAATGCAAAAGGCACTATTTTGGAAGGTCAGTATCTGAAACCCAATTCCCACACTCAAAAAGACGGTGTAAAAAAACATTATCTGGTTGTAATTGGCCTGGTGAAAGTCGGCAGCTCTGTTTTCGTTCCTCACATATTCCTTCCCTTTTCATGTGTAGAACTGAGTGCTAGTGAAGCATAAACGTCTTTGAGGATAGATGGTCCAATAGCATGGACCATTACCTACACTGTCTTACGATTCAGGGCTTTCAACGATCAAAAAACTTGCTTTAGACACAGAACGAGACCTTGTAGGCAGCTGGATGCAGCCAAGATGAGACTGTAATTTTGTCTGGCTCTTGGGGAAGGCCATTTTGAGCAGTCAAAAACAATCACTTCCTGTTTATGACAAAATGGCCCTTTTCAGTCTTTGAAGTTTGAGTATTTGGCGGGCTTTTCTCCTGTTCTTGTGAAGTCTTTGTGATGCTTTTTGATTTGACCCTTGTGTCTTTAACCACTGGACTAATGTATTTATTTTTATTTTTTTCAAAGCCATTTTATTCTCAAACCTTCTTAAAGCCTTAAAGCAGACAACGGTATGCACATTTCTTAAAAGTGTTTGGATCACTGTGATTTAATTGGTATGAGAGTTTCTCCTCTGCAACAGTAACTAAGGTGTGTATGCAGTGTGAATGATCATCTTAATGAGCAGAATGGATGGAAAGTGCCTGAGAGTCCTTCATCCATGGAGGGAGTACTTGAACTCCTACATTAATGTCTAATATACTCCCTTGGGTTGTTTAGCAGGCTTTTCTCTTTGCTTTGATCTGCAACGGATAAAAGACGTCAGGGTCAGACAGTCACACTGCAGGTAGCTGAAAAAATGCACCACTCATCCCCCCATCCCCATATGCCTTGTTATGCACATGTACAATTTAGCCAAGCTTCCCCTCCCATCATGTCACGTGCCTTTCCTCTTCAATTCGTCTCCTCTGTTTCCATCTTCAACCTTCATTAGACCCTTATTCTATTTTAGGTTGTTTTATTACCAGTTTCTTTGATTGTTTTCCTCACTGCTACTTCTTTCACTCTCAGTTTTCTTTTGATCTGAATTCCCATCTACCTTATATATATCTCATATACAAATTAAGGGGGAAAAAAACAAAACATAGGAATATAATATAAAGCTAGCCCAGATAAAACGAGTAGCTATATTCTTTTTTGATTACAAAAATAAATAAATTGTTTTTTAAGATGCCAAATAACAAAAAATGTTATCTCAAGGTACTTACAACATGAAAACCCAACAATTTCCCCAGGAGTTAGCACTTGGCCACAGTGGAGGAAAAAAACCTGCCTTTTAACCAGCTGTAATCTGAGAGAGAAAGAGAGAGAGAGTGGACAAGAGAGAGCAAGGGAGTGAGAGAGAGAGAATGACACTTCAACAGAATTTTATTTAGCGAACAGGGAACTCAAACAATGCCACGAAAGACGGTACGTTTATGCCATTTATGTAAGCTGACAGGGCTAGAGGGGGAGAGAGAGGGGGGGGGAGAGAAAGGGCATGAGAAATGTGAGAAAAAGGGTGAGAGAGCGCGTAAGAGATATAAAAGAGACTATGACATTAAACGTAACTTTATTTAGCGAACAGTGAATTCCAACAATGCCATGAAGGTCAGTGCGCTTATAGGTTTGGTGAAAAAACACAGTGAACCTTAAACACCAACAACACGAGAGAGAAGAGGATAAGAACAGTGAAACAAGACAACAATAGAAAGAAAGCCAGTGTGTTCCCATTCATTCACATAACTGCAGCTATCCAGCTAAAAGTTCAGAACCAGAGATTTGTCCCTTTCCAGAGAGCAGAGAACCTTCCTGGAAACCCATATTGCTATGAGGGATGTGGAATGTGTGCTGAGTCTGGATGAAAGGCAGACTAACACAACGTTGTCTCAACAGACAGGTGTCTTCCAGGGATTTAGAACCCTGATAGCAACATCCCCCTTTGGTTTTCAGCCCAGATTTAGGAGCAGACAGAAGAGACAGCTGCCTAATGTCTCAGACTTGAATGAAACAAAATGAGGTCCATACATACTTAAAAAGTCAGAAATATAATCAGGAACCAGGTCATGAAGTGTCTTCTTCTTGATCAAATAAATCTTAAATTCAATTCTAGAAGAAGCGGTGCCAGTGTTAAGATGATAAAACAGGTGTTATGGTTAAGAGCCTTGCAGCTGAATTCTGTACCATTGGATCTCTTTTAGAGGTTTTTTCTGCTTGAGACAGGAGAAAGGGCTATTGCAGGAATTAAGGTTAAGTGAAATAAAGTATAAACACCATGTTCTGCATCGGTAAAAATCAAAATCGGTTTCATTTGAGCATTGTTTAGAGGCGGTGAAAACACAATTGGGCGAGGTTAGTTAGACGCTGCTTCTAATTGAAATTATTTTCAAATAAGACACGTAAATGTCTCGCAATAAGCTTTACATATTCTAACGAATAAGAAGGTGGTGGTTCTAATATCTGCATGACAGCCTTACTTATGTCAATGGGCATAATTTACAAGTACAACGGTATGTCATCAGCATATCAATGACGGAACATACTATGTACACGGATGAACTTACCCATTGATATGTAATGCCCTTAGTATGGGGAAAAAGAGGACACATAAAGGTCACACAAAATATTGTGATTCATTTACTTTCCACTTTGTTCTTTAGGATTTCATAGAATAGCGTTTTTACGGTGTTCTGCTCCTTTTTCTTATTAAAATATCACTGGGATTTTTTTCTGTTAATAGGATATGGTCCACTTAAGTGAGATCCAAATCTACACTGTTTGGTTACGTAAGCTGCTGTCAGCTGCGTTCTGCCTGAACAGTTCATTATTTCCTCACCCGGTGCTGTAAAGGTTTTACAGATTGAATCACAGGCAGGGACTCTGGAACTAATAAATTAGACTAAATTGCGAGTCAAAGTCTATAATTGGAGTTCTAAATGTAAAAGTGACAGATATGCTCTCTGAAAAGCATAATGGTATTTGATTTCAAAAGGCATCTATTTATCATCCATCTATCATTTTAAGATTATTAGTAAGAAGCTAATAAATCAAGATGCCTGGGTGAGCATCGCCCAACAATCTGTCCTTCGCTCCCAAGGCTTCAATCCAAACTGGTGCCAACTGCTCCCACATCCCCATCTGATGGTCACTTCTCCATCTCCATTCCTCACACCTCCACTGATTACCAAAACAGTAAGAATGCATTATACTGATATGATATTGCATATACAATAAAATAAGGTTGATACAAGCTTCTCTGCAGACATAGATAATAATGTGCACTAGCTCTTCACCCTCCATATATATTACCAAACAACATCTCACACTCTCCTTCGCTGGTTCTACATTTATGGTGATTCATTTGTCTAAGGCAAAGCCATAATAGCAAGGACATCGCTTCATCCATGTGTGAAGTAACCAAGGTAACAGGCGCCTGTCAATATCGTATCTCGCAAGCAAGAAATAAGATTAAAAAAAGGGCAGTATATGTGGCAAAGTTTTTCTAATCAAACACAATTATTTGGAGACATCTGTGTGCCTAAATTGAAAAGCTGCTATTGGTGTTTTTAGTTCGACAGAGATCTTGCTTTCTACTTTCTGCCAGAAGTTTAAATATTTCTTCCAAACAGAGTACGATTTTGTTATGGCACTTTTTCAACCGAAAGAATGATTTTTGGCAAATTCGAGTGATTATCCCTGCAAGCACAATACAATAAAAATAAGAGCTGTCTCCTTTGTTTGAATTGTAGCTCTCTCCCACATAGCAGGACTACAGCTACAGTATGATTATCATTCATCAATAGTGGTCCATTCAAAGGAGTGTGCGTGCTTGTTTGAGCGTTTGCACCTGTGAGAGAGACTGAAACTTTTTGACTGACAGTGAAGGTGTGTTGAAGGCCAGTAGGGTGCTACACTAAAAGCACAATTTTCAAACTACGGCCTATGCTGTCTTCACGAATAGCAAAGGTATATCCACTAAAATCCCCAAATCCCCTGCATTGTACAAGCAATCCCTGTGATTGAACTCGTCAAAAGAAATGTGTTTATGTCAGGGCAACTGTGATTTTCATCAAACAAAAAGCTCCCCTTGGTGAGTAAAATATGAAAAACCTTATTTGGACCAAATCGGATCAACGTTTGAAAAATTATGGTTAGAAAACTTTTAGAGATAAAGCTCCAACTAGAGTCAAAACATTTGCAAACAACCATTCCCAAAATCAATCCAGTTCTTCCACTCCCGTAAAATCTATGTTGGTACAAAAATTTGCCATGCTGAACACAAATCTTTTGATCGTCCTCTTATGGAATATATACTGGTCTAGGGATGTATAAACTGTAAGTCCTCTGATGTGATTAACATGTTAATATGTCGTGTTGGTCTTGCTTGAGTTGATCAAACAATAAACAACACATATGGGAACACAAATCTGCTTTTTGTATAGTTTAAAAAAATTCATACGCTTAACCGTATGATCATTTTCGTTATCCTCCTTAAAATCTTATGGGACGGGTGGGATCCTAATGCTCATTAAGGGGCGAAATGTTTCAAAGTTACTAGCCCAGAGAGAAAATGTATTAGATATTTGTGAGGCAAGATTTACTGAGGTTTTACAAATTAGTTTTTATCATCATGAAAATGAAAAAAGATTACAGAGAATGTAAATAAGTTTGGCCTCAGTGTGTCTTAATTACTACTTAGCATATGGACATAATAGAAATCCAAAGGTGCCTAGAAATAATATTTAGAATGTTTATGATTGGTTTAGCAAAGGACACCACCACCAGTATCCAGCCTCTAAATATACCTTTGCCACTGAGGGTAGAGACCCTTCTCTCTGAAGAGTCTGAGTCCCAAAGACTTTCTATTTGACAAATTTATCACATATCATCTTTTGGAATAAACATTTATCTTGACTTAATTCTACATCCCTCCTGATTTAAATATATTTATTGAACTGACCTTATACTCCTTAGACCCTCTAAATAAGGCAAAATGCCGAAACACAACAGCATAATTTTTGTGATGCATTGCAAATAAGTTTGTTAAATATGAACTGATATACTGAGGTGTTTGATATAAATTGATTATTTTACGAATTGATTAATTTTGATTAATTGATTACTACTTTAGAAAGCTTTGGTTTTGCTGTATTAAACAAAAAAGCGATAAAAAAACATCTCAGTTTGGCGGTGAACAAAAAAATGCCTCACATTGTGCAAGTTGAGCATGCATCATGTTGGATGACAGACAGTGCAGACATGCTTTGTCTGTTTATGATGATGTGATTGTGAGGTGATGATGAATGATTCTGCGTGAGTGAACAAACAGAAAATAAAGAATAGTTAGGTGTATTCTAGAACAACATCGAATGGCCAGATGATAGAGTTCAGCGATGACCCCCAGCTTTTATAATTATGCTAAATGTCCAACAATTGTGAAGGATGTGAATGTGATTGGTTGATCGAAATGGAACATAAGTGAATAAAGTTTAGTCCCTTAATTGAGGCTAAAAAAGACAAAGCCTTTGCAGATATCTGGACCTGTGCATCAAACTGCATTTTTTCCATTGTCTCCGACAACCAGCGTTTGTTGTTCAATCTCCACGTTCTCAAAAAACAACTGTTGGGTTCCAGTTGAGATTTACAGGAAGCCAGAGATTGCCGACACACGCCGGTGGAAACTTTTCTGAGGCTTACCACGGTAAGCTTGGTTTCATCTGTATAAACTGTGTGTGTTCTCATCTTGAAATATGTTAGGCCTGAACATAGACTGTACCTAAGGGGAAAGCATACACAATTTTGTGAGATTCGTCGTTCTATGCATTTTGGAGCATTTGTGTTTGCTTCACTTCCCACACACCAAGATGTGAATGTCAGATGAGTGGGCAACTAAATTTAAGGCCTCTCACCTCACCTGGAGTTATGTTTCAGCTCCCACAGGACTGCATCACTGCAGCGGAACAGCTTGTGTGGATGCATCTAGCTTAAAGGGTGACCTCCAGTCTCAACAGCAAAAGGCAGAGTGTGACATGTTTATGTTATTACCCAGGCCAAGGAAGTGATACTTCTGACCGTGTCTGTATGATTTGTTTGATTTTTGTCAGCTGGACTAGGCAAAAACTTCTTAATGGTTTTCGATGAAACCCTGTGGCGTGATGGATATTGCACCAGATCACACAATATAAACAAAGGCTGCATTTTTTTGTTGTTTTCGTAAAAATATTAAAGACATCCATACTATGAAAAAAATTAAACAGATGCATCAAATTCACAAAAGATATTTTATGTCACAAATTAAAATTCGCCGGAGTTTACCTTGATGACGTCTTTGCACACTATTGGCTTTATGTGCAATATTGGCTTTATTATTTATTATTTAGAGACTCAACTAACGCAGAGGATAAGATCATTAAAGTTTTACCAGGCTCAGAAATCACCAATTAGCATCACCTGAGGTTAGAGCCCACACAAACGCTTCACAGAGTTCTAGTAGCTGACACATCTGATCCTCTGCTGTATAGTGGAAACAATGTGAGTAAGGCCTTTACAGTCGGAATGCTGCAAGGACACATCTGCTGAGGCAGGCAGAGAAGAAGAGAACTGCTTTCGTCAGGAAACACGAGGAATGGACAGTAGAACAGTAGAAATCTGTCATTTGGTCTGATGAGTTTATTTTTGGGGATTTGTGGTTCCAGCCACCATCTGATGCACAGAAAAGGGTAGCTGATGCTTGTTAAGCATGGTGAGAGTTAAAGGTATGATAGTGTTCTAGAGCCCTGCTCGGCCTGCTGTTTTACTACAGCCTCATGCTAATGCATTTATACAGTCACAGAAATGATTTGACTTTAGCTTGTATTTGATAAATCCGATCCTCTACATATTGTTTCCATACAGGAAAAGCAGTGGCACGTGATTTATTTTGTTTCTTTATAGTACGTCATATACATATAGCATTCTATAACTTAAAAGTTGAAGGTTAAAAACAATAGAAACTTAGATTTATATGACATAAGGACCAGGAATCCAAATAATAAATGTGATGATGGGGCTCTTAGATTAACAGTGCACAACCCAGCAATGAAGGGGTTACAAATCAGAGTACCGCTAGTACCAGATCCAAGTCCGGATAAATGGGGTGGGTTGTGTCATGAAGGGCATCGGGTGTAAAAAACCTATGCCAAAACAACATACGGAACTTGTATCAAACCAGATCCATTGTTGCTCGGAATAAGCAAGTGCCATCGCCGGTACTGTTAGCCAGCAGGATTCTGGTCAAACTACATGTAGAAACAGAGGACCGCTGTGGCGACTGAAAGGGAACAGCTGAAACACAAAGTAGAAGAAGAAGAAGAGATTAAGTGTGTACAAATGTTCAAGCATTGATTTGAAACAATTGAATAATATACTGGGCGCTAAATCAAATTCCTCTTAGGGCCTAAAAAATGCTTGGTCATGGCAGGTCATGTTAATCCATGTGGGTTGAATCCAAAGGAACTCGCAGTACTTGAGCAAATTTCAGAATTAACAACAGCATGCAAGTTATTCAAAAATCCCCCTCTTTGTTTGAACTCAAACCCTGTGTGGGGAATAACAAAACTCAATAACACCAAACCACTTCAACATCTTCTACCATTGCATCAATCACAGTACATCAAACATTATTGGACAGAAACCATTAACAGTCACAGCTGAAGAAAGTCAATATCCCAGGTGCGAACTGTAAATCAATCTTTCTTGCATCGGAGGCTACACAGAAGATCAATTACAAAGATCCTTGTTGTCTGAACCCTTCACTGAATATTGAATCAAACATCTCCTGCTGAAGACACATCTCTGCGGAACCACTGTCACTGTTGATCTTTACACCGATAAATCCACGCAGTATGGTGCAAGTGAGCGGGGAAATTAGTCATGAGGCCGGTGGAACAAGAGGGCAGATTGGACCAGAAAGCAGAAGAGAGCCTATAGGTGTTTGCGCGCACACACACACACACACACACACACACACACACACACACACACACACACACACACACACACACACAACATAGAGAACATGTCCAGACTGTGGATTTCACCTTGAATCTTTATGTGACTGACTATCAACATTAGCTCTGCAGTTAAACTTCAAGAGCCTTTAAACAAATAGCCAGTCTGTCATCCAGTCTGGGGCGCTCCGACTAATGCTGCACCATTTGACATTTGGCCTGTTTTTTAAATCATGGTAATACAAGTGAAACATCCCAGGACTTTAATGATTCACCACCCTGAGGGAAAGGACAAGGTAGTTGATGACGGGACGAGAGGAAATTATACAAAATTACATTTCCTTCTTGTATTTTCTTCTCTCTGCATTTTTTCAAAAAAGGCACGGAAACATCAAGAGGCATTTTCTGAACATTGGTGAAGAGGCACACTGGGATCCTTATTTGCGGATGCAGTGTGAGGACAATGAAGACATGATATTGTTTGCATACTTCTGAGGATAGAAGAATCTTTGGAGTGATTCTTCTGTGTATTACAGTTGCATTAATAATGTAAGGTAAGTATATTGTTCTCAGAGGAAAGGATTTGTGGTACTGCTGAAGGAAAGATGACCGGATTCAAGGGTTTTGTGTGCTTCAAACAAAATAGCTTACGGAAAAACGCATTGGCTCTGTTCTGAATGGCCACATCTGAAGAATGGATGAAAAGCCTTCGATCACACAGACAAAGGGACCAAAAGAATTCTACAAATACATTCATTTGTACTAGGACTGTATTTGTAGAATTCAATTAATCTGTGAGTTCTTCACTACAAGAACTGACACAGGTGCTTAAATCCTGTCTACTGTGTCTCTTGCACACCCGCCAATCACTGTGTTCAGAGGTGAGCACGGTTTCTATTGAAGATTTTCACTTTTACTACATCAAATCAAACTTCAGAAAGGTCATAGTTGTGACAGGGCCAAGCACTTTTTATGAGATTACAGACAGTGAATACATTTCCAAGGCTAGGTTCACACTGCAGGCAAAAGTGACACAAATCTGACGAAATTGACAAAACATTTTGTCCATATGAGACCCAAATCTGACTTTTTTGTCCATATGTGACCCTTTCGATTTTTTTATGAAAGTCTGAACAGCACAAATCCGATTTTTTCAAATCAAAACATTCAAATTTGGTCCTAAATCGGATAAATATCAGATTTTTTTCAAAGCGACCTCAGTCTGAATGGTCATGTCGCATTTCATCCGACCTTTACGTCATTGATGTGAGACAGATGTCACAATTCTGCGTCTCACACACACGTTAACATCTGTAGCATCCATATTTACTTCCGTAAACACAGCGCGCTGCATGTGACGTCACGTCTTCTTCTGCGCATGCGGGTCACTTCAGGACTGTAGACTGTTCACACTGGAGTCTGATGGCAGTCGGATTTAAATTATAATGTGAACAACCACGCCAAAAAATCGGATCTCAGTAAAAAATCGGAACTGAGCATTAAGACATGCAGTGTGGGGGTGGCTTTAGATGGTCAGAATTTATAAGACTTTTACGTCATCTTCCATTGACATTTTTTGGAAGGGGGTTTTCGGCCTCCGCTACAAAACACAGTATAAAACAAAAAGGGTTCAATCTACTTCCGTAATGACAGTATGCCGCGGGTCACATCTTTGGTAGTGTTTTTCTGTGCATGCGGGTCAGTTAAGGGCCATGAGCAGTTCAAACCAGAGTGCATATAGACCATATTTTAAAATGTAACGTGAACAGCTGCACAAAAAGGGAACATTAAGACAGACATTATGGAAGACTGAACGTAGCCAATGTGTGTCCCACATGTCTATTTCCTGAACCATATGTGTGGTAGAACAGGAGGGCAAACTTGTTCAATTAAAGCAACAGCGTGACTGTTCATATAATGTCTCATGCAAAACTTACCACAACAGACTGGATAAGGAGTCGGGCAGAAATTGCCTTGACTTTGGATGTAACAGGTGAGCTGAAAGGCTAATGTAAAATAACTACAGTCCAGTTGTACTGACTGAATATCTGTATGTGAGTGTGAATGGACATTGTTTGTCTCCAGGTGCTGGTCTAGTGCTGAAGTGGCAGTTGCCCAGGGTTTTCCACCTTTCAGCCAGTTTCCGCTAACATTGGATCCATGGCCCCTTAAAAATAGCTTTGTAGATTAAATGAAGGCTGTATTCATTTCATTGTTCTCCCAAACAATTTAATCAAAATTTGACCCGTTGTAACTTTGTGAGTGACCCTGCCGAGTAAACAAACCAACAGAGCTATACTGGCGAGAGCATCGCCTCCTCGTGCAGGTAATCAGGTATTTTTCTCATGGAGTCATCTGCAGCTCAATTCTCTCCCATCTCAACCGTTTCCCTTTGTGTCCATCTGTGCTTGTCAGGGCTAGTAATTCCATCCACCCCCACCCCCACCCCCCCTCATGCACCCTGAGCAGTACCCCTGCACCTCATACCTGTTCCCCGTCACCTCATCAGCTCAGGAGACCACGTCGCTCCTGGTTGCATCATTAGCCTTTTATTCTTTCTTTTCTATATATGGTCAACATTTTTTTCCCATCACTGCTCAGGTTGGACAAACTGCCTTTATTTAAGCGATTCAGCTGTGTTCATATACCTCGGATGTTTATTCGCCTTCCTCCGCTGACAGCCTGCTGACACAACACTAGGATTCAAATTCCTGTTGTTTGTGACAAATCAGTTCAGCAGCGAGAAAATGTCTGCTTTTCTTATTTACCCCTCAGCATTCAGCTGCCATCACCCTTTATAATAGTCCGTTATACACGACTTTACCAACAGGTCATCTGTAAAAAATCCACATGAGAGGACCTGACATGTGTACTGAAAACCAATGTAACTTTTGGAAATGTGAATCATTCCTCATGGGTTAGTGGACATGCGTTATATTATTACCACATTTTTCAAATGTGAATGGTAAGCACATGTCGTTTTTCAGCCTTACGTGAAAATAAAACAATCATTGGTAAAACTATACGCTTCAGAGGTGGTTTTACTTTTAATTTAAATGTTAAAATAGTAAAGCATTTTTGTAAAAACGTGGACTTAACATTACATGTACATCGTTTTCTTCTTTGAGCTGTTCCTTTTAGGGGTCGCCACAGAAGATCAACTATTTCCATCTTGCCCGGTCGTCGGTGTCTTCCTGTTACATCCACCAACTGCATGTCCTCTCTCACCACATCCAGAAACCTTCTTTTTGGTTTCCCTTCCTTCTCCTACCTGGCAGCTCCATCTCCAGCATCCTTCTACCAATTAATGCACTAACCCTCCTCTTAGTGTGTCAAAACCATCTTAATCTGGCCTATCTGACTATCTCCAAAGCGTCTAACATAATCTGTCCCTGTGATGTTTTTCTTTCTAATCCTGTCCATCTTCGTCACTCCGGAAGAAAATCGACATCTCTGCCACCTGTCTTTTGGTCGGTGCCACCATCCTTAAACCAGATTGAAGAGCTGGTCCCACCACCATCTTGTGAACTTTTCCCTTCACTCTTGCGGCCACTCTTCTGTCACAGATAACTCCTCACAATCTTCTCCACACTGCCTGCACTCGCTTCCTCACCTCTTTGCCACACTCTGCGTTGTTCTGAACAGTTCATCCCAAGTACTAAAACTCTCACAGCCTTTTCTTTAGATCTTTATGGTCATATACAATCATACAAGTTGTACAATTTAGCATAATTGCATTTAACCCATCCCAGTATTGGGCAGCTATCTGCAGCCCCCGGGGAACAGATCGGGGTTCGGGGCTTGCTCAAGGACCTTTTGACACATAGACTGCTGACGCTTGAACCGCGACCTGCCGATCTTCCGATTATCCTGATTCTCCTGATTTGGAGACTGCTGGTCTACCCACTGAGCTACTTCTTGGAGCTTCACCTTTCCACCTGCCTTCATTTCATTCACACTCATATATTCTGTCTTGATGCAACTGACCTTCAGACCTCTTCTCTCCAGGACATACCTCCACCTCTCCGGCTTTTCTTTCCCTGCTAGAAGCTGTCACTACAGATCACAACGTCATATTCAAACATCCTAGTCCGTGGAGACTCCTGCCTGACCTCATCAGTCAGCCTGTCCTTCACCATAGCAAACAAGAAGGGGCTGAGAGCCAATCCTTGGTGCAGTACTACCTCCATATGGAATCCATATATATATATATATATATATATATATATATATATATATATATATATATATATATCCTGAAACTCTAAATACTTCTCTGTCACCCCAAAGTTTCTAGGAGTACAACTCCTACCCCGGCACTCTGTCCTTTTTACATTTCATTTACATAATGAAGCAAATTTGATATCATTTCATGTGCTATTTGAAATCTTTTGTCCACATGTGGAAATTTTAGTCCACATATGAGAAACTCCATTCTTGCATAATTTTCGAGTGAAAATGTAAATCTGACGTGTTGAAATCATATTCATTCATGCATATTAACCTTTTGTAAATGTCAGGTTCACGTTGGATATTATGTTTTTACGTATTAAAATGTTAGTTCTCATGTGAAAACAGCCAATCACATATGAGAATACACAAATCCCTAACCTTGTTGTTTTTTTTTGTAGTGTTGGCTTGAATAAAATGAATCTGTTCTATGAGATAAGGAACCAGCAATTTTAATTCCACAGCTCATGGTTCTGTGCCATTTTCACGAGGAATAATGTAAAACTTCCTCACTCTTCTTGAGGTGGAAACAGGAATGGAACACATGATGAGCAGAGACGAGACAAAGGAATGTTACTTACACAGAAAAATTAAAATCACCTCAAATACATTTATGTTGAGCAACATCATTTCCAATTCTAGAAGCAATTAAAATTGGTTTAATCTCTGAATGTAGTTAAAACAGTAATAAATCACACCATATTAAACACACACATATTACGTGTGTGTCTTGTGACAATAATAACTCTTTTTTTTTTTAAGAAACAGTCAGTGATTTTATGTGAGTGGATCTCATTAGCCAGTAAACAAATATGTGGAGCCAAAACTCCATCCTTCACAAAGCTTATCTGTTGCCATGACAATGACTGAACTGAAGACAAGGCTGCATTAGTTTGACTCTAGCGCCATCTTGTGTGTGTATGTGTGTGAGTCTGCACCAAACTGAACAAATGGATTCTGACAGTATGGGTTTTGACAAAGGCCAGAGACCTGTGGAGAAAGAGAAAACTGTGTGGTTTCATGCTAGGATACTGCAGTCAGAACTCTATAGTCCTCCTCCATGTGTCCTCAATCTCTCTCTCTCTCTCTCGCTCTCTCTCTCTTTTTCTCTCTCTCACACATACACCCACAGACACACTATATACACATGCAGAGGTTTCACCCTGCTACAATGTAAAGTACAGGACCATTTGGATGTGTGCGCTTTTTTTCTGTTATCACTCAGCGCCTGTGAAGCCCTGGAAAAACGACAGGAAAATCTAAAGGGTGAGGGTTGAAAACTACATTTCCGTACCGAATATGGTTTTAATTGTTGTTCCGACTACACTACACTTACTATGTTTACCTTCTTGTTTGTTAAATTTCTCACAATGGAAATAAGAGCTAATATTTAGTGAATATATAGATATATAAATAATGCCTTATAAATCATTGTGGCTGCGCTAGTATTTTCTGCATTATGTGTAATATTCTGATCTGGAATAGCATTTTATCAAAGGACTGTAGACCACTATAATATGGGTCTGTGAAATTCTGTGTATTTCTTTGGTAAGATAAGAATAAATAAGGAACTGTGTGATATTGGGATGAAGTGGTCTATGCAGCTTGTTGATGTCTGATCTATTATCTATTATATGTGCAAAGTTTCAGCACAAAACACAGCATTTCCCCACGAGGACAATGAAGTACCTCATCTTTAAAGATTATAACAGAGAAGACCCCACTGATAAAGTAATGCTGCATTTATTTTGGCGAGAGGAGGATGTTAGGCAAACTGATATTGATCCTGGACAACACCTCTCACCCCCTACAAGAGACTGTGGGAGCTCTGAGCAGCTCCATCAGCGGTAGGCCTCCAACACCCACAGTGTAAGACGGAGCGCTACCGCAGGTCCTTTGTCCCGACTGCAGTCAGACTCCACAAAAAAATCCTTTTGAGACTGTGCTGTGTCGGAAATCCAGAGCTCTGCAAACAACTATTCATGGACTTCATCTACCACCATGTGTGTATCTGATAATCCATCCACTGACTAAATGAAATGTATTATTATTATTATTATTATTACACACCATGTGTGTTTCCTCTCATTGCACATCTGCATCTGGACTATATGAATTCATATTTATATAGTATATATATATATATATATGCACTTTATTCCTATATTTTCAATGTACATTTGTATTTTCTATTTACAATAGACATAGATAGATTAACATATATATATATATATATATTTATGTTCAAAAACTGTGAAGATGATTATTTTTCTCAACTCAGAAATATATAATCCTGGGAAGCGGATAGAGATATAGAGTGATAAATATTTAGTAATTATATTTATTTACCAGATATAGTAGAGTGAAATGTTGTATGAAGTTTGTTGAGAAAAAGAGACTAGGGATCTGTGTGTTTTAATTGTTGTGTTCTTACAAACAAATAAACATTTTGGGATTTTTTTTTTAATCTGTATGCATGTTTATTTATGGTTTATACCAAGACTGGTTAAAAATAAAAACATTTTAAAAAAATACATGCAGTTTTATCTTGCAGCAGAGAGGTAATATTTATTTGTGTGTGTGAGTGAGTGCATGTGACCTACACAGCCCTGTTTGAAAGACCAGCTTTTGATGTTTTACTTGGAACTTCTACCCATTTGTCCTCAAGGACATACACCTTGTGTGAAAGACAGAGCTGTAACAAGACAAACAAAGACAGACTGACAGACAGTCACAAAAAGACATGCACTAATGAACAGTCTGGTGGTTTAAGCTCCATTTTGGGTTTCTATGAGTGTCTTTCTTAAGCAGAGGCATCATGTTCTGTCTTAAATGTTTCAGCATAGTTTTGACTGGATAGAAATACTCCAGAGTGAGAGGCCGCTCCTGTTTCCACAGATAAAATAAGCAATAAGCTCGGCGGAATGAACTTGTATCAAACTTTTGTCTCAAATGTCCCTTCTTGGTTTCCAACAACAAACCAACACTAGAGACCCCTCTATACTTAATCAGACTACATCAGCCCCATAGATTTCAGTGGTCTGTCATCATCTATCTTCTCCCACTGGGATGTGATGGAGATTAAGGAGGTTGTATGATGGGTGATTTAGCTCAGGAGGGGGGAGGGTCGCATTAAGATGGTTCCTGTATTCGTTATTTCAGTGAGAGCAAAAAACAGAAAAGTATGGATCATGATCACTGTGGCCTGAGAGGCAGCGGAAATAGGCCATTTCTTGTGTGTGTGTGTGTGTGTGCGTGTGTGTGTGCGTGTGTGTGTGTGTGTGTGTGTGTATGGGTGTATGTATGTTGGTTTGTGGGTCAGACACACTGTGAATGTGTAGAAGTGGAAGAAGGGCGGGGCTTCTAGGAACATAGCGTGACAAGACTGAAGAAAACAGGAGTGCAATGGTGTCACGCTAACACACACACACACACTGACACACACACATGTATGTGCACACACACACGCATACTCTCTGCTCTCTGAGGCAGGATAGGTTAACTATCCTGCCTCAGAGAGGCAGGAGGCAGGATAGGTTAACTATCCTGCCTCTTCGTCACTCAGCACACTTTCCCTGTCTGCTCCTCCACTTCTCTTCTTCTCACATGTGTCTTTTCCCTGATCCTCTCTGGGTTTTTGGTGGCTGGATTGTTTTTCACACTTACTCTGGGTGTTGCAAAAAGGAAAACAAGCAATGAAGACATCTCATCATAATGTTGCCTTTTATTTGAGCTACTTACATGTTGTTTTTATAAAAGAAATATAAAGAGATGTTTTTTCCCTCATGGATTCACTTTGTCATTTGTTGCAATTTGTTTAAAATGTCTAGTTTCTTATTAAAATATTTAATTAGAACAGGTTGTTCCACTTAATAGCATTAAAAAATTAAGTGCTTTCTATACAGATTGCCTTTTTCAAATTTATTTTGTTTTTTCATCATCATGATTTGTCATCAAATTATTTGTGCTTTGCTCAGTATAACTATATTTTATTGTTTTGTTTTTTTAATGTTAAAAAAAAGAAGTTCTCATTGTGATTTAAAATCTCTTTCCCCAGAGTGACATTTTAAATTTGAAGTGGGTCATTATTATTGATGAATTAATTTGTCCAGTGTCATTCCACGATCAAAAAGTGAATTCTGCCAATTGGTTGGTTTTATAAATGAACTAATAACAAATTAAATGAATTGTGTGTGTCATTTCTGAAATTTAAACTTAAGATTAAACTAAAGATTCGACAAAACTTAACAGTTTTTGAGTGACTCAACTAAACAGTGAGTTCAGTTTGTCCTGGATTATTTCATGGATAAAATGAACACACAGTTAGGTAAAACGTAAGAAATGGAATTATGTTAAATTGATCTTTCTCAATTTAGTCAGCTGGACTCTCATGATACACGTTTAACAAATAAAGCTAAAATTACCCAATATAATTTGGTTGCTAGCACATACAGTATATTTCTGCTATTTTCCATCTTAATATTGTTATTTATTTATAGCTAACACACTCAGTAGGTGGAAATTTGCAGCAGAAATGTTACAAATAAATAAAACTAAGCCCAAAAATGTAATCACTGCATACACACGGTCACTGGGTGTTTTATTTTTGTTATGACACGAAACACAACAATGATCATTTAAAAGACATTTTTTTTCAGTTGACTTGATTTGATCGACGACAAAATTTAATACAACAATTTACATCTTTAAGAAGTAGCTAAAGGATTGGCATTCTCCTCAAAACATATGATGGTTTTAAAATGTTTATCTCATGTTTTGTATCATCTTAAACAAAAACTCCATTCCAGCGTGACGAGAAGGACGTTAGAGGAAAACAGAAAATCCATTAATATTGTGCTGAGAAGTAAAACAAAAACTTGAATAGTGTGTTGATATCTTTAAAATCTGTCTATTATTAGTTCAGTTGCCTAACATAAATCTTGTATAGGTTGTAAAAATACTTGTTTAAGTAGAATACAGAAATGTATAAGAAGAGGTATTTATCTATTACTCAGGTCAAAGTTAAAAAGTGCATGCCCAGAAATTAAAAAAAGAACCTTTAAGGACATTTCTATGAAGGAGTGTCATATTAATGTAATAATCTAAAATGAATTTGGATTTTACTTTGACTTAATGTCAACAGAATGTATTCAAGCAGGAAGGAGCTTCATGTGTGCACAAGAAGAACAAAACAAAGAGAGGAAAACTTCCTGCTGGAGTGTCTTGCACGTGTTTCTTGTCTGCTGCTTCTTCTTACATGTTTTATGTCCGCCATGAATGATCTGTGCCAATAGTGCAAAAATATTTATCTATTCTATTTGACATTTTTTCGTTTAGGGTGGAAATCAGTCTTGAAGTCAGGAAACGATCATTGATGCAAAAAAACCCAGAGTGAAAAATAGGCAATAGATACCTGAACATTCCTTTTTAAGTAAAGTAATAAAGTCAATCCCCTTGCAGTATGGTGAACATCAACAGGTTAACACGACATTCAAAATAAATGATTTAAAAAAATGTTTCTTTTAAGTCCTGGCAGAGCAGAGAAACCTGAATAAACTGTGTTCTTACTGTCACTGAGTCAGACTGACGCGTCAAACATCTTCCTCTCATTTACATATGAAGTGACTTTCTCTGACAGATGGAGTCGTCATACCAGTGACGTCACTCTCTGTCCATCTTATTAACTGAGATCTTAGCAGGCCCGTGGCTCGCGCACATACCTCCGCGCGCCTCCTCTTGTTTCTCACGCGACAGTTTGATCAAAAAGATGCTCATTTGAGAAAGTGATGAGTGCTGGCGAAGAAGAGGCTCAAACATTTCCAAAACTTACTTGGACTGGATCTTTTAATGTGGTTCAGCTGAAATAGGATTTTTTTTTTTGTTAACACGCCTTAACTAACATGATTTGTAATGATCGACCACAGGCCGAAATAACGTGACATGTGTGCTAACAACTGTTGATTTAAAACAGCAACGTGACAGGCTTTGGATTAAGTGAATATAAAACACAACTTCGTGTGGGTGGATGAAGTTCTGCTGCAAACCCATCGTGAAGGAAAGCTGTGCTCCACAGCGCTGCAGAGGCAGGTTTAGATGATGGAGATGATTTCCAGCTGGGATCTGTTCGTCAGGAGGGATTGAAAGAATTTCAAAGCATTACCCAAACAATTATCATTACTCTAACGAAGCCTGGTTCTTTTTTTCACAAATGTTCTCTACACGTTGCTTAAGCTGAAAGTCCATCTTCATGAAGCGTTTGCGTTGTTTTATTTCCACGTGCTCCATCCATTGGTCCTAGGGAACATGTGTGTCCTAAAAGGTGATTTTTTTTTTCTCTCTTAAATTATGGCACGCAAGACCCACGGGATCATATGTGCTCACAGGATGACCTAATATAACTAATAATAATAATAATAATAATACATTTAATTCACGCACTAACATTTTCCCACAAAATAAAGAACTATTTTGTTCCCACAAGAAATCGTCTTCCTGTTCACGCAACAGTATAAGATTTTGGAAACAAATAATGATAATTATCATTATTATTATTTTTGTTGTTGCCGTTGTTGATGATGCTGTTACACAATATCTTGTATACACCATATACACCTTTTGTTCCCACAAGATAACTTCAGCACACAATCTTGTTCACTTAAGAAAATAATTTGTGAGAACAATAATAACCATAATAATATTTTTGAAATATTGTTACCAAACAATATTTCGTGTGTACAAGATAATAACTTATGGGAACAAAATGTTATTATCATCATGATCTTGTTCCCACATAGTAACTAATGTATTATTATTATTATTAATACCTATTTTGTTCGCACAAGATAATAACTTGGGAACGAAATATAATATTATCATAATACTGTTATCATAATATTTTTTCTTTGCAATACCTGTTTTGTTCCCACAAGATAACGTCTGCACACAATCTTGTTCACATAGCTTGTGGGAACAAAATGATAATAATGTTATTATTGTTGAAACATTGTTCTCACACAATAACTTGTGTGCACACGATTTAAAACAAACAAAAATACCAAACAAACTTTCCCACTGTGGGACTATTGAGGGTTCTGTCAGTTCTCCCTCCATTGATCCCGTCATGAGCAGATTCCTTCCGTCACAGCTCGGCTGAGCTCCGGCTGCCAGACATGTATTAGAGAAGGTCAGCAAGTCCTCCAGCCACGTGTTTTCACATATGGAAGGACGTGTGTAGAAATATTACACCTCTCTCCGGAGACACGCTCTTATAGATAGAAGAAAACCAAAGTCTTGCAGGGAAACCCGACAAGGTTCTTTCTCTTCACAGAGGCAACATTCCTTATAACCCTCATGGATCTTATATGATAAAACAGGAGCTCTGATTGGTGCTTTTTTTCTCTTCTGTTCGTTTTGTATTAGTGAGCTTATATCCGTGTGATGTTCCAGCGTTCCTTAAAGTTGCTTTAGATGAATCCAGAAGCGGAAGGGGATCGGCGAACTTCTCAGGAGGGCAGGCTCGGAGTTGAGCGCAGGGTCGGCTGAGGGGGAAAGGTCCCCCGCTCTCCAGCCTCTTTGTGCCGGGCTGACGAGCGCGTCCTGACAGGGGTTAACGTACCGTGAAGAGGTTAAACAAACGGACATTCTCCTTAGAAATCCTCCAGACACATGCGGCCTAATAGGTGGGGAAATTGGCAGTGATGGTGTCAGGTTTTTTGTAAACCAGGGATAAAGGCTCAATTCTCAACAATAATTTAAGGTTTAACCACTTTTTACTGACGTTTCTGTTCATTACTTCGGTTTGAGTCTAGTGGCAGTAAGTTCATGTGAATTGTAACTTCTTTTTTTTTGGATTTTTTTGCAAGAGTAAGAGAACTGCAGGTTTTTGATTTAATTTAAAAATATTGATGAGAAAATGTATATATTTAGTTATTTTAAATTTAAGTGTGTGTGTGTGTGTGTGTGTGTGTGTGTGTGTGTGTGTGTGTGTGTGTGTGTGTGTGTGTGTGTGTGTGTGTGTGTGTGTGTGTGTGATTGTGTCTGTGTGTGTGTGTGTGTGTGTGTGGGTGTGTGTGTGTGTGTGTATACACTACTGCGTCACAAAAAATTTCTTGAATGTACTTAATCCAGATAAGTCAAAACTTTCCACCAATCTGAGATGCGTTAGGTATAATTTAATAAATATATTAAGATAAATTATGGGCCCATACTGTATGTGCAAGCAACATAACTCTTTTAGGTTATTTTGGATTGATCTGTTAAACATGGATTATGACTAATTAACTAAACTGAGTAAGATCAACTCAACCAAATGCGATTTTATGCTTAACTGAACCGGGTTCATTCTGTTCTACATGAAATAATCTAGGACATTAACTTAAAACTAAGTTGTGTCAATTCAATCCTATTTTGTTGGTCTAACATGTTTTAATTTGAAGTTGCACCTGCTGAATTGGATTAAGTTTAAAAAGCCAATTCAATATACGTAATTTAAAATCCAAGTATTGCATTTATTGAATTAAACAACGGACAGGGGTGACTTTTTTTTAAATGTGTTTGTGTGTTGATATAAATAAAAGAGTATAAATACCCTGTGAATTTTGGAACTAATGCGCCTTTCAGACAGGAAAATATATAATATCTGAATAGAATAAATGGAAATGTGTGATTACTGAACATATCAGCAGTCAGCAGGAAGTCTCCAGCTGGTCCAGCAGCCACACCTTTTTTTTTGTCACTTAATTGCACTTAATTTAAATATATTGTACATTCTGCTTTGATGTTCTGTAATCGCCCACCCAGTGGAATCCAGTCTGCATTCAAGATAAAAAAACTTGAATATTTGATTCGAAATTGAAAAGTGTCCCGTTGTATTTCTGAAGTTTTAAATCACGTGCATTCCTCCATCTATAAAACAAAATGACCCACCGACACAAATTCGTGAGGCATAATTTGAAGAAAAAAACAACAGGTTACAGCAGGGCTTGGATGAGTTCTTAATAATGAAACAGATATCATGCACATCATTGGAACAAGGACTCAAAATAGTTTTTGAAGGAAAGACTCTACAGTATGATGTTTTTTTTATTATACATTTTTTAAGTGAAACAACAACGTTCAATAGGTTTGTCTTAAGGGGGAAAAAATGTCCCTGAACTGTAAAGTTCTTGTTTTACTTTTGCGTATATATATGGATTTATCCCTGAGTAAGTGTGAGAGTAAAAATGTCCAAACTCTCTTTTAATTCCTCTGAGTTCTGAGTCAAAAATCTCTTCCAAGAATTCCTCAAGAGGCTTGTGCTGATATGGAGCTAAAACGCCTTCCTCTGGTCTGGCATTTGTAGGCTAGATGCTGTTGATTTACACTGAGAGGAAAGAGAACGACAGAGATTATGGGCAATTAAAGCCCACTTTATGCTGGCCTGCTGGCGTCACAAAGTCTGGCCAAGAATGCTCACCTCCACTAATTCTACCACTGAGAACAACCTCTGCAGCATCAACTTATTATGTACAGTGAATTATTAATGCCAGAGCTGGCACAGCCGACTAAACCGGCTGGCATTCAAATAAAGTAAGTATACATTGAAGTTTTGTTATAATGCTGGAAAGGTAAATACTGCCAGATTGTGGGAAGGAATACAAAAAAATAATAATTCTATTGTAGAATTCGGTAAAACTGCTAATGCTCTCAAATTAATCACTTTTCAGTCATAGAAAAATAATTATTTTTTTGTATTTAGAGCAGCTCTGCTTTTGTGTCACAATCTGATTACCGCCTTCGTGCTTTGCTAAACTACCAGCTTGGCAGCAGGGAGAGCACCCAAGGGTTATGAAATGACTGCAAGAAGGCAGAGCTGTTCTCCATAGAAAAAACAAAAAAAAAGTTGGTTTCTGTAGAAACTGCTCAAATTAGATGTTTGAGCTCAAGGTGCAATACCATCTGTTGGCCGTCAGAGGGCGCCCCACAAAGCAGAATCCAGTGTCTGAATAGCTTTCCCATCTGAGTTAAGTTGTTCAGGATATCTGTGGTTTTGCCAGCTGCTTTAATGCTCAGGCTAATAATTTGTCTATGCCACAGATCTCCCACCATAAATTAAAAAAAAAATGTTTAGATGTATGGGCTTACTCTAACATCTCATAACATACTCTACAAAAATATTAATACATTTATCGAAACACACGTACACATTCACACACATATGACCTGATTAATACATTTTAATTGTATGTATTGACCCAGAATGGTTATTTAATACCAACTGAGCATGTGTGAAAAACTATTTTCCCCCCTAGAAACTAAAATTTAAAAAAAGAAATAAAACCCTACCAAACTGCATTAAACACTGGTTTCCGCTGGACTTGACTTCTGTGAACCTGATCATTACAGCCCTGCTCATTCAAATCGTCACTTGAATAGACCATCAGAAGTAGGAAGTTGGCTCTTAAGATCTCACCAGCAGCGCAGAATCCCAAAATAAAAAGAAATTTCCGAATAGTTGAGGAAGGTGAAAATACATCAGTACATGACTGACCTAACCAACATTCCTTTAAGGCCCCCGTGAAGGTTTATTCAGGAAGTCACACAACATTCAAAGAAAATATCAAAGGAACTGCTGACCTGTCTCATCTCAACAAAGGTTCGAGTTCATGGCTCCACTGTTCAAAGGACACTGAGTAAAAATGGCACCCATAGGAGAGCGGTGAGGTTAAAGACAACACACCTTGATTCCCCTCAGGGCTTTAAGGAGAGTGTGTATGGACTTACATTTTTAAATATGAAGTGTATGGAAGACAGGGATCCTGCTAAATCTGGTGTAAACCAGAAACAGGATTCCACAAAATATAACCATACACCTTCGGTCAAACATGGAGATGGCGGTGGAATGTTGTGTATGTATTTTGCAGCACCATGTTGAGTAGAGGGAAATATGAATTTACTCTCAACAGGAATATTTCAAAAAGGGAATGTCAGATCATCTGTTTACAGCTGGACAATGATCCCAAGCAGAAGAACAAGTTCACCCCTGACTGACTGAGTTTGGACCCCACTGAGATTCTGCGATGAGACCTTTACAAACCCCCCAAGAAACTAAAGCAGTTTCTTGTGTCTACTCTTGTTGCTTTGGTTGTATGTTAGATTTAAATCACGATCCAATACGTTTTCCCTGTATATGTCAGTGAGTGCCTCAAATACAAATCCGCTGAGGTAAAGTATACTTCACTGAGTCTTTATGCGGGCCTCTTCATGTGAAGAGATGCTCCAGAGGAGGATGCCTCACTGTCCCGCTGCCTCCAGTATAACGAACTGGGTCAAACTGTCTTCACTATCACTGAGAGCGAGACCCTGCTGAGAGCGGGGACTACTGGGTCAATAATATCACACTTGAATGTCTATAATAAAAGGAGGATTAGACCTGGCTGGTTCTGATATCTTCTTTCAGGTCTAGTTCTTGTTACTTATTAAATTAAAGGTCATCTGTTTCTGAATAGAAAGAAGCCAGATCCATTTCGGCAACCAACAACAACAGAAGAAGAAAATGCTTCGTGTTTTTCTTGTGGGAGATTTTAAACATACATAATGGGTGCTATGTACAGTCAGTTTAGGATAAAAAAAAAAAAAACATGCATGGTCTCAGTATCATCTCTCAGATTAGTTTCTGTTGCATTATGATAACTTTGCCGCCGACGGGCCTGGCAGCGCTGGTGGATGCAAACTGCCACCAACAGAAGAAACATGCTCCGTTTCATCCAGCTGTCTCCTGGAGCACAAGCCGATGATGTGATTTTGTGTGCTGAAATATCATTTCAGAGCTGTGGTCACATGGAGGGGGCCGCAGCGGTGGAGCAAGTCAGCAGGCCATATAAAGCAAAGGGCATGCCAGGCTGGATAAGGATCAGAGGATAAGAGAGAGGAAAGTGAGCGAGGGGCTTGTGGGTTTGGGCTGTTGGCCCACAGCACCGGGGGCGACGGCCGGGGTGCCACATCCCTCAGACGACCTGGTGTACACAGAGAAAGCTGATCTAATGTGGAGCTCGGACACATGCAAACATATTTTCCTTTCAAGAAACACCACTGAGGGGCGACATGAATGTGAAAGCGTGAACGCTTCTTCCCAGAGAGGTGGATGACAATGAGGAAACGATGAGAAGCAATTCACAGTGAAAGTAACTCATAACAGTTGCTCATCTGCTGTACAGGTTTCTACAGAAGTATTCTGTATCCCACTATATAATGCTACAAAAAAACAACAACTATATAAACCTTTAACATCTACAGCAAAAACAAAAAATGGAATTTGACTTAATCAAGATATGTCCACATATTCATCAACAGTTAGATGTACTTTAATAATATTAACAAGATGAAAGAAAAACAACTTATGTGAAACCAACATGATCAGATTGGATAATTACAGCAACATCTGTTAAACATGGAGCTAACTAAACTGAGCAACATCATTTTGACAAGATGGTGTTTCTTTTTATTGATTTAACTGTTCAACGTGAACTAATGTCGGACAAACTTCACGCCCTGTATTTATCGTGCAATTCACTCAAAAACTGGTTTAGTTGCGTCCAAATAATCATATTATGTTGGCTTGACAAGTCTTGATTATAAGTTACACTTGCTAAAGCGGGCAAAGTTTAGAACAGCCGATACTTATGTTGATTAAGACGGATGTTGGTGAATTTATTGAATTAAAGAGTTAAAGGTCAGTGCCGCTGACTCCGTTGAGGAGGAAAAAAAAGCTTAAATGTCTTGCCATTTCAGCGAAAAGGGTAAAGACGCCCGTCAGGATTCATTTAAATGTTTCAGATGATATAATAGTGATAAGCTTTTTCTTAATCTGCCCGAGGAGAGCTGTGCACTCTCTCACTCCTCACCAGTGCAGTAATGCAAACACGAATCGCGCTTGAGCGGTTCAAAACTTCAGGCAGGCCGTGGCTTTCCCTCTTTTTCGAGGGGGGATCCAACCGCTTTTACTCCCAATCAAACTGAACATTCAAGGGGGGAAATCTAAATTTGCTGTTGCGCTAAAATTACTTCTAAATTCCTCCTTATTTTTATTTGTGAAGACCTCGCATGGAATTATCATAGTAACTAAGCACATTTACTCAAGTACACATTTGAGGTAAGCCTACTTGTACTTTATGAATATTTCTATTTTATACTATTTTATACTTCTACATGTCAGGGACTAATAATGTATCTTCAACTCCATTATTTTTCTCTGACAGCTTCAGTTACTATTCTTCTCGGATGCTCATTTTAACACATTTTCCTTTACCCGCTTTGCCTTTACCTTAACATAGTAATCCGGAAACATATTAAACACTGAGTACAACCACTCGGCTGCAAAATGAGTCACTTTGACCAAATTTAGCTTATTATACTTCAAACTTTTACTGAAGTAATATTTTAAATGCAAGCCTTTTACTTGTAGATGAGTATTTTCACAGTGTAGGCTAATACTTTTACTCAGGTAAAGGATAAAATGACTCCATCCACTAACAATTGTTGATTTATTAAGTAGAACATTCAACGACTCAGACTAGGGCGACCCTACGCTGAAGTACAACTTTCTTTAAAAAAAAAGTCTGAAATAATTATCATAATAAGCTCTGAAGAAAAAAGGAAATATGCAGAGCTCATTTGAAAGGAAATAGCCCTATTATTCAGAATATCCGAGCCATTACTTTAAGTTTAGATAACCTTTGACAGACCCCGCATCTCCAGGGCGCACACGCACTTCCAAAAATCATTACACCACGTCGTGCCACTGCGAACCACCACCACAGCCTATTATTATGGGTTTACTGTACCGAAAACTGAAACATCAGCGTCTTCCACAGGCTGAAGTCTGTCCATACTTTGGAGAGTAAAGGCCTCTGAAATGTTGAAGACGCAGGTAGCCTCGCTGCCAAATAATGATATAAAAGGACAAATAGGGTTCAGGAGCAGGCCTACCCTTAAATTGACAGGCTCCACACTGTCGTTCCGTGCCGGTTAATTGCTGGCTGTGCCCTCCTTTGACAGAGGGGGGCGCGTGGGGTGCGAGCTCTCGGTTGGCTGCTGCCCTGAAGATCTTTATTTTGATATATACTCTAATTGACCCAAATAAAGAGAGCGCTACCAGGAACAGAGGCTTTCTCCAAGCTGGATCGCCTCGAGGGGATGGGCTTGCACGTGAACACACAAACACACACACACACGCACACACACATAGAAGCTGACGCAGAGAGACAGCGACTCTCCCCTTTCCCTGGAAAACCCCATTTGTCATCGTCCTCGTCCAATCGCTGAAAGCCCTCAGTCGGCTCGCATCGCGTTTGACTTGACGTTTCTCTACACAAGAGTTTCCGTCTCCTCCAGCTGGCACCCAGGAGTAGACCTCTGTCCCGTCTCTGCCATGAACCCTCATCCGGTCCCAGTGCAAAAGAAAGGACGCGAGAAATGACTGCTTGGATTTTAGGTTGCCGTGACGCACGCACGACCGAGGAAGGCACCGCTGGGTTTTTGCGTAAAGCCCCGTGAAATGGAAAAAAACATCATGCAGGAGAAGCTAACTGACACCCAGAGTCCCACCTCATCGAGGGCTTCGTCGTTTTTTATCGAAAACATACTGGGGAGAGGACGGGCTGGGCAGCAGTCGCCGGTGAGCAGCAGTCGGGGGGCGCCCGGTGTGGAGACGGTGGTCGTCGGTGGTGACACAAACACACATCAGCACGACAGAAGCGCTCAAGATCTCCATGGCTTCAGCTCCGCGGGTCGTTCCACTTACAGAGACACGCCGCCACAGTGGTCCCACGGCGGGACTGCCTTAAACTACGGATCCGTGGAGACGCCACAGAGTGAGTAGAGTTGCTCTAGAAAACAGAAATGGATTTATCCGAAGCGTAAATCTGTTATAAAATCAATCAAACTCAGAGTATCTCTCGTATCTGTTAATTGTGAAAGCAGTGGGTTATACCCCAATAACAGGTCACATGTATGCAGTCTGAACTCAAAAACAGATATTGTGGCGTTCGGTGATTGCTGTGGCATTATTCATGACGTCAGCTCATTTATTTATAATAATCTTTACTTTTTTATCACATGTTACACAGTACGCGTACGTACAGTTGGTGTGTAGTATAACTTTATTGGAAGCATGTGGAACTAATATAGAAAGGAGCTATCCTGCTTCTCTCTGTATTGTAAAAGTGTTGTTGTCTTGGCTCATACCGATCCTCTTCTCACCGTGATTAACAAACCAGTTTAAAGGCTAAGGCGCATTTTAAAGTTCTGCAAATCTCTCTTGGAACGTGGACACGTGTATGTCTGAACGCTTTTGCAAGTCTGATCTCCAAAGTCCGGATTCATCTTCCACAAACCAAAGGATACTCCATAGATGGTCATCATCAGCATACCTAATTGAAGATGCACACAACGATTACGCGCCTAGGATACACCCAAAACTGGGGCACGTAACTGGACGCCAATATGACGCCTTTACGCAGATTCGGTGACAATTGTGCCACTCACACGCACCCACGTGCCCCTCCCGTTGGTAAATGCGGTAATAAGTTGGCAGAACAAATCTCCATTTTTTTTTCTCACAAACCTCAAGCTGATCTGATGTTATTAAGTGTTTATTACTATGTTATAAACGGCAATGATTTCTGTTGATTTTGTTTGGCGGGCTAATGTGCGTTATCATCTAATCAGACTGTCAGACCTGACATGAGGATTGGTGTGTTATGTATTTCTATAAAAATCTTCTCCCGTGCACACCTCAACTTTATGTATGAATATTTTAAAATAGTATGTCCAAATTTCATGCAATCACATTTTACTTTAAATGATAACGTCATGGTAATAGTTCACTTTTGCCTACTTGTCTTTCAGTGGACACCATTTATTTATTTCATTTTGCTGACATTACCATTACATTCATGATAAATGCGTTTTTATTTTATTTATTTATTTCATTTTGCTGACATTACCATTACATTCATGATAAATGCGTTTTTATTTTATCTGAGTAAAAATTTCAAAGTTTGACTGTTCAGCAGAAAACTGTCCATCTTTCTCGTCGTTGCTGAAACTAGTCACGTTTTTATGCTCTCAGGTCCAACAGACGACCACTGTTGCTCCGTATTGACTAGTGACAGATGCTCCCCCGCTGTGTCTGAGCCCATAACGGAGGCAAGCGATGAAACCGACCGGAAAACAGGCGATGGTCTCCTCACGGACGACAACGAGGACGCGCAGAACGGTTTTGACTCACGGTTAGAGCAGGATGCATCCCCGGACCCGAGCCCCAACCGGAAGAAGAAGACCAGGACAGTGTTCAGCCGCAGTCAGGTGTTCCAGCTGGAGTCTACCTTCGACATGAAAAGATACCTGAGCAGCACGGAGAGAGCGGGACTCGCAGCATCTCTGCACCTGACGGAGACTCAGGTCAAGATCTGGTTTCAGAATCGGAGGAATAAATGGAAGAGGCAGCTGGCGGCGGACCTGGAGGCGGCACATATCACACACTCCACCCAGCGCATCGTCAGGGTCCCCATTCTGTACCACGAGGGACCCGCTCCATCTGCAGCTCTGGGCTTCAGCCTGAACGGACATCCGATCTCCACGGGCTTGGCGGGATTCTCCAGCTCCATCAACTATCCTCTGTCCTCCTTAGCTCACTCCATGAACATGCTGAGATCCCAGATGACCGGCCTGGTGTAAAGACATCACTCTATTAACCTGAATCGTGCAATAACCCACCATGCCGCAAAAAAAAAAAACTGTTGACTGTCCCCAAAGATAAAGAGTCCCACCATGAATCTTTTTTTTTTCATGACTCTGCTCGAAAGCCTCTGAGACAGTCTGTGCTCCTCTTCATGTACTGTATGTCTGAATACACACATATTTTTGAAAATTTTTATATTTAACGCCACAGATATTTCAGATGTTGTCAATTTTCACATGATAGATGAATAAAATATGAAGCACAGCCTCGCCTGCCTTTTCTGTTGCTCATGTTCTATGACGTCACGGAGAATGCCGTGAGTCTGTGCATACAGAACGATGGGGAACCTTAATGGCAACGTCAACGTGCGTTACATGTTTAACTTGAAGTAGGCCTTTAGGCCTCAGCTAGGACTTTTGACTTGTCCTTATCCACATTGAATTATGAACATTAATAGTTAATAAAATAACCCAGGGCTTTATAAGTATATTGTTTGCACATAAGTGATTGTCGACTATTAATAATTGAAAAATTGGATAATTACAACACAGGAATGCACTGGACTTAAAACCTGCCTATTTGAAGTTTGTATTTGTGTAAGTGTGTGTGTGTGTGTGTGTATGTGTGAGTGTGTGTGTGTGTGTGTCCGTGCACCTTGATTTCAGAGGTCTGAATAATACATTAAAAAGAATAAGTTAAAACGCCACATGAATATTCTGTTCATAAAATCAACAAGTTAATTCATGAAACTTTATCCATAGAAAATTCAGAGTTCATGATATATTTGTTTAGTTTGTAAACAACGATATATTAAAACACAGGGAACGGAAACACAAATAAATATGAAATACGATTTGCTAAACGTTAACTCTCTATTTATTTATCTATTTAAACTCAATGGGTAGGCCTAATAATGTGATCAAAAGTCGTATTACTTATCAGTCACTTTCAAGTGTTGTCAAAACGGAATATGAAAATATTTCCACCCATTCTCTGTGTTTTTTTTAGCTAAATATAAAAAAAAACCCTTTTTAATTTATAAATAATTAATATTTATATTTAGTAGTTTGTGTAGGAAGCAGTAGGTGAACGGCACAGAGGTAAATCCGTTACTCTAATTGTAATTGAGAATATTTGTCTTTGGAGAAAGAGAAAAACACATCTGACTGATTTACTTTCAGGTCGTAAATTAGTTAACAAACTTTTGTTCCGGTTTGGGAAACCCAAGTGTTGCGATTAAATCCAGCATCAGATCTGGTTTACCTCTCAGCGCGCGCACAGTGTGAATGAACTAACAGTGAGATTAAAGCGGACCTATTCTCCGTTTTCCTGGAAGACCCCTGTGGAAGAAGGTGAGAGAGGAGGAGGAGGTGGGGAGTGGGGTGGGTGAGGGTGAGACAACAACACTCTCCCGCCCGCCCTCTCCTCCCATCCCCTCTCTGCTATTGGACCGTACAGCGACATGATCTGGACCAATCAGCGAGCACATCACGCGCTCCGCGCAGTATCGGCGCAGGCAGAGCATCGCCAGCCCAGTAGTGTGAACTCAGTGGCAGCTGCTATGGTGCGTGGAGCATCACGACGTTAGCGGTCAGATTAAACCCCCCGGTTTACACTTAGCAGAGTCGCGGAAGTAAACGGAAAAAGGAATTACGCGTTGGAGAATATGAACAAAGTGGACGCACCATGCCGACCTGCCGCCTCTCTGAAATTCACCATTGACAACATCCTCAACCTCAAGACAAGCGAGAGGAACTGTGTCAGCTGTCACCCCGCAGGACTGCAGGATGGCTCTGACGCGGCCATGCGTAAAGACTCTTTCCGGAGCGTCTGTGAGGAGCACGTAGGCCGGCAGAGGCAGCAGGACCAGAGCAGCGGGTTTACTGAAAGTGGTAAGATGGGTTGATATGTCGGCCTCCTCGTTCATGCACAATTACGCACGACCACCCCTCTAACGATCCACACTCTCACTGTGCCAATCATGCTCAAGAAAATGTGTTGTCTTCGCAGAGTCGATCACCGACTGCACCGGTGCAACGGAACCAGTCCCCATCAGTCGCGGAGATGCGAAGAATGTGACCGAGGTGCGCTTCGAGAGCGGCGACAGCAGCTGCGACGACAGCAGCTCCACGGACCCCCACAATAAAGGAGGCAGACCCGCCAAGAACGGTAAAATGATCGCGAAGAAGAAGACGCGCACCATTTTCTCCAAGAGACAGATTTTCCAGTTGGAGTCTACCTTCGACATGAAACGTTATCTGAGCAGCGCAGAGCGCGCCTGCCTCGCCAACTCTCTCCAGCTGACTGAGACCCAGGTGAAAATATGGTTTCAGAACCGCAGGAATAAGTTGAAAAGGCAAATCTCCACCGAGAGCGACGGACCTGTTACCGATTTCCCCGAGACTGGAAAGCCCGTGGTGGTGGGGCAGCTCCCGGCCTTGTACAAGGAGAGCAACCTGCTGGGGAGATGCCTGCTGCCCATGCCTCTGCCCGTGGTGTACCCGGGCAGCAGCACGCCTTACCTCTGCTTCTCTAACGCCAGCAAGTACTTCAGCCTGTACGACGGGGACGTATGATGGTGGAACCAGCCCCCCCCCCAACATCCCCACTCCCCACGAGGAAAAAGAGACACTTTTTGGTGGTCTGTTGCCAAGTTTGAAGCATTTATGGTGTTGAGATGGGGGGCCGAACCTGCGGCCTTACTGCTCTGCAAGTACGAAGAGTTACATATCACTTCAGAATAAGATGATTCGGAATTATTTATTCTTCAGCGGGTTTTTTTTGTAGGTCTGACACGAAACCTGCTCCAGTTACGACCCATGTCGTTTAATTAACTCGCACGGGCGAGTTAATTACAGCCGGACAGAGGCCTATAGCAGAACCAGTCCCGATATTTTGTTTACATTGTTATTATTTTTATTATTATTATTATTATTATTATTATTATTTCCATCAGCTTAAGCCACCAAAGAAATTACAATAGCCTAACTATTTGCATGCATTCTCTGTATCATAATGACTTTTGAATTACTGAAAATGTACATGTATTTAAATGAATGTAATTAACATTTTATTCTGTGTTTCACGCATGTCTATTTTAATTTTCTGACTATCCTACTATTTTTACTTTACTCCACGTTTGCCTATAGGCCCGTTACACCATTTACTGAAACTGTAATTAAAACATCTTCATTCAAGAAATATTTTCACAGAATTATTAATTTGAGTTGAATTTCTTTCAGGCCGATTTTACGGAACTACAGACAATGTCGGATTTATGCTGATTTATGCTAAATCAGATTACTAATTCCCAAAGTATTATAATATTATTAGTCTGCAGTAATTTAAGGATCACGTGAAACATGGTGTTAATGCGTAAACGAATATAAGAAGACTTGCTGATTGAACATCCCCTAAAGGTGTGAAGTTAAAATACTGTAAATTCTTAATCTGAAACAAACAACTAAACATAAACGTTTGTTGTAAATGTAAGTTTTTCCTCATTCAATAGGCCAACATGGCGTATAGTTATGTACTGACTTACCATTCATGCTTTTATGCTGTATGGCCAGCATTAAATAAGTACAAATTCAGCAGCACTTATAAAACCTAATATTTGATGTTGTGACCAGAAGGACAGTGAGAGACTAAGAAAGAAAATACAATCTTTATGTAAAATGTAGAATTCCAATATCAAAGTCAAAATGTTTTTCTCTAAAAAATGTGATAAAAAGCATCTTGGAGATGTAAATGATCAATTGTGGAATTTAAAATTGCCACCATATTTTATTCTATCACAAGAAACTTGAAACTTTTAAGAAAATGCTGAAGTATGTTTAAATGTAGGTCAATAAGGGCTACACATTTCTTTTATGCAAAGAGGGGGTGGAAAGTACAGAGGTATGACTCTCTCTCTCTTAGTTTCTCTAAATATAGATTCAGAAATAATACATCACATTTACGAAACGTAGTTATGTCACCCAGTCATAAAAAACAAGGTTGAATAATTGAAGAAAAATATGAGAAAAAGAAAGTCTTAATGGAGTCATCTATTATTCAATTATGATGGATTTTTTTAACAAAGTAATGTTTCATTTACTAAACACAGTCATTTAGAATTTTCTAAATATAATAGGGCAATCGTCAAATAGTTAAATAATACATTAATGCAATGAAAGTCACTTGTGCTGATTTCAAACATTCTACGATTTAGTTATTTCAAACAGGGAAGAAAAACAAATATTTACATCCATGTGTGATTTACTATACAAAAGTATGTTGCAAGGACTGAACACAATTATGGTGGATATCTTAAAAACATGGATACTAAGACTTTAGTAAAAATAATAATGTTGTATAAGAATATTTTAAAATTTTACACAATGCAATGAAAGACCCTCATTTAAGACTGATTGACAGAAACTTTATTAATCCGCCAAAAGTTTACATTTTTAACAATTCAAGATTTTCAAAAATTCAAGATTAATTTTGCACATGCATTCACATTTTGGCTAAAACCAGTCCCCTTAATGTAGAATTTTTATACAACCTTATACTTCTATTTCCTTCCATCTCAGAGGCAGTTATTTACATTTCACTGAAATGCATTTTTCATTTTTCTTCTCTCGTACAATTTCTGTACAGTGAAAAAATTCACCTCCAGCTTTGGTAAATCTGAAAGAAATCACAATCTTATTATGTGTTCCATTGTATGTCGGAAAAAAAATCTCCTATATTTTTACAAATAATACATCTGTATGGCACAGGACAACAACAACGCCACAAACATATGTTGATTTTATTGAAAACGTGTATTCTATAGTTCATTAAAGTACCTTACAGTACAGTTAAAATGAATTCAGTTTCAAGCATCTACACTAGTGAAATACAATATGCACAATAACTAAGTTGTCAAATTGTTATAAAGAAATTCATATATAATAGTGAGACATCGGTGCGAACATGCTTTTAAAAACTTTACTTCTATTTCAGTTATCGTGATATATTCCACACTTATTTTCAACTTTCACATTTGGACCTTTGAGCCACATTTCTACAGCAAGGAATTCGTTTTTCTACTGAGGTGAAGGATGTGAATACTTCTTCCCTCACAGTGATCCATGCAGGAAGTGGTAGATGGACGCAGACAGGGGGTGAGGCTCATCCCTTCCTAAGTTCTGCGTTAGACGGCGTCTAGATCCTCAAGCCTTTTTCCTGAGTGGAGGCCACTCTGCTGTCGTTCCACAGCCACAGACTAATATAACAGCAGCCTCAGCATAAATTTAAAGTGTACAAAATGGTAAGACGTGCTCTCGGCGCTGTGACGCCAAGCAAAGGGTCTTTCCTTATGGGCGAGCTTTATGTCAGGTATATTGCTACAGTTTTGGGTTACGTGCTCCGAGACGCACCTCAGACTACAGACTGAATTAATGCACTGCACTCATTTCTATTAGGAAACATTATTGACTTCAGGCATTTTTTTTCTTTGCTTTGCAGAACTTCCAACTCTTTCTAATGTGGAAGAGAAACATAAGAGCCAAAGTTAGTATCCAGACCTGACTCCTGGTTGTACTTTAGAGGATCCGGTAATTGTGCAACTGTGATTGTAATCAAAGTTAAGTAAAAGCCACGTATGTTCACTTTTAAATCTATTTCTGTGTCTGGTGATATAACCGAAAGAGTCAAAGCTTAAACTAATCATTATGGTATACCATGATGTGCGTTAGTCTAAATTTGCTTGGCCTTGAACGCAAGAACAGTTTTGAAAAAAATATAGGTGACAAAATACAATCTTCTACATTTGGTGGTTGCTTTTAGAGTATTTCTTTTCCTAACCTAACCCATAAAGCTGCTGTTTTTTTTTAGTGGACACTCTTAACTCTGGCCTTTAAAATAGATCAAATCTCTGTATCAGAAAAGCTTCACAGTGAATCGTTATGGCATATTTCTTTCCGATGACTTAATGTAATAATTGGAAATTTCATCAGTCCCTTATGGAAATAATTTATTCCCTTACCTTTAATCTTTAAAATCCTTGATTTGGAGTTTGGTTGGTTGGTTGGTAAAAAAGAAAGCTGGATCCTACTTTAGGTTTGAACCGAAATTCTGAAAGAACAATTTCCCACTAAGGAAGAACCATTTCCTAATCAGTGCTGACCTTTGACCCCCCAAGTCACTTGCCACATTGACCTTTGAGTGTGAATATAGGCTTAAAAATGTCATTCTTAGGAGAGAGCTAAAACTTTGAGGACAAAGACACGCGTAACAATTATGCCCATGAGGTTTAATTTAGTCATTGTTGATCTACTCTCTAAAAATCTCTGCCTGCATCTTTGTTCTTGCGTATTTGTGTCCACCAAAGACGAGAGCCCTGTTATGTTCAGCCGGCTGTCTTATGTTTTAGAGCTGCTGGAGTCATGCTCCCATTCAGTACCCACAATCCCTCACGGCGAACCTTTTAGACATGATGGCAGACGAGATGTTAGGTGTGGCCAAATGTTATAATATGTCAGATTTAATGGAGACCGAATCTGAAGTTGATCTATAAGGCACTCAGGCTGCATCTTAGGCAGAGAGGAGGGGTAATATTATTTTCAATATGAAGTTTTATTTATTATTATGGATGACCTGACTGAGTAATCATAAATTCTACTGAAACTCACCGGCGCTGATTCTCCTCAAAGAACACCATCAGTGCACTGGGCTCTTTTCGTGCTGTCCCTCCAGCGCCCATTCTTACTGTGCTTGTTTTCCCGCCTCTTGACTTGTCATGGCTCATCAGAGTAGTTTGTGCACTGAAGCCCGACTTGACTGAATGGAGAGGACCGAGGAGGTGAGTATGTGACAAAGAGAGAGAGGAGGAGGAGGGGGGGAGGAGGGGGGAGATTGGTCAGCACCATTTGATGAGTGTGTGTTTGTGTTTGAAAACCTACAATCACGCTTGTGTTCCTGCATGGGTCTGTGCCTCTCTGTAGCGGTCGGTCTGTCTGATCAGGAGCAAGAAGGTTCTGTTCCTGTTGGTTGGAGGGGGACTCAGCAGTGCGTGTGTGTTTGTGTGTGTGTGTTTAAGTACTTATGTACATTACGCCTTTGTAAAACTCTCTGCCAGCTTGTTTCTGCATGACTAGGTGGGGGCCCCTCTCTCCGCTCACTTGTTACTTCAACCCTTGCCGACCTCTCATCTGACAAAGGTCATCGCTCAGGACGATTGGACAGACTGTCCCTGAACACGTCTCTGCTGCAGGAAATCTCAGCCAGGACTGCCACTAAAACATTTCACTGAGAGAATTTTGTGTAGAAAGTTCTGGCTCATAGTCCACTGATGAATGCATCTGCCAGGTATGTGAAAACCATCTTCGGCGTGTTGGATAAAAGTGAAAACCGCCTTCGTTTCCATCATTCTGATAGAAAAATTAAATCAAAATCTGTTAGCAGTATTTGAGCTCATGATCTCCATTTTCACCCACGTCCAAACAATCACTAGGGATGTCCCCAGCATGCAACGGGGGTTGCAACCTGAGCTGAAAATGACAGGACACGGCTCACTATGAAGTAAACAACGAGGCTATTAGTTAGAGAGGGGAACCTGAGACAGGACGTCTGTGGATGTGTCACACTTAGAGGCCGTTTGATCGTCTATTGATCCACTCATTTAGTCAACTCCCCTTACGCGTGATGCAAATTGCTCGAGGAAATTGCAATAAAGGGATAAAATCAGACAATAGAAAGTGAAACAGAGACAGAGGTAAGAGGTGAGAGAGTGCAGGGATGAGATGAGACCCAACTGGACTGCAGCCAAAACTTAATGGCAAAGAAAGCCAAGTTACTGAGTAAATATAAATATATATTTTAATGAGTAAAACTATACTGTGTGATCAACGGGGCTCTTATTGTTAAGTAGCAATCACTTTCTGAAACGTGTTTAAATAGTGATGGGAAGCGTTTATAAGCACTTCCACGTGTTTATCTTTCTTGTAAATATAGATCTAGTAAAATTTGAATGTTAAATCTAAATATAATAAATGCTGAAACTATGATTACTCTAAAACGTAATGCTTATCCGCTCAAATAATATCTGAATATAAAATCTACATCCCAATGTTGAATATAAATCTTAATTTAATATAATTAATATGTTAATGCTAAAAGATTATCACAAAATTAAATATTTAGAAGGTAATAATCCAGCTTTTAGAATTAAAGCTGACAGCTTTAGACACGTCCAGTGATAAAACATTAGCTGGAAATGTTCGAGGGTATGTTCTGGAAGTGACGAGAGCATTTCAGCTAAAAAAAAAAAACCCTGTCCAAAACGATGTTAACATCTCATGTTTTCTGCACATTTCTGCACATTTCTGCCAAAAAGTATGTGACTGCACCATCAGGAAAGTGATATTGGATGTCGGCTAAAATCTAACCCTACCCACTTCCTCCAAACCGATGACGGATGTAAATACAGGACATTTATTTAAAATAAATCATAATATGATGCACAACCAGTGTTTCAGCTAAACACTCCTGTCCAGACAAAACATTGTGACGAGATTCAGTCAGTCGACTGCAGTGTTCTGCAACATACAAATGTGTGCAAACCTATCACTTTCTTTTAATTCTAGGACAAAATCATGCACTTATTTAGTTATTTTAATAGAATTTACTTAGTTAATAGTTTTTTGTTGTTGTTTTTCTTAACATAGCCAACTATAACAAGTGTTCTATTGCCAATTGGACAACATGACTGCGCCCCCATGCATGTGTATTTATATTTATATTTCACATTGAGATTTACACTAAACACTAAGGTTTCATCTTACATATTTAATTTTAGATTAAATATTTAGGTTTGCTATCTAGATAGTCATTACAACAGCTCCAAAAAACAGACATTGGAAGAATGACATCTATAAATGATATATACACGTATATATATATATATATATATATATATATATATATATATATATATACACAATCATACACCTATATATGTATATCAAATATAAATATCTACATATGATAATAAGAGAATATGATTTTGAACATGGTTATGATATTTGATATGATATGTCAACGTTGTTGACAAATTTAAATTTACAGTTAACCATTTAAAAATTAGCTTTAACTTCAATATGTGATTGAAAAGTATATAAGTATCTATATGTAAGTATAACAATTATATTTTCTACAATGAAAGTAAATGTGACAAAGCTCCTAAATATTGTTGTAAATGTTGATTTATATATAAAAACTTCCCAGCATTTTTAATCATTGTCTGGAGCTAGGTGTTATAGAATGTTGTTGTTCGGGTCGGAATGTGCTAATGGGGTCTAAACTTAACTTTTGGGTCTTTTGGGTGACATGGTTGGTAAACTGGAAATTTGAAGAGCTAAAACATTTATATAGATTTGTTTATTATGTAAACATAATGGAATATTTAAACCTTTATATACATAGAAATACATAATATGACAGTAATACAGTAATGACTATAATGTTGGGTAGGGTTTTACTGCGGAGTATCATGTATTTTTCTAATCCTAATATTTTCCACACAAAATTATTTTATGGGTCCAGCTTTTCCAAGATTTTCTTTTTTTGCCTTTTTAATTTTTTAATCATTTCACGTTATATGTATTTACAATATTAATGGCTATTTTCAGAACTTTCAAAGATCAATTAATCAAAGGGAGGTTGATGGATAATAATAAATAATTAAATGTCTTCTCCATTGCAAATATTCCTTGACTCTGTACAATTTGTTGCATGTCAGCAGACTTTGCAGAGTAAATGGAAAAAACAAAACTCAGTCATTCATCGTCTGCGATAAGAATTTGTAGTGACGTAAACCTTTTGCAAAAATTCATCCAATAGCGGCCGACCCCAATACCCAGGGGTTTTATTCACTGAAGTATCATTTTACCCACATTTAGCGAGGTGCAGGTATTTATTCTAGAGACTGTGTGAGACGTGAGCAGGACCAGCATGTGTGAGTGATCCACAGCTCAGAACCATTAAGGTATTTACAAATATGTTTTCCAGTCCATCTGGTTGATTTAACAATATTTACCAAGAGTCAAAGAGTAAATGGCACATGCCACAAACATCCCAGAAAAAACACACACTATAACACACACACACACACACACACACACACACACACACACACACACACACACACACACACACACACACACATAAAGAAACAAATCTTTGAATAACCTTAAAATATTCATTGAAACTATTTCCTCATAATTGAATGGGTTTCTTTCAGAATAAAGTAATTATGTTGGTCAAACTTAATATGTTTTGGTTTGTCAATACGACTTATTAGGGTTACCTTGATCAATCAAGGTGGATCTTATTATCTTATTATTGGAACTTATTTTACTTTCTTTGAATAATATTCTCATTTGAATAAAGTTGATCCAATTCATTTACTTGCATTAGGTTCAATCGAATTAATTCGGGTAAATTCAATTTATCTACTAACTATCTTGCAAGCATGTATTTATTTCACACAAAATACATTTTACATGCAATTAATAACAATCAGCCATCTTCCTTTATTTTTGGGTGTACAACAACTGCATTATCATCCTGAGACGCAGGAAAAAAGGTGTTTTTATTTAATTACATTTTTTGGACAAATTAAGTGTTGGGGTGGTAAAGAACACATTTTTTTTTTTTTTACATAACTTTATAAACATTTTATAATGTGTACTACAGTGTATATCAGGACTTTCATGTTGAGCGTAAATCTTTGACAAAATAAAGAAAGCTCAATCAAATAAAAGTAATGTAACTCCTTAAAGGCTTCACAGAACACCAGAGAACAGGTTGGTCATAGGCTAAGGAAGAACTGATTAAATGGCCACGCCCACTGGTCAAAAAGGGGTGTTGCAATATGCTTGGCCATTCACAAAAAGGCGTTGAAATCCCAAACGGCTTCATGTAACACCCAGAAACGTTGTAGCAACGGTGTACCAAACGTTGTAAGTGAGGGTTCCCTTAAGTTTCTTCAATGATCGTATCTGATGAAGCGTTGTGATTTTTTCGAGACACAAAAGGAACATCTGGCATTTCATTCATCTCACATATGTTTTACTGTTGCACCCAGGAATTCTGCATCTGGAAGGATTTGGAAACAAACATACATTAAGTCCTGATCTGCAGTACAGTGTACGTGAATACATTTGTTGTTTTTCCTCACTTTTTGAAACTCACTTAAAATGCCCCCTAGATGTTTACTTACTAAAGACAATAAAAATATAACATTGAAAAACATTTTAAATATGAATATCAGGCTTACCTTTCTTTCTTCCATAACATGTGGTCGTGCTGATGGAAGCCATTTTGAAAAGACAGGAAAGGGACGCTTTGCATGGTCACAATAGAGTCACATGTATAGTATTAGAGATATTAAAGAAAAACCAATATGCACTGCAGAGGACAAAAATGAATTGCTAAGTCTCAAGAGGAGGAACAGACAGATTGACTGACCACTCTATCTGCCCATTGTTTTTAGGTTGGGGGAATAACACACAGACTGAATAATGGATGGGTCCAAAACAGTAATTACAATTGATGTTTGGTTTGTACCTGACTTCACAGCCATCCATCCAAAAATTGAGATATTTCAATTCTGTTAGGGAAACAGAACGTTTACATTTATTACACATTTCTACTACTCTGTCTCAAATTCAATACGATCATCTTTAGCCAGCCGGTTTGAGATCACTTAATGGAAATGTAGTCTACTGTGGATCAATTGTTACTTCTCACCCTCAATGGACACGGTCTTGGCTATGTAGTGGATGGGGAAGGAATAATGGGACTTTTGGAGTTTGTAAAAAAGGACGCCTTGGACTGTCACAGTCAAGGCAGAGATTAATAATGTAACATAATAATAATAATAATACATTTAATTTATAATGCACTTTACATTAGGATCAAATCTCAAAGTGCTACAAAGCAAAAGCAGATAAAAGCATCAATAAAAAAATAAAATAATAACTATATAAAAGACTGACCAAAAAGCACCAATGTTAATTAAGGTTATAGGTTCTGCTAAAAAGGAAAGTTTTAAGTCCTTTTTTAAATGTGTCAGTCGTCTGTGGAGCCCTCAGATGGTCAGGGAGGGCATTCCACAGACGAGGGGCAGCAGAACAGAAGGCCCGATCACCCATGGTGCTGAGCTTAGGACATATAGCAATAATTCTCATTTCCTGTTCACTTTTTGGCAAGTGCACTTCATTATTGTTTGATTTGAGACAACACTACATTGTCATAATTAACACGCCACAAATATGTACACACATGTACAGCGCAAATGTTCATGTATTGTAAATTTCATAACTTTATTTTATCATTCTTATCGTGCTAATGTTTCTCATCAACCTCATCAGGCTTGGATTTAGATTTTCACAATGATATTTTATTCTTTATACTGTGTTGTAGTGAAAGTGTGAGAAATCTAATAAAAATATACTATACTAAACGGCAGTATACGTATGAAGCAACTTGATTTGGGATGCAACATATGTTTTAAATAATCTCACATTTTGGATATCTTCATGTGTCGGCTATAGCTAGTAATATGAGGTTATTAATTCTTACTTATTATTTAATTTGCCACCAAGTAGGGTAAATGGCAAAGCCATCAATAAACATAACACAAATCAGTTTAAAATCTATGTAAACTCCACTAAATACAAGTCTATGTTTCACTATATCCCTTTTTCGCACACACACAAACCATGTATCAATTAACGAGCACCATGGCTCACGTCCTCCCTCATGTCTTGTCCCCTCAGACACCCTTGTCAGGATAATGTGCCATTAATCTACCACTGAAAACTCATTATTGGCCAATCAATAGGTGAGATGGAGGGATAAAGGAAGAGGAAAGGGGAGAAGGAAGGAGGAGAAGGACAAGAGGCAAGTGAGGGATACTCTAAGTCTGGGGGGAAGCATTTGAGTGAGGGCTAGGAGGGGGCCAACACTTATCCATAACACCAGAGAATGACCTCCACTATTTGCAGACATAGAATACTCAATGTGGTTGCATACTAACAGTCAATACAGGTCCATTAACAACAGATACAGTTGTCAGAGTGCCTTAACTTTTTCTACCACCCCTCCCCTCCAGCACCATTTTTAACAGCTCTCTCTACCCTCCACAGATCAGCATAATTTACAGTTTGCTCGCACCGCATTTAAAATTAACCCCTAATCTTGCTCATGTGTCTGCCTTATCCAGGGGACTGAATGTAAGTTTCTGATTGAACTGTTTCAAGGTTGTTGGTCTGTATGACCCCTTAAAGGTGCCGGATGATGGCAGAGTGCCACTATCCTGCACGCCTCAACTCATTTTGGCACACAAAAGTTTTAAAAAACGTTTAAGGTCCCACATGGAGTAAGTGATGTCCCTCCTGGGCTACCGTAGTGTTCATCATGACTGGCTTTGTGGAAGAGGACCGACTCTATTTGGACGTAAAATAGATACACTCTTGTCAACTATTCTCATTTTCAGATGGCTGTACTCTCATAAGCCACAAACGTACTCAAAAAGAAGTTACAGTAACTTGTTTAAAAAACATTATATGGTTAAAGTAAATGTTTTTACCAGCTTTTTTTAACTCAGCTGTATGTCATATTAATATAATATACTTAATATTATTAACTGAAGGAGTTGGGAACTGTATTTCAATTTCGATTACTAACATTCACAGTAACGTATTCTACCTGAATGAAGCATAACTTAGACCATAAGTACAGAGAGATTAAGTGGAGTGAAAACCACTTTTATCCTCGTGGTCAAGTTTCTTGCACATGTTTCTTGTCTGCTTCTAATGAGTTATACGTCTGTCATCTTCTATCGTCTGTTATACGTGCTGGATGCACCAAAGGATCATCATTTCAAAGTGTCGTTGCCCTTTTATATTTTATATAAGTTGAAATTATGCTTTATCTTAGGAAAGCACACAATGATGGAAAAATAAATAAATAAATAGCGTTTTGAAAATGTTCAGATATTTATGTTAAAATGTACGGAAAACATTGGATAGTTTTTGAAAAATAAATATTCAAGTGAATTACATATAGTTGAAGACTTTACTATATATATATATATATATATATATATATATATATAGTAAAAAAAATAATTCTTCCGTACTTCCTCCGTCTGCTAATAAAGACGAACTACATTATTTGCTTAAATTAATAATAATATTTATGAAAATGGACATTAAAGCAAAATACTGCAACAATATACTTCACACACAACCTTTGTGTATATTCAAGCCCAGTGGTTTAATACGTTCACATTCTGAAAATATGTTTACATCGATGGTTAGATTGAATTCAATGGATTTCCAGCATATAAAACCCTTTAACATCGTACTCAGCGGTTTGAGTCACTATTTTTCACGGAAAAATGTGGCTGAAGCTTTTCACAATATGACTCAGTGGCTGCATGTGTACGCTAAAAAGAAAAGGACCAAGGATGGAGCCATGTGGGACATCACAGGTCAGATAGGCCAGTGACGACAGGGCATTAACCATGGCTATAGAGAAAGTCCTATTTGAAAACTAGTCTTTTTTTTCCTATATATTAAAGCATGTGAGGATTTACTTAGCAGAATTGTGTCATTTAATTTAACCAAAAAAGTCTAATAAAGGTCAAACAGTTTTCTAAAAACATGCTTTCCCAAACAGTTGAGGTCATCCAAATAAAATTCATTATTTTCCATGAAGTACAAAATGTCATCATGAAATAATTCTATGCCTCTGATTTTTATGCTTGTCAAAAACAATGTGTCATTCAATGATTAAAACTACAACTCTAAATTTAGAGTGTCTGAGATATCGAATTAATAAATGCCCTAAATGAATAATTTATGCAACAAAATCCTTTTTTGTACTTTTGTTTCCTGCTGAAGACATAAAAGGGCGGATAAATATTTAGCAGCACTATCATTTAAACATGGACCCGCATTAATGAAAAGACTATTCTGTGATATTGAAGACACTTAGTGTGTAAACATACATATATGACCACCTTGGGCTGCAGGGGCTCACTCAACCTCCTGACAGACCTTGATCGGACTTAGTCACTGGGATCTAAGAAGAGCAGAAGATGTCTCTCTGTGTAATGGAGCTGACCTGCTTGCTTCTACAGTGAAGTGACACTCCGTAACACCCAATGGACCCACAAACACCAGCCTGCCACCATTCACAGTTTCACTGGATGCTATTGATTAAGTACTCACAGTTACCAGTCCCCAAGCAACTTTTTGATCTGATACCTTTGTACATTTAAACATCATTAATACCAATGCAACTTAACTCAGTCCTGTCCAACAGGCAAACTGGCTGGACAAAAGCTTAGATAAAAACTTAAACCGAAGGAAAAGTGATTTGTAATGGAATCCACTCTTGGTTCAAGCTTTAGGAAAAAAAAAAAGAAAAAAAACACATTGTGAGAAATGAATAAATGAAAATCTCCAGGTGTGACACTGTGGTTATACTTGAAACACTTACTGCTGATCTCACTGATTTTCCTGTCACAAGGTCAAAACCTAAGCGTTTACAGAGAACATTTAAAAGTGATGCATCCCCCCTTTTTAATGCTTCATTTGGTGAATAAAACAGATATAATACACAAACATTTCACAATGTTTTGATTAGCCGAAGCTAAAATAAAATGTCTTTTGTATGTGATGTTCTCTCTCTTAACCAGAGCAGTGGTTAAGAGTTTTCTTTAGCATGTACAATACACTTTGTTTACTGCAGCTTTGGAAACTGTGCATGTCAGGGTGTGCATCATTTTTAAGCTCCATTTTCTAAGCACTTCCGTTGTGTTGTGGCTTTCGCAGATTGTTTTTCCTCAATTTGTTGTGTTGTGGCTTTTGCACCGCTCCCGAGATGTCAGATGTATGAAGATTTTTTTCTAAATGTACATGTCTTCCACAAGATAGAGCCGAGACATTCAGCCATCAACGCTGTTGTGATGCAGCCGGAAACCCAGGGTGAAGTCTGGACCATCAGTTTCTGACATTCTGGTTGAAGGTGTTGCGGGTCACACAGCTCGCTGGTTTGGAGAATTCAAAAATAAACTAAGCCTTTGCTGTCATCCCCGACAGTTAGATTATATCCCCGAAAAGACCCCAATTCCCTGCATTGTACAAGCAATTCCCCCTGATTGAAAACCTCAAATTAAATGTGATGTTACAGCTGGAAAACAGTGATTTTCATAAAAAGCTCTCACTGGTGAGAAGATATGAACTACTAGAGTAAAACATGATACATAATAGATAGATTTCCTCCAGTCAATTCATTTCTTTGGTGCGTGATCAAAATTATAGCCTAAAAAACATTGCAATAAAGTTCCCCCTAGTGCCGTCAGAATCATATGACCGACTTTTCCCAAAATCAGTACAGTTCTTCCTTGAACTAAGGTTTGTGAAGGTATTAAATTGATTGAAAATGAGCCATGAAATAGATTTTGAGTAATTACGTTAACACGAAGGATCTGCGGTGGTCTGACGCAGCTGATGTAATGACAAATTCATAATATCCCCAACTTTTCGGAAATATAATTACAGACGGTGCAACAGGCAAAAGAAAATAAGTGGAGTCGCAACAAAATCACATACTAGCACGATTTAGTGATCACTCTTTATATCAGTGCCAATTAAAGTAACGGAAGAAAATAGAAGAATGATTGATTGGTGATTTATTATCTTTAGATCAACTCGTCTAAAAAATAGGCTGATCAATGCTATCTGCTGAACAAATAATGTTTTTGATGCAAAGTTATGATTTCACCTGACACTGAAACAATCAGGAAGAGAAGTTTGCATCTTAAACGTTAGCTCTGTTTTTTTTAGTAAAACAACAGTAAAACCTCCAGCCTCGTGTCTAGTTGAGAAGGAGGTTCTGGATTGGCTTCATACAAGGGAAATTGAAGGATGTCCCAGGATTCCTGGGTTAGTTTGTAACTTCATGCAATGCCTTCTTGCAAAAGTGTTTGATAATCACTTATGAGCAGGAAACACAATATTACAAAAGATTATTTGTCTGGTTTCCTATATTTTGTGTGTTTAATACTAAATTGTGTTGGATCTTAAAAAATCAAACAAATTCAACACAAAATAAAACAATATGTAGATTTCTTGAACCAAAAGGCTTATCTTAAACCAAATGTTCACTGACATTAAACCTTTTCAGATGTAAGACGCTGGCTCGTAGGTCTCACCAGAAGCACACTATGCCAAAATCCATAGACACTCCAGAAGAGATGAGGAAGAAGGTGATTGAAACCTTTCTATGTGGAAGGGTTACAAGGCTATTTCTATCGCTCCGAGATCCACAGTATGACAACATTTCTTTTTAAAGGAGAGTACTTTAAATAATGGGCCAGGTTCCCAGAAGTGTCATACAAGACCATAGAGAAGACTCATTTACTAAGTCTGTGAGGGCTGTCAAGAGGCTCCATGGCTCCAGTTTTCAAAAAACTCTGGGTGAAAATGGCCTCTCTGACAGGGTGACGAGGTGAAAGCTGCTGCTAACCCAGAAGATAACTGAATATTTGTCACACCCCCGATGACCCTCAAAGTCAAGCAAGGGGGTGGCAGTTACCCCTTTTCCACCAAAAAGAACCTGATGCTACTTTAGTGCTGGTGCTAGTGCTAGTGCTTAGCTGGTTCAACTCGCACACTTCCTAAGAACCTGTTTGCTATTCAATTGGGAAGGAGCCAAGTCAAAGCCACGTCATTGCCTCATAGTGTAACGTATCGGTGCTTGGCTCTAGACCAGCAAAGAGTTGTTGCTTGTCTGGCACCAGATTTGAGAGCCAGGAGCTGGTGCTTAGGCTGTCGAAAAGAAAAGAGCTGGTGCTAAGTCAGGCTCTGGTTCCAAACTAGCCCTGGAACCAGCTTGATGGATTTTGTGGGGAGCTTCACCACTTCAAGTCAGGATTAATTACCATATTTCTGGGAAACATGAATTTCACTCTCTTCTAGAAAATTCCGAAGGAGAAGGTTAGGTCATCAGTCTGCGTGTTGCAGCTCAGTGCAGCTGGGTCACGCAGGAGGACATGATCCAAGGAGGACATGATCCAAAGAAAGAAAAAGTCCTAATCAGGACCCGAACACCACTGACATGATGTGATGGGATCTGAAAACAGAAGTTCAAGCTCACTAATCCTCCAACGAGGATGAACTAAAGCAATCCTGCAAAGAAAAGTGGGCCAAAATTCTTCCACGTTGATGTCAGAGACTGATCTCCAGTTATCAGAAGTGTTTGGTTGCAGTTGTTGCAACTAAAGGTGACACTGTGAGCTCATATGTTTGGGGGGTGAAAATTGTTTCTTAATGAACATCAAGTTAGTATAGAACCTTTTGACCATCTTAAATAAAACATAATTTAAAGCTTGTCTTCTTCTTCTTCTTTCCTTCTTTACTGTACCCTTTAGGGGGCGGTACAGCAGATCATGTTTCCATCTTGCCCTGTCCTCTGCATCTTCCTCTGATACCCCAAACAACTGAATGTCCTCTCTCACTACATCAAGAAACTTTCTTTTTTGGTCTTCCCCTTTTTTCTGCCTGGCAGCTCAAACTCCTCCATCCTTCCAGCAAAAGATCCACTAACGCTCCTCTTCACGTGTCCAAACCATCTCAATCCAGCCTCTTTTACTTTGCTTCCAAGATGTTTAACCTGGGCAGTCCCTTTGAGGTTCATTTTTCTAATCCTGTCCATCCACATCACTGCCAACAACATCTTTACATCTTATTAATATTAAAATGTGATTATCATTTAGTATCATCATCACAAAAATAGATGAAATTTGGCTCTGGCAGGTAGTAGCATAGCAATCAATCATCCCCTAAATTGTGGATTATATTGCATATTTCCATCTGTACATATATCCCATCAAATATAAGAGGGCTACATTAGTATATATGCCATACTTTGAAAAGTGTTTCTTTTTTGACTGACTATGCTTATGACACCTACATTCATAAGTGTATCTAAGGATAAACTGTGTCATTAAAAATGTATGAAGCTTTAGTTGAAGAATTCTAAAAATGTGCGATAGGCTGCGGCATGATAGCTTGTGATGAGCCGAAGGATGTTAGATATCTCTGACTATATAAAGAAAGTTAAACATCACTGGGGAACTCTTAAGCTCAGACGGCTATGCCAGAGGAGTAGGGGGATTACATAAGCAGGCAGAATGTACTTTTACAGAGCACACAATTATTTATTAAACAAAAAAAAATACTCCGGTGAAAAGAATGAAAGTCTTACAAGTGGGCAACACAACAAATTGTTACTTACACATTTTTTTTTGTCTTACATTTAAGATGTTTTGTGTTTGCCATCACTCTCATGACAACTGTCTGGTACCTCTCCTCAAAAATACAACAAACACACCTCTTAGCCCTGAAGCGAGCGGATCTCTGGAGGATTGTTCTCCCCTCTGGCCAGTTCAGGAGAGGCTCTAAGTGCTCTATAATAGCCAGCAATCAGCACAGATGGATAGAAACCAACGTCTTGCCCTAAGGAAAGAAATATAAATAAATAAGATGAATAAATAAAAGCCCTGTGTCCTCACAACCACAGACTGCATTGGGCATGTGTTTTATAATGAATATAGATTGGGACGTTGAAATATTTATGGTGCAGGGGTGGCGTGAGTTGGAGGGGAGGCTAATGGTGTGAAATCGCATCCCAAGTGGACGGAAATGAAAAAGGAAAAATTCCTCTTCGTCCGGAAGCTTCCAACGTAGAATTGGGGATGCCTCAACTGGGATTCGGTGAAGATGCATTCAGCCATACATCTTTAGGATGAACACAAATGAATCCATTGGAAACATCACATTACGGTTATCTATTACTTTTCGTAAAGAAATCATCTGTATTCATGATGAGTCGTGTGCGAAAGCCTTACTCAGATTAATCAGCACTTGGTTTACTTTGAAGTGCCCTCTACACCTCCATTACCTACTTTGCCCCTGTGAAGACTGTACCTAATAGCCATAAACAGTTAAAGCCCTCCATTGGTCAGTGGAGAGGTGTCTGGGGACACAGTCTGACTAAGAACAGCCCAGGGGCCAGATGAAGAATAACTGAGTAGACTGCTGCAGAAAGAGAACATATTGTGCCTGACAAGAACAAACATTAGACTGATAAACAAGTGGCTCGGGGTGAGCAAGCATTTTAGAGCGAGAAAGCCAACTGTAAGCTGTAAGAGCGTTGGAGGAGAAGAGCCGAGATGAGCAAGGCCGCCAAAAATAGTCACACTGAGGCCTCGGGGAGCTCCGAGATTCACCATTTGTCTTATGCATAGTTACCAGAGATCAGCCTCAGCGCACGAGGTTGGTGTTGTCATCTGTCTGTTATACAGATGCCTGTTGGTAGGTATGTGTATGTACGTGTAGAGCTGTTAACATGGGAAATGAACGCAGGGAAATGTTTACCCGTTGTGTTTTAATTCAGTCTAGAGCGAGTTGTGAAATACTAGAAAGCACTGAGGTAACCCTGGTTAACCCTGACTCATTAAAAGGCAACGCAAATGCAATTTTTATGGTTATGTTGCAGAACCAATTAAGCAGAGGAAATAGAAATGAGAACAAGAGCGAGGTTGACATTAACTACTTTTAGCCCTACAGCCTAAAGATTGTCCATCAATAATAATGCACAATCTCAAGAAAGAGAGATGACAACGGAGGTCTTGAAAGAGTTGCTCTACTCATGCTATGTAAGAGGCTGAGGACCACTGATTGCCAGACAAAGATATACTCCTGTCTTTACCGTGTTTGACGGCTGGTTTTTAAACTTAAGTGTTCTAAAGTGTCGTTTGGGGTTCAAGGCTCAGACGTGAGCTGGAGAATATTTGAAAGTGGCAACCTCGGAAGACAGGCAGAATATAAAGTTGATAGTCTGTTGGGAGGGTTAAATAATGAAAAAAGAACATGTGGACTTGAGTTAAGTACACTTAAGAGTACCTCAGTAGTGTTGTGGAAAAGATACCAGATGACATGTAGAGAGATAGAGATGCCATGAAGATGGTTACCGAAACACTTAATCGGAATCTGGGTCGATTTTTGTATGGATCAAGAAAGTAGATTTCCATTTCTGCTAATTGGATCTATGAAATAATCACACAGACAGTTACCACAGACTAGATTACTGTAATAAACTAGAATCCTTAGTCCCGGGTAAAAAAATAAGAATGTGTGCTTAAGTGTGTGTGTTTGTGTGTGGCCTCGCTGCCATCGGTAGGTTTTAATAGAATAGTATAGTCCTTTGCATTTTACATGACTCTAGGGCGCGCTGCTCTCGCCTGTCTGCTCGGCTCAGATCAGACGCTCAAACTGGAGCATAGAATTGACTGCAGGTCTTCATACTATCGCGGTCTGTAATGTGTGTGTATGGACCCTCATGTGTGTTTACAGGCATGTGTGCATACTTACATAGAGCACCAATGTGCGGTCCTATTGCTCTACAATATTTGCAGGATCATACGGGAGACACTCTTTGTTAGCAAAGACAAAACATTGACCTATCAGTCATGACAATATAACCAGCAGCTTAATATTGTGCAGTAATACTGGGTGATTTTATTGTGAATTGCATTATGTCTTTCTCTAAACAGCTCTGCCCAATGTGTGTTTATGAACTTCTCTGTCAGAAATTTTACAGCTATCTCTTTGCTAGTTAAGCAGTTGTTCCTTCCTTCATTGACTTGCGGTATAGGTACTAACCACGGCAGAACACTCAAGAGTTTCATTTCTTGAGATGTTCTAACCCAACTCATTTCATCCCTAAAATTTGGTCCGTATCAATGTCACTCACAGATCATGCTGCATGCCTATCTTTCCAGCTCCAACTCATTAACTCAGAGGTTAACATATTCCCCTCTTACCTAAGAGACACCTCATACTGGTGGCAACTTTATTGCAAAGTTTTTGGACATAACTTCACGTTTAATTTGAGGAGTTAAATCGGGGGATTTCTTGTACAATGCAGGCAATTCGGAGCTTTTCGGGGAAATACCCTCGCTGTCAAGGATGACAGAGTCGGCCCAGTTATGCTTCAGTACCGTAGACTCTGGTTTGGAGAGCGGTGTGTAATCCTGGAATTAACAAAAACAGATACTTAGCTAGTAATGGATGAAAAAAATGTTTCCCAGGAGAATCCACATTTGTATTTCCTGTTATGAAGAACAAATTTCTAAATGTCAAAGCTCCTTTACCCTCTAGACGGAGCAAAATAGACGGAACACAATTATAAGCTGTGAAGATAAAGCAATAACCGGACAGTCAAAAGTATCTAACACCAGAGTTATATTCTAATTCTTTCTCAGGGAAGGCTTGTCTTTCGTCTTGTCTTTGTGAGGCTATATACAAGAATATCGTGAAGACCATCAGTTACGTCTTCCCATTGTTTGATGTGGTGGAGTAATGATCAGCATTAGGCCAACAAACAAGCCCAGCCGACCATCCAAGACACTCAAGAGCACTAAAGAACTGAAAGCAAATGTGTGGGGAGGATAATAACTCTGTACTTTTGTAGGGTGTTGGACGGCAATGGCTTTCACCAGAGCTAATGATATAGCAGAGAGGCTTCCCTCCACTGCTGGAGACATCACAGTAATAACAACATAGCAGAACACTCATTTTGTTACTACCACACGGGCAAGAGAGTTTTAAATGAATGAGTTCATTAATCAATGCTGTCCATTTCTTCCAATGAAAAGGCTGTGAATCACTTATCTTAACTGCCAGTTAGAACTCATGCTTTATGGTTTGGCACTCAGTCTACTCTGGCAAGGAAATTAGTCCCTCTTTCCCAGATATTCCATCAAAAATCTGCCTGGAATTGAAAATCTAATGTTGAATTGGATACCCAATAATCAGAATCCCGTTGTAGTTGTATTTTGTCTACTTCTTTTCCAGTTGCCCAAGGATTGTCAGACATTGATGGTTCCCAGAGGATGAATCCTCTTGAGTTTGGTGGACTTTCCCTCCAGGACAATCCCGAATCATCGGCATTTATAATTGTATTTGCATTTTCTCCAGGTGTGATAGATAATGTCATAGCCTTGGCCTGGAGAAGAGGTCATCAGGAGAAACCCAACCTTAACAGAGTGTCTCGAGCCTTAACTACTTAACAACCTCCAACTGGCGGGTCGCCAATAATGGCCAAATCACTGGCCGTTTCTTCCAGTCTTCCAGCTAGTGCTCTGGCCCTTCCTTCCATAACTATGTAATATCAATTAAATTCCTACAACAAACAAGATGGTACCACCTTGTTACAATCTGCTTTTAAATATCCCCTGTCATCGGGGCTGATTCTGATGTAGCTGTTGTCAGCGTTGGCTTTGATCCCGTTGTCCTCAGCAAGTTCTCTGGGTCTGTGAAGACTAGTTTAATTGTGTTTTGTTCCTTTGTTTACATGACAGAAGCATTTTTACGACCAGAAAATACCAACAATTGAATACAGGGCCAAGAGTGAAATCTTAAGTTGGCAAAAACACAATTCTTCTGAAACTGGTGACATCTCACTCCACTTCGATAATGGCTGTGCCTATTTTGAGAAAAACAAAAACAACTGTCCTCCTTGTTCTGTTTGCTCCTTCAGCAAAGTGCTGACTGAAAAGTTACAAACCAACTACTGGTAGAGTATAGGAGGATTGTGAGGGGCGGCTGTGGAGAAGCAAGTCTTCATAATCAGAAGTTAGGAAGACAGCTGGTTTGAGCCCCATGCCATTGGCTCCTTGAGAAAGAGCCTGAACCCAATATGCTCCCCTGGTGCTTCAAAGGGGCTTTCCACTACTCCCTCAGGGATGGGTCAAAGGCAGAGAACTGGAATTCCCCACGGCCGCCCGTACTTTTTTTTTAGCTTATGGTCCGCTACGGCATCTTCCTATGGCTGCAGATTCAAAATGAATGGAATGACCTTCTGCCCCAGCAGCACCTGATGTCTAAACTCTAAAATAAGACATTTAATATAGTATTAGTAGTTGTACCTGCTGAAACATGTTAGCCTCAGCAGTTTGAGCACTTTAAGCATGCTAATGCTAACGTTGTGAGTCAAACTCTGATCAGACGCTTTTTCTAAGTACGGAATCACAAAGAGTGACTGTGGACTCAATGGACTCAAGTTTATGTCTCAATGGAGACATAAACCGAGCTTTTTCTGGGAAATGAGACTTATTTTTTGGTTAAAAATAAAAAAAATGTTCTTGTGAAGTAGGTTTTGCATAAGAGAACTAATTGACTTTTGAGAAAACTATTTCAACTTTGTCTCGATCATATATTTCAGGTAATATTATGTTTGAGCTGAAACAGCACAGGCTACAGGCTCAACGGAAGAATAAAAGAAAAGACAACGAAAAGAAAACAGATTTTGTATTTTTGAAATTTATGAAACGACATAATTTGTATTCTGTTGTAACTGGATTGATTAACTTTTTTAAATTTTTTTTATTTATTAATCTAAGATTAAGGATAGAGATAAGTAGTCAGCTTAATGATAAAAGTCATACTTTACACAAATCTCTCTTAATAAATAATAGAATAGTTAAATAATAGAGTTTTCATTTGTTGTAATATATGCCTTCTTTGTAGGTTCATTTCTGTGCATCAGTGATTAGACCTTTATGCTTTATGCTAAAACATCTGACCCGATCGGCAGATTTCTTGCTTAATACAAAACCATTTGATTACTTTTAAGGATATTTGGTTTCTTTCTTTTACGCCCGTTTCCCCCTGTGTCGTCTAATGAAGATGCAGCAAACAAATAACAGGCCGCATTTTAATGTACATTCCTGCTTTGAAATTTGTGACTTCTTCTTTTCTCAGCTGCTCCCTATTTGGTGTTGCCACATTAGATTTTCCATCCACATATTTGAACCGATGCAGGTTTTTCACCAGATGCCCTTCCTGCCAGAACAATCCCCACTTATCCAGGCGTAGTACTAGAACCAAGAACACTAGCTTGGGCATCCTCAGTAGCTGGGATGAGATTTTCTGACTATGTTGTAAATAAATTCCTCTCTTTTTCTTTCTCTGACATGACAGATACACATCTCACAACAAAAGAACGAGTACCTGGAGTCTTTTTTCCACACTTCCACTCTCCAACGCCAGTCAACTTCAGCGCAGTATCCAGCCTTAAGTCTCCAAAGTATTCAAGATGCATCCTTTAGAATAAAAAAATGTATTCCATACGTTAACAAAGAATAAATATCTCAATTGTCAATAAAGGGTCAATACACGTAAAAATAGTATAAATGACAAAGTACAAAGACATTAACATGAATTCACAGAAAGTCATTGCAGTGTTTGCTCTCTTTTCCCAGAGAAACAGGCGTAATGGAATATTATTCACAACAAACAGGACACTACACCGCTGATCAATATGTTAAAACCATGAGTAGACATGTTTGATGAAAATGACCTCAGATCACTTATCCTCACTAATGAGCAGCAGATCACGAGTGATCATATACCCAACACTTCTAAAGCTGAAGTGGAGCTCACAGCATTCAGGCCGGCTGAGCACGCACAGAGTCAGAGGACTGACTCGGTCAGATTTACGCACGATAGAGCAGAGAAGTGGACGTTAAGACCGGGGAGAGCAGGGGATGGTGCAAAGAGTTAGAGGGGTTAACATGTAGATGTATTCGAGGCCAGATTGAAAGGAAGCAGGGGACAGTGTCAAGAAAAACAGATGCTATATTTAAGGAGACACTCATCAGTTTAACTGGGTAACACTCTGCGCTCTTCTAAAGCACATTCAGATGATGATGTAATATTACATTATTATTGCATTTCAGGAAAAATGTGCTGTTGTGTGTGAGTGAATTTATGCGTGAGGTTTTAACTTAATGCAATTTTAATAAGACTCGCCCTGTGTGGAGAGGAAGACTGCCGCCAAATCCTTACATCCGCTATGGCAGGGTGAGGAGTGAGAGAGGAACTAGTGAACAGAGTAATTGTCAGACAGGATGACCAAGTTCGACAATAAAGAAAGAGGGAATAAAATCCGGCAAATCAGCCCCCAGTCCGGAAGAAAATATGATATAACAAGTAGGTATGCATAGTATGTGTCATCCCAATGATGAGAAATATAATGGTCCAAAATTAAAATAAAGTAGGTGGATAGAACCAAACCAAAGGCAAATACTTTTGATTGTCCCAACAAGTATAGTATCTACACCCTTCAGTGCAGTAGGAGGTAAGCACCTGATCCATCAATGAAACACAAAAAAAGATGCAGGAAAACAAGCACAGTACTTTTGTTTCACTCATGATGTTAAACTACTTCATCTGGGTACGGCCACGCTGTCTGGACTGCAGAGCCAAGCATGTCGTCAACCGCCTGGACATTTTTTTGACAGGGTTACAGGAAGGCAGCATGATTGCAACTTGCAACAACACATCTTCATCATTTTTTGCTCACCATGTTTAACCCTATCTTACCCTAAGGTGAGCATAAAATACAACTTATGAACTGCTCATGAAATATATAAAAATGTGAAAGAAAAAAAAGCATTGAAAAAGCAGGTATCATCTGCATTCTGTATTGTATGGCATAAAAATATAATTAATTCGCTTTCTAAATATAATAATATTATATATATATATATATATATATATATATATATATATATTCACCTATATTTAATACTCACCTATTGTACGTAAGATAAGATAAGATAAGATAAGATAAGATAAGATAAGATAAGATAAGATAAGATAAGATAAGATAAGATAAGATATATCATCGTATTACCTAGTCATAACCTATTCATTAATGTAGTAGGAACTGGTACCCGTAAGAGATTGTAACTAACAATGGTACGTCTGAGAAAAATGCTTGTGTAATAGGGTCGTAAAAGTCGAAAACAAAGGATTCATGTTAACTGGTAAACACATTTAAAGAAGGCCACATGACAAAGAATTATTTATTATTATTATTATTTTAACATAAAAACCTTCCTACTACTGTGGTTACTGTTTGCAGGGTGATAATTGATTAAACTGATAATATTGTGACAATAATGGGTAATGAAACTCTTAATCTGGATGTATTGAAAACCTGTGTTTTCACAATGTTATAGCTACTAACAGTATTGTAACACATCCAAAGTAGTAAAGTTTCTTGGTGATCATAATTTTGTAATTACAATGTAATAATGCCAAAATGAATCCTTATGCTATATCAACAAGACAATATAACATTTTGGCAAGCAGAGAGATCTGAATAGTTGTGCTATATGTCACGATAGAAGCAAGATAGACAGTTTCAAAATTGAAATCAAACGATAAATGTCTATGGTTGGCATTCTGCTAATATATATATCTTAAAAGAGGACATACTTTTATTCTTCTGTTCCATAGACTGACACTGTTTTCAAAAAACTATTAAAAAAAAGAAATTGGCCATATTCTTGGTCTGTGTGCTCCTTTCATAAAAAATATATACTCTTCGTTATCCCACAGGGCCCCCTGTGAGGTGCTCTTGGAGTAAATTGCGGTTCGGGGTCTTGCTCAAAGACTGTACGACATGAACAATGCATGGTTTCAAACCTTTACAATTAATATCAGCTTTTCTTTGAAGCAATCTGACATTCAGTACAATATTTATATTAATCAGAAGTAGTTCAATAGACTCATAATGACATAAATAATTATATATCTAATTTAAAAAAAACGTTTTCAAACTTTAAACATATTCAAAATGTTATTTATATCTTATGTACACACAAAAAAGTACAAATCGACAATTGAATCGATATATCTGTCCACTTTAGAAAGTGTAACATAAATTGACTGATTGATTTAATTCAACTTAATAACAATAGTGGGTGCTTCCTATGATTATAAAAGCACATTAAGAATGTCCAACTTTTTTTCAGTTGTACAGGATTAACACAGGAGATGTAAAATAAAAGAAATAACACATATTTTAGGTTATGTTCAGTTAATTTCACTTCACATCAACAACAACGTATTAATTATTGCAAGCTCAGCCGATTATATTGCTTATATTATATTGCTTGATACTGTTATTTTGGTTGCACATAGTTTTGTTTTCATCTTAATTAGGTCTCAAATTATATATAAAACAATTTGATTTGGTGGAAATGGCTCACATCACTGGATTAATATTTGATGTATTAGTTTTATATCTGACAAAATTATTTCAAGATGAACCATTGTTGATCATGGAAAATAGTCAATTTTATTTAGATTAACTAAACTTTTTGGTAAAGAATTATTTTAGAAAACTATTTTACCCTTATTAAAGTTTTTTTTGGCTGTATCGAGTTCCATAATTTGGTTTGGTAAGTCCTCCTGGCCCAATTTGTTCAACCAAACAGTTTAAAGGGTTATGTCGGTCCAATGCATATTTTTTTGGAGCCACAATGAAGGACTGTTCATATATTCAGTTTTGGTCATTTTACAGAATTAGCTGTGAAACCTCGCTCAGTTTGGTTTGTAAATACATCTCATGACATCCAAAGAACTGCTTGTTTGTTTTTTTGTTTTTCAGTGGAGATACGGAACAAGTTTTAGTGCCTAAAAATATCATGAGTACTCAGCACTCTGTCCTCTCTCTCCACATTCACACTAAATTGAGTGACCGAACACACCTGAATTCACAGTGTCTGGGTAGATTTATTGCTATAAATAATGGATGGAATACTTTTATTGCACAGAGCTCGTCCTGTTTGTTGTTCCAAAAGTGCATGCTTACACACCAAACGGGAGGGCGAAACACTAAACCCTCGTGCAAAGACGCAAACTAACAGAAATAGTACACACGCCACAAGAAGAAAAAAAAAAAAGGAAGGAGGAGGAGGAATGCTGCTCCATCTTAAATACTGGAGTGATCAGCGAGGCATTTCCTGATCTCCAGATATCTAAAAAGCTTAAAAATGTTGCAGCATCTTCTTCATTCAATCAATATTGCAAGGGTGTTGTAGGGATAAATAAATAAATGAATAAAACACATTTCAGGTCTAAAATGCTCTTATTGCAGCAGAGTCTGCTTGTATGCCCTCTGGCCAAGCAGCAGAGCATCGTGTCTCCCATTACAGAGTTGAAATAGATGGAAGAGAGAAAGCCATCAGATTATACACTGTGTAGAAATACAAAAATAAAAATGCAATAGACAATGGACTGGTGTATTTTAATAAGCAGAATTGTTATTTAATCTATTTCTTGTTTCACTTGTCCTCTTTTTTTTTCTACATCTGCAATCATCTATCGAGTTACAGTCGGCCTGAGAGTGACTTCATCGGTATCTCCTCGTCCTGTGGAGCTGCTGCACCAGGTTTTCTGGTACCATTTCATAAGGTCCATGTGTGTGTGTGACAGTGTGTGATAGAGAGAGAGAGAGAGACTAAAAGTGAGAAAAAAGAGAGTGTCTGCATGTTGATTTATGATCCTGTATTGGTAATCAATATTGCTCTTTCGCGTCATTTAGATGCAGTGATTGATAGCTGGGGTCCTCGGCATATGGGCCGGGAACTCGAGCTGGAAGTCTGACCGGTCCCAGATGGGTAACACTATCTGCACTGAAAGATGTGCATCTATTGTTTATGCTCAAGTAAATTAAGACAAAATAAAAAGCTAGCGTCACTTGTCATAAACTCAAGCTTCTCCAGGTGGGGGAAGAAAAACCTTGAACTTGGAGCTGCACAGTCTTTTGTGTGTGTGTGTGTGTGTGTGTGTGTGTGTGTGTGTGTGTGTGTGTGTGTGTGTGTTCTGGGACAAGGTGGCTCCGTGTCTCTCTTTCATGTGCAGGTTGATTTGACAGCAAGGTTAGAAGACAAGAACATACAGAGCCCTCTCTTTGGTCGTCTGTCAGCATCCAGAGACAAAAGTCCCTCCGACAGACATATTTTACCTCCAACCAGGCACGGAGAAAAAGAGAGCTACTTTGATTGAGCTTTGATTAAATGTTGTTAACAATCTGAAGGACTAGTCCGGCCTTTCTTTAAGGCAGCCGGCATGTGGGCCGAGGAGTCGCGAACAGCAAAATCATTTTTCGACAGATTCAAAAAGTCTTATTTTTATGGTTGAAAAGAAAAGTGATCTGTTTTTAAGAACTTTTATATATCTCTGTCTTTAACGTTTATTCCAGCTAATATCGAGCTCGATTTAAAAAGTAATGGGATACAACAATACTTTGTATGATATCCCAGCAGAGGAGCAATATTCCTTGCCTTATTTAAGTGTAAACTATCCAGCACAGCTTTTAGATTTAAGGATCTTATGAAATGACACCAATTCACCGCAAAGAACCATGATCTCCAACAGACACAAGGCGAAACATGGATGACTGCTGCGTGGCGTAAAAACAGTTTGCCATGACCCTGGACCTATTTAATAAATGTTGCCTCACAGCGAGAAGGTTCTGGTTTCAGATCTAGTTGGGGGTCTTGTCCAGTATCAGACGGAATAGACTCCATGACCCGGCACAGGATAAGCTATTATAGAAATTGGAAGTGTTTTTGAATGATTGTTTCTCATTGTAAGCTTTTTTTAAAAATTATCAATAGTAGATAAGAGTATATATTTTAAAATGAGCTCAATCCATTCGGAAAAAGTTTGAAAATTGAAAATTATAAAACCCAATTTGCTTGAATGTTGGCATTTCTGTTTAGAATTAAAGTCTGTTAGTCTTGTCTAAGTCTTTAATTGATGGGACTTTTACACTTGTATTAAATATTCTAGCCAAACAACATTCTTTTACCCCACTGGCAGAATTATTTATTCAATACAAGACAAATTGAATTTTCCTGTATGGCTACTTTTGCAGGAGAATTCCCTCATGTGCATTCAGAAACATGAGCTAGGGATAGTCTCTGAAAACCAGTCAGAGAATTAAACTGCCATGTCTCGTCTTTTACCTTGTAAGCATGTATTTGGATACAGTTACTGATAAAAGACAATAAAAACACTATTAAAAAAAAAGCTGTTGCGGAGATTTACTGTGAGTTACTGTAGATTCAATAAATAAATACAACATCCATAGGCTGCAGCTGTAAAACATGCTTGCTTACTTTTTCATGATTATTTTTGCAAACCATCTTCTCTCAGTTTTTTATATTTTTTAAATTTGTTTAAAAGGATGGCTTGTCTGGCTCAACTTACAAAAATTATGATTATTTTGGTGCTCCGAGTGTCTCCGTCTAACCCGAGAGAGACGCCTGTGAGGTTGATCCAACCTATTAGGGAGGAATGTTTCATCCATGGCGATGAAAGACAACAACTATATTCATCTTATCTACTCTTGCCGATCAGGACGGATACTCAGAGCCCTGCACTGCCAGACAAAGAGCACACACACACCAATAACGCTACATGTGTCTTTGAAAGCCTCAATCATGGACTGAAAGGCACACACACACAGACACACACACACACACACACACACACACACACACACACACACACACACACACACTAAAATATGTTGCTATAATCTCAATAATGAAAGGGAGTTGATGAAATATCCCTGCAGAGAAATAATCCACCATATAATGGTTGTGTTATTTCTTCTTTCCTGAAAACCCTCATTACTTCCCCATTTGGACACAGAACACATGTATAATTTTGAATTAAGAATTTGAAATATTTGTAATAAAATTGATGTACAATTCAATCCATCAATGAGCAAATCCCACAACTCTATGTTCCATACAGGTATTTACACTGTACTGGATCAGGTGTGAATACATTATAAAAGGAGTAAATGTAGGTTTTATACCTGCTTAATAAATGTGGTATAGTCCACCATCAAGTACGAGGATTTTTGAATTTCAGTGTGTTATACTTCAAGTGTTACTAATCTACACATATTCGTATACCGCGTATATAAAACTTTTGAATTGCCTTGTTGCCAGAAATATACTTGCCTTGCTAAATAACACTAAGTTTAATAACTTTTATAAATAAAGTGATGATTCATTGCAGGGAAGTTGTTTGATTTAACATAGATTGCAAAGAGCCTTATCTCTTTTGGCTTAAGAAAAATAATCTTGGCTAGTATGCCTTGCATTAGAAAACCAATCTAAATTTAAGAAAATACAGGTCACTTATTGAGCTTCATTTAAACATTATCAACGTACAACAGTAGTTTGGGTAAAATTACCAGCAGAGGAGTGAGATTATTTTCCTTAAGATGACACACACAACTTCCCAAGCTAAGAATCTTATGATATCAATGCAGTTAGAGATTGTTCATCTATTTTAGTGGTTATCAATGAGAGCTGCTGCTGAGAACCGTGATGTCATCGCAAACGTATCGAGCAAATTATGAAGGTCTGTGCGGTTTGGCTCACAAAAACAAGAATGAGCTGAAAATCAACTTTGAGATGACCCTTGATCCATTTGAAAAATGTGTACGACAGGAAGCAGCTGTGCTGGAGATGTTTTCTCATTGTAATAAAGCGCCGGCAACTTGCCGGTGTGATGCATAGAACTGCTGTCCTGCAGCAAAAAATGTTCTGAATTTGTGTCCACCTGTGAATCTGGACCCATGACAAACAGGCTCCATGACCCTTCGAAGGATCCGCGACTACAGGAAATGGATGCACTGATGTTGAGTCTTATTGTTATCTTTTTTAAGGAAATAAACGGTTTTCATTGCCTGAAATAAACACAATTTTATTAAATGTTGACATTTTTACAATTTTAAGACCCCTTTGGGTCTTTCAGTATCTAGACTGTTATTTTTAGGACTTAAACCCAACTAAATGGTCTTAGACCATTGGCAGATTTCTTTTGCTCAATGCCAGACAATTTGACAATTATTTTTGTTATTCGGCTGTGCTTGCCATATAACTGTAAGCATATAAGCATTAATCCGTATAGAATTGTATGACAAATTTCAAAAAAATAAAAATAAAATGAATAAAATTTAATTTGAAATAAAGACCCAAAAATGGTGATTATTGTTTGATTGTGTATCGGCTGCTCCTCATGTCTTCTATGAAAGTGATTATTATTCTTATTGCAAAAAAAGGCTTAAACATACCCAATAAACAATGAAACAGCAAAAGTGCACAAATATGGATAGTTTTTTATGTTTCACAAGCGTTCTACCAGGTGTCTCATTGATTATTTTGGACTGGAACTGTAACAAAAAGCCATCTGAACACAAACAGGCATGCTAGCACACATGTATCGGATCTCACAGGCCTGTATTTCATGTCCAGTGCTGCGCTGATTGCAATAGATTTCAGATGAGGATCAACACTTTGAAACTGAGTCTTTGACCTGAGGGCTGAGAAGAAAGGAGAAAAAGAAAGAGAGAGAAGATCGAGGAATAAAAGTGGGGGAGACAGATGGATAGAGAGGGAGAGAAGAAAAAAAAATGAATAAAGAACAGCTTAAAGAAGCATGAAACGGAAAATGGAGAGGTACATGTAAAAAACAATGAGTGGGTTTGAATGTGGGTACCGATCCGCATGTTATGTCTATTCTGTAATAGGAGCCATAATATATAGCCTCTGCCTGAATTTTCCTGTGTGGGGCATTCCAAGAAAGATGTATTCATAACTTGACGTACATAATCCAATCTGTGACTGATTTAGCCGTCTGCTGCTCAGGAGCCAGGCAGGCGCTACGGGATACCCCATCCAACACTCTGCGTTCCCACACCGGGACGGCGGGACACAGGGATATCCCCGCGGGGCTGGAGCTGGGTTGGAGAGGGCCGATCACTTTAGTCTAAACTGACATGTCATGCCTAACACACACACGCACACACACTGGAGGTAGCGTGCATGACAAGGGTTTGGGTGATACCGCATCAGTAAGGATGTGTGCTTTTGCCTGCGGTGTAGAATATCGTCACTCGGGGCTCCAGAGGTGTGTGCGCGTCTGTTTGATGTGTGTATGTATTCTACGTTTCTGTGACCACGGGAGATTGAGCGTTGCATGTTTTGGCGTGTTCTCTCACATGTAACGGAGACTAAAAGGCTCTTAGAGATATTACTCGCCGACATGGTAATGGTACATCTGAGTAGCTTGGAAGACCTTCACAACCACACGAAGCACACGGAGGAAATACTCACTGGCATTAATCCTCGGGCAGTGGATTGAATTAGAGTTGCCTTTCCCTCCGATGTCTGGAAAATAATCATCACTGTGATTTTCACCGCCCACTTTAAAATGATGTTGGCCATTACCTCTGGCTTTCCTCTGTTTTTGGAATTCCACATCTACTAATATTGGTTCCGTACTGCATTGATGAATATTTCAAGTAATTTGTCCTCTCAGTGAGTACAAGCAAACCTTGCCCAACATTACCCAGAACCCACTCGTGAGTGCTGTTTCAAAGTTTTCAGAGTTAACAACCAAAAACCAATAGAAAAACATCCTGGGTCCAGGGGTCAAGGTAACTAAAGGGTATTGTTGTTCCCTGGATCTCTCGCCTCTCACCCTCTGTAATGAATATGAGAAGCCTAATAGACCTCCAGTCTGACCTCCAATAAGTGCTCCACGCTTGGAAACAAGAAATGCTGTCTTCAAAGTGCTGCTACTTCCTGAATGTTGCCCTTTCATTTAACGTGCAAAGAGCATTTTGTGCGTCCGTGAACATGCACACACTTGAAACCAATGCAGCTGAGGTGACTGCCCCCTCCAGCAGTGAGGAGAGCCAGGGGATTCAAGACTCACACACATTTCTGCACTCACAATTATTCATAATTGCAGAGAAAGGTAGTGTGCATGTGCAAGTGTGTGTGTGAGAGAGAGAGAGAGAGAGAGAAAGAGAGAAAGTTGTAAGACTTAGAAACTGACAAATTCAATAAAAAGTTAAAGATACTTTGGCACACTAGATGTAAAAATAGAGACAGAAAGAGGTGAAACTGATTTATTTTTCCACAAGTCCTGGTAAAGACGTGTGCACTGACTGCCGTTCAAAGAGCTGAGTGAATAGATGGCAACATCCAAGTTCCACCGCAAGAAACCAAAAATGGAGACTCGCAAGAATGCGTTCAAATCTTTAATGTGCTCTTAATTAAATGATTTCCAAGATCACACGAATCTGCATCACAGAAATAACGTTTGCTTGTGCTGCACGCGTGCATCCGAAGGCCAGAGCAGAAAATAAAAAGGGCTCATCTTGTAACTGATGCATCTTATAAATTATTTCAGCTAAATGTGTACTTTCACAGGCTTCCTCACACAGGACACAATCAACTGCAATTAATCTGATCAATGGAATGTTAAATGGCGTACAGGATATGCTGCGGCAACACTAAGTGCCCTCGAGCCCCATCGAGGATATTCGAAGTGATGGAGAAAAACCATGTCCCCATCTCCTCAGGGGGCTAAATCTCTCCCATGTTAGATAAATTAGTCTGGGTTAGTACCTGGACTTCCTATAGTCAACTTGTAACCTTTTGATGTCTAACTACGGCAAAATGGATCCAAGCTGATGAATTTCTATGCCCCGGTTATGATTGATTATGTGGGCGCGGAGGACGGAAAGGCCTGCCAAAGTTTATTTTGAGTTTTGCTTTCTTTCAGCAGTTGAAACAGTATAAGACAACTGACAACTGGGAATAACATGAAGGCATGCAAACGCACACAAAAAACACAGGGTTTTGGGGTATGACGGCTTGTTGCGTATGTGCGTTCATGTCTGTGTGTGTGTGTGTTTGTGTGAGCGATTATGAGACATCGGAGGTCTGAGGAGGGACTGGAAAGAGGGCAGGGCTGAAGTTAAATGATGACTCTAATGAATGAGGCTGTAATGATCTTCGTCTGCTGCGGCTGGTTCTCATACAGACTTGGAGAGAAAGCGAGAGGCGATCACTCGCACACACACACACGCACACTAACGCACAAACACGGGATAAAGTGGAAACACATGGTGGGTGTACATAAACACAAAGCAGGGCGAAAAATTACCTCGCGCCCAGAATTAACCTTCTCCTCACAGGCCTTCACACACTTCACACTTTGCAGCGGCATGTTGGCTCCTCTCTTCTTTACGACGACAGGAGCTCTTTCTCCTCGCCAGGCTGCAGCGGCTCGTTTTGTTCAACCACATTTTCACACCAGGGTGACAGAGATTTTTACACACCGTTATTAAAATAATGTAATCCACCACAGCACAATAATTATGGCCTACAAGTGTCGTAATAGAGGTGAACAACTCTCACTGACATGGAGACACCATTAGCAGAAACTTAATGTTATATAATATCTATCACATGGTCGATGTTCCTGATTGCATTAGGTTATAGGTTATAGAATATAGAATACAACTTTTCTGATGGTTTTCCTTTCTGTGGATGGAAATGGTTTTTCATCCAATTCAGAGACTGAACAGGTTGAGACATAAACTGCTGCAAAATGTTTAATATAATATGTAAGATACAGCTTAAAGACTTTAGCAATCACTAGAAAATGGCTGAATAAAGAGGCTCCAACACTTGAATGGATGGAAATAATCCATGAAATATATAGCATGGAACTATTGACGTTTTTCTTGAGCTATGCCACCGAAAGATGTGAAAGGTATTGGAAAACATTGGAAATCTTATCTGTGTGGGAAATGATACCCAACCTATGTTTGACCTTTGTTTATTCCTTTCCAATTACTTTGCGACCGAAAGATCAACGGTTAGTAAACCGTTGATCTTTCGGTCGCAGGTGAATGGAGATCTCTTCCTATTTCAAAATAATGATTTTGCACAGGTCACACACTAACCAAAAGACTGTTACGGTACCGCAGGACAATTACAGACATTATTGTGAATTGACAGTTAAGTGTGTGACTCTGAGTGTGCATGGAGAAAAATAATTGACAAGTTAATGATAATACTATAGTTTTTTGGGTGCGTATTCATATGTGTGATTCATGCGCACACAAAACTATAGTATTATCATTAACTCGTCAATTATTTTTCTTCCTTCTTGTCTTCCCTAATGTGAAGCATTTCACCCTTCCTTGGATGAGCCTGATTGTTCATTAAATCTGACAACCCTGAATCCTGGAGTGCGGTGCTGTTGTTGTGTAGGAGGGTACTATGAGCTCCTCCAGATGTGCCGTTGTCTGATTGTTAACGGCTTATATGTGTAAAGGATTTAATTATATCTCACTGGGAGCCAGCCATAAAAGGCTCAGTTGGTATATTTTCCGCATATTGATACAATTATCATTTGAAATTGAATGTTTTTGTTGACTCATTAAAATAGAAGAATTCAGATAGGGGTCAAATACTTTTTCACAGCACTCTTCATTACACAAATCCCAGTAAGACATAATAAATCAAAGTGATCATGTGATATTAAGTAGTTTTAACAGTTCGGGAAGTGCGAGATTTGATGTTCGAATCCATATTTAATCATCCAGTTATTATTATCAACTATTACCGTTAATGTAAAACACACTTTCTCGATATTGATTCATTTAAGTTGTCGGAAGACACACTCTCTATTAGAGGTTTGGACGGGATAACTGGTGTAATGGAAGTGCAGAGAGGAGTGTAGGAGTGCAACTCTGCTTCCGGGTCTAAACTCTGTCTGAGGTGGGCTGAGTGCCATTACTCCTAATCAAACCAGGGCTTCCCCAGAAAGTTGACCAAGTACCTACAAACCTCACATTGTTGCCTGGCTCTATTTTGAACAATATTGCTTACAAATATAAACGCTGGTCAGATTTGGTATAAATATGGACCTTGACATAGTTTTCCGCATTTACACACCAACTCAACATTTATTTTGAGTTGGTGCCTTCTGATTGGTGTCATTGGTTTCCATGCTTCCTAATTTTACTGTAGTTGCATTTATGCTTGGACACCATATTAAATAGGATTCAATATTGCCTGGTCTTGCTTCAGGAAAACTGCATTTGACTTTGATTTGTGGTAACGGGTGGTTACTTCATCTATTTTGCTGCCAATGGTCACAGAGGTGAACTGGGGGGGCATGCTTATAGGACAGAGGTTCTTTCACACATCCACATCTCAGGAGCTTCAGAGGGACACTAGGATGTGCTGCACTATGTTGGTCTGTCTTGGCTACTACAGCACTCTAGCTACAACTGTTCATGTTTTTGTTTTGTTGTGCCTTATGGAGTAAGAGGAGAAATAGTGGTGGGCTGAAGGTGTCACGCTGTCCCCACAGACACCACTTCCCTTTATGGACCTTTGTCTGAGAATTGTACGTGTCTGTGGGAGAACCTCCGTATTGCCTCCACTCACAACAGTGACAGCTTAAATGGAGGAAAAAAAAGAGATGAAAATGGAAGAAAGAGCCGCGAAATAACTTAATGGGCCTCACTCCTTGTCCCTCCTCAGGAACTTTTAATACTTCACACCTAGATGATGATAAAATATTTAGCTAGAGTTCCAATCTGAGAGGTCCCGGTAAATGTAAGTCTGTATGCAAGCAGAGGAGAGTGGAAAAGTGTGTGATCCTTTGACGTACATGTATAAATTATCTGGGTTCATCCCGGTGCTCAACTCCTCACATTAAGTGCTGGTATGGGTTACTTCCTGAATCAACTCATTAAATAAAATATAAACAGTCTATCATCAACTTTCAATGATACACCTTTTTATTTTTCTATGTTCGACCCCCTCCCCTCCCCCCACCGGCGTGTTACCATGGAGATGACCAAATGCATTTCATATGCATGCATGGATTTGTGTGGTTTATGTGCAGCAGGAAGAGAGGGGGGTCAGAGAGCGGCAACACAGAAATGTGTTCTACTTAAAATGCTAATTTTACATATTTAATGCCATGGAGTGATTTCTATTGGGAGATGAGTGTAGGGTCAGTGAAGCGAGAGGAGAAGGGCATATAGCACTTATAGGATATACTCCAATGTCCAACAGGAGGAAGGGTGCGTGGGGGTGGGGGTGGGGGGTTTGGCAGTGGCGATGAAAGCACCACAAATTCCCTTCTCCCCACTTAACTCATTTATTCATCCATTTGTACCCCCTCTCCTGCCCTCATCTCTCCCTCTCTCTCTGTCCCAAGCCTACTTATATAATTGTTCTGTGTTGAGAGAGAGAGTATCACGACAGGGGTTTCACTTCTCATATCACCCAGAGTGCGTCACTGACCTGTTGCCAAAACTGTTATAATCTGCAAATGAAACTTCTTTGGAGATATAGAATTGTATTAAAAAGAAGAACACTTTGTCCTGGTAACACCTCTATCCCATCTACTATCAAGCAATCCGCTGTTGCAACTTTGTGAAAAGTATATTTACAGATTTAAGGATTATGAAAAGATGATAAAAATCAAGCAGAACAAAATTCATGTTATATCAACATGGTCGAAAATAAATCAGCAGCACGTTCTTATCCACTATTAGTTCAATGTCCCAGTGTTCACTTGAGGTCTCTTCCTGTTGTGCACCCTGACCTCAGCTAGCTAGCCATCAGTGGTTTCATGGTTGATTACAGCTGTTCCTGGATTACTCCTGTGTTGTTTTTGGGGCTATAGGCAAAAGCAGATTAAGTTGACTTTGGTTCTGTGAACTCATCTGGAAGACCCGGAAAGCTGGTTCTCATCGAGAGAGGACGGACACACACACAAACACACACACACACACCCAAACAGACACACACATACAAACTTATATCAGAGCCCACAATCATCTTATGTTTGTGCCTGATATAAAATTAGATATTTCAACTCTTAGGAAAAGACGAGTTTTCATGATGTAAATATTGATTGCATGATGTAATGGTCATAGAATAATAATGACATCATCAACATTTAGATGGGTTCTTTGAAAACCTTGCAGTTTATGCACTTTTGCCAGCCACTGGGAGCAAAATGTGCATGTTAAATTAAGACAAACACAGAGAGGGCTCCACCACAAGTCCTCTCTATGCTGGCTGCTGGTAAAATATTTGTTGGATCATTAGCAAATACACAACATTTAACTTTTATGGGAATCTGCAGTTCCAATTTGAGATCACACTAAAATGGCTATGATAACATCAACCCATCAACCCACTGTGTCAACTATTCACTCTGCTGCTCCAGAACTGCAACATCCCATTTAGAGGCTATCACTCGCTCTAGCCGTGTCCTGTCTTCATGACTCCTGGCTTCACCTCCAGCCCAGAGGCCATCAGCAATGCTCCCTCAGTACAGTATGTCTCATCAGGCGCCTCCGCTCTGAAACCCCGAGGCCTTCTGCATTATGCTGACAGGTTGCCTTTACTGTGGAGCCAATGAATCCTGAGTCTCTTTGGCTGATGATGCCCATGGATGGCTGGAGCTATTGACATTCCCTGACACTGACAGCAATGCAATCTGCCGCTGAGTCCCTGGGCTCACCCTATGTGCGTGTGCATTTTAGTGTGTGCAGTTAACTCAAGTCAATTGACTCCCAGTTTCCAAAGTTTTCTTGGTAAAGGGTTATTTTAACCCCAAAGACCCCCTCTGTTGGATGTAGGCTGTGATAGAGTGGTGGACTCCCTTGCCTGCAGGCCTGCACAAATCCCTCTAAAAAAATCAGAGGAAAGACATGCATATGCAGGCAACTTAAGTCTCGATTGATTCATCTTCCTTTACGGACAGAGACCAAAATAAATTCAATTAGCTCTCAACTCTTTTGCTTTAAGAGGTTGGCATAATCCCACTCGTGGAAACCTTTTAACTGATTTTATTGCAGTGCTGTCATAATTTTTAAGTACAACGTGACCTTTTGGTCACAGAGTCGAGTGAGCATGCCATCCTGCCAGTCACAGACGTCCCCCACCCCTATGTTAGTCTGAAGAAATCCAAATAACATAAGATAAAACTGACAGGCTAACCTTTTCAATTATCTCATAGTCACGGGGGAAAAAAACTGCACACTGTTAATGCAATGTGGCACAGACACAATTGAAATATCATTGCTCTGCTATCCTGGGGCAGACACACACTCTATGCCATCAGACACAGGATAAAAATGTCCAAACAAACCAGCTGGACTTCTACTCCTGAGCATATTTTTATTTTTTGTCATTAACAACATCCACATATCCACACACACACACATACACATCCACTTCTCAGTGAGCGGCTTGCTAGACAGAAACAGTTTCCCCAATCCTCCCACAGGCACCAGTCCAACCCATGAGGTCATCGCCTGCCGAGACCCAGGATTATAACTCCAAAGGAACCCTTGGAAGCATGTGTTTATATGTTCTGACAGCCCTACAGTCTGATTAAGCCCCCTGTTTGCTAACGCCAATGCTAAGCTAATTGTAGCCTTGTTTCAGCCGAAAGGTGACTTTTTCAATAGTCCCACTAGGCTAAGCTATAGTAGGCTAAGCTAAAGCTATACTAATTTCTGCCAGTGCACCTCTCTATTTCCTATACAAATGACTTAACCCAGTGTGAGAGAGTCATCATCGGGTAATAAGCTCAATGCACTGAGCTAACAGAGGATCGCTTTGGTCTAATACAAGATTAAGGAGGGTCATATGCAGAGGATTTGGGTTTAACCAGTTTGAAGGCTAAAGGGAACAAGATTGAAAATGTGGAAGTGGACACAAGCTTACTGTCGCTGCTCGCCATTAGAGAATTTTAGAGCAGTTGTTTAAGCAGATAAACAACTAAAATCAAAATTGAATTTATTTACATAAGTCAGAACAAAACTACGAATCCGTCACACGGATCAAAGCATATGAGTAAACCTTTTCTTTTGTTTGTTTGTTAGGAAAATGTCTCAAAAGCTAAGTTAAAAACCTAGATGAGCAACTCAAGAAATACTTTTTAAAAAAAAACACAGTTAAAGGGGCATTCTCGAAATTATCCATTTAATTGTACTTATAAGGAACTTTTAAATTATTATTAATCAATCCCAGTTTTAAAACAGTTATGTCTCCATAAGACCGGTAAAAGGAAATGTGACAATTATGTGATTGGCTATTACCCTATTTGGTTGTTATTAACGGTCGCTGCCGGGTTGCAACAGACTAATCAAAGACTGTGTTTGTATGTACACCAGTATCCTGGTTATTATCCGGGTTTGTAAAGATCATATTCACCAATTCAGAAAGTGGGAAAGTGAAAAACACACAATGGCTGAATGGGCTCATTGTCTTCCTGCGACCCAACACACACAGACTTTTTGACTCAGTGAAGCCCAAACAAGCCCATATCCCCTACGTTGTACACAAAATACCCCTGATTGAATCCTCAGTTTAAATGTGAAGTTATGTTATGATATGTTAAGTTATGGCCACAGCATTTGTGAAGCTATGGCCGCAGTATTTTTCATTAAAAAGGTATGAACTATTAGAGTGAAATATGATACGTACAAGATAGATCTCCCTGAGTTGAATCATAAATCAAAAGTTTAGGAAGTTAGGTACAAAAGGCAGTGTTTTCCATTAAACAAAAAAGTCCCCCTAGAGTTAAATATGATCTAAAAAGTAAGATCTACTCAAGTTGATTCATTCACACAAAATTTGTCCAAATTGGACCAAAGTTTGAGAAATTATTTATTATTATATATGAAATAACTTTTGAGCTATCACATAAATACTAAGGATCTTTGGGCAGCGGCGACGATGATTCCATTATATCCGCCACTTTTCAGGATATAATAATAATAATGGTGGTTTATGGTGTGGTTGTACATGTTCTAACAGTCTCATATGGTATCAAGAGCAAAATGAATCAATAATTTTTTTATTACAAATTTTTTTTAAAAATCACCAATTTGATCATTTTGAGCTGCCAGTTATTCAACAGTAAGGTTTATTACTGTCATTGTAATATGTTTCATTGTCATTTTTCTCTTTTACCAACATTACGCACCTGAGTTTGCTGTTAGAACATATCAGTATAACCGTAACAAACATAGCTACCCTCAGAAGACCACCGGTGCCATTCACTATAAAAATATTATAATCTCATTATGGTACTTTCATTTTTGCAAACACACAAAAAAAAAGAACTTTTTTTTTGTATGCACTGCTCCTTTATTGACGTTTCTCTCACTTTTTCAGTGCGCAACACTGATCAACAGTGTGAGTACTTGGTGGCCTTCACATCAATTAAAATCCCAGTACCACTTGCTGAGCTGCACTATGCACTGTCACATTGCGTTGATGTGATCTCACAGTGTGATGAGCTGTGACAAAAGCGCCACGGTGTTTCTCTGCAGCATACCCACTGAATCTCTCCTCTTTTGCTGTATGTAAACACGGGGAAATGTGTCTCTTACACACAGCCATGATAACAACTCTTCGTACGTGCACATAGATTTAGAGAGATTCATGCATGCCTGCACAAGCACACACAATCACCGCACAATAAGCTTTGGCTGTGAAATCAAATAGAAATGTCCTTAAATACAATGAGAGAAGAGAGAGAGAGAGAGACTTGTGTGAGAGAAATCAACCATTATCATCTCCATGCGTACAAGTTCTCCGCTTCATTCTCCCTGTCCCAACACATCACCCAGTAAATGGGCTGAGGCCAATAGCTCAACTCAACACCACCACGTGTTTTGCCAGAGTGTCTGCTTACGCCTCCCTGGTTTTAATCAGCTCCGACAAACCAAATATCTCTGGAGAGTTTACGCCACTTGGCTTGACTTGGCGGTTGACTTCCAACTACACAGCAGATTGCGTGGCTTTGAGGTCAGTTGTTCTTCCAGCATGTCATGTGATATTTGGGAGAATTATAAGCTCGTGTTGTTTTTTCCCCTGAGATTTGAATTAAATTCTTATATTAAGTAAAAAGCTTTAATGATTAAAAAAATGTTTTGACAAATTTGCAGTTATACTAAGCTGGTTAACAGCTAATACGGAAAAAAGGTCCATATGCATTTATTTTTTTATCATTTTTTTTCCCCACCTGATCTGTTTCTGCTAAGGTTTCAATGAATGTTTCATACAGATAAAGTGGAAAAAAATGAGAAATTCGCTGTTCATCATCATCCTCACCATGGCTAGATCTGTATGTTCAATGATGCTGACAGCCCACTCTCACATACTCTTGCATGACAGCTAAAGTAGCTCCGTCTAATGGGACTGATGTTCCCCGCCATTTGCCTTCAGGGCTCTTCCTCATTCTCTCTCTTCATCACTGACTTTTAAAGTGTTTTTTCGGTTCTTTTTCTTCTTAGGGGAAACATGACCAACAAAGCTTGGTTCCAGGGAGAGCAAGACCACTGAGCTTGGTGAATGCTTACTGGGTTATCTATGCCCTGCAAACACCTCCTCAGGTAAAATCGAGCAGAGAGTGAGGAAGAGTAATCTTAGGGTTTAATTGTCCGTTTATAAAATGGTGGAATGTGAGACTGTACATTGGAGTGGTATTTATTAAAAGCCACTTTACTCAGATCAGATTTGAGTATCCCGATTGATTGCATTCATACATGTTCATAACTTTGCTGTGAACATATCGGAATTTAAGAGCGGAACGTCTGTAGACACTGGTACATTTTCTGCACCACACATCTGAATCAGCAACAACATAAAACATCAAATTTGTGCAAAAAAAACAATGGTTTTCTGCTAATGGTGAATATAGGCATATTTTCTCTTGAGGGTGGCAAACACTTTGCCGGCTGTTCACGAGAAGACTGTGAGCAGCAGTCTGTCTTCATTGTTGATGTTGTCTCTCATCTCTGGTTGTTTTGTTTTATCACAGATACTGACAAAGTCCTCTGACGACATGGCCAAAGATATTTTACAGTATATATTAACAAAGCCAAAAAAATTCTGACGTTCATTTTGCATGGCCACAAATCTGAAAGTATAGGATTGTCAGTTCTGAAAAATCGAACTTGTGTAACATTAAGTAAAAAAAAAAAAGGAGCTGTTATCCCCGACAGCAAGGTTATATTCCCGGAAAGTCCCCAATCCCTTGGTTTGTACGAGTAATCTCCCTGATTGAACTCCTAAAATTAAATGTGACTCATAATAATATCAAACAGTCCATATTTACTGTATGGAATTATTAATGATTATTCAACCTAAGTATTTCTTTTATGTCAACAATACTCTCTAAGATAAGATCCCGTAGTGACTCCATCATGAAGATAAATAAGTTTTACTTTTTTTACGAGCTCATTTATAAAACAAGACATATATCCTTAACTTAATTCATTTTTAGCTTAGCAAAGACACAATCTTACTAATAGTTGAGAAGTTACGAGAAACTACGTTTTCCAAAAAAAGTTCCGGCTAAGGAGTAAAATATTAACTATTGTGGTGGAATGCTAAACAGTATGTACAATATAGAAAGAAGAAGAAGAAACAATCCTTTATTAGTCACATAGAGTCATACACAGTACAACATAGTGAAATTACTTCTCTGCATTTGACCCATCCCTGAGGGAGCAGTGGGCAGCCCCTCGTGGAGCGCCCGGGGAGCTAAGGATTCAGGGTCTTGCTCAAGGACCCTACGACAAGTAGACCCTGGTGGGATTTGAACCGGCTACCTTCCGATCTTCTGATTGGGAGACGGCCGCTCTACCCACTGAGCCACAGCCGCCCCCAATATAGATATAATATCTATAATATAATATAGATTTTGTGTGGATTAATATGAGTCAATTTGGACACAATCGTATGTATGGTTTTGAAGTTATGGTGTAAAAAAACCCTGTGTTTTTGCAAAAAGCCCACCAGAGAGTGAACTATTAACAATTGCAGTAAAATATGACATCAAGTAAGATCACTTTTAGGCGGTTCATAAGAGGTTAACTTGGATTCAATCTGACCAACTGTTAGAAAGTTATATTTGAAAAACAATGTTTTTTGTTAAAAAAGCTCCTCCTAGTGAGTAAATTCCGAAATATTAAAATAAAATATGCTATATATAAGATGGATTTCTTCTTTGACGGGCACCTGTGTGGATTTGGTTTAATTTTTCTCTCTTTAGTTATGAAAGTTCGGGATATTATGGAATCGTAATGGCCGGCGCCGCATCCGTTGCAGATCCTTCGTTTTAACGTGATAACTCAAGAGAAATTTTCATAGATCATTTTCAAATTTTATACCCCAGTAGACCTTAATATGAGGACATACTAGATTGATATTGGGAAAGGTTGGCTGTATAGTTCCGACACAAGAGAGAGCTTTATATCCCAAAGTTTTCGGCCTGTAGTTTCTCAAGCATTGTACCTATTTAGTACCAAATTTGTTGCATTTGAATCGACTCGAGGAGATCTATCTTGTATACATCGTGTTTTACTCTCATATTTCATATTTTATTCACCAGGTGGGACCTTCTTTACAAACAACAGTTTTGTTGACATAACCTCTTAACCATTGTCCTAATTTTGTCAAAATGTGGTGCGTATGAATCCATTCAAGAAGATCTATCACGTATATCATATCATATCATTTTACTGTAACAAGTCATATTTTATTCACTTCATGGAGTTTCTTTTTTCTTTTTTTTTTTTTTACAAAAAATACCTCTTTTTTTTTTGCAGAGTTCAATCAGTATGAATGCTTGTACAATACAGGGGATCGGGGACTTTTCGGGGATAAATCCTTCCTGTAGGGGACGACAGCATAGGCCTACTTCTAGGGGGAATGAAAACCTTATCAATAATTATCCAAGAATATTCTAATCTTCAATGAGGGAGATGGTTGCCTTGCACATTGATACAAGAGACAAAGATGCTTAACATAGCTTAGCCAACATTATCAGTTAGGAGCTTATCTTAATTAATGCTGTTTAGATTTTCTCCCTCCAAAAAAAAGAAACAGGGCACAGAGAGATTATTTGACATATCCTGTATTCCTTTGACGTTCTGTATATTCGTTTGTATATTTACGACAGAGACTTGATAGCACTTTGAGATTTGATTTAAATGTAAAGTGCGTTATAAATTAAATGTATTATTATCATTATTACTAGTCTTCAGAGTAATCTATCTCCTTCACCTCATGTTTCAACCTAATAGTTCATGTTTTACTCACTAGGGGGACCTTCTTATGAAAAAACACTGTTTTTTTGTCCATAACCTCTTAAACGTTGGTTCAATTTCGTCCAAATGTGTTGGATATGAATCGACTCAAGGAGATCTATCTTATCTATATCATATTTGGCTTTTTGTGTTAACAAATCTCAATTTTATTCTGATATAACTTCAGATTTTATTGGAAGAGTCCAATCATGGGGACTGCTTGTTTGGGATTTTTCGGGGATGTATATCCTTGCGGTCAGGGATGACAGCGTAGGTTTAGTTTACTTCTAAAGAAGCTAGATAAATGAAAGTCCTTGATATTGTTCTATCATTTCTTTAATCTTTGTTAAAAGTCAAAATTATTTTTTAAAAGTAGTAAATATACTGCAATGCTTATCCAGCTTGTTAGCAAAGGCTCAAACTAAAATCCTCTAAAAACTGTCAGGGTGATGATGTCTTTCAAATGAAGCAGAAACTACATATCAACAACAGTTAGGAGGCGTGTTCTTGCACTGATCTCCTTTTCTTTGTGAAAATCTCCGACACATGTAGGTGAACTTTTCCTCCCATATCTAAAAGACACACAAGTGAAATGGGATGGCAAAGTTGTTTTTTCCAGTATTTGTTGCATACAGGTAAGATAAATGAGCTTATACTCTCTTATAATTTCACAAACCTTGTTTTTTCTGTATTACCACAGAGATACATATTGGTCTGAGTTTAAGGTTCCTTTTTCCTCCACTGAGCCCGTCGCCATTCGGCAGACCTGTGTTATAATAACAATATTGCTTGGTCTACTTCTCAACATTGCATAAGGTAATGGGGAGCGGGGCAAGAAGCAAGAAGAGAGGGAACATCATATGCCTGGGGGTAACAACCAACTAATTGAATTACATTTTACTTCACTTCTCTCCACAAAACCTAAAAGGATTGGAGGTCAAGGAAAAGATGGAGGATGGAAGAGTTAAAAAAAAAACAATTCCATCAAAATGGCGTGAAGCACATTTCAGAGAACTCTCTAGTAAGAGAGATACAAAAGACATCTCTGAGTTCTGTGCAGGCAATGCTTTACACAACTTGAATTTCTGACTGATGATAAAGTAAAATGCTTACTGTGGTGTAAAAATGATTTCCCCCTGATTTCTTCTATTTTTGTGTGTATCTCATACTGAGTGTAGCACCAGCAGTGTTTACATGTAAGTAGTTCTTGAGGCGAGGTTTGTATGTTATGAAGTAAACTAGAGCAAGGGTTCTCGAAACTTTAAAAAAAATAATGGACCACTTATGAATTATCTTTTTAGCCGGATGCCCCCGGTTCAGCACATACTATTTGAGTAAGGGAAAAATAAAACTTTATAAAGGTGATAGAGTCATGCCATCAGTTTTTGATTTATAAAACAATGAATTTGTTACTTTTATCTACGTGAGGCACATCTCTTGTTTACAATCCATCAATAAATTTCAGACACATATTTTATCATCTTACACCACTGAACTGAGTAACAGGGAATTTCATTGGGTCTGTTTTCGCTTTCTAATTCTCCTCTTCCGGTCGTACCACCATTTATGTTTCAACCAGGAATTTCCGTTGATTGTTATTCATTGATGTCTCATCATTCCACAGCGAACCTTGCTGTATTTGTTTTAACCGGTTAAAATAGCAAAAGTAGTTATAAAACTAGTTTTATGCTGTTATCCCTGACAGAAAAGGTATATCCTGGTAAAAGCCCCCAATCCCATACATCGAACAAACAATCCCCTTTACTAAACTTCTAATATTAAATGTGAAGTTGGGTCCAAAAAAGACTTTCATCAGGTTTGCTAAGTGTTCAGGTATTTCAGTGTGTGGACACAATAATAATAACTTCTATTTAATTATAGGTTCATCATAAGATTATATAATTCAAGTTTATCGAATCAATTCAAGGTGTGAAAGTATACAACCATCTCCTTTGTCTTTGAGTTGTTAATATGGAGATGGTGGTGATCTGACCTTTGACCTAGCTTCCACACATGGAAAAATAAGTTGACAAAGGATAAGGTTAATATACTGCCGTCACCCCATACCCTGTGCTTCATAGCCGTTTCATCTTGTACCTCCATCAGTCTTTCAAGCGGGGGTACAAGTCCAGCGTTGTCAGGACCCCTGACAAGGACATTCTGATGATCCTCCTCTACCATGCCATCAGGATCAACCTCTCAGTATACCTGAACCATGGCACTGTCATGCCTTGCAAGTTAATAAAGGTGTCCGAGCTGGTGTAGTCTCTGGGCCCTGAGTACGGCAGCACCCTGCTGGTAAACTATGTCTCTTCTGGGGAAGACTGTACCAGGCAAGGGAAAGATGAATGTGTGTCTCGTGTGTTATGTGAGACCAAGATGTTGCAAAAAATGGTGGGTGCTAATAAATTCCTAGATTCATACTCCGAAGTAGACCACTAACATCTACCTCCCCCCAAGGTCTGTCTGATCCCCCATGTAGAATGAGCCAAATTCAGAGCGGCCTGCTACAAGAGAGCAAACCAACCAATATTCCAGAGTCCTAAACCCTATGATCAGGGTATGGGCTGTGAGAGGCCGATGAATCAGTTGGTGTTAGAGTCTGTCTGGATGGTTGGACCCATCCTCCCTCCTTCTCTCGTCGAGGTACTGTCCCCCGAAAGCAAAGTTAGAAAAATTACAAGTTCTTGAGAAAGAGAAAGATCACGCAGACAATAATGTGAATGAGGAGGAGAATGGAGAGCGTGATGAGGAAGAGGAAGAGATGGAATTCAAAAAGATAGACTTGGATGAGCGCTTAATTGGAGATGATACTGTTTGTACAGTTTAGAGTCTGACGTATAGGAATATGTCTTTTTTATCTAAATTCAGTGAGGAATCGTTACTACTACATTCTCAAATAGATGTTGCAATTTTATAGCAGTGATCCTTAGAGGTTCTTAATGAATAAGGAAACTATAGATTTGAACACTTTTTGCTTCTTGTTTGCTTTTTTTGTCCCGAAAAAGATTTGTTTGTGTCCTCAAAATAACAATTTTACTGAATTCAAAATTGTATGGGATAATATGTTAATTTGTCTCTGTATGTTGTTAACTTTAAAAGTTATGCCATTTTCATTAGTTTCTTTTTCAGGTTTGCGATACGTAAGATAAAACTTTATTAGTTCCATGACGGGGAAGTTGCAGAAAGGTGTATAAAGGGTTAAAATTAAACCCCAAGGGACATTATTTCACCCCGTTACCTGGCAGAATCTTAAATTACACACTTCAATGATTAAGAAAAAACAGGTGTTGAAAAGAAATCCTCCCTATGCGCAGAGACCGATACTTCCAGACAGACTAAATGGAACCATCATGGGAAAGCAACTTGAGGTTCAGTATCTTGCTCAAGGACAATTCAGCATCTGGACTGCAGTGGCCAGGGATCGAACCACCGACCATCAGATAAGTGGACAACCGCTCTACCAACTGAAGCAGCAGGATATAATAAGGTTTATTTGACTTATATTTTGATACTTTATGAACTGATACGATGTTTATGTTAGGAATTATGTCTAAATGACATAATTTAAATTCTAACAGCAAATTACAAATGACGTGAGTACCGCTATCTTCCACAATGGCTGGTACAAGTTGGTTTCTAGTCACGGCTTTGCAGCTATTATGAATATAGGATACAAAATAATAGATTTTATTTTCATTGCACAGGGTACAACGAAAATATGGGTGCTCCACCCAATCAGTACACTTGAAAAGTATAAAAAATATAGCTAAACTAAACAACATAAATAAAGACACTTAAATATATATATATATATATATATATATATATATATATATATATATATATATATATATATATATATATATATATATATATATATATATATATAAAGAAAAGAAGACACATGAAGTGTGAAAATATGGAAAATGTAGAGTTTGTCAATATTTTTCTATATTTTTTATTTTATTAATTAAATCACACAAAAACTTTGCTCTACCCAATTAGAATTTCAAACAAAAAATTGTTGCTTTATTGAAAACAAATTAACAGAGATAGACCAATATACATTTGTACCATAACAGATGTTAAATACACAAATCTAAATTGAATGCATTCATACATTGATAATATCACCCAGTAGTTTTCTTTCCTTTTTTATTAGTCGTCTATCTGACATTCAGTTGGACATTTGAAGCCCAGGATTTGACTTCATCACTCCAAATTTAAATCAGTGTGACTGTTCTTATGAAAAACTGAAACTTTTGCTGAAACCTCTAACTCATCGGGAAATCTTAGACATCCTTAGCGATATTCATGCCTAATATTATCTCGTTATCTGAGTAAACATCCAAATTATTTTACATTTATAGGACTTATATAGTTTGAAATCAGCCATCATAATCATAACATAACATTCTGAGAATAAAGACAGAATTGTGATATTAAAGTCAAGATTTTGAGTTGAATTCCAACAAAAAAATGTATAAACCCCAAGGGACATTATTTCACCCCGTTACCTGGCAGAATCTTAAATTACACACTTCAATGATTAAGAAAAAACAGGTGTTGAAAAGAAATCATCCCTATGCGCAGAGACCGATACTTCCAGACAGACTAAATGGAACCATCATGGGAAAGCAACTTGAGGTTCAGTATCTTGCTCAAGGACACTTCAGCATCTGGACTGCAGTGGCCAGGGATCGAACCACCGACCATCAGATAAGTGGACAACCGCTCTACCAACTGAAGCAGCAGGATATAATAAGGTTTATTTGACTTATATTTTGATACTTTATGAGCTGATACGATGTTTATGTTAGGAATTATGTCTAAATGACATAATTTAAATTCTAACAGCAAATTACAAATGACGTGAGTACCGCTATCTTCCACAATGGCTGGTACAAGTTGGTTTCTAGTCACGGCTTTGCAGCTATTATGAATATAGGATACAAAATAATAGATTTTATTTTCATTGCACAGGGTACAACGAAAATATGGGTGCTCCACCCAATCAGTACACTTGAAAAGTATATAAAATATAGCTAAACTAAACAATATAAATAAAGACACTTAAATATATATATATATATATATATATATATATATATATATATATATATATATATATATATATATACACAAAAACTTTGCTCTACCCCATTAGAATTTCAAACAAAAAATTGTTGCTTTATTGAAAAAAAATTAACAGAGATAGACCAATATACATTTGTACCATAACAGATGTTAAATACACAAATCTAAATTGAATGCATTCATACATTGATAATATCACCCAGTAGTTTTCTTTCCTTTTTTATTAGTCGTCTATCTGACATTTAGTTCTACATTTGAAGCCCAGGATTTGACTTCATCACTCCAATTTGAAATCAGTGTGACTGTTTTTGTGAAAAACTGAAACTTTTGCTGAAACCTCTAACTCATCGGGACATCCTTAACGATATTCATGCCTAATATTATCCCGTTATCTGAGTAAACATCCAAATTATTTTACATTTATAGGACTTATATAGTTCGAAATCAGTCATCATAATCATAACTAAATTATCTTCTCTTCATCATTATTGAATCATTAATTCTAAAAATACGGTGTTTTTTAGAAAGATTTCTTCTCCCACTTTTGTGTTTATTTTAGCGTCAGCGTAGTTTTGGGGAATTTGACGGTGGGAGGAAACGGCTAGAATAAAATGTAAAAAATTATGAATATTTCTGTGTTTGTGCCAGCGTACATTTGCATACATTTCTTGTGTAACTGCTATTACCTTTCTATGTCCCACAATGCTCAAAATACTGTGTTGGATTTAATATTTGACTTGATTTAGTACGGTCGATTAACGCTTAAGTCTTCTCAAAAGAACACTCATGCACACACATATATGCATTTATATTGTGGAACGTGTGGTAGGCTAAACAGTCTATTTTCACTTGAAACTTGTTACAACCAAAACAAAAACAAAGCTGGATAGAATACTAACACTGTAATATGCTTAACTGATTGGTCCTGCACATTTTGAGTCTCTATTTCTATTTGAATAATGTGTGCCACTTGACCGAACCTTTTTATAATATGACTCAGTGGCAGCTTGTATGTGCTAAAGAGTAAGGGGCCAAGAATGGAGCCGTGGGGGACACCGCCGGTCAAAGGGCTGATGAAGGACTGATGAAGAGTCATTACCAATGGCCATCGAGAAAGTCCTATTTGATTAGAAAGATTTTTTTTTTTTTGGCATATTAATGTATGTGATAATGGTTAAATTGTTTTCTAAAAACATGCTTTAACAAAAGGTTTAACTACTCATTACTACTCGTGAAATTATTTATTTTCCATGAAATATAAATTTCAACATAAAATTATTTTGGAAGTCAGAATTTTTCCTTTTAACTGTTTAAAAATATGCTTGACAAAAATGAGTTATTTTATGATCCGTTTAAAGTGTGGAAGATATTAAATTAATAAATGCCCCAGATAGAGAAATCATTTTTCATAATTGCTTTTATTTTCTACAGAAGCCCTGAAGTCCCTTTAGACATTTTATTTTTCACCATGGTCAAATGGTCAAAGCCACCATATAACATATAATAGTCTGGCCAGGGCTTAGAAAGCTTTGCTTTCACTTAAAATGAAATACAGATGGTTTAAGAAACAGCTCCGAGGACACAGTGTCCATTCATTTCATCAATTCAGAATACACACGCAATGCCGACCAACATTGCTTCCGCTATGATCCTTCACAATAAGAGCACTTAAAAAACACTAAATGGAAACACAACCGTGTGCTTATACCATAAACAGAAAAAAAAGGTAACAAAATGATATTCTAACAGCGGGTGTTGGATCATCATCATCAGCAGGAATTTTTGAAGACAACAGGTAGCAGTTACAGTAATGGTTTTTCGAAGAACAGGCCTGCCTTTGCAATCCTAAATTGATCTTGCGCGCACATAATAATTATATTGTGCACACAAGATAAAGAAAACATTTTTTTCCAGGGACTACAGGGGCTCCGTAATATTCTTAGTTAGGACATTAAAGGGTTAATCTGACATAAATCTGTCGGTTGGAAACAGTCGGTCGGGAAACAATAGGATAATTACTTGCATATGTAAATACACAACTGTTTGCTACAAGATTAGATACATCTATTTGCACCGACACTGCAAGAGCTCCACCCAGAATGCCATGGCGGTGTGTCAGTTACTGACCTTTGGCCTAACCAATATAATCCCGGCTAATACAGTTCACCTAATGCTATGGTAATTGCAAAAATGAAGATGAAACTCCACTCCTTTATCAATGACATTCCTTTATTATGAGTCAGTTCTCACAATAATTGCCCCAATTTCTGGGGCAATTTATCCATTTGCCCATTCTGACTTTAATCTCAGAATACTGATTTTATTTTCAGATTTCAGATTTTAAACTCCGAACTCTGACTTTTAAAAAAATACATCATGTAGCCCTATTCTGAGAATAAAGACAGAATTGTGATATTAAAGACAGGATTTTGAGTTAAAAGTCAGAACTCTCAGTTTGAAGTCAGAATTCCAACAACAAAAAAAATTCCTGTTACTATATGTAGCCCTAATCTTCTTCCGTAGTAAACCACAACTTAAAATAAAGAAATAAAGACGTAAGCATGGATTTATCTAACAAAAAAACAACTGGTCAAAACAAAATATATGTCTTTTTTGTTGAAGCAGCTGTTAACACATTGTTTACAGCTATAACAACTGCTGCATTAATTTAGTTGAGTTTGTTACTCAAAGTTTCTCCAGCTGATCACTAGTTGCTGAGCAGCTTCCTGCTTTGAAGCAATGCTACTTTTACACATTATAGGGGGGGGGGGGGGCAACAGATTCAGACCAGCAACAGATTCCGTTGCTGAATGTTATTCAACCTTATTCACAAGTCACATGACACAGAGTTCTGTGTAGAATTATAGCCTCCCCCCCCCCCCCTCCCTAATCCCAGAAAGCCTAATCTGAGGATATATATCTTATACTGTCTTCCTGAACAGTGAAAAAAGAATCTTACAGCCGTAGTGTTTACTGCAAGTCGTCTGACAGCAGCTCACCAGCGCTGCTTCCGATCATAGATTTCACTGCTGTGTATGGTAAACGGTCTGTGAGAAGGTGCCAACAGAAATTGCCCTAGGAAATCGATGTAATCACACACAAATGGTGCATAGCTGTGTCAAATTTCACGCGCTTTGTGGCTGCTTACCCGAGGCTACCCTGCTCTGATCTTTCACCCCTCAGCAACAAGACACTGGTTGTTGTGGTCCAACCAAATCAAAAGCAGATTATGTCTAATAACATATCATTAGCAATGAAGTTCAACTTTATGATAAAGAAAAATGAGCCGTTTAAACAAGTTTAGGCTCAGTCTCGTAGCGTCTCAGATTATTTGACTGAAGAAATACCTATAAAGCCGAAGAGCCAATCTCAAACTTCTAAAAAGAGCGATCACAGTCTATGACGTCTTTGCAGGAAAAGGATTTTTTTATTGATTGCAATGGAGAAACAGGGGATTAACAAACTGCGTGCTGGTTACACTGCTGCTGATTAAAAGAGCTTAAGCAGGAAAATTAGTTTAAGGTCAGACCCAGACTGTGTTCTATTGTCTGCCTTGACACCAGTCGCTCATGCCCCTGCAGAGAAAATCAAATAAAACAATAAAAGGCTAACAGGAAAGATGAGCCATTGTAGGAGTCATGGATGAATAGCAATGAGAATGTCTGGTAAAGGAAGTCTCTTCTTCCATTTTTTCTAAAGTACTTATCCTGTTCAAGGTCACGGGGAGCCTAGCTGACTTAGCTTGACTACAGGGTTCACCCCGGACAAGTCACCAGTTCATCAAAGGGTCAACACATAGACACAACCGATCACTCTCTCATTCTTAGCTGGGGAAAAATTTAGTGTCACAGTTTCACTTATATTGCATGTTTTTGGACTGTGGGGAGAAGCTGGAGTACTCTGTGGAAACCCACGCAGACTCAAGGAGAACACACTCAGCACTGAATGGCCCCAGGTCCTTCCTAGTAGAAGAAGTGACCATGAGAAATGTCTAAATGTGTTTTACTCACGTAAGGCACGAGTTATCACACTTCAAAACTAGGTTTCAACTTTGAGGAGATAATGGAAATGGCAATAAGATTAACTTTTATTTGTTTCATGGAACTCTATTTAATAGTTTGACAAATAACAGGTGAAAACCTCCTTCATGTCATGGCAGTCACATTGGTAAAAAAAAAAAAAAAAGTTAGTATTATTAGTAGTACAGTACAATATCCTATTGGTAAACACTGATACACTCAAAAAAACTGAGATTTGTTTAAAATCAAAAAGATGTTTTGAGATCTTGCTGCTGTCGAAAGGTTGGAGGAAAAGATTTTGCCCGGGGGAGTGCTACCTGCTGCAGATTATAGTCTTAGCTGTTGTGGATTTGGGGATAATACATGCCCACAGTTCTGGTGTGGCCGCTGACTAAATAAGAAAGTCAGTTCATTAAAATTGAACTAAGGCACAACATGGTATTTGCCTTTTCCAGTGTCCACATACACATAAATGGTGTATACTTATACCTCGTTCAGTTACTCATGCACCCCTTAATCTAACATACAAACATACACACACACTTACACTCCCCTTGTCCTCTGGCCTCACTGTGTGCATGTCCATTGGCATTATAATTGCTGCCTCTGTGGCATAGATAGACACACAGGCGGACTGGGGATTGGAGATGACACGCACCCATTATTAGTGGACCAAGTGCTGTTTTGGCAATTACCGAGGGTTTGGTTGAGCAAGCTGAATCAAACTCAGGGACTCTATTCAGGAGCCATTTCAACTCCAAATGACTGCACAGCTTCTGTTGGTCCCAGCTTTAACAGCACCGGGCTGGACCTCGCAGTGTTGTGAAAAAGTATCGGATCCCCGTCCTGATTTCATCTATGTTTGCGTGTATTTCATGCTAAACTGTTTGGATCTTTTTTTAAATTTATTATAAAACAATGCCATTATTAGCAACTATTAGCAATTGACTCCAAATGATTCTGATGACTGAAAATCATCCATGCACATCCCTATGGTGGACTTATCGAAAGACTATCCTGTCGCCCACTCGACATGCTCACTCTCAGTTTCCTGCTCCACAGTCTGGTGAATCCATATATTCACCATTGGCTCATTCAGGTAGCCTCATCCCTCCAATTAAAATCACCCCTGCATTTTTAGCCGATTAACATCAGGTGCTGTCTGTCTCTTAATATGTCTCTCCATTCATCTAGTTCTTTAATGCTGCTGGTTCACACATTGAATGTCCCACATACCACATTCATCATGATCCCTGTGTTCGTAGATTTTGATCTATGTTTTCTGCTTGGTTTCACTTTTGACAGCTCTGGATTGATTTTGGTATTTTATCAATCCTGTTAAAACAATGTTGTTGTGTACTATATATTTTTCGTGTGAAATTGTAAGAAATAGGTAAATGATGCGGGAAATACAATTATTGGTGATATATGAGACCTACTTCAGAACAAGTACTGAATGGTGAGAACACCAGTTTAAGGTTTCTTGAGATGTTGTTCAAACCACTTCAAAGTTCTGATTGTGACAATCTAACAAATATTGTGTAATGTAGCTTACAAATTGCTTGTCTGGCACACATCTTAAGTTTGCACCCCTTCCCTCCCTCTCTCCATGAGAAGTGATCTTCTGAATGCACTAAATGTTTGGCAAAAGTGTGTATTGCAAACATAATCTCTAAATTCAAACTGATATAAGATAAAGGGTGATCATGGTAATCCTGCCAAAGTACAGGACTGAATATTAATCTGGCAAAAAGAGTACAGTCAGCAAAGAAACTCTGCTGCTGTGTATTCTCAGGTAGAGGAGTTCCCAGGAAGTCTAGACACACATATTAGTTCTGCCCAGCAGGTCAGTCAGAGAGGGGGGCTTACTCGGAGCCAGCAAGCCGCTCAGGCATGAGGAGGGTTTGAACCTAGCTAAGTCTATGCAGTCCAGTGCCGGGGCTGAGGTTGTGCTTGCTGTGCCGGCAGCCAGTGGCTGCTGCCTACATACAATCTCCAAGACGATAATGCAACATGGCAGCCCCGAGGGCAGAGCCCATAGAACTTTCTCAGCCCTCTCCGGGTAAATACTGACCCCTGAACCTGCCTTTCGTAGAAATGGAGGGAAGCAGGGATTGGGGAAAGGGAGACAAGCGGAGGAGGGGTGATAGGACAAGAGATATTCAAAAGAGACACTAGAAAAGGGTAAGGGGAACAGGGTCATAAAGAGGAGAGGATGACAGAGGGCAGGGGAAAGAAAAATCATGGAGATACAAGCTGGGAGAAAGAGGTTAATCTCTTCTACTGTCTGAAAGTTCAGAAGAGACAGAAAAAATGCTGCAGCCCAGTCTTGTTTATCACACATTGAGGGCAAACAGAGAGACCCTTCATGTCCAGTCTGACTGCTAACTATACATTCTGTCCATCAATTTCAACATACATTTGAGAAAGTATAATTAATCACCAAATTAAAGGAAAGCAGAAAAAAAGAAAGTTGCTCTTTCTTTGATCTCATTCATTTTAACTAGAATTTATATCTTAAAATTTACCTTTATATAAGCCTTTCTTAGGTTCAGCGTAAATCTACTTATGGGAGAGTGGCAGCAGCATCATTTTAATGTAAATAGGAATCATTTACGTCCAGCCAATGTACAAATGATTGTGTTTCAAACGTTTTACATTAAAAGCCTCAAAATGAAAGAAAGGTATCAGAACACTGAAATACTAGACATCTGTTCTATATGACACATTTACAGGAAATATTTGTATTCAACGACAAGATCACACTTCCTATTAAAGTATTGCTGCTCATATCATAAGGTCAGGACCCCATCAACTCGTCAGTAGTCCATTCTATACAAAGACCACCCAAAACGTCTTCAATCAAGACCTTCTCTGCATCATCTTTGTTTGTTTACTCTAAATAAAACAGAGGATCAGTGCATCATATATTTTTTTTCTCGTTGAATAGATTCTTATACACCAAATATAGAGTAAATCTGACCTTAGGTTGAGAAATTATGGCTGAAAGCCTTTGTATATAAATCTCCCCCTAGTGTCAGAAATATACAACTGACGTTTCCCAAAAAATAATCCCATTCTTCCTCGCACTGAGGATTCATGTTAAAATTATCCATCAGATAGTTTTTGAGTTATGTCTGAAAAACAGTGTTTTTATAAATATGACCTTCTAGATTAAAACACTATATAATATTTTCATGATAGATCTCCTCAAGTGGATTCATTTGCACCAAATTTGCACTAAACACAACCAACGGTTAGGAAGTTATGGCCTTAAAAGAGTGTCAGAAACATACGACTGTCCTCTCCCGAAATCTATCCAGTACTTCCTTGCATTAAGGCCTATGTGGGTATGAAATTTGAAAATGATCCATGACAAAGCTCTTGTGTTATCCCCTTAATACGAAGGATCGGCGGCGGACGTGGATGATGAAGACATAATATATCTGACTTTTCGTGCATTTTCATGCATCTTCGATATATTATACGGTGACTCATCTCGTTCTCTAGTTGAAGAGGAAGGAGTTCCCAGATATTGCGCTGCCATTAAAATTTGAAATCATTTTCAGAGACTTTTTCCTCTTTGAGTTACCTGCTAACTGGTATTAGCTGCTTTAGCACCTTCTGTCGTCTTTGTTAGGTCAGCTGCTGTCTGATAAGTGTAACACCCCAGACCCCCCCCCATTACAACTCCATTGCTTTACATGCTTTTGGCGAGGTAGACAGATTAAGGGAGAAGCAGGTCATTATTGCACAGGCTGTCTATAAAGTGGATGTCATTGCTAATATAACAGATATGACGTATGTGCGTGGTGTGTATTAGAATTCTTGCTTGTCAGCATCAGTCGGAGGAGTACAGTCGCAATGTACTCACAACGCTCAACTCTGATGCTGTATTCACAGAGATTACTGTGAAAATATTCTAGTCACTCTATCCCTTTAACAAAAAAGTAAGTATAGCTGTATTCCCTGACTAACTAGTTGCATGACGCTGAGTGCAATGGCTGAATTTAAACCCTAACCCCTACCAACATCTTTGTTTGGGTGTTGTTTATTTGAGACAATAAACTCATGTTAAATCTTTCTTCTGTGTGTACTTGAGGACTCGATAATAAAAAAATACAAAAACCTGGTGTCCATTGGATTTCAAACTGGCCAGTTCTTGAAAGCAATAATTAACACACCACGAAAAATTTTAAAATACAGTACAGTCATTCAGTACTGAGGTCCTCTTTGTTCCTAGAGCTCTTTATAAGCTATCTGTCATTTCCCCTAGATCCTCTGTGTTTTTCGCCTCTATCTTTATCCTGCAGCATCTTTCATATTAGTCGGTTCCTCTATATTCATCACTCCAGCCCTGTCCGTGTGGGTTTTTCTATGCAGCATGAATCCATTTGTCTCCACTGATGGAAAATAATTGCAAAGCAAACAAATCATGTCTGCCACATTGAGCAGGCCTCTACTCCAGGGGCAGGGCAACTAGATAGCTACAGGAATGAAATACTGACATGGAGAAAAGATGGGGAGGAAAAGACCAGGATAGCTAAGATTCAGCGTGAAGTGGTTTGGCATTTTTGGCATAACTTATAAAACATTTGGTTTGCTTTTGATAACATATTTTTATCATATGTGCAAATTTATGATTAGCCAAATCTGGTTGTTGCTAACAAATTTCCTTTGCCCAGCCCAAATATGGAAGTGAAGGATTACTATTGGTCTTAAAAATGACATATTCAACGAACAGGGATGAATTGCATGTCAGAATTTTTTTTCTTTTCACCTCTGACCTGTTGGAGATGCCAAATAAGATAATAGAGTAAAAACAAAAAAGGATAAATTTTAATTTTAAATTTGTAACTAGTTATTTGTTCATTTTTAGATTTTATACATTGTTTGTGTGTGTTGCTGCCTTTCTCTACCAGGACACTTTTGTTCATTAATTCACTATCAAAAACGACTTATCCTTTTCAGGGTCACGGGGGCGGCAGCCTTTCCCAGCTGACATTGGGCGATAGATGGGTTCATCCTGGATGAGTCATACGACAATTAAGTTATGAAAAAGGAAATATCTGATATACGTTATAGTAGCAGTTGGATGCAACACTCAGCTCTAGCAGGCATCCCGCAGCAATTTTGACGCGTATGATCATTTTCCTCAAAATACTAGAATTTCGAGCCTCTGGTACGAGAATACTACAACTTCCTGGTCCGGTATACCTGCAGCATGAGAAGATCGCGTCACTATGCAGCTGGGTCGGGGTTATCATCAGCATTAGGTACGATTATCAAAAATGGGCCCTCTGCAGGTCATGCTGGGTTCATTTTAATATATTCAGGGGAGGACGTGGATGTTTTCACTGTTTGCACGCCCTCGCGTTAGCTCAGTTTCGTTATCGCTCATCTGTGGCACCGTTGGAGTCTGCTCACTAATCTTTTCATTTGATAACACTATAGCTAAACTCAGAAAATGTATTTTGGACAAGTAAAATGTGTGATGCTCAAGATTGCAATCATTGCAGGTTATTGCACAATCATGTTTGCTGAGGTGTGTGGACATTTTCAGTATATGTTGATATCTATTGTATCCTTTAAGTTTGCTAAAGGATCTGCTTCTTGTACATTAACCAAGATGTTAATATACAAAAAAAGAAAAAAAGATTTTGGCCCTTGACTGTGACAGTAACCGTTAGCTAGCGTTAGCAACTACTTATATAAAGTAACGATAGACTTTAAACAAATAGCTCCTTACATTGTGTTCCACTACATCTACGTTAACTGTACTATGTCCGTTGTATCCTGTTACTCTGACTAAGTTAAAACTCTCATTCAGTTTCTGTCGCTAACAGCTTCAAGCTAACACAAAGTTGAGAGCGACGTGACGGGATTTTACCGACACAATGACTCATCAGATATTTCTGTCAGATATCAGCCATAATAGCTAACAAAAAGTTACTTCAGAGTGTGGATTTTCTGAAAAAAATACAATTTCAGTCCAAACGTTAGACAGCTAGTTTGATGTCGGTAGCGCTCTGCTGTTGCGGAACGTACATATAAACGGCAACACAACAAAATTGTCATCCTCAGTTTACCAAAAACAACATTTTCTAATATCAATTATCAAAATGCAACAAGGTTTTATTTAAGTTATTAATAAAATCCTTTTCCATCATTTTCATTCAAGTTCGGCGTCCTGCGTGTCACCTACCTTTTTCGTCGCTGGCGTAGCGTGGAGAAATTTAGAACTGAGTATAGTGGCCGCTGTGAAATGCATAATTCCTTGGGCGTTTGTTCCGATAGGCCAATTGATTGCCAGACTGTGATTGATGAGCCTATAATTGGATGCTGCCAAGGATGCTGCGTTTTATGGGGGAATTAAGAAATGAACAGTAAAATATAACCCTCATAGACGCAGTATTGATGGAAAAAGGTGTTGTGTTGCACATTAGTAGTACATTAACCTAGTTCTGATCTCAGTTTGGAAACTGAATGTAATGAAAACTATTGTGGTTTGTATTTGTAGGTAAGCAGAAAATAAAAACTGCTTCTTTGTCAAAGATGTGTTATAAGCAAATAGATGACAAAGACTAACGTACTTCTTCATTACAAACAAATGCATCAGGACGCTATGGTGAAGAGTTTTACACTCACAATCAGACTTTCCTGCTTAAATAAATATTAATTAAATTTTTTTTTAAAAAGGCCGACCCACCTCCTTATTGACGGCACATGAATTGGCGTGAATGAATGGTCAATGTCTAACTTGCAGTCTTGGTAGTTGTCGGGCAAAGACGGGTCAAGATTTTATGGCATTGTGATTGCCTAATCTGACTAATATGAGCAACTAAAGACAAATATATCATATATTTTCAATCAAGGATCAGAAAAACAGATGCAGTAAGATCGAAAGTGACTGGAATAGGGAGGCCAGTTAGAGAGTTATAGACCACAGTAGATGTCTGCCAGATGGAAACTCACCCCAGCAACTTTAAGGAGGAGACATCTGGGAACACACCGCCTTGGAAAAAAGATAATTATAGCATGGTTCAAACAGCCCATACAAAAAGGAACCCTATGAATGCATCATAACTGCTGGTTATTCTGACTATAATATTAGTTACAGGTTTAAGGTTAACAATCTTGTGGTTGCAGGACAAGAAAAGCATGGATCCATTATTGTACGTGCATCAGCTAGAGGTTATTATTGTCCGATCTAAAGCAACTGAACAATAAACTAACATGAACAGATTAAATCCAGATATGTGGAATTTGGCTCCTTCACCACACTAGTAGCAATATCCAAAAGTTTTGTTCTGGTCTTTGTATTGGGTCTCAGAACAGTTCCCTGATACATAGTCTCACAAAGACAAAGTTTTCTCCATCTACTGCAGACTTGCATTAAGCTCATAATCGCCGTCATAAAATCTGCTCTGAGCATGTACGACCAATCTATACGATCAATACTGCTTTTACTTCCTTGTTAACTAATTGCATACAACCCCATATGCTGGAAATAATCATGCTAAAGATTATTGAGTTGTACTCATTTTTTTTGTACACACCCTTTCAAATACATTATTTCCAGCAAAGGCTTTAGAGACAGCGGATGGACTGTGAGGTTAGGAGAGATAGCACACAAACCAGTTACCAGCTGATATTGTTGATGGCCTGCTGTACATTTGTTATTCCAGCTGGGAAAATTTGGTAAGGGGAGGATGCAGGCATTGCAAATTGATTAAGCTAGGCATACTTAAAAAAAAGAACAGACTTTGCCAATGCTTCTCAACTTTTTTCTAACCCGAACCCTTTGTCTCAGCACCCTTTGAAAGATTGCAAAGTCTCGTGTTGCTTCGTCTAAATAGAATCTAAAATGCACACACTGCATCCCTCGTAGGGACCTTTCTTTGTTTGCACCCACACACAATAATTGGTTATTTAAAGAGAGTGAGGTAAATTTGGCTCACTATCAGCGCAACAGTTCCAAAGGGCCACCAAGGAGGAGATATAAACTATGGCTGTTGAGAAATTGCCATAAGATAAGTAGGTTTTTTTGACGGCACAGTGTGAAACTGACTATTTTCCATGAAACGCAAACTGTCGTCATGAAAAAAATTTAAAAACAAGCTTGACCAAACAATTTGTCATTTTATGGTAAACAACACAGTCTAAGATATGAAATGAATAAATCACCCAGTTTTTCTTGAGGTTTTTTTTTCTTGGTAAGGCCATTTAAAGGTTTATAAGAGACTTGTGACGTTATTATGACGAGTAACATCAGTGTAGCGTTGTTTGCTAAAACAGAAAAAAGTGCAGTCATATGATTTTTCTTTTTTTTTAAGTCCCACAGTGCGGAAAAAAGTTACAGTGTTCTGTTAAATACACTATTTAAAGAATATGGAAGACACTGGATACTATGAGAAATAAGGATAACTGGAAAAAGGTTTTGTCAATTGTAAACTTTGCTGAGCAGCAGTGAAGTCTAGCAGTAGTGACGAATCTGAACAATCAGGATGGGCTTGACGGGGGCCTGGTGAAAAAAAACAATACAGGTAACTGTCATCAGACTGCAACACCGACTGCTGGATGCACCACTGTACCGATGACCCCTGTCTTCCCATGGGGGACGTTGCACTGGGTACAGGAAACATTGAACACCCAGCTTCCCCCCTGGCCGGGAGAGGAGGGCGAAGTAAGCAGGAGCACATGGTGACTGGGTTTGGACCCACAGAAAAAGGTCCACCATGCCGTGTTACGTTTGGGGTGAGAATTCCAAAGGATGGGCTCCAGTTTGGCTCGGGGAAAGAGTTGCCTGGACTAGGGAGTTGAGTGATCCAAAGAAGAAGGAGGACAAGGAGTTGGATTACGGGCCAAGTTATTCCCCAGAATAACATTTATTCCATTTATAAGGAAGGCAGGCTTAACGCCAATGTGGAGATCATCCACACGTCCACAAGATAGGTCAGCAACATGTAGGCACAACTGATTCTCAGTAAAGACTGCTGGGATGTGGAATTCTTCACTACTAGGTATCAGAGAGGGTGTACTTTTAAACCTTTTAAGGGTAGCTTGTAAAAATGGTTGAAGGATTCTCATGCATGTTGTCACTGAACTCAGAGACACTGGAAAGGGTCACCAGGGGTAATGAGTTTCTGGGCATATTTATTTGTACTGAGGAAGTGTTCCGGTTTTAAAGAATTGTTGATGGTGTATTCTAGCTAGATTAATTTTTATGTATTTTTTATGTAGGGAGGCTTAGGTTCGCACTGTTTTTTAGAATTTGGATAGTTTTTCATATTCTGTTGGTACTTTATATTACAATTGCTGAAACATGCGAGTCATTTGGCGTCAATTAGCTCTTGCCTATATCTGGTACTATATTTCTAATCTACATCGTCACTGCTAAATAAAAAATACTATAAAATGATAAATAAATAATAGATTGGACTTCATGTAACTGAACCCAAAGCGTTATTAAACCAATTACCCGTGTGAGAACACAATCACCACAGTGTCCTGAGAGAAGGGCGGCGCAGACACGAGAATAAAAGAAGCCCTCCCTGACGCATCTCCAAGAATTTTCACAGGCAGTCTCCCATCACTCCCAGTGACACATACGAAACCATCTGAAACGAAAGCTTCAAAACCAGAACATTTCTGTGTAAGTTGAAAAATACACCACAGGGGCTCTAAAGGACAACTGGTTCCATGTGTTTACAACTTGTGCCATTTACCTTTGTCTTCAGCACAGGACACTCAGCTGTCCAGTGTCCCTCTCATGGCAGGAGCTAGAAAACCTGCAGAACAAGCCACAATTCAAGTTTGCAGAATCAGACCAACAGAATCTTACAGACCAATACTAATAAATAGTAATTTATCAATAGCATTATCAGAAAACACAGTTCTTTCCTGATGTTTCTTTACGAGCCTGTGCATAGTCGCCTGTCAAGGCAGCAGCTTCAGAGGGAAATCCCACTCCACGATCCGCGATATACATGGCCACGTCAAGTGGAGTGCAAACTTTGAGCTGTTATAGCACCATCACATCACAGAGTTCTCCAACATCAACAACAAGTAACCGCCTTTTGAAATGTTTAGCTGAGAAATTCAGCATCTGACACATTATCAGACTTCCTACAGGACCTGAAATAGCAACAAAAAATTAAAACTATGAACACATTCACTGTCTGCAGGAAGTTTGGATATAGAGCAACAAGAAATCAACAGAAATAGCTGAAAAACAAAGAGAATGAAATTAGACAGAGAGCTCAAACGAAGTTTACGCATTCTAATACTCATTGAAACTAAAATGCTGTTGATTTCCTACTGAATGATGACAAGCAATTGGTTTTCATAAATTTAGTAATGTATTCTAAATGTGTGAAATGTAACATGTAATGCATATAACATGTCCAATGTTTATTGAGTCAGACACTAAAGGAACCGTGCTGTATCGTTTCAATCTATAAATGCATGTTTCATGCAGATCAGGGGCTTCTTGGCTGAAGAATTTTTTATAAAGTTGTAGATTATTGCAAAAACTTTGGGAAATACTGATTTAAATGGTACTGAGCCTTTATTAGGGTTTTTAGTAGCACCTTCTGTGAGAAGGCATAAGTGTCTGCTGTGGAGAAGCAGGAGGACCATATAGTTGAGAGACAAGATCATGAGGCAATTGCCAGGAACTGAATATTTTAGTACATACATGCTACTGAACACGTTTGTAACAAGATCGTCCGAAAGTGCTGAGCACCAAACGTTTTAAAACTTCCATCAACACACTCTCTCCTCTGTCTCTGTGGTCTGGAGGTGGATGAACTGGTGAGAAGAGGTGCTCTTAATGAAATAGGTCCAGTAAGCAGCCTACCTATGGAAGAGGATAAGGACCAAATCAAAGAAACAGAATTAGCATTCTGACTGTGAAGTCAGGATCCACTTCCATTCCTACCATAAGTTCCGGTCCTGAAGTTCTATCAAGGAGCCGTGCTTTAATAGAATGGTCAGGTGTGTAAACTAGCTCTCGACTCTCTGATTTCAACTTCTTTAAACTGCATGCCCTATTAGCAGAACGGAGTCAGAATTTTGTCAGTCACATGAAACACCTGTGGTATTGTGGAGATAATAGGATAAATCACACCTCTGTGCTGCAGAGTGATAAATGTCATAATGAGTTCTTACACAAGATTACTTCAAACAGACAATAAAAATAAGGGAGACGCAGCCCAGGTAGAGAACATTGATGTTTATAATGGTTTCTAAGAACTACGTTGTCCTGCAAAAACTGTAAAACTGTGAAATCAGAAAATATAAGCATTAATGTGTTTGTAGGGAATTAGATTAATTAATTTATAACTAAAGTAAAACTTAAAACCTTACTTTGCAGCACTTTGAGATTTGATCCAAATGTAAAGTGCATTATAAATTAAATGTATTATTATTATTATTATTATTATTAAAGCGTACAAAAGCACTTCACCATTAATGCCATTTATAATAATGTTGTTATTATAAGATCTCTGTAAAACTGTGAAAATCTCTGTAAAACTGTGAAATCAGAAAATATAAGCATTAATGTGTTTTTAGGGAATTAGATTAATTAATTTATAACTAAAGTAAAACTTAAAACCTTACTTTGCAGCACTTTGACATTTGATCCAAATGTAAAGTGCATTATAAATTAAATGTATTATTATTATTATTATTATTATTAAAGCGTACAAAAGCACTTCACCATTAATGCCATTTATAATAATGTTGTTATTATAAGATCTCTGGCTCCCTCTGGTGAGCAAGACTATGATAGCAACTCAAGCTGGGATAGTTTATATTAAACTCTGAACTCCTTGTATAATTTAATCAATTTCTAAGTTAACAGTGGAGTTCAATTTTCTTTCAAAGATTAATATTGTTGGATTCACATTTTCTGATTTTTTCTGAATTTTTTCGGATAGCAAGAATCATATATTTTAAAATTCAACATTTAAATGAAACTAGCATGAGAAATAGAGAATTGTTTACAGATCATACGTGGTTGGTGTCTTGTTGACGACTTACTTTTTATGGTAAACTACTAATGGTGGATGAAATTTTAATGTAGAAAAGATAATGGATGTATCTGGCATGAAAAAAAAGAAATAAATAAAGAGCCCAATCAAATCTGCATCAAAGTTGTATCAAACTTTATATATTTAAAAATATGCACATGTACATCGTATGCTTCTGTCATCACTTGTGAAATTGTAATTACAGATTGAATGTGAAAATCTGTGAAAGTAGAAAAATGTAAGCATTCAAGATTCAGAAGGAGCTGAAAAAACAATGTTGGCCAAAACTCTGCTTACAGGCCAGATTTAAATGTTCTGCCAGCTGGGAAAAGTTAATTCTCATCCCTCCATGAAGCACTGAAATCTATTTGCTACTGCTGATTTCAGTGTCACATCTCCTGCCATGCAGATGTCTCTGAAGCCACTGAGACACTGATTTGTCACCAGTGTCTCAGTGGTATTCTGGCACCTTCACAGTGCCGTAATCTCCCTAGACATTTCGCAGCAGCCACTGTGGAGGTGAGATGCCAGACTGGGAGAAGTAGTTCCACCACCATGGTTTTTCCTGCCGTTCTATTCCTCCTTCACCCACGTTTGACTCACTGTAGCGCTCAAACTGATTGTAGGGGTCGAATCGCTCCCATGTTTCCACTGTGGGGAAGAGGTGGTCGTTGAAATCGGGTTCTAAGGGAACCTGGAACCAGTGGAGGAAGAGGTGAACAGATAATGAAAGACCATCCTGAAGAGAAGCTTTGTGTTTACACAATAATTTAAGGCCAGTAAGGAAGATGGACAACAGAGAAGGGAGTGGAGCTGAGTCAGGATCATGACATACAGTATATACACAAATTCGCCATAACATTATAACCAATGAAAGGGGACGGGATTAACACTGATTATCTTCTTATCTTTGCACCTGTAGGTTGATGGGATATATTCGGCAGCAATACAGGCAACATTTAATCTTTGAAGATGATGTGTAGGAAGCAGGAAAAAATGGACAAGCATAAGGATCTGAGCAACAAAAGGCCAACCGGTAATGGCTAGAGTCCGAGTACCTCCACTCCTGCAGTTGTTTTTGGGTACCACTAGTGAACAGTGTTTAGTACTTACCAAAGTGAGATAGGGTCACGCTCACCTAAGGCTCACAAACGAGGTTGGGGATCTCACCCTGCTTGTCAAATTCCACAGAACTATTGTAGCAAGAATTGCTAAAAGTTACCAGTGATAAAGAGAAAGGAGTCAGGACACAGAGCCTGAGGCGGAGGGTGTGGGGGTTGCTTACCTGAGGAACACAAATAACCAGGATGCAGTATGGGAAGAAAGCAATCCGGGGAGGCACTGTGTTGGGCAATACTCTGCTGGGAAAAATTTGGTCCTGCCATTCATGTGGATGTTACTTTGACATATAGGACCCAGCTAAACCTTGTTGCAGAATAAGTACACCCCTTCATGGAAACTGTATTCCCTAATGGCAGTGACCTCTCTAAGTAAGACGATACGCCCTACCATGCTGCAAAAATGGTTCCGGAGTGGTTTGATGAACACAACAAGATGTTCAAGGTTTTGACTTGGCCTCCAAAAACACCAAATCTCAATCCAATCCACCATCTGTGTGATGTCCTGAACAAACTTGATCCATGGAAGTCCAACTTCCCATCCCATAAGACTTAAAGGATCTGCTGCTTAAACCTTCAGAGGTCTGGCGGAGTCCATGCCCTGATGGGTCAGAGCAGTTTTTTGCAGCACAATGGGGATTTACACAGCATTAGGCATGTCACAGGCAGTTTATGATGTTATGGCTCATCAGTCATTATTACATGGTGTAATCACTGACATTGGGACGTTTGTTTGGATGCATTTGAATTGAGAAGTTGTTGTATTTTAACCGTTTTTTTATGGACTGTATTGTTAATTTTTCTCTGTACAAGAACTTCAAAGGATGATGATAATGAAGACAAATATCCAACCTTCTCCAGGACGAAATCAACATGTCCAGGCTTGTTCATGTGGTGAGGCAGATAAATCTTCTTACTGACCCTGGAGAAACCCTTTGCTGTGGCAGTCAGGATGTGAGTACCAGGGTTTAGCAGCCGCCAGTAGTCGCCCTGCTCAGCTGGAGGTTAGGGGAAGAGAGAGAGGATGAGGAAGAGAACCGATGATGCCATCAATGGGTGAGAGAAGAGGTCAGATAAACGACAGAGAGAGGCAGAGACAGATGTGCTAAAGGAGTACATCTGCATATAAACAAATTTACAGCTATGCTAGCATCTCTGTGGGGCTGAGACTTAACCGAGACAACATTAACCATATTCACAATCTCAGGTTATGGTGTCAGGCTGCTAACAGTCTCCGGTATGATCCTGTTTTAGCACTTTTATAGCACGAAACATAAGATACACCTGAGGCTGATGTTTCTCATCTTACACATATTTCAACTTTATTCCGATGATGATACATATTATCCATTTGATTTACCTTGATGTTCATTTTCCAAAGCTTTTAGGGAGACTTTTAACACTTAAACCCGGCAAAGGATGTGGATCTGAGGATGATGATGATGGTCAGTGAACTGGCCCACTGCCACCACTTTTGTCAACAACTATTTGATAGATCAACATGAAATTTTGTAAAGATATTCATGGTGGCCAAATAATGCGTTCAATTGACTTTATCTTCTAATATTTCACGCTGATTTCATTTTTGTGTACTTGAGTGACATTTCTTGGTAACTTTTGGGTGAATCACTTTGACATTTGACAATGTCCCCTTCCCTAACCTTCACTTTGATAGGATTGAATTTACCTGTGGTGACATCTTTCCGTATCCCCCTGACAGATATAGTTGCTCCTTTTATCCCGTTTCCATCACTATCCTTGACTACTCCCTTTATCCCTCGGTGGACCTGTTCAGAGACAAGGAGCACAACAGGTTATTTCCTCCTGCTTATGTCGCTTATATCCACCGTCTGAGTAGTTTCTTGAACATATAATATAATAACATTATCTCTGTCAAGGATGATTTCGCCGCATTTGTCTGTCTGTTGGCCTGATTACTTAAAATATCATGAACAGATTTGGATTCAATGTTTCTGACACGTAGTGTACGGCGCAAGAAGCGGGTCTAGTACCAAAACATGGCTAATATGACATTCTGGGTGTTGGCCCGTTTGTGGGAATTCATTTTTACAGGTTTGATCTATTCATCAAATACAACTAGATTAAAATAGCTGTACCTGGTATTCATTTGGTCAAGGTGTCTCAGCCACTGTGTAAAAGGGCAATTACAACATTTTTGCTTCTTTCTTTATCTATAATGCCAACATTATATGAACAAAATGAAATGCTAACATTCCCATAAGACCTACTACAAATCAGATTCTACCAATTAATAGATTTCATTGAAAATTCTCTACTCTCAGATAGGTAATTACAATGTTATAGACTTATAACGAAGCACAATCTGTCTGAAACTGTCGGTTCAGTTACACGATCCAGGAGAGACCTGGATTAGTTAAATATTGTTTTTCTTGAATACCTATTAAATTCTAGAGGTTGTTTTTCATGGTAATTTTGAGTGTCAAACTGTTGTGGGAATTTTTGCATCATGATACAAAGACTTAGTAGAGATGCTTTCTAATTTGAACTGCTTTCATCCCTTTAAACCTTACTTCCTGCTCGTTTTCTGCAAACAAACATCTTTACAAGAACTGGTTATTATTTCACACTTACTGAATCAATCAGTCATCCTTCCACAATCGGTTAAAATAAATAATGCACTCTAGAAATTATACACATTGGACAAACCTTATATTTCCTTTTAAGGTTAGGAAACCTTTCTACAACTTACAGATTCCATAAAACTGAGTAGAGCTTCTTTATTCCTCTTCCACTCTGGGTAGAGCTCTACCTCTGAGGGGAATTTGTCACAGCCGAGTTCCACAGTGATCTCCAGACAATTAGTATGCAAGTAACTGAAGTCTGACATACCTTCAACAGAAACATGTACACACTGAGTCCCTCACAAGGAATACGAAGGGTACAATAATGATCTGTATCTAGTTTGAAAATTCAGTTATCTCACCTCCAGCAAAACTGTACCACATTGCACCATTAATGATGCCCCCAGATCGGTAAAAGGAGGCACCACATCGGTCTGTGTCATTATCTGACATGGTTGCATGGAGGTCTGCGTAGGTCCGAGCCAGCTGCTTGAAGACCTGAACATTGGAATGGTATCATCTGCACTGTTAAACTAGTTGCTGAACCTTTGAAACAAATATTAATGCCACCATCTTCACTCCCTACCTGCTCATCTGGAGTTGGAGAGTGCACCCTCTCTTCATGTGGGTCTTTAGAGAAGTCAAAGGGGTAGGAGATCACCAGCTCCCCACCGTGGAGGCTGGCAGACTGAACGAAGGGCAGAGATCGGCTCCACTTCATCACTGCGTAGGTCTCTGGTGCCACCTACAGCCCAAATACAGGATTGATTACTTTTCATTCAGTCCTTCAGGCTGCATGCACAGAACGCACTCATTAAATGCAACGGATATAAGTTTTCCCATTACCTTCCCAAACCAGTAGGAATCAGGGATTGGGATGTGGTCAATGCGATAGTGCCTGCTACGCCGGTTCCGGTAGAAAATGGAAGTGAGGTCAGGGAAATTGCGGTTGAGGTCAATATTCTGAGCGTTGGTCCGTCCGTTGGTCCAACCGTTCAACAAGTGACCCTGAAACATTTAAGTTCAAACAGCTCAAGGTATTAACGTGTGACATCATTCAGATGAATGATAACCATTATGACAGTAGTGAGAGCAGTGACTGTGTGAACAAAATAACAAATATGAATATTAGTCATAAGAACAGGAAGGAAAATGTTATACTATTTTATGTTAATTCTGTTGTCAACATCTAGACAAGACCATATATCCGTCATTAAAAGGAGAGGCAAGGTTTGCAATGGGAGTGACGAGGAGTGGAATGAGCGCATTTGAGGAATGTCAGATGTCCAGTGGAGAGGGGTCATCCGACAGGGAGGAGACCCTTGAGGGGATAACTGCCGGTCAGGAGAAAACGAGGAGGGTCAAACAGAAGAGATATGGATGTGTTGAGAGAGGATACGAAGGTGGCAAGTGGAGTAGAAAAGGATGCAGGAATGGAACTGACAAAATATGTTGTGTTAACCGTTAAGCAAAGACAGCCAAAAAAAAAGATGAGTCAGATTTTCCGGCAAAATTTGCCATAACCCCACGGGCAACCTGAGTGAACACAAAATACAAAATTTACATGATAATTGTATTAATTGAACTAAAATGATTGTCTATTCCCAACTGGGCATGTGTAAAAGTATTTGCTTCCTTAGATTAAATCTACCAAACTGCATTGAAAACTGGTGGCAGCTGGACTAGACTCACTGATACCTGATTACTACCAGCCCTGTTCGATGACCAACATCACTTAAATAGACCTGTTTCAGAAGCAGTAAGTTGGCTTATAGATCTCACCAGTAGCCCAGTATGCAAAAATCAAAAGAAATTCCAGAAGACATGAGGAACAAAGTGATAGAAACACAACAGTCTAGGATTTCTAAGCCTGTTTCTAAGGCTCTGGGACTCAACTAGTTCTGGGAACAACTAGCTAATAAGTAGGGGATAAATACTTCTTCACTCAGCTGATTTAAGTTTTACATACCCTTGTTGCCTTACTGCATAATATGATCACTTAAATCTGTGTTTTTGTGTTTACTCAGTTTGCCTTTGTTTTACGTTCAATTTCATTTGAAAATCCGCCAGTTTATAAAGATACAGCTCTGTATGTATTACTGCATATACGAACGAATGAATGGATTTATGTACCTACAGGTACGTTTGTGTACGTATGTATGTTCCCATATACAAATATGGAAACAGTTTGAGTAATATTTGTGTTCCAACACAGCACATAAAATTACGATAATAAATATAAGAACAAACTGTTTTGTTCTCTTGCAAAATAGATAAATGGACAATGCAGACATTCACAGACCTCACATGTCACCTGCATGACATACACATGAGAGCATTTACTATATGTATGCAGTATTTGTTAGTAGTTCAGTGGTATGCAGAAATCTAAACAAGTCAGTTAAGTCATGTTGAATTCTGCTGCTGGTAGAAAAGAAAGGCTCACAGGCAGAAGGTGGAAGGCTTGAGTACTCGTACATCCAATTTGGAGGCTTAATCCGATTGTCACTAAGATGAAAACCACCAAAAGCTTCCTGAAGTCAGTGATTTATCATCCTGCCCTTTTGAATTTACCTTTATTCCAAAGTTCTGAGATCCTTATTCCTAAAAAATATGCTCCCTTTCCACATATTTTAAAATGACAGCCTCTGTGTTCACAAAATGCACAGCTACACCGTTGTCATAGTGTTGCTCCACGGTTTCCCATTTCCCAATTGACAAAGTAGAAAAATCTCTCAGTTCAGTCGAGTAACTTACGCCTCCATCTTCAGGGCACAGGTGAAAAGAGAAAGAGGACAGTACATTCAGAGCGGATATTGGTGATTTGTCATTTTCTCTGTTAACAATATTTACTTCCTGGTCGCTGAGCTCCGGATCAGTACTATCCTCTACCTCTGACGCGGCCAGCTCATAGCCATCTGGATTCATGGAGGCCAGAATGTGGATGCGTGTGGTATTGATGAGGGTCTGAATTCGTTGGTTCCCCAGAATGTACTCTGAACATAGGTACTGGGCCAGGTAGAGGAGCAGCTGGCGTCCCAGCACCTCATTGCCATGCATGTTGCCCACCAGCTTGATCTCTGGCTCCACTACACATAACAGTCAGAAGCACAAAACGGTTAAAACTACATTAGTGGATTTTCAGTCAGATTTGTGGAAAAGGCTATAAATACAATATTTTCTATATAATCTCTCTTTAAAGTGTTGCATATAACATTCTGTATGTACCGTTAACATATATTTGCAGCTGTTTTAGTGTCCACCTGATAAGCTGAAGTCCAATATTTATTGTCCCTATGGTCGATCAGCTTCTACAGGACATATTAAGCTATTTAGCAGTCAAATACTACAGATTTAACTCCAAATAGTTAACCAGGCTGAATGAGCATATTAATAAAAACCACCAAATTGGGCGTTTACACTGATATATTTCAAACCAGCTCTCTAATATTGTGTGGTCCCCTTCCTGTCACCAATACATATATATTAAATTATGTGAATTCTGACACCGTTTGATCAAAAACTGATCAACTCAGAGCAGCGGCAGCAGATTGTGGATTTTAAAAAAGTGCCGTAATGCAAAGCATCATCTGTTGTCTGGACTTCGCCTCTTAAGAAAATGTATCTGTAAATGTGTAGAACCTATTTAGCAGGAAGATAACTGCATAACAAGCTCTTCTCATCGATGTTGCTGTTCAAATGATAATCATTACTTTAATATTAAAGGGGTCACCAGTACTGACAGACCCGTAGGAAACAATCCCGAGTTCCTATCAGCACTGACTTTTAGTGTCTTTCAGCTCATTGTTGTGGTTACACTTTGCCTGCAGCTCCACTGCTTTGGTTCCTCCTCTGAATAAATCCACTGTACACCAGCTAGCACCAACAGAGCCCAATTAAGAGCCAGCAGTCCTTCTTCACCGCTTCAAATGAATGCTATAATGTTACTCAGTAGGTGTGTGCATTTACGGCTGATAACTAATGTTGCAGTTTATGAAAAGACCTGTGGGCCAAATTTCCCCCACAGTGATGTCACTGACTGATCTTCAGTTAACAGAAGCATAAAGTCGCAGGTGAGGTCGGTTGTTGGTTGAAGGGCTTTTTACCAGGAAATTTCAAGGGGAAAAAAAGTTTTTAAACCTATAGCTACCTTACTTAAACAATACCTGCATGCTTGCCACCTCTGAATAAAAGATTAATCTTGATTTAACCCAAAAAAAATGATTTTCTGCAGTTCCTCTTTACTCACATAAGTCATGCTGTCCGGGGTTGTTGGTGAACTCAATGACCAGCAGGTCCCTGCCCTCCGTGCTGCGTCCGATGCTGTACACATGAGAAATATGGGAGCATTTGGATGCTGTTCTCTTCAATAAGCTGTACATCTGGGTGTTGGAGGTGTAGGTGAACTGGATGATGGTACTGGGCTCTTCAGGAGTGAAGCTCGACATTTCCACTTCCTGTCTTGCTGGAGGAGGGATACCAGGATTTAGGGAGGGGGAGGGTTAGTTTGTCAGTTTCACAGAGCATTGGGTTTGTGCTGATCCAAACAGTACAACAAAACAGTGTGACCTTTACCTTTCAGCCCTGCCAGTGGGTCGAAACAGCCCTCCTGCTCACTGGCAAAGAAGCGGTCACAGTCTAGGAAGTACGGCCAGGCCATGTCGATGGACTCAAACGAATGGACACAATTCTTCCTCAGTGCCTCGCATGTGCTGCGGCAGGGTTTGATAGTCTTATCATTCTGGCAGGGTGACGCGAGTACAGAGCAGCCCACAAGACGTATATCAGGGGAGCACTCCCCGTTGAGGAGGCTATGAATGACACTCAGGAGGAGGTACTCGGCTCCTGACTCTGCCTCCATGTGACTGCGGTGGCCAAGGATGTTGGGGAACATGGTTCTGGAATGGCATTGAACATATGATGCAATTTTAAAACTTACAATATAAGCCGGGTGAAAGTTAGTTTCAGTCTGGAACTGATAGCCTCCCCACATTTACACCACCCTCTATGACCCACCTAGAGTACTCCATGTCGTTACAGTAGCCCAGGTTCATCTCTGTGCAGGTGGCTGTGGAAAACAGGAGGAAGACAAAGCTGGTGACTTCACTTTTAAAAAGGGATGTATTGCATACTTTTTAATTTACTGGTAAAAATGACTTTATGACTAGGGGTACTTTTGGATTAAAACACAGACTCATGATTTCAAGATTTTCAAGATTTCATGGTTTATGCTGGGGAAAAAAACAAAAAACTCTAGCTGGATTAGTAGTTGTAAAGGTACAGTATGAAGTTTTTGAGGCTCCATAAATCCTCCCACTGCAAATTTGAGCTCAAGACTCAATTTTGTTTAGTTCAGTCAACACAACTGTTCAATATATTCTAATAATAACTGTGTTTCGTGCATGCAATATAACTGTTTTCAGTAAACGAAACATGGATGCTGCTGGCATGACTTTCTTAGTGGTAATAGAACTTGATGTTTCATCCCTGTGGAAAGTTGACTCTTTTGATGTTGGCAGTCTGATTGGAGAGGTGAAATGGAGAATAGGCATGTCTTTGGGGTAATCGTGTAGGCACCCACTTCATTGATGTTTCATAGTTCAGGCCTTTGACATGCGACACGCGACCGGCCAGTTGAAACTGGGAAGCCAAAGGAAATGTACTGGCTGTTTCTCGTTGTCCTCCACACCTCCCTTATATATAGGTTTAATTTGGTTTGGTTTTGTTTTGTCCCTATTTTGTTAACATCTGGTTTTAAGTCACCCAATCCAGTTTGGATTTAATGGCTTAAATATTCTAAATGTTAGGATACATCATCAGTTGTATACCTCGGGATCAACGGTTGTTTCGGGACTATTATTTCAAGACACCAACCCTTGAGACAGCCATCCAGAGGAATCCGGTCCTGGAGAGTATCCCACAGCCAATTGGGTTGAATCTCTATCCTAATAAGCTATTTCCCTGTGCTGTACTTGTATTAAACTGTCATTACAGTGTTATTGCTTTGTTGAAAGAAGTAAACAGTTGCACTTTTGATAAGTTTAACAAAATAATGTTTTGGGATTACATCAATTTGTTAAGTAAATTCGACACCAACTGTGTTTAGTACATGCAATATATATGAGGTAGCACTTAATTAAGATGTTTTATGATTTGCTTACTTTTCCAATCTTTTCCCCATTCATTCAAAATACTTTGGGGGGACCAGTTGGCATAACTAAGTCATGTAAATGTGATGTTTTATATCTTAGAGTGCATGACCAAAATCCATTCATGAATATACATCCCATATTAAATGTTGTGGATCTTTTCGCCCTCTCTGTGGTTATCCATATGATTGAGGTATGAAGTGGACACCTACGTTTTTCTTCCATCCCGCTGTAGCTGCATCTTCCTGCGTGTGAGAGAGAACAGGCCAACGCACGTGAGTAGGAAATAGAAGTGCTCACAAATCAAACACTAGGGGGCGACATTGCCATTAGCAAGAGAGGCTAAAGCTGGGATTCCCATTATGCTTTAATGACAAGACACATGTAGTTAAAACCAGAGGATCTGTCTAGATGCTGAAGTCATGCGGAACCAATCTTTATCAACCTCCTACTGAAAAAAAGTACTTGATTACTTTCGAGTTACAGCTTTTACATTAAAGCATATGCAGGGTTTGTTCTTAATTAGGTTGCCTGTTGACCGGTCATAGGTCTTTTTTTTTTTACAGTTTTTTGTAGCGTCAGAAGTTTACTTTTTCAGTTTGAAATTGTTTCACGGAGATCTGTAACGCACGAACCACCATTTTCTCTGGATCTTTTTCGGGTAGCTATATTTGGGTGAAGCATTAGTTTGGAGTAGTAGGTAAGGAGCCCTTACCCAAAGCCTGGTCTCCGGGCTCACAGGTCCACGGCGGAGCGCACCAGCAACTTCCCGTCAGACAGAGAAAGATCAGCAGGAGTCCCATCAGCATTTTAGAGAGCAGGAAGATGACTGATATCGGCGGTGTGTGATGTGGCAGTGTGTGTTTGAAGCTGCAGCCTCTCCTTCTGTCGGCTGGAGGATAATTACCAGCTTTAGCAGGCAGACCTCTCTACTTTGTATGCGCGGAGCATCCCTCAGCCCCCAAAACGAGCGGCGCGCCAGGATTACGGTTCACTGCTGTCCGATCGGATTACACAACTCTCTCTCTCTCTCTCTCTCTCTCTCTCTCTCTCTCTCTCTCTCTCTGTCTCTCTCTCTCTCTCTCTCTCTCTCTCTCTCTCTGTCTCTGTCTCTCTGTCTCTCTCTGTCTCGCTCTCTCTCTCTCGCTCGCTCTCTCCCTCTTTCCCCCTACCTACCTATCTTTCTGTGTGTGTGAGTGTGTGTGTGTGTGTGTGTGTGTTTCCTTTTCTTGCCTCGCTGTGACCAGACCATGGAAACTGGTCTTATTGCACCATGATGGGGGGTACTTTGAAGAAACGTGATTTGTGTGGTGTGTGTGTGTGTGTGTGTGTGTGTGTTTGTTGGAGGGATGGCGTCAATAGTCATTTGGTTTGATATGTTATTGTTGCTGAGCCTGCTCACTATCTCACAACAAGAATAAATTATTTTGTGGAACTTTATTTATTGTCCTGTCGTGGAAAGCAACTTTAGTAACCCGCCCACTGTCTACAGGTGACACTTTTGGATGTACAAAACAGGTTATTATCACTTTCTTCGACCAGAACATCATTTGTACGTCCATTGAGGACTGTCATTTGTTGAGAATAGAGTTCAACCTGGAATGTCCTGTGAAGACTAACCATAAAAATTGACAATCTAATAATAATTGGAATAGGAGAGAAAAATAGTGAAGTAAAGAGGAATGCTTATTTTGAAATCTCATAATTAGCCAGTCAGATAATCTTTGGCCCTTAGGCTCTTGAGGAGATTGTGATTAAAGGGTCTGTCCTGAGCCGTCTGGATGAGTCTGGGTACTGGTTGAATGACTTGGCAGGGAGTGATGAATCATTCTGGGTGGGGATCTGCAGGTGGAAGGTGAAGGTACCAGCAGCATAAAGGAAAGATTAATGGACAGAATTTAAAAATGGCAGCAGTGAGAGTAATGAGGAGGGTGTGTTCAGTTCTTATTGGATGGATAATCGCTGCTGATGAGCACAGCTGATATCAGTTGACATCCCCACCATGAAGTGGGGAATTCAGACTGTGGCCACAGTGTGCAAGAAGATCTTCAAAAATAAACTTCCCCCAAGACCTACATTTATCGAGATCATTGGGCATTAGTTGATGAACAGTTGCAAATAGATGATGACTGTATAATGACATGTATACAATATTGTAAAACGAAAATACTTTAGTTCTGGCTCACCTAAGGATTCCATACGTACTGAATCCCTTATTCCTGACGTGATCTGCGGGACTCTAATAAGACCAGATGCAACTGTTGTAATAACAACAATAAACACTGTTAACCATTCGAAGGATAAGGTAATGCTGGCATGAATCCCCAACAGCATGACTAAATAAATGCGACATTAAATAATGTGGAATACTTTTTAGGAAGCTTCTGGAGTATCTCTAAAATCGTTCTTTAAAAATGGGATTTTGTGTTTACTATGGAGGTTTTATGTTGTTCTGTTTGAAGGGGCCGTCAGTTTAGTTAGTTTGAAATATGGGCAAAGATAGAAGAAACCAAAGAGGGGGTTCAGTTAACAAGACTGTATGTTTATTTCCTTCACCTGTAAATAGCTATATTACTAAATACAAACCATTTGCATTTAGCACCTGAAACCTAAAACCTCCATAAGTGAATGCCTCCACAAAAGAAATAAGAGATTGGACAGAAGCTTCCAAAACAGAGAATAAGAAGAAAAACAAGTCAGTTTCTAAATTTAGGGAAGAGAAGTTCTTCCAGTGGTTCAGTGTCACTAGAAGGTTTTCAAAGACAGAGAGTAATTACGCCCTGTCTGTTTTTCTTTTCTCTAAAGAGGAAATCAAAGACACAGTTAAGTTTCGGAGGCTTGAGAAGGGGCGTCTAATGAGAGAAGATTCCAAAGGCTGTAGCACTTAAAGTCTCTTAGGGTCCAGGATCACCCCCATCTGGTAATTATCAGTAAAAGGAGAGGAATTTATTCAAAGCAGCAGTTACCAACACAGGGATGAGACCTCCCCCCACCAGTCCCAAATAATGAGAGACCACCAGATGATTTAAGGAATGAGGAAATAAAATCTATTGTCAGATATTATCATTAAACATTTATTTATAAATTTTTTTAATCGCTCATATGTTGAGATGCCAAAAAAAAAAAAAAAAACTAAGACTCATATGGGTGGTGATGGAGAAGTTTATTCTGTGCATTTGCTGTGGTATAACATCGCCACACCTCCTTAAATCTCTATTTACACATCCTGTGTTCAACATGTCACACATTAACACAAACTTTGATATAGATTTAAAAAACAGTCATCAGAAGGAATATTTTTTGCTTTTTGTCACTGAAACTGGAACACCAGATCCAAATTCAAGGTTACTTCAACCGTACATTTAAAAATGATTATAGCAATAATCACAGTATTGTGTGTTGCATGTGGTGTGTCCTTGGGGATGCCTGTGCAGGCAAAATTATGAGCCATGTGGAAACAGATGTCTGCAGAGTCTGAAAAGGCGTTTGACTTACATCAGAGGCCAGTGTGGTCTCTCTCACTGTGCATACATTATGTCCATCGCAGTCCTCTTAGAACGACATTGCACTTTAAAACGTTCTGTGCACGCCCACTTTTGATAAAGACAGAGTCCTTTAGCAAAACACTGAAGCTCCCTCATCTTTGGGACTGCTTCTGACTACTAAGCTCCCTGCAGAGTAGATTTAGATATTGCATTATTTAGACATGGAGAACCCAGCTACACAGAGCTCACAATCGAGTGTACTTCTAGTGCCGGTCCCAAGCCCGGATAAATGCGGAGGGTTGAGTCAGGAAGGGCATCTGACATAAAACCCACGACCAATCAATATGTGGTACGAGATGATCTGCTATGGCGACCCTTAAAAGGAATAGCCTAAAGAAGAAGAACAAGAATTGTTTGCAATGGGAGCTCAGGTGATTCTGGTAGCACATTTGTCGTCTGTGGTTTCCAAGGTACTGCTGGTGCTGTGGACGGACAGAAGGTAGTGGTCCTTTCTCAGAACGTGGCTGATCATTCTGACCAGCACCTTCCTGTACTGCTGCCGCAGCAGGCAGTAGACAAATGGGTCGGTGGAGGTCTTGGCATATGAAAAACATTTGGCAGCAATGCCCCAGTAGACGGGGATGTGCATCGAGGGGAATAACTCCACCAACCTGCAGGAGGGTACAAGCAGGGGAAGTCGTGTCATTTAAGGCCAACCTACTGGACATGGAGCTCCAATCATATCATGCCAAACACACACAATAGTGTCGACGAATTATTAAAGTTATCATAATTACAATAGGGTATCTCATTCCGTCGATAGGTTAGAATGTTTGTGTATTAACAATTTCTATAAAATATTTAGTTCATCCAATCCATAAATTGTATCTGGTTAGATTGCAAGTGTAAATATTTCCCCGAAAAGTAGGGAATATCATTGATCGTCATCACCACTGATGCTTCACGTTATTCGTGTCAACGTAATAATTCAAAAGAATTATGACGTGGATAATATTCAAATCCTATACCACAAAGACCCTATCACAAGGAAGAACTGGATTGATTTGGGAAAAGATTGGTTACAAATTTCCAACGCTAGGGGGAACTTTATCACCAAACATTTTGGGGCCATTATTTCGCAACCGTTCGTTTTAGTCCCAATTTGGTGAACATGAAATTACTTGAGGGAAATCTTGTGTACATCACATTATACTGCAGCTGTTCATAAACTTACTCGGGGGAGTTTTTTTTGTCTTAGTTATTTATTTATTTTTTACACAAAAACATTTTTACCACACAAATGTGCTATATATGAATCGACCCAGGGAGATCTATCTTGCATGTATCATATTTTATTCTAATGGTTCCTATTTTACTCACTAGGGGGAGTTTTTTTTTTTTTTTCAATGTTATCACTATTCTTCAGACATAACTTATATATAACTATTAACTTCTAACTTTTAATTTGAGGAGATCAATCAGGGATATTGTTTGTGCAACGCAGGGAATTGGGGATTTTTCAGGGCTATAACATTGCTGTCGGGGGACTAAAGCATTGGCCTGGTTATGTCACCAAGTAAAATACATTTCATTGCAATATTGCTGCCCCACATGGCACTGAATATAGTATACCAGCTTTAAATTCTGTATTGAACACCATTGACTCTGCTTGATTTTTAGGCTGTGTTTTGAATCACTCTTTTAATATGTAAAATAACAAATAATTTTACTGAAAACAGATGCAAGTACGTTTGTACTAAAATGGTGTAGGGTGTGCTCAGGATATTGTGTTTGACCTTGTTGGTTTAGGCACTACAAAACAATCAATGTAAACCCATTATTGTATCACAGACACAAGGGAGATGTTGCCCTGCTCTTTGGGGCCATTTTTAAAAAATATCATATGGGAAGCTCACTAACTGGTGTAAATACCTGCTATGGAATAACCATTGTGCTTCACCTCATCAAGTTTTTAATCACCTACTTAGTTCAATTTTAGATTTAATAATTGAGACCTTTCACCACCTTAGAGGACGTAAAGTTTCGCCTCACAGCTTTAAAATGATTATCATTATGTAATTGTTTGTCGTATATATTTTCATTTTATTTTATTTGTAATGAATTTTCAATATTATAGGTATATTATATTTTTATTGAAATTATAATGCATTTATTGTTTTATGATTTTACAATGTTGAAGCTCTGATGCCAGAGTGAAAACCATAAAGCATGAAATGCATGATTATTTCCTTGATACCACTGCAAAAGAATTCCAGTTTTAATGGGTTTCAATTGGGAATGTTTTGTTGTTAACATGCAAGGAGGATAAATTGTGTTTACACAGTGAATAATTAACATATCTGATGTGAATTTGAGGTTTCAATGATAAAATTACACAACCTTTGCAAAATTGTTGCCAAATGCATTACCATAGCCAAAATTATGGGGGGGGATGAAAAGTTGGCTGTTACCTTGTTATCACATAGGGTGAGAAGCAAATGATGAAAGAGCCAATGAAAACGCAAATTTTTTTGGTGGCTCGCTGCCTTCTCTTTTTCTGTTCAGCAAGACACCTCTCCTTCACACTGAGAGACAGACACAGAGAGAGAGACAGTTAATACCTAATCTAAATACTTAACGCTATAAAACATTAAACATTTCAACCGCACACACCTCAGATTCTTGAGGGACTCAACGGACTCAGTCAAAGATGCATTCCCGTTGCCCTTGGAACATTTATTGTATGAAATAATTCCAATGTTTGAAAGATAAGCACGATTGCGTTATGTAGGAGTCTTTAACAAAATTCAATCAAGTTGACAGGAATTGATACGATTAAGTTTGTTTGTCTTATGTTGTGTCAACTCGTGATGCAAGCTTTAAGAAACTTTAATTCATATTACTGTTCATATTACATATAACTGTGCAGGTTGTTTGTCCTAAATATTTTTTCTTTGGATTAATTTAATATAATGTTAGAAAATAGTTTGACATGATTACATCGGTTTCTTTCAGCAATTCAGTTGGGCCCACTAATTTGAGTCAACCATAATAAAGTATATTCCCCCCACCCAATATAACAAAACTACCTAATAGCTAAACAAATCAATTTAATATGGGAAATACTTTCCACGATTCAAGTTCCTTCAAAAAGCTATCTCTTTGGTGTACCTGGGATGAAGATCAACCAGCAGGAGCAGAGTCTGCACTGTGATGACATCTATCCTCTTGCAGTGGGATCGGGCCACTCTCAGAACTCTCAGGTAGGCGAAGCACAGGACGAAGAGGCAGAGCGCGAAGGTGCTGGTGTGGAACAGAGCCGTGAAGGTTGCATAGGCTGCCAGATGTGACCCCTCTTCCCGATCCAGGTGGACGGTGCATGAGGCGTAGGTGAGGCTGTACCCTCCCCAGTCCATCAGCAGCTGGGTCAGTGAGAAGGTGAGAGACTGGAGCCAGGAGTACGCCACGATCAGAAAGGCGTCCCTATAGCGCATCTTGGTGGAGTAGCTGAGGGGAAATACCACAGCCACCCACCTGTCCATGCTCAGTGCGGCCATGCTCAGCATGGAGTTAGTGGTGAGGAAAGTCTCTGCAAAGCTGACACCCTGACAGATCAGGTCCCCGAAGGGCTGCGCGCTTTTGGCCACTCCGAGAAAGGTGGAGGGCATGTTGATGAGAGTGAGGAGGATGTTGGAGAAGGAGAGGTTTAGGATGAAGATGCCTGGCACGTGGGATTTCAACTCGGCACTTTGAATGAAGCATAGCAACACTGACAAGTTAGTCAGCAGAGAGACAACACCGACCGCTACGATGGACACTTCCAGCAGGAACTCCGGTATGTTCATGTCTCCGGGCTCGGTGTTAGCAGTAGCCGTGGGAAGGATCCTGTGGAGAGTGGACCATGCTCTCTGATAGTGTCCCCCACCCGCTGGGGCTGATGGTCATTTCTATGGTGCGCTGACCAGAAGCACGCTTGGTGAGCGCACGACACGCGGAGAGAGCTGTCCAGTGCTGAAATACCCTCACAGCCTTCCTGTCACTCATTCAGTCTATAGACCAACAATCTGGAGATCAGGTGTCCACTCATTAGATATCTGTATGATTCCCTACTTATCATCCCCCTGCGCTCCACAGTGGAAATGAGGATTCGGGTTGCCAAGTGCCGCATGTTTACTGTGGATCATGCGCACTATCCAGCACCTCCTCTCTCGCTGTCAATGCCGTGCGTTCTGCACGTGCAGTCGGTTGCTGGCTCATGTGACGCCTGAGAAATATTCATGCAAGCTGGAGTTAATATCGAAAATGGGGATGACATGGTGTTTGCACACAAACTGCACTCTATCCCGAATTATTTTATCTTTTTTCAAACGCTTTCTGTGCTACGTTTGTGGAATTGCATTGTGCAAAATTCGACAATGTTATAAATTCGTTGAGCCTCTCTCTTTATGTTTGTTGTATGATGGCTTGTAGGTAAACTTTGAAACTTTTTAATCTTTTAAACACATTCTGGTTGACCCAAATCCGCTGTGAACCCAGTGACAAATTTAGTCCCCCCCCCCCCCAAAAAAAAAACATCAGGTGGCACACACATGCACACACACAGAAAATCACTCATCTCCATAGCAACACCAAGTCTTTCGTGGTTTCACAACTCTTTGAACTTATTCAGCACTGATTTGTGTTCATCTCCCCCAAAATGCCCGTAATTAAGCATTTGTCACATCATGTTGATCAGAATACAGTGATTGAAAATATCTGACACTGAATAGTCTACATTGCAGGGACAGGTTGGAGAGAGGAAGGATCAGAGGAAGTGTGAGAGGAAGGGTGGAACCCCAGGCTGAAAGGAAAATTAAGGGGGAGGCAGTACACGTGCAGGATGGATGGATAGAGAGAGGATAATGACTACACTCTGCTTCCCACAACATCTTACAGGCAACCAACTGTTTGACATTTTTAATTATGGATACACACCTCCTACATTTTCTACTATAAACATTTGTCTCAAGCATCCATGTTTTAATGAAGATTTTAAATGCCTAAACACGCAAAAAAATGTGAAGTGAATATAACGTATATAACATAGTCGTTACAATGTTTACCTGGCAGTGGGTGGGATATCTTAGGGATTAGGTAAGCATGAGGTTGATGTTTTAGAAGCAGGAAAAATGGAAGCATAAAGATCAAAATCAAATTGTGATGACGAACTGGGTCAGTGCATATCCAGAACTGGACAAGGATAACTGGTTAACCTTTGACAGGGTCATGTGCTCTCAAGTCTCACCGATGCACCCAGGGAGGGCTGCCCATGGTTTGCGGTTCCACAGAAGAGCTACTATTGGTCACATTAATAGAGGATACTCCATTGCTGAATAATTTGATATTATTTCTGATAGAGATGTGTCGAACACACAGTGAGCCACAGGCAAAGGGGCTCTACACAATATTAGGCAGGTGGTTTTAATGTTATGGCCGATCAGGGTATGTCAGAGGGAGCATTATTTATTTACACAGATTAGCATATAACACTGTCCACCAAATTATGTATAAAATTAAATGTAAAATGTGTGCAATGCTCCATTCAAATGGAACACAATGTGAGGTTTAGCATCACTCTACTTGTTCTATGTGGGTCACTCAACTCACTCTATTGTACTTTCTCATGTATGTATATACATATATTCCTTTTAGCAGAATTGTCTACAATGGAGCAAAAAAAAAAACCTCATGACTGTTCAAAATTCATTATCAAAAGCAAAACAATCATCAAAAGAGCGGGATCATCAACTGGGTACGGTTACAATGAACTATATATTCATCTATCTAGAATCTGTGGAAATATTTGAGTCAAGGACGACATTATCAGTCCCAACATTGTCATCACTAAATAACATTTAAATGATTAAACATTGAGAAAATGGTTAATAATTTGTGTATGTAAGTTATTATTTTTTAAGTATGCATCGTCTCTATGAGATATTTTCATCCTTCCTTTATTTATAGTGTCATTGTCGTCATGTAATCAACATCACACGCATCAACCAGCGCGAATCCTACTCTGCTCGTACCTATTTCTATAATGTGTGATTAAGTTTAGGTTTGATTAAGTTTAAGGTCTTGATTAAGTTTAGAGAAAGAATATTCTTAAATATATGGAATATTTCATCCTATAATCATGGTAATAATACAGTAATAAGTACAGTTAAGGTTCAGGAGAGAGTGTTACAATGCTTACAAAATAACAAAATGTGTTTAAGTCTGATTTGGTTAACTCAACCATCTACAGGTCTCCTCCACCTGCAGGTTTAGTCATGTTTTATAAGCCTCACCTGGGCTCCTCCATTGCACTTATCATAAACACTGCTGCTGCTGGAGGGCTTTGTCACTTGAATGTAAACATTCCGCTGTGCGGCACTTTCTGACACTGAACTGAGGTTCTCGCTTTTCTTGGGAGAACATTCTCACCCAAAAATCTGATTTGATTTGTTTGCATTTAGGCATTTGGAATCTTCCATAGTCTCCCCATCTGGAAAGAGGAGTGAGCTTGAGTGTGTAAATGCATGAGCAGCTCTTCCCTCTCTGTGAACTCATTAAATATGTTTGTTTATGAGCATAAGGTAGGCTGAGTGTGATTCTTCCCAGCAGCTCCCCAGATGCTGTTTGTCCCCGCTATCGCCGATGGCTCAATTATATTCAACCATCATCCGATTCTGAGCAGATCACCTTTACAGCAATAATACATCTAAAGTATTGATCTTGTCATGTTCTGTGTCATCATCCTTAGCAGCATGATTGTCACCGAGTGCGTTAACTCAATGCCACTTTACCCATGACGGAAAAAATCCCCTTGCTGCTATGAAGGGAAAAGCTGAGAGAGAAAAATGAGGAATAGAGGGAATGCAAAATCATCCCTAGCCAGAAGGAGCCCTCTTAGTTGTCACGTGTTTCCTCTGGGTTCCCGGGGCAGGAGTAGCTGTTATACAAGCAACAGAACGCTGATGGCAGAAGCACTTAAGGAGTTCCGTTAAGAAGCGCGAGGGGTCCATCCGACTTCCCCCTCGGCTGCTGCCCCTGGCTCCATGACTCTGTTATAAGTGTGTTTGCCATTACGTAATGTTCCCACAGTCAGCAACACAGTATGGAGGTCCATCATCTTCATTTCCTCTCTTTTTCTTTACCTTTGTTCTGGAAAATAACTTCACTCTCGTATGAATCAATCCGTCCCTGCGTCCCTGCATCCTTCCATCCCGGGGATTACTCCCCTTCAATTACACGTGAATACACCGTAGACAGGCTTCATACCCTGGTGTGGCTCCTGATACACATAATGGTTGAGAGTGACTGACAGGAGAATCACACCTTTTTGTCATCACAGACTCTGACCTGACCTCTTTTCAGTTCAATTTTACATTTACAAGACCTGAGAACAAGGCATTTTGTAAAGGTGATGGTAGAATGCCCCTGTAGTGTATTAACTCTCCAGGGATGATGGTGAAGAGGAGCAAAATAAAAGTCGTGATAGACAAGTGGATGATGAGTGGATGAGAAGGAATGCAAACAAATGTCATGGGTGAGTGTCTGGAGTGGGGGAGTTTGGGTGTATAAATAGGTCTCAGCCCTATGAGCTACGGAGCACACAAACGCTAACTCGCACAGACACTCACATGACCAGGCACACACATAGACTCACTTTCATCCGCTCTCTGTCACTCTCTCCTTCTCCCCCTCTCCACCTCCCCATGCCGTTTCATCTCACGCTCAGTCATGTGATAACAGTGTGGGAACCAGACTCTTTATTATGTTTAAGTGTGTGATGCTGCAAGGCGAGAGAGATTTTTATTTCACACTTTCACACACAGTCTTACTGCAGAGCAGCTGGAGCCTAAACCCAGTTAATGCTGGGTAAAAGGTGGGGTGCGTCATGGACAAGTTATTCATTTATACAAAACACATCGAGACAAACAACCATTGTTCCTCACATTAGGGGTAATTCAGAGTCATCAATTCATTCTATTTTGCATGTTTCTGGATCATGAGAGGATTCCAGTGTACTTGGAAAAAACCTAAAAAACACAGGGAATACCCAGAACCTTCTTGTTGCGATGCAACGGTGCTGCCCACTACACCACTGCGCTACAGAAAACATTATTTATTGGGAATGCTCTGCTTAATTTAATGCGCTGTGGCTCACGGTGAATGTAAAATAATCTTTACATATGTGGGGCATCTGTGTTGAGTGGTGATGCCGGCTGTTAGTGGGCTGCTGGAATTTGCATAATGTTTCTTGCATTGAGATATGTTAGAGTGTATGTTCCCAGCATTTGTGTAACGGGGATTGTTTGCACGCCGGTGCCTTGAGGGAGATGATCTTATCTGATCACCAAAATATCTCAAGAATTCAGTATAGATCAAAGGAAAGATTAAGATGTAGCGAAAATACAGATGTCTCTGTTAAAAAGACTCGGTCCACTGCCACTAGAGCCAAGTCACAATCCTGCAGAGGATCTAGAGCCGTGTCATTATGTCACAGAGATACTGCAGGCACTTAATTTCACAAAGGCACTACATTCACATCACAGAGGCACTTGAGACATGTCATCATATCACAGAGGCACTGGAGGCTTTTTATCTCAGAGAGGCACTACAGCCACATCACAGAGGCACTAAGGCCATGTTGTTATGTCATGGAGGCACTAGAGGTTATTCATTTCACAGAGGCTCTATAGCCACATCACAGAGGTACTAGAGCAATGTCAGTATGTTACAGTCATTAGAACCAATTCATCCAAGAGGCACTAGAATCCCATCATTATGTCACAAAGGCACTGGAGGCACTTCATTTCACAGGGCTACTACAGTCACATCAAAGAGGAACTAGAGCCATGTCATTATGTTACAGAGTCAAAAAAACCAAGTCACTTTGCCACAGGGGCACTAGAGAAATATGAGCCACGAAGGCACTACATTCACATCATAGAGGAACTTGAGACATGTCATTATATCACAGAGGCACTACAGCCATATTACAGACTTGATTTGTCCTTGAAGCTGTAATTTGTTTTTACTTTATTTAGGAACCAAAGAGCAAGAAAAACTATTTTCCCTCAGAGAAAAATCTTATTTAGTTAATTGTCGTAGTTAAGTTGTTTTCATCTAAACTGCACTACAATGTCTGTGTATCTGAAAAAGGTGGTCACCAAGTACATGTTTGTTACTGTCATTCTGCCGTCAGACACTAACTTAAACCAGTTTTTGTTTGTAGATCAGCAATTTTTTGGAGCCTCTCTGGCACCAGATTTGGTTGTGGAAATAGAACCGGCCTCAGTTTAGATTCCGGTCCCAAACCGTCTACACTCAAACACAGATATGATAAATATGCAGAACGTTTTTCATCCAAAATCATAGCTTTTTTACACTTTTCTCAGGTGTGCGCATGAAAGGAATAAAACTCACTGTGCTTGAACACACCACAAACCCACTCAGAGCACATCAATGGTAAGGCTTAATACTGTAGGCTACAGTCTTTTTGGGTCCCTTTTGTCATTCCTAGCCGCCAACGGGTGTGCTGGAAGCTTTTAATTGTTTGACAAATTGTGTTTTTATAGTGGAAAACCGTTAGCTATATAAGTTGGGCCATCCGTTTGGGAAACACATGCCAGTCTAGATGTATTTACTGGAGCCAACAACAAGATTGCTAATTGCCACAAACTTTAGCAATGTGGGGTATACATTTTTAAATGATCCATGACATAACTTTTGAGTTATGTCATGGTAGCACCAAGGGTCTGCGGCAGTGAACACATTTACGGGAGTCAACAACAAGATTGCTAATTGCCACAAACTTTAGCAGTCGTTTGAATTTTAAGTTAGAAAAACATCTTTTTTGTTTCTTTCTCACGTATATTAACAAAGTCCAGATCTAAAACAGTGAAAAAGCAGTGAGTAATTTTGGCTGTTGAATTTTAACAGCTGGATTCCCCATACTGCCCCATCATATTAGGGTAAAGCGTTACATTATCCACCACTGCTAATGGACCAGTCAGCCAATCAAGCATCTTAACGACAGTGGGAAAAAGATATGTACTGCAATGTCGCAATGCTGCATTTATTACAGCAGAATTCACTATCGTTAAACTCATTCGTGTGTGTATGCCAAGGCAAATTTTATAGACCCTTAATTCAAGTTTATTGTCCTCTGGGTCCATTTGGCTTGATATTGAGTTGCCAAATAACGCAGAATTAAACGTGAGAATTCCGGCTCAGGCCAACTTCACATTTCCTGCTTTCTTTTGCTGGTTTGTGGCTTACTCCTACAAATATGTGCCCAAGGTGCTTTCTCTGCCTTTAAATAATGTGAAGAATAGAATTATAATGTTGTATATTAAAGACATTATACATGCACAATTAGACGTACAAAGGACTTTCATCGTGTTGCTTAATCTCCACATAATACAGACTTGCAAAGCTTCCAATGTCTTTTGAACATCAACAAAGGGTTAGATAAACATTATTTTTTACGTATATACGGTGCTGTGAACAATAATAAGATTACTTCCTGATCGTCCCATCTCAGTGACATTACACAAAAAATTGGCCTGAAGATAAACCAAAACAAATCAGAGGTTAATAACTGAAAAACATCCAGAACTCTTTACCAATGCATGTGAATGGAGAAGATCTTGCCACAACAGAGCAGTTTACTTAGTTTGGTAGCACAATAAGACACGTTGGGGGAGCAGGCAAGGACATCAAGTAGCGGTTAAACAAGGCTTGGAATGCTTTGAAAATGCTCAGCAGTATAAGAAGGTCCCAGCCATACAGCAGCAATACCAAAACCCAAGTTATGCCAAATCTGTGTCTTCTTATACTCTCTCCTGTGTGGTTCAAAATGCTGGAGAATGACACCGGAAGGATAAATGAAAAGAGTGGTTTTGACAGGAATGGTGAACCTTCCTTGCTGACCTACATGCCAAGTTGCAAAAAGGGTGGTAAGTAAGTGGACATCTATTTGTTCTATTTGTTGGATTTGGTCAAATATATATGTACTCGTCTTTTTGTGACTGAGCTAGCTTACAATTCGAGGCTACTATTCTGTTTAGTGAACACTGAATTAAAATCAAGGACAAGAGGTTTGAGTATTCACACACACAAACACACACACAAAATGAAATACAGCTAAATTATTCAAAATCCTAAAAATTGCCTCAGTAAGAAAAGGAGAACATGAGGGACAAGCTGCGGACTGGATTTATAAGAGGGACGGAGAAGGAGACCGGAGCAGGGAGGGAAGATAGAAGACCTGAGTCAGCAGTCTGCCAGGAGAAGTGAGTTGAGTTGCAAGACAGAGGAAAGGCTCACAGGATTTAGCGATCACTGGAGCCATGACAAAAGATTTCTGGGCTCACTATGGTGTGTGTGTGTGTGTGTGTGTGTGTGTGTGTGTGTGTGTGTGTGTGTGTATGTGTGTGTGTTTGTGTGTGTGTGTGTGTGTGTGTGTCTGTGTGTGTGTGTGTGTGTGTGTGTGTGTGTGTGTGGGTGTGCGCGTATATGCGTGTGTGTGAGTGTGTTTGTGTATCTCAAAATAATATTAACGGATTTCAAAGGAGGAGGACAGAGAAAAATCCATCCATGCCTTTATCTCAAAACTGAGTGACTGACTCCACTCCAGCTAATCCAAGTCACTGCAGCCAGAGTGTTGACAAAAACTAAAGAACTTGAACACGTCACAACACAAAATATGTTATACTGGCTCTCAATATCTCACACAAAAACATTTCAACATCATATTATTTGTTTTCAAATCTCTCAATAGCTCCGGGCCAAAAATACTTCTCTGATATGCTCGTGCCGCGTGATAAGAGTCGGCGGGACATCTGGAATTCAAATCAAAACAAGCTGATTTTTCTCCTTAATTATCCAACGCGCTCCTAATAATCTCTCACCTGATATTAAACAGGCCCCAACTCTATTGGCTTTGAAATACAAATTGGAGACATTTCTATTTTTCGCTGCCGTCTTCACCCAGTGCTGGTTAAAACCGATTGTCTTACCTCAGCTATTAAACTGCTTAGTTTGAATCAGAACCATTTAATGTTTACAGTGGAAGTGTTGCCCGTGATGAAAAGATGGGCAAGTTTAAAAAATGTATGTTTTAAACTTTACTAGATAATTTTTTTCAATTTGACCTCTCTTGCTCTATATGCCTCTAATCATACTTTTGGAATTGTGAACGTTTCACTTTGTTGCATCTCACTAGGCTCAATGTTAATGGAATGTGGTACATGAATAACGTTTCATGTACCACATTCCGTGTTCGTGTGTATACATCAGGTGTACAACCCAGAATAGTGTATGTCAATTGTATTGCGCCACATTCCAACCGTGTGCATGTTGATGTGTGTGTTTTTAGACTGTGTGTGTGTGTGTGAGCACGTGTGTGTGTTTGTCTCGTTTCCTCAGCAGGCTGTATATGAGACCCTCTAAGGAGTGAGGAATTTGTGTGAAAACACAGTAAAAGCAATAATTTCTGTCTCTGTTTTGCTCAGCAGTCAGAGCGTGATTGAAGTACTTCTATCTCAAGGGAATAACACGGCAGTCAAGTACATCTGGTTATCCACTTCCTCCAGAACATTTCAAAACGAAGACTAACACCACTCTCGTGTCTATGCACTGAATATTTGACAACATCCTTATGACAGCTAATCCTATTCCTGTCCTTTCCTTTTAGCTTCCCTTTGATACGTCCACAAGATGGCGCTGAAGCTTATGATAACGTACCATTCATTCATTTACTTCTGGTTATCTGGCATATTGCAGATGTTACTCTCCACAGCAACACTCTCCAGCTCATCCTGGAGGATCCTGAGGCGTTCCCCGACCAGATGAGATATATTGTCCCACAGCGAGTTCTGGGTCCACTCCGAGCTCCCTCCAGATAAAGTACCGATAATAGTTAAAAGTGTACAAGCTGACGCACCATTGGTGATCTATGAGGTCATCACATACCTAATGAATGAGGTCATCACATGCCTCATGACATGTGGAGGGAGATTTTTTAATACTTTTTCACTTTGACTTTTTCATTATTGCATCGTCCATAGACGAGTCATGAATTATACTTATACTCTCCCCAAATCAGTTCCAATGGCACCGGTCCTTTCATTCATAATTGTAAACCAAAAGTACAGACAGAAGACTCTGTCTGTTTCCGTCCGAACATTCTCAATTGATTAGTCTTTAGTCATAAGATCCACTGTCATATTTCAGTTGTTGTCGTCCATATTGAGCAAAACTATCTGTGTTTTATAAAACAATCATCAAGATTTGGTTCGCTACAATATTCCTGCCACTAACCTAACTTGTACTGGTTCCTAAACAAGCAGGAGTTTGGTTCCACTCTGGCATCAGTGTTCCATGCTGAGAGCACATTATTTTGCTGAAGGAACATAAAGAACCAGCTCAAAATTTGACACTGAATCTGGACCAGCCCTGGAACTGCCACGCTGGAAAAGGGGCTACTTTCCAACCAGACATATCATAAACACCAAGAAGGTCCAGAGAGTGGTAAAGGTTGGGATTGAGTGGGGAACATGTGACATGTTAAACCATCACGAATTGGACTTAATACAACAGTGTCCATTGTGAGATCAAACGTCACTGTTACCTCACTAAATTTAACCAGGATTATGTCGAATGCTAAAGGTGAGATTAAATTGTGAGTCTGCAGAGGGACATGAATGAGAGGAGCCTCTCTACTCGATCAGCATCTCCGGAATGTCTAATGTTTTGTATTTTATTATTTTATTTTTATTATGTCTCTCAGGAATCTTTTAACTTCCTGTTAAACCACAACTGTTTGTGTTTTATATTCCTGTTTGTGTTCCACCTAAAGAACTATATAAGATCAATAAAAATGATATTAAATAATGTAATTCATCATTAGAACTTGAAGAAACCAGATTACCTGTGTCCACCTTCTTATTGACCTTATGCTAAGCTAGGCTAACCATTATCTCAGTGCAGCAAAATTGGTAATATCCAGATATGAGAATAGCCTAGTACTGATCTTTTCCTTCAGGTTTTTTTTTTTCAATACTGACATGAGCTGAGCCGTTAAAAAAAAAAGTTTGTTGTGTTTAGCGGCTCCATGAACGACTGTGTTCACCAGCTAGTCAGAGCATTTACTGTGAGCCCAAAAAAGTAAAGTTATTGGGCAGAAGACCAAAACCTCAAGCTCTCTGGAGAGCTGCAGCATTGGGAAATTATTTCTAAAACTGCTTGCACCTTATTTCTGCTTTACTATAGAAGGTTAGGTTTTTTTGCAAAAGAAATAAGACAACATGTGGAAGTTAATAAACTGATCCTATTTGCTCCTGGTGGGAACATCCATCCTGGATGATCTCTTCACGAGTGGGCAGCTTAACGTCTACGTGTGAATGTATGCAAGATGCATTAAGATCTCAGAAGACGGCTCCGGCGACATATATGCAAATTTGACACGCTGTAAAACTGTTGTTGTCTGTGATACAAGAAGAAGCCACAACAACAGGCGAAAAAACTACATCTAATAGTGACGTGACAGAAACAAGTGAAAATACGAAAAACATCTCTCAGCTCCAAGAAGGCCATGGACAAACAAACTGACTCGGGGGCGCCATAAAGTCTTCGGCCAGGTTTGTCAGCACTTATAATGGTGTGTGTTTTACATGCGTTCTATGTACGAGTTAAAGGATAGCATTCACACGTTTTTTTCTTCTTTTTGTTTCTAACTGTCCCTCTTTGTGTTTAACCACCTTCCAGAGAACTGCTTTGCCTGAAAGAAAAATAGTGATATAATTAATGGGCTTGACTCCAACAACTGGAAATGTCTCTGAAAAGACAGCACAGACTATTTCCATAGAAACAAACAGCGTCCTTTACTGGCAATTCTTGGAATTCCTGTTATCATTAAATCTTCAAAAGCTATGTGGCCGTTCGAAAGTGACATCCCCTGCGTCACAGCTCACTGAATGATACACAGGATCGGTCCTTGCATCTTTTCATCTGTGCTTATCTGTTGTGCAGACGTGTGGAGGTGGAGGAAGATTATAGATTCCATGAAGGATACGCAGCACCTGGATCTACTTTGCTAATGATTGTTTACGGAGCCTCATTTAGTGAGAGATTTCGCCTTTAGCTGTGTTCAACTGTCTGCTGAGGTTCTGTTTTGTGATACTGAGCATGGTGGGTTGAAAGACTTAATTTTCGCTCCAAATGCACACTCGGATGTTTTCTCCTTGTCTCTCATCTTGTAATAGGTTGCCCACAGAGGTTTTGGTCAGTAAGGTGGTGACTCATCCGCAGAGAGTAGGACTCAGGGCAGATGGAAGCAGTTAGGGTCTGTGCTACTGTTTCCTATTTAGGCCAATCTGTCCATGGTTCTGCTGCCATGCCAGATGTCCCAGTCTGCAGCCCGTGCCTCCAACTCCTAACATCACTGACAGGGTAGTGAGCCGGCTTCAGATTTGGCTCAATTTTCGTTACTATTCAGTTTTATGCTACTCAGTAATACACATCTAATGACCAGAGTTGGAAGAAGTACTCAGATCGTTTATTTCATCAGGCAATACTTGTGTTTTTTGCTCCAATACATTTTTTTCACTTTATTTAACATTAAGAGACCCTCCTTCTCTCGCCATACCTGTCTTTTATGCATGAATTACTACATGGATGTTGATGAAACAAGGTAGAGGTTCCAGGCAAGAAGCCAAAAAGAACCCATTAGATTTTGGAGTGGATCTGGATAAAGGGGCAGAATTCTGTTTTTATTAGCATTACAAATTACATTTTGTCTTTTTTCACCATTTATTCAATAATAGAAAAAACTACTATATGGATTACAATGAGCTCAAAAGACCAACTTTCAGAAGCAGGAAGTAAGACATTCTAGAAGGAATGAGGAAGAAGGTAATTGGATTCAGTCAACAGCCAGGGAATGGCTACAAGGCTCTGACACTCCACAGATCCACAATGAGACACATTATCTACAAATGAAGGAGACTTGGAACAATCGTGAACCTACACAGAGGTCTCTGTGCATGTTCTCATTCATCCAGGGCATGGTAATCCTTTAAAGGTGAATCAGAGGCAACTGGACTTGAAGACGTTTCACCTTTAATTAGCAACTTGTGGTAAACCTTAAACTTGTAACCTAAGTGCTCTCTATAAGTCAAACACCGACTGGAGGTTAGATTCTTGACCCCCCAGCAGTCTGTTAGAAATGACGTAACCTCTCGGATGAGAGGTGAAATGTCTAAACAGAAGTCCAGTTGCTCCGGATTCACCTTTCAAGGAACCCCAGGATTGGCTGACAATGGAGCTTATAATGGAGCCATGAATTCTGACTTTTATTGAGGCGGGAGAGGCCCTCAGTTCTTTGGATGTGTTTTTTCTTTGCATCTTTTGGGTACTTCCTGAATGAGCCTCGGCCATACAATTGTTGGAATTGTTGGCCACTTAGTTTAGACCCATTTCGTGTAGGAAAACCGTCATGGTTCATTGAACACAATTATCATTTTAAACTTGCATTTAGTTTTTAATGTTCTGAAATCTGACGCAATTTACACAATGTATGAGATACACACAGAAACAGAAGCCTTCTAATGGGGCCATCTTCTATGCAATACAGAAAATATCAAAACATTTAACGGCCGAACGCAATACACGTACACAAACAGGCCGGTTGATCACATAAGTTATTTATTACACGTTTGCCGTGTATATAATGACAGAGACAGGGTTTACAAAAGACGCTTATTTTGGTGAAATGATTGCGACACAGCAGCTTTTTGCAGACACATGCTGCTTTAAGTACTGCATGCTTAACTGCCCTTAATGTTATTTTAGATGTTTTACAATATATTTTGATGAAACTGCAAACTATCTGCTTTTGCTTTGTAGCACTTTGAGATTTGCTCCAAATGTAAAGTGCATTATAAATAAAATGTATTATTATTATTATTCAACCCCAAATAGCTTACAGTTCTGCTACAACTCATTTCTTTAAATGAAGAGTGAAGAACTTTCTATTCACCACTGCCTTGAATAGAGTTAATTTATTACTCAGTTATTACACTGCACAGAAATTCTACCTTTGCAATTCGTATATATTTTAATATATACATACATATTTATAATTATTATAATCTCCAAATGCTTTTTTTGTCGTTTAACCCTTGTCAAGCACTTTCTTAATTTATTTTTTCTTGAAATGCGCTATACAATAAACCTACTGGACTTGACTTTTAATAACACTTTAAACATTATCCATTTACAAACACAGAGCAATTTAGACTGGCGAAGGAGCAATACCTCACATTTATGGTGTCATTTTATGGCCTGACCGTCAGCTGCCACGTCAGGAGCAAATGATTATACCCAACACGCCATCAAGTGGTCTTTTGGGGAAATATTATTTGTATTTGAGTTACACCCTATCTGGCCTGTAGGTGGCGATACACTCATTGTTCCATCCGAACTCTCGCTCACTGTGAGCACTAAGGCCTTATGGGAAAAAAACAGTCCTCACATCAACTATCATAGTGCACATGAATGATTTTGCTGCGGACACATGTGTGATATCAGCACATACATGAGAGAGGTTTGGATTTACTGACAGCTCAGTGAATACAGTTTTAAAGGCTAGTTTTGACAACTGTCTGTGTTTGTCTAGCTGAAGTAAGCTGGCCCCTGCTGTGACAAAATGTCTGTGCAAAACAATAAAACACCCCACACTAACTCATACAACCAGGTCAGCAACACACACTCCATACTTCTAGAAGCACATGTTTTCATTTTGTCACTGTTTCCTCCTGTGTTTCATCGCCTGACAGCCAACAGTAACACGGCAGTGTGTATTCAGATAGACTTGGTGTCTGTCTGGATCCAATTTATGAACTCTCTGCAAACAAGTGTACGCTATTTGGGTGTTATTTTAGGTCATGTCATCATGAGACGTACAAATTCAAACAAACGATTTTCTACATACAGGGATGAGTGGAGATGGATAACATGTAATTAAAGTTATATTTGCCGAAAACAAACGTAAATAAAATAAATTAGACAAATGACTACTTTAATATTATGAAACATTTCTTTCATGATTATGAGTACAAATAGAAAAAACAATGATGCCGTTGTTGTGTATTAGATTTATTGAGAAAATATACAGTTTATCTGCTGTTTAATGATCAAATCACACATTAACAGTTTTAGTAGCAATGTCCAACAGACTGAAGTCTTTAAATTATTCTAAACACTTTTAGTAGCTAAATCTTACAGATTGAAGTTTGATGTTGTTGTTCTTTGCAGTCTCAAAACTATTATCATCGACCCTCTGAATAGCATAAGAGCCTACATTTGCGAATAACATGTTGTTATAACACTGTTACAAACTTCATAAACTTAATCTAGCAATGGATTCCCAAAGTTATTTTTGCTATTAAGGCCATAAATTCCCACACTCCATGACGTTCACCACTACTAATCTAAAAACACAGGAAACGTTTGCTCCGGTTGTTCAGAACCACCTAGATAAGACACAGAAGTCCTGAGATGATGATCTGTTGAGCGATGAAACCAATCTGGAAAGTTTCAGGCCTTTGGATCTGGAGAAGAATGAACAGCCTGCTTACAGGAAGCATGTCGGTGGTTATGTGACGCTCTGAAGCTGCTTTGGTTCATTGGACACAGGAGATGTGAGGCGCATAGAGGTTAAGATTGATTCCATCAAGTACCAGGAAATCCTAAAAGACAACATCTCACCATCTGTGAGGAAATTGAAGCTTGGGCATTATTAGACATTCCAAAAGTACAATAATCCCAAGCACCACCAAGTCTTAAAAGAAGAACCATCTAGCTTGGCCACCACACTCACATGACTTGAATACCATGGAAAATCTATGGTGAGATTTGAAGAGGGTGCTTGCACCTTATAAACCCAGGAATATTATGGATGTTGAGGCCTTTGATTATGAGAAATGGACTAAAATTCCCAAGCAACACTTTCAGTAGTAGGATAATTTGAGTCTGCAGTATTATTTACCTGTAATATATGATGGGTTGATCTATTTAAACTGTTATTGTGTGATGTGGGTATTGCTAAAAGCTAATGAACTGTACGGTTTAGCAATATACCTAAAATATTATCATGAATGTATGAATGTTACTACCGCCAGATTTCCAGTTTTGTTAATGGTGACCTGATTAATACTTGCTTTTCTTTATATTGACACCGACAGAGTGTTTATTGTTCTACATTTACACTGAAAATGGGAGATGAATATGTTGAATGCTCTTCCCGTGTTAATAGGGAAGATTCCTGAATGTGACCTTTGACCTAAAAACAGCAGTGACAATGGCTTAACAAGAGAATAAGTTAGTACTGCTGAATATTCAATACATTATGTATTTTCACTGATGATGAATTTTTGAGATGTATAAAGAAAAAAAGAATAGTTGTGTTATATGTGTAAGTATGTTTTATAACTGCATCTATTTATTTTGGTCCAAAGGTATTCAGAGTAATATAGATTTATTTTTTCAATTTAATGGATCATTGTGTAGATTAAAAAAATATGTTTTAGTCATTTGTGTCATTTCTTCTTCTTCTTCTTCTTCTCCTTCTTCTGCTTCTCTTATTATTTTTGTTCCTCCTGATCTTCTTTCATGTTTAAAGTTATTTAACCGTTGGCCTTTTTGAAACCTAAAAGAGACTTTGCTCACGTCACTTACCCAAAATTCCTTTATCATAACCGGAGAGGCTAAAAGTTATTCTCCCTGTAAAACAGTGTGTGATTGTGTGTAAGTGTGTGTTTCTCGATGTCATCCGAGGTTTGTTTGAAAAGGAACATCTTTCCTAGGCAGGCCAAAGGGAGGGAGGGATGAGAAGACATAAACAGAGAAGTGGAAAATCCCATCTGAGCACGGGAACAACAGCTGCTGAACAGACTGTACAGAATACAGAACAGATACCAGCTCTTTCTTTCAAAGCTTTTATTTTGTGTCTCAAACTATATACAATTCAATATATTTTCTCCTGCAGAAATCTGAATCTTGCATCAAACCCCTGCATTTATCAATATCAGCCAATTCATCAAACAGTAAATGTTGATAGAAAAATATGTGTGTTGTGGTTTTACCTGAAATAAAAAAAATTAACAATGCTTTAAGAACCTGGACTCTTCCACCTTATGAACCGGGATGGTTTCACTGTATGAACCTGGACTCTTTCACCTTATGAACCGGGATGGTTTCACTGTATGAACCTGGACTGTTTCACTGTGTGAACCTGAACTCTTCCACCTTATGAACCAGGATGGTTTCACTGTATTAACCTGGACTGTTTCACTGTGTGAACCTGGATGGTTTCACTGTATGAACCTGGACTGTTTCAACCTATAAATCGGGATGGTTTTCACTGTATGAACCTGGACTGTTTCACTGTGTGAACCTGGACTGTTTCAACCTATAAATCGGGATGGTTTTCACTGTATGAACCTGGACTGTTTCACTGTATGAACCTGGACTGTTTCACTGTGTGAACCTCGACTGTTTCAACCTATGAACTGGGATGGTTTCACTGTATGAACCTGGACTCTTTCACCTTATGAACCAGGATGGTTTCCCAGATTAACCTGGACTGTTTCACTGTGTGAACCTGGACTGTTTCAACCTATGAACTGGGATGGTTTCAATAAATACACCTGGGTGGTCTCACTGTATTAACCTGGACTCTTTCACTGTATGAACCTGGACTGTTTCACTGTGTGAACCTGGACTGTTTCAACCTATGAACTGGGATGGTTTCACTGTATGAACCTGGACTCTTTCACCTTATGAACCGGGATGGTTTCACTGTATGAACCTGGACTGTTTCACTGTGTGAACCTGAACTCTTCCACCTTATGAACCAGGATGGTTTCACTGTATTAACCTGGACTGTTTCACTGTGTGAACCTGGATGGTTTCACTGTATGAACCTGGACTGTTTCAACCTATAAATCGGGATGGTTTTCACTGTATGAACCTGGACTGTTTCACTGTGTGAACCTGGACTGTTTCAACCTATAAATCGGGATGGTTTTCACTGTATGAACCTGGACTGTTTCACTGTATGAACCTGGACTGTTTCACTGTGTGAACCTCGACTGTTTCAACCTATGAACTGGGATGGTTTCACTGTATGAACCTGGACTCTTTCACCTTATGAACCAGGATGGTTTCCCAGATTAACCTGGACTGTTTCACTGTGTGAACCTGGACTGTTTCAACCTATGAACTGGGATGGTTTCAATAAATACACCTGGGTGGTCTCACTGTATTAACCTGGACTCTTTCACTGTATGAACCTGGACTGTTTCACTGTGTGAACCTGGACTGTTTCAACCTATGAACTGGGATGGTTTCACTGTATGAACCTGGACTCTTTCACCTTATGAACCAGGATGGTTTCCCAGATTAACCTGGACTGTTTCACTGTGTGAACCTGGACTGTTTCAACCTATGAACTGGGATGGTTTCAATAAATACACCTGGGTGGTCTCACTGTATTAACCTGGACTCTTTCACTGTATGAACCTGGACTGTTTCACAGGGTGAGCCTGCACTGTTTCACTGTACAAACTTTAGTAGTCAGTATGCCTGAGTGTGAAGCGCGTGTTTGTGTGTGCATGTTAGTTTGTATTTATGCATGTGTGTGAGCATGTGTGTGTACGTCTGCGTGTGTGTGTGTGAGAGTGTGCATGTGTGTGTGTGGGCGTGCATGTGTGTGCATGTGGGTGGGTGTGTGTGTGGGCGTATGCATGTGTGAGTGTGTGTGTGTGTGTGTTTGAGCTCACATTGATGATGGCGTCAGTCTGGATGTAGTCCATGTCTGAGTGTTTGATGTCCAGCTCCCTGTCGTCTCTCTGGGCAGTGATGACGATAGTCTGCAGGGTGAACGGGCTACCAATGGCAACCACAAACTCCTGTCTCAGAGTCCTAATGAATGTCCGGCAGGACACTCTCAATCTTTGGCACATATATCTGTAAGGATATGACGTTGTGTGAAATAGAGCAGTATGTCTTTGCTTTACGTTCAAGGGAAATGGATAATATCAGAAAAATAACATCTTCTTCTTCACAGAGAGGAGGGTGGGGGGAGACCCTGAGGGGATATGAATTGAAACTGTGGATCAGAGGCAAATAGGACTCTTCTAAATCTTGTTAACCAGACGGGCCACATCTATGTCCGACATAGCAAACCCTAACGTCTCACATCAGCATAGAGTAAGATGTTATTGTGCCCCTCCAGTTTCCACCCATTGTATGGATTTCCTTACCTGAGGGCTGAATTTGACCTTGATTGTGGTGATGTCGGCCTTCCTGTCTACATCTCTGACCACAGCCTCGTACGCCTCGCCATCGTGGAGCTGGATAAGCAGCTGGGGAATTCCTGCTGATGTGGCAACTGTCGTTACCACATGAGTTGCCTAAGATCAAACCTGAGTGGGACACAATGAAGCCAGAGCTACTGGACAGACGACCAGACAGAGGATGTCTGGAGACAGGGAGGAGAATCGGGCCGTAATGAGAAGGAGGCCAGGAATCATGTTTTCTTCTCTTTGGCAGATTGTAGCCCGCAGGAATACATTTCAGAACAAATTGTGGATAGAAGTTAAAATCCAAGCTCACAATAGATACATGTACCCAAACTATGACGTAAGAATAATTCAAATCTTCAGGGAGAAAACACACACAGACACAAACCATCATGCAACTCTTCACATCATGTACAAAAAAAAAACAGATAGATAGAGAAAATCATGGAGAGTATTCAAACAGCACGAGCAAAAAACGAAACAAATTTATTTTAGTATTCAGCAATTGTGTTTGTCTACTAGGATTAGGTCAACATAATTTATTAGGTTTAATTCAAGTTGGTTAATTGGATTAGTTCAAACTTAATATATTATGGTTGATTTAACTTAATTACTTTGGATAGGTCCAACTTTATTTAATGGAGTTGCTCCTTCTTATTTTACAATATCAAATATACTCTTAAAATTACAGTTAATCAAATCCAAATATATTAAATGTAAATGTAAAGTGTGTGTGTTTATTTAACATTTTTTAAAGTGACTGTCTGAGTAAATCACAATTTTTGACAAGAGAAAAACATTATTGTTATTCTCGTTAACTGTTGGCGCTTGTTAAATTATTTGTATATATTTTGAATTAATCCATATTATGGCAGCAATTAATGGTTGTTCTCATCAGCATTGAGGCACTTTTAATTAATTTTAATTGATTGAGTATAAACTAGTATGGAGCCCCTGGAGTCAAATAAGTAGATTGTTTTTTATATCATTATTGAACTTAAGAGTCTAAAGTCAGACCTATCAGCCAAATTAAAGTGACCAATCAGATTATCGTCCAGCAGTCCTTTCCAGAACCTGATTCTGAGCAGACTCCTCTGTGCGCTTGATGAACTGCCGCTGCTCTCATACTGCATACGTCACCGTACGTGTTCGCGTCGCTTCCACGGAGCTCACGCTCCGTCGTACCCCTGCAGACCCCCTTGGAGCCCCGCTGTCTCCCCGTGGCCAGCAGCCTGCACTCCAAGCCTTCCCCGCAGGGCAGGTCGTTTCTGCGGCCGAAGGGGTCTCCCTCCCTCCCTCCGGGGACACACCAGCTGCAGCTGCATCTGTCCGGCAGAGACCCCCTGGAACAGCTCAGGCTCGGACACGAGGTCGCGTCATAACGGGAGGAGCAGGTGTCATAGCGTACGAATCCGGTGAACTCGTGCATGAAGGGAAATGCTGCTGCAAGTTAAAAGTAAATGCATGATCATCCCGAAGGATTCATTCCTGAGAGTATATGACCATAAAATATTTATCTCTCTCTTCAGCCGGACGTTTCTCTGTCACCTGAAAGAAATTGAAAGTTGTTGTTTTCTGTCCTCCACGTGTGCGTTATGACGTAAAACGCATATAGAACGCCATCTAGTGGCCGCAGAAACACAATGCAAGGTAAAAACCATCAATCCAGTTAGGAGTTTAAAGCTGTTTTTCTCCTCTTTGCTACTGCTTCTCTCTCAGTCATTTCGCCATATCAGGTAATGATTTAGTAGCCATCATCTATCCATCTATCTAAGATACAGCTGTAATGATGTGGTCCAGGTGGTGTATTTATTTTACAAGGTTGTATCCATGACCTGAGTGTCAAGCACTGCTCAATGGTGACATGCACCTCATATGATGTAATAACCTCTGAAGTAATTACACAATTTGTCAATGAGGAGATAACGGCGGCTACTTCTGATTACGCTGTATCAGGGTATGATTTCTAGATTTATTGACACTCGCACATGAACACAATTTTCCACTGAGGTGGAAATACATTAGAATATAACAGGGAAACTTTGCTCAGAATACAGATCTCAAATTCTCAATGCATGCTGGGAAATTCTGCCTATTTCTCTTCAACACGCTACAATAATTTGCCAAAGACTCACCAATTCAGGCGTTTCAAATGAAGGATTGCTGATCTGTATCAAATTGAATATATCAGAGTTTCATGACGATTATTCAAAACATAAGCAAAATCCACCCTTGGAAATCTTTGATGAGTTTAAATTACAAGTTAAGAACTCAAACACATGATCAACACCTTACTGAAGTCCTCTCTTGCTTTCTGCTTTATGTACCCTAGGCTGCACAAATCTGAAATAGATCGAACAGACAGAAATATAGATCCTCAATGTTAAACGATCAGAAAAGACCAATCATTTAAAATGAATTACGCAATCAATCAATGAGCGACTGTTGGCCTCTTTATTTATTTCATTAGTTATTTTCCTTCATTGAATTATAATTGCCTCATCTGAGGTGTCATTAATCTATTCTCTGTTTTCTGGATATACACTGGACATCCCAGTGTTTTAAAACAAATTTATCATATACATTCCAATCTAGTCATCTGCTAGTTTAAATACACAGAATGAAGTTGGAGGCCCTGCTGCTGCAGTTCCCCAGGATGTTTTCCATCGATCTTTTGTGTCATCCTGAATGAGCCTTCACCGTGTTCTCTGAGGAATTTTGGAAGGTCGGCCACTTCTGGTAAGGTTCACCTTTAGTCCCAAACCCTTTCTGTTTGAAAAAATGTGCCTCGCTGTGGATCAGTGGAGTTCCAGAACCTTAGAAATAGCTTTGGAAACCTTCCCAGACTCATTCATTTACAATCAACCCTCACCTCTTCCGGAATTTCTTTTGATTTTGGCCTAGTGTGTTCCTGGTGGGGCCTACGATCCAACTTCCCCTCTCTGAATATGGTCTGTGAAAGTAAATTCCAGTGATCGTGTGATTGAACAGGGCTATTATATATCAGGTCTGGGCGTGTCTAGTCCAGCTGGAACCAGTTCTTGATGCAGTATGGTAGTTGGGTTTTTTTGTCAGACTTTTCAGACGAGGATACAGTCACAACTGTCACTTTGATTATACAGGGACTGGATGACTTGTAACAATGACCGCAGCACTCCATACCCTCTGCAGTACCAAACACTGGACTCCCCGGGGGACCTGATCATCAGCATATTCGCAAAATTGCCAATTGTGTGGCTAAATTGCAACAGAAAAGTCTGCAAACCACATGTAGACTGGATTCCCATGAGCCCTAGCTTTATTGATTCTGTTGTAACCTTCTCTTTTACCTGCTGGTTTGGGGTCACTAACCTTGAAAAACAAGAACAGACTGGATCATATTGGGAAATATGTATAGCTAAGATGCAGAAAAAAGCCTGAACGAACTCTCTCTTATACAGAACCAGAACCGTAAGAAAGCTCAGTCTGCGCTTGCCGACCGGTCATCTGTTCATTGAGTATAAGCTGCTGCCATCTGGAAGCAGATATATCTTGTCAAGGTGCAAAACAATGAGACATAAGAACTCTTTCATCATGCATTGCGTGTACTTGTGTGCAAGTGGAACTATTACTGTTTTTGTTCTCTGCTTGGGGATGATAGAGGTTACCTCATCCCACATGATGAGCTGGAGAGTGTTGCTGGGGAAAGGGACGTCTGGTATGCCCTTCTTAGCCTGCCCCGGATTAGTTGAAGGAAATGGATGGATAGTTGGATGGAGCTTTTTACATTTAAAAACAGAGGAAACCAGAAGGGGGTCCCTCACAGCGCTGTGTAAAACTGACCAAAACAAAGACTCAAATTTCCAAATCTTTTAATATTTTCCATCTGTTAAATATACAAGTTTTCTCCCATACAGTCGTGGAGCTGGAATAGAAATTTCAAGATGCATACATAGATGATCAAAAACGACAGTGAATAAGCATTATGTGTTGTCTTTGTTGATTTTCCTCCTCCCATAGTGTGATATAAAGGAAGGGAAGAGGGGCAATTGCCCGTGCCACAAAGTTCAAGAGAAAGCTGCTATCCAAAAATTTTTGTTTATAAACAACAATACATTCATTGTTACCAGAACTTGTTACCAAGTTCTGAATATACTTGTTACCAAGTATATTCAGCATCCACTCCTACTGAAATGTTTAGGAGCAAGAATCTGTGTAGAGACAGACTTCATTCAAGCAATGACTTTATTACAAGTCCTCGTCCTCCTCCTCCTCCTCCTCTTCATATTCAAGTTTCAACAATATTCTTTTCTTGAGGCGTTTAAATAGTCATCCCGCCAACAGATTTTGGCAGTAGTGAGGTTTGAAGACACTAGGTTGTGGTTTGAAAACTAACATCGCATACAGGGAGGTTTGACCCAGTTGTGTAGCGCTATTCAAACCCTTCCAACGGCGGGAATGCACATCTATAATTTATTAAGGAACCCTAGAGGGCAAAGCAAATATTATGTCCCAGATTAGGAAAAAAAACCTTATTTAGAAATGTGTGGAGCCAGTCCTTTCATTCCTGAACACTACGGAACCACAGACCTTTCCGTATATTGTGGTTTGGAAGTGCTAGTTCTTTGGCCATGAGCCCCACTGAAAGACCTCCAGGAGACTTCAGTAGGTATTTTGGGTGGGTTACAAAAAAATCCTTGCTCCCGTACAATAAACAAAGCCAGACTCTGTGGAAAAGCCGATTATTCAATCACGTCGCCAGGGTAACCACAAACAGCCCCAAGGACTCTAGCAAAAACTGGTATGTCGATCTCTCCAGATCCAGTTCTTCTCTGCTGTCTCTTCACAGAACGAGTCCTGTTGAAGAGTGAACTCTCTTCTCTCACCCCGTCTTCCTCAAGAAAGCACGAGCAGCCTTCTCCCTGACCTCAGGATCAAAAAAAGGGCTGCAGCAGGCACCTCTCAACAGCTCCTCCTTCAGCAGTCTTTGACTACCAAGAGGAAAAAAACGGACGCTTGCAGTGGAACGTCTGTGTGAAGGCATTGCCAAGAGTGACCACACGTCCCTGACCGCCTGAGCGGCTGCGCTCTACCACCACCCGCGGCAACTGCACCAGCTGGATGGGACTCTTCCCGTCCTTCAGCGCCTGTGTCAGGTTCAAAACCTACAGACAGGGTTCAGGGTGCATTTAATAGAGAAGAATAAAGATACTGTGAACTGCAAAAAAGAGATTTGAAAACGAGCATGGTCAAGTCTTCATTTCAAATTGTGATGCATTGGTCTCACTTATAAAATTCCAATGCAAAAATGATAAAATAAAAGACCATCCATTAATTGTTTCTGCTTAAATCGCAAGTATTAATAGTATCATGTAGGCTAAATTCAAAAGGCTAAAAAAGATCCAATCATTTTATCCTACTCTAGCCTGCAATAGCGTTATAGCGCGTATTTACTTCCTACCTTTAGCGTTTTCCATGTTTAAAGCGAGAGGAAAGAGATGATCAGGGAGAAGAGAACGATAGGAGGGGTGAAGCAGTACATGATGCATGGGTGGGGAAGGAGGTTAAGGTTACAGAGCAAGCAATGGACTGACTGAAAGTGGGACACGGGAAAGAGCAAGGAGGGGATGATACGATCTAAAAGAAGGGGACATAAAGCTGACGACAAAAATGACTGAGGGAAACGTACCTGTCCTCTCATTACAGACATCTGTCTCTCAAACATGGTCTTGTCAAAGCCTTTATCAGTCTGGAGGTAAGAAACAGAACTCCTGTTATCAGGTGTCATCCTAAATAGGGGTTTGCTTTAACAGGGAATAAAAATAGGCAATGACAAAAGAGGAAAAGTCTGTTGTTGTTGTACCTTGAACATCTCATAGAGGTCCTCACAGAGGTCCTGGACAAAGTTCATGTCTGAGAGGCGGGACAGCACCAGGTCTCTGGTCTCCTGGGAGAAGGCCACTTTGGCCTGAGGTAGCCACGCCCAGTGGAAAGGGTCTGAAGATGAAACAGAGCGGTACAGTTTGTCATGAGCCCACTGATACCACTCTTACCATAAACACAACCCATTCAGTGGCATTGTTGCATGACATAGACAGATCCTGGCAATGTACTTATGAGCCAATAAGTATTGTTATGGGTATTTGGTTCTTGCCATTATGGTAATTGTGCTCATTTGGAACCCGATTCGGTTCCTAACCCTAAGATGAAACAGGAAGTTGTTCTGACTCCACTGTCTATGATCCAATCCTTCCCAGATTTCACAGGCTGGCCAAGTGTCCCACCCTGAAGACATCCACAGATATTCACTTACAGTGATGCTGCCACCTACTGGCAACAGGAAGTATGGTCTTTCGTGACAAACACTCCATTTAGATAGTTTTAATAGCGTGTTCTCAACATCATTCACCGGAAGACGACGTACAATTACTAAGAACAGCCCCAAGAACAGAATTTAAATACTGCTTTCATCAGTCTTTCACAAAAATATGACTACTTTTGCTGTCAATACTTGTGTCAACTTATACTATGTTTGGATATGGAAAGTTAAAGTTATTAATGCTGTCAGTAGCTGTGTTTTTAGGGTAGTATAAGTGAAGTGAAAGGGCAGACAGAAACAGTGAGCAGCAAAGCCACAGTATGATGAATACAGGAATAAAGTGAAGGAGGACATGGACCAACATACAGGCTCTCCATTCGTCTGGGTGTTTAAAGGGGAAGGCCAGGCCGTTGTCAATTGCTGCAATCTTCATGCAGGAGTCTGAACTGCCTTCTCGCCACTCGGGATCCTACAGGGAAGCAAGAATCAATCAGACAAGTCTCTGCCCGAACAGGCTGAATGATTCATAGCGGATCAGCGTCGCAAGACCTGATTAGTTAGACAGAGAAGACTTATTTATCAAAACGTGGCAATCAAAGTCTGATAACAGCCAGGCAATCGTGCTGTAAACAGCAAAGTCCCTGGAATACTGGTTTGTTCCAGAACGCCATTTTAAAAGCTATTGTCTATGAATGTGGGCCTCTTTGTGACCTTAAGTACACAGGTTTGTGTGTCATTAAGCGTTTCTATTTGTTTAACATGAATTGTGTCCTGCCATGAAAGAGCATCAACAATCCAGCAGCTCAGTTTTCTAAAACCGGATTGTAAATTTGTTCTAAGATGAGTATGAACACACCTTGAGTTTGTGTTATTTTAACCTCACCTTTTGTCCACTCCCCTCCTCTCCTGGCTTCTCATACTTGATCAACCAGTTGTCATTTCCTCGGTCTGTGGAGAAAATAAAATTGACCTTAAGGAAGTTAACCAGTTCTTCCCAACATAATTAGGTTTATACCTTGTTTTTGTTTTAGTGTGCCCAGTTCTAGATTTAATATAAAAATAGGTTTATTTCACAGCCAAAGGTTATAGCATGTGTACTAGTTGCTCCTCCTAGTGAACATAGTTGACATTTTGCAGCCAATATCAACCTATAGAGTCAGAATCCCATTTTTTGTACGTATTGGGTTCCTAAGCTACCCAACTATGTCAAATGGAGAGTCCACCGGGTCTTATTAAACAAAAACAGTTGAATAAAGTTTTCTATGCGGTATTTCTATTAAATTTGTTACAGTACTTCAAAGAGTTTCTAAAGTACATCCATATGTTGTTTTGCATGATAATACTGTAATATAATAATGAGTTTATAGTGTTTTTTTGGGTGTGTGTTTAATCAAAGATAACCCACACATGGTAATAGGTTATATATAACTGGCATTGAAAATACAATATTTCAGGTCTAACCTATACATAGACCCAAAGATTATGCAAATACAGCTGCAAATACAGCTGGTATATGCGGAGCTATTTTCAATTTATTTTGGATGTGTAATTCAGGGAAGGCTTAACTTGAAATAACCAATGGGCAGAAAAATGAGTTAGTGTGCGTCATTTAAAATCCTCAGAGTGTGGCCTGTGGAGTTTTCACCATTATCAGGGTTCAAGAAAATTTTGTCAACAATGGGAATTAGTCATCCCTGTTTTTGAGTTTTTCACCTTTTCGTTTTAAACAATTTGAATTGGCATCCAGATCAAAATGTTCTTCAGCAGAAAAAAACTGCAGGGTATTAATGGCACTCGAATAAAAACTTTGTCGAAAACATCCACTTTAAGAGGAGGAATTCTTATGAAAAGTAAGTACGTAGGAACAGAGCGCGTAATCAGATATATCAGATAGATTATTTATACAATGAGAATGCAATTTTATTGTTCCAGAGTAATACAATTTTAAAAATGTAAGAAATGTCTACAAGTGTGACGTGAAGTGAAGTAAGGAAGGCATAATACATTTTTGGACTGATGCAATGCTCTGTTGAGGTTCTGTAAACACTGTTAAATGACACACCCTCACCTGTGTTCCTAATAACATAGTCCAACACAACCAATCGTTCAAACTGGGACTGCAGTTGCTTCCTGATGTTCTCTGGCAAAGATTCTGCTTCAAAGCGACGCAGCCAGTAGTCTGCCTCACGGTATCCCTCTACAAACAGCTGGAAGGAGCCTACCTGGAAACAAACAGAGCATGGAGGACATCAAATACACATGAACAATAAATCACCTTCAGTACCCGAAAAATAGTGGAGTACAATAATGTAACGCTGTAAAGCAACATTGTGACTTCAAAAGCTGAACCGTCACTCGATCATTGTCAGCTGACAGACCTTCCCTCCCAGCTATACACAATATTTCACTCAAATCTTTGTGCCATTAAGAAGACTTCCTCAGATGAGAAACAAAACATTACATGCTAGATCACGCTAGAGATAAGAATACCCGATCGTCAGATTTCTGAGGTCAGGATAGTGGATTATGTAAAAGCTGATTTAATAACCATAACTAAGAATAAGATCAGCTCATCTGCTGATATTGTTTTTCTCACCAAAGCTTAAGCGTGTTAGTCATACAAGCCATTTGGGAATTTTCAGTGCATTCCCGCTCCTGATAGATCAATGGATCACAACTGTAATGATCATAATACAGTCTATGGTTTTAATATTACAGTCTATGGTTTTAATATTACAGTTTATGGTTTTAATATTATTTGAAACCATAATAGACAACATGTACATACATGCATTCATTGGACTCGTGGCTGGCTCTGTGCTCTCGCTAGCTTTTTAGCTATTTAGGCAATGTTAGCTTTGTAAGACCTGCTATGATCCTCTGGGTGATTACATTTTAAGTGTCTTACTAAGTTTAGTGTGCCGAACGTTTTCGGGGTTGTTCCTCCAAAGCTTATTTTGTTCTTACTGGTGTTACAAATTGCGAGCTTGGTGTTTTCTGCATTCACGGTGAAAAAATTCCAAGCTGGTGAGATGTTTGTAGCCATGGTAGCTCATGCTTTGAGTGCGTGTAACCGGCAGAAAATCGGCTTGCTCGGCAGATCACTGATCACATCCATCTAGCCTCCCGGCGCCGATCGATCGGCCGGTTCCTCTTAAAATCTAATGTTAATAATAATCAAGTTAATGAAATTAATAGCTAGGATTAAGCATATTGTCCACCGGGGTGCTGTCGGGATATTGCAGAAAAAAATTCTGATGTTAATGACATCATAGAATGAACATAAGCTGCCTCTTTGGGGCTGTGTTCCAGCGACATCGCAAATGCACCGCGGATTTGCTGCATCTTTGTCCACCCTCAGTAGCGGAGCGTCCACGCCTGCATGCTTTGTTTTTGCTGCTTTGTTGTTTTGAATGGGCATTGAATAATTAAATATACTCCATGGCCCTTTACTGTTGTCAGTATATTTTAGTTGGGAAAAACCACGTTTCACTTTTTTATTGTAGACCAATAGTAGATACGCTCATCTTCCACTCCACAAACAAACTCCACCCTCTTTCCTTTCTACTGTTGTCCTTGTAAAAAGGATCTGTGGTGTCATAGATGATCATGTGCTTATAAACCACCAATATAAACTCTGAGCGACCACTTACTTTCTTGCCTTATGTGAATCGAGACGTAATGTTGATGGATCTGGATTATCATATATTTATTTTTTAATCTGACCGGATGCTCTGTGTGGTCTCTGTTTGTCTGGTTCAATCTGCTCTGTTGAAATTGAAGTGTCTTTCATCAAAAATAGACTAGGTGCGTATTTGGAGCAGGGTGTAGCGTTGAGATGCTGCTGACGTGCCACTGTGTGTCACGTCGTGGTGGAATCACACACTGTTGTGTAATTGACGCAATCGCGACCGCGGCGCGGCCATAATGCGACGCAATGCTTCCAGTGGAATCAAGCCTTTAGTCTCTGTTTTACATCAGAGTCAGTTTGTCACTTAGAGTTCATGTTGACTGGAAAACTATACAGAACTGCCACTGCTGGCACAGGAGCAACTGGGAGAGGTCAGGCTAGACCCCATTGTAGATACATTTTGGATAGTATGTTAGAAGGAGTACCGAAAACTTATTAGGCAGCGCCGTAAGTCCATACCATATTCAACCAGGCATTTGTGCGAATTGAGCCTTTAGGGCCTAAATTATATCCACAAAAAGTACAGGGAGTGATTGAGGTCTGTTGACCCTCGCGTCTCATTGTCCCTGCCAGTATAGAGCTGTTGTGTGCATCCTCTCACGCCTCCAAATAATATGAAGTCACATGTATTGATATAATGTACTGTAAATATAAAATATATCTCGTACAACAACAAAATTGTGTTGATCTTGCATATGCATCTTCCATTTAAAACTGTGATGTTTGTAAACACATCACTGGAAGCCCCTCTTCATTGATCAGAGCCAGATTCCACCAATAACAAGTTGTAGAAGCATCCGCTCAGATTAAACAAAAAACCTGATGAACTGTTCATGTGTGTGTGTGTGTGTGTGTGTGTGTGTGTGTGTGTGTGTGTGTGTGTGTGTGTGTGTGTGTGTGTGTGTGTGTGTGTGAGTGTGAGTGTGCGTGTGTGTGTTTACATATTATTTCCAACAAACCACTGGTACTAGGTGTTTTCCAGACAAGCATCACGGAAAAGTTAAAGGGCTCTAACATACTGGAAGAATTACCGCTTTCTTTTACCTTGGGTGGTAGACCCACTCTGTGGAAGCGTCGTCCCACCTTGGGGACTTTCTCTAAAGCATACTTCTTTCCCAGGGATTTGGCTCTGTCTATGGCGCTGTAGTGAAACGTCTCGCTAGCCAAGTACACCACCTGAAAAATAAGAGATTAACTTATTTAAAAAGTTCCACAGTTGTTTATATTCTCAAACAAACTAAAAACAATCACATCCATAGCCTCCTTTTTAACTCAGAACTAAATGTTAATGTCATTCAATGCAAGTGTACAGAATACCCACCTTGGTTCTTGGCACGACTCCCAGTCCGAGTTTGGTATCAACCAGCGAGGCAGCGGCCTCTGAGAGGTAACCCTGGTTCGGCACCAGGCAGCCTCGACCGAAACAACACGGACAGCACATCTTATGAAAGACAGCATGAAGAAGAGGCATGAAGAAGAGGGCCGTCAGGAAACTTGAGCAAGTTGATTTTATCAAGTTTATGTTTATACTGCCTCTGATTGATCACAAATGCAACACAAGGTACCTTGTGAAAATATTTGGTCCACTTTGGGTTCAGGTGTCCATAAGGTTCCTCTGACTTTGGTTTGAAAACACCAATGATTTTCTGAGACAGAAAGGGCAAAATAATTTGCATTGAACTAAAAATGCATTCAGAGAATGCAAAAAATACAGCATGATCATGATACGAACATAACTAAGACAATTTTATGGGACAAGACTCATGAAGTACTGGCAGGTGATAGTAAAAATTTACATTATGATGATATTTCTTGTGTGTTGCTGACTGCATTTTCAAACAATCTCCACTGCATATTCCTCCGCAGATCTTTTCCGCTGCTGTTCACTCCTTTCAGGGGCTCAGCTCTCCGCCGGGGCCTTGCAAAATCACCTTCCATGCAGCTAACAGGCAGCCAAAACATCCTGAAACATTTTCTCTCTAGGAAGGATTGTTTGCATAGCTAACCTAAAATACAAACTCTGAATGTGAAAAGTCCTTCCTCTACTCCTGTAGTCCTTGGTCCATATGTAAAGAAAATGTAATGGAGTTGCCAGTAAGGGATTTGGCCAATGGACACTGCAAAAAGCCAAAACCTAAAACTCCTTTTATTCACTCATCCTTTCAGCAAAAGGAATACAATTTTGGAACATTCTACAAACAGAAATTAAAACAAAAACTGAGTTGAAGAGACTTAATAAAAATGTGAAAAACTGGCTTAAAAACAAACAAACAAAAGATCACTGATCCTTAAATAAGGGCAAAGCAGGCTTGAGCAGACAGACACACGACTTATTAAAAAATATTAAATATGCACACACAAAGTCATGCATAAATATAATCATGATAAAACATTTCTTGTATTTGTCCCTGACAAATAAACAAATAAATAAAATAACACAAAATAATATAACTACTAACTTCTTTTGGGTCTTTGACAAAATAACTTCCACTGGAACCCTGGGAAATCCTCTCTGGACAGACGCCATTCTCGATAGCTTGTTCCGCCCGTTGGATTATATCTGCAAACTCAGGATCCTCAGGGAAGTGGTTGAAGTCTCCACTGTTTGTTCCTTCAAACAGAGAAGATCAGACTCGGATTTAGATTTAATAGGGAAAATTCGACTGCGCCACATTGCAACATGTCGCTTTAAACACGCATTAAACATTCAAACTTGCATTAATTAACTTCAATTAATGCAATGAAGTTAAATAAAGAATATTCACAAATTAACAAAATAATTAGGAAAAATTAAATTATTTTTGTCATATTCACAGTTTGTATATTAGACTAGATTAGTGGTGTCAGTGACCCATTCTAGGAACAACTTATCATGATCAGAGTCATGGAAGGCTGGATATGTTCCCAGCACACAGTGGGTGAAAGGTTAGTACAACCTGGACAGGCTAGGACTGGTCTATCATCCACAATTTCACAACTATGGATATTTAGAGTCACCATTTCACAAAGCCTGATTTTTCTGTGGATATGCAAAGTTTTGAGACACAGAATACAAATTTCACCACCACTAAAATCCCGTTGTAAGATTTTTTTATGCTGTGAGGTGATGGCTCAAAATGCGTAACTCTGACCCGTTTACCACCACAGCAGTTCCAGGACTGGTTCAGAGTCAGTGCTACCCCTTTTCCACCGAGCTAATTCAAGGGCTAATTCGGAGCCGGAGCCTGACTTAGGACAAGTTATTTGCTTTTCCACAGCCTAAGCACCAGCTCCTGGCTCTCAAAACTTGTGCCAGACAAGCACCAACTCTTTGCTGGCCTAAGAACCAAGAACTGATTAAGTCAGGGGTCTGGGTTATTGTGACCAACAAGACTGCTGCAATTATGAACCTCCGTTTTTAAAACAACAGCCGAGCGAGTTTCAGCTGATTAACTAGCTATAATATTTAAAATTTAATTGCCAATCAACTGGCAAGCCACTCCTTGCCAACGGAAAGGCAAACAGTTACTTAGGAGGTACGCGAGTTGAACCAACTAAGCACTGACACTAGCACCAGCCCAAAACTAGCACCAGGTTCTTTTTGGCAGAAAAGGGGTATGTGTTATTTGGAACCAGTTGTTTACAGGGCCAAAGAACAGACTCAAACTCAAGTAAGGCATTTTAATTCATAACATAAGCTCCAGGGAAGCCAGCCAGTGGCGTTCCAACTTGTTCTACAATCCAGGCCTGGCCCTTTAAGACTGTTGGCCTTATCGGGATTGCGTATCTGTGATATGGGGGATTCGGAGTTGTAGGTTCTTCTTACCCGTGAAGCCAAAGCCATAAGAGCATGCCGGAGAACCTCCATCCAGTTAGGAGTGTATATCTGTTGTCACTTGAAGCCACTCATTAGTAAGGCTGTGGGTTTTCCTGATTGTTAAAAATAAAGTCAGAGTTGGTCCGGACTAGTTCTTTTCTCTTTCTACCACTTTTCATCTAATGTTCTATTGTTTCATGAAGGCTACATTGAGGAAATACACAGTAGAGCTGCTAGGACTTAACTTTCTAATGCCCACATACATCTATCTATCTAAACAAAAAGTGATCATCTTTTTAGTCAAAATCATCACGCACTATCTTATACCATCTTTTGAAAACAAAGGTAGTGTAGACTTAACCACTGGAACCAACACAATAGGTTTTACGTAAAGGCTCATTTATGGTCACCATTAAAGATGGATATGATTTCTTCTGCATTAATTTCACCCATACTTCAGCACAGAAGAGGAGGGGGTAGAGAGAAGAATGGACATAGGGACAGGAGAACAATTGACATGCCCCTCATGGAGAGATAGGGAGAGATAAAGTAGCTTTGAAGCCAGTTGATTTTAAAGGGTTCTGAGAGACAGAATAATCAAAATGACTGATTAAAGGAATAGAAGGATGGAGATATGTAAAATGGGTCGGTGAATGAGACGCAACTCAAAGCAGGGCTAATAGCTATCTAGACTCAGTTTTGTTTCTGTGTTGTGCTCAATGTTGCTCCTGTTTAGCCAGGTTTATGCTATGCAATCACTAAAAGCCTGTCTTTAATTGTAAAAGAAGAACATCATTATTGAAACATCTGTCGGAACTCACCAGCCTGGATTTTTGAGTGTCAGTCCTCCTTACGAACCCAATCTATTGACTGAACCACACAGTGTTTACATGAGTAGAGATGCTGAGTTTCCAACCTCCTTGATCTTGATTTGCAGAGCTATATATTGTATACTGTGGCTAAACAAAATTGGTTTGATTTATACAGTCTTGTGTCTGTATGTAGCCATTTTGCATTCGACTGAATAAATGCTGTTATTATATAGGTATGTGACCTCTAAGGTTTGTGTGTGTGGGTGCCTATCTAACAAAAACCACTCTATTTGCTACATGCTGTCAACGCAGATCTAGAGACAGATAGCCCCACGGATGTCTTCCAATATAATTTACCTGTCTGCATGAGAGATTCAGAATTATAGTTTACCTTCATTATTCAATTTACAACAATAGCTGAAGTCCATTTATTAATTTGAGCTAACTGATGACATCACTTTACACCAGAGCGAACCGTTTAAAATTATGTCACCACGTAATGTAAATGAGGACGCAGGAATCTGTTTGTCCCACTTCCCTTTACCCTCATTGTGGAAGAGTGGTGCAGAAGTAAAGACATATAAAAGTTCCCTCATCCAAATTATTTCCCTGTTATGATCAACTGCACTGGAATCCAGAGTGTTTGCATGTCTCCATGTGTGTGCTTGCATATACAAATGCTTTATGCATATTTAATGTTGGAATCAGGCTCATTTTGAGCTCTGGTGATATGCTGACCTGATCCATCCATCAATCTGATGCCTTATATAGAAAACATAAAAACAATTTTTTCTTGCTTAGATAGTACAACTTAGCTGCAATAATTTGCCACAGAGATCTGAAGATGAGCGTGAGTTGTTATATTACACAAAGTGACCCACAAACACAAAAACCAATCCCAGGTTCATGGTAGTACTAGATTTTTTTTCTCATTTTCTGGTCAGTTATTTCTGGACCTGAACACTATTATGCTAAAAGGCTAGAGGAAATGGAACGGTATTACCTGAGCTTTCAGGCTCATTCTGTCTACCTAGAGCCTAGATTTCTGGCTCTGATAGAACAGAGTAGAACAATGGATCCCAGTAGAGTGAGAGAAAAGAGTTGCAACTACATTGCAAGGGGAAAAGTGGGCGGGTGGCATGAGGAGGAGGTGTGGAATCCAATTAGCAGTCAAGTCAGAATATGTTCTGCTCCCAGAATATCTAGGCTACATTCATATCACCAGGCTGAAGGGACTCAAATGTGAATCGGATTTTTTTTGTTAGGGCTATAAGAGTACAAATGTCCAATTTTTTCAAATCGGTTTTAAGTTACTTTCATGTGTGGTCCTACACATTAACATGGCAACATGAATAAAAATGGTCAGAGCAGACTTCATGTGGCTTTTTGCATAAACCCATAAAACTGATGCTGTTGTCAGTACGCACCTGTAGGCCAAATAAAACAAATGACCAGAGAATGTGGCTTGTGAATTTGAATACAGTCATCTTATCTTTTGATTTCCCCTATTCCATCTTTTTTCTCCTTTTGATACAAAACAATGTTTCTCAAATGGGTCTGTCAAGCCTGACAACATCATCAGAACAACTCGATCACTTATTTGGTTCAATTTGAACTACAATATTGTACAATTCTTTATTTATGATGATAAAAAAATGGTATGTCATGAATTTAGTTATCGGTTTTAAATAAAATGCTTTAGTCATAGGTTCATTGTTTAATAAACAAATACTGATGGCACAGTGCTGTATTGTATGTCTTTATGGAGATATTTTTCCTTAAAAAATATTCTTTGCTGACCAGGGTGTACATTCCTGATAAAAATATTTAAAAAGTGGTACATTATTTAATAAACATTTATTTTAGACGTTTTGAATCAAACTAGTATAAGGAACAGGGAACAAAATAATACAGAGGAAAATTGCAAAATCGTTTTTTTGAGACCATTTAAGAAAAGGTTTATTGTACCCTATTTAAAACCGAATGAAATGTCAATCAGTTTAAATGTTTTAATTTCAAATGGGATGCTTATTTGAACCATTTTTAGTCTGATTGGAATTTTAAGCCAACGCAACAATAATATAAAAGAGTTTGGTGAACACCTGCTCTTTCTGGAAAGCTCCTGGAGACAACTGTTGTTGTGAATTGGCGCTATATAAATAAAGATTGATTGATTTAACTCAAATTTGGATATTGTGGTCTATCTCAACCCAGCTTGGATATACAATTCAGGTATTACCAGGTTCATTTAAAACTAACAAGGTCATAAACAAAGTTCTTGTACGTCAATAAGGTCAAGAATAAGTGCTACATGCAAGTGATTGTATTACTTTAAAAAGTATAAAAATAATAATTGTTGGCAGAAGTTGTTCATTAAGTAGCATGATCAACTATTCCAAATAGTTATACATTATTCCTTTCCTAAATCATCTGTACATGGTTATGTCAATAACATTGAGTAAATATTTATACATATTATAATATGGCAATATTATAAATATTGCAATATACCGCTATACAATAAGATACACGATACACACAACGGCCTAACAACCTATTACTGAGCTAGTTTAACTCTTCACTTAAACATATGTGACATGATATGTTATCGTTATAACAGAGCACCGCTTCATTCACATACATTTTACCGGATGAGATGTCACACTTATCCTAAAGATTACCTGGGGAGGCCAGCGTTTCTTTATCGGACGATGAGCTGTGTCTATTCCGCCTTCTCTTCTCCCTCACAGCCCGAGGAGACGAGCTTCCTGTTAAACACGGCAACAACAGGGTTTCCTCGCCGGAACCGTCCGCCTCCAGCTCTGTCAGGACGCTTTCACAGGAGTCCGACATACGAACGGCGACTCCGGGGTTCCCCGCAAGCCCCAGAACTAACTTAGTCCGGTCGAATATCACCGTTGGGTAGTCTGAGGTGGGGTTGAAGTTCCACTCCGGAGCAAGCACCGCTGTCGCTCCGGAGTCCGGCACTGAGCCGCAGCTCTCTGTCGGCTCGCATTCTGTCATCATTGTGACTCACTTTTTGACACCCACAGTCAAATATACATTAAATCACGTTGAATTCCGTTTAAGATGTAAAGCTTCCATTTCAATGAAACGTCATTCTGTCAACGGGTACATTAAACTAAATAAATGAGTGGAAAGCCGCGGCTTTCGCTCACCGATACGTCCACCTAAATCCGTCAGCTCCGGCTTCTGCTTCCTGGTTGGTCCAGTGCGCGTGCGCACCAAGAAAGAACACGTTGTGTCAATGTTGCCTTCATGGACACACTCAATCATCGGATTTGTCGCCGCTGTAAGGCAAATAATGGGCCAACTTTCTCGTGACTTATTTGAAACAAAAGAGCACAGTAACTAAATAAATTTCCTCAAGTTATGTACTTTGAGGAAAATTTCTGGGACAAATTGATGCTACATTCGAGGCTAATTTTGACGTAGACTAAGATTTTATTCGTCACATGCATGTACAATCCCAACGTTGTAGAGAAATGCTTTCCTGCAAGCTTCTACTGATCCAGAGAGGAACAGCTGCCGAACCAAGTGATGATGTGTCCTGTGAAGACACTGTCAATAGAAAAGGGGTAAAGGTTCTGTCGGATCTTTTTGCTCAAACCAAACCTCCCTAGTCTTCTTCTTTACATAAGAACATGTCCATTTGTCTATAGCTTGTATATTTGTTTATTACCAAGTCCATTTTATAATTACCTTGTCCATATTATAATTATTTTATATGATGTTCGTTCATGGCCTATAAAGCTGAATCTGATTCTGAGGCAAAAGAGACACTGATGTACCTTTCTCACCACATTGTTGAGAAAGCACTCAGCAGAAAACTTCTCAGCAGGTACGCTTCTTAGATTTGCGGTTAACAAGGTATTTGAAGGTCCTCTCGTTCCACATATTTCTGGCTGATGGTGAGAAATCTTTGAAGACATAGAATCTATGGCTTCAAAGATTTCCCACCTTTACGCAATGCCTTGCGTAAAGGTGGAAAAAGGTGGTGTTGAGGTTTTCCTCTGTGGACTTCTTTGGGCAGTAGGCAAACTGCAGGGGGTTGATGCTGCTGAGGAGCATGGAGTTTATGTAGCCCTTCATCAAACCCCCAAAACACTTCATGGCTGATTCGTTTGTTGTCAGGGCCGCTGAGGCTGGAAGGCAGGAGGTTTCAGCTATGGGGACTATTGTGGACATTTTTAGCAGGAGGGGATGATGCAGATGGAGAGGAAGTGGTTGGAAATAGCTTCAAGGACCAGGGCTAGGTGGTCAGAAAAGGATTTAAGAACAATCCATGGGATGTCAGCCCGTCCTGCTGCCTTCCTGACATTAATCCACCTGAAGGACCTCATGCACTGAGATCTCCAGCAGACTCACTCCACACACAAGTCAAGATTCAACTCATTGGCTACTATGGTGGGTTTAATAGTCTGTGCTAGCTCTGGTGTCTGACTAGTAGGGTTAGACATCACCAGTTTGCATCACGATACAATATTATAAAGATTCTTTGCACAACAAAACGGTATTTGCCTGTATCACAGAGTCTGCCAAGATACGATTCGAGTCGAGTCGATTCAAGGGCCTGCGATCGGTTTCAGACGATATGATGTACCTGTTGCAAAGTTTGTTGCATTTCATCTAAAAGAAAAATTTATAAAGCAATCTTGACGTGGTTTGACAGATTTATTGCTGAAATGTTAAAAGACATTTCAGCAATAAACACAAAGGACACATTTTTCATGATTGGATACAAATGTTTTTTTTCCTATCAGTTAACATTAATGACCCCTGATTATCTTTAAATTATGAACATAACCGTTTACATTTATGTTTCATGAGATTATCTTTACATAGTTCTGATAGGTGAGGTAATCAGTGGTTTGGAGGAATTAAACTTGTGAATGAGTGAATGAATGTTTTACATCCTACAGAACAAACAATCAACAAAAAGCTGGGGGTTTCTGTAAACAGCCATACATTATTAATGTCTACTGAACAAGGGGTTTTCTTTATGACCTTGGAAAATTTTCCAACTTCTTAAGATATATATACTTAAAACCATTTTGGATTAACTAAAAAATGTCAAAAAGCTGAGAAGAGGCTGATCTCGTTAAAAGTTGATATTTTAAGGATATGTGGTTCTCACACGACAATGATGATCTAAAAAGGCTATGATGATCTTATAGATTAAACTACACAGCAGGATAAAGCCCCTTGAAATTACTGTAAAATGCGGCAGTAATCCATCCATTTTCTGTAATCACTTATATTGTGCAGGGTTTGACATTATGACATTGGACGAGAGCCGGGTCAAATAATCATTCACATCAAAAATAAATAATCATTCACACCTACAGGGAATATAGAGCCATTGATTTAACCGTATTGGCTTTGCTCACTGGAGTACCAACAGGGTACAGGAGGGAGAACATGCAAACCCAACACAGAACTTAAACCATAACCCAATGTGGATTTGAACCCAAAACCCTCTTGCTGTGAGCTTCAGGGCAACTAAACCACAGTGCAGTAATAAGGATTGAAAAAAAAGAACAGCGTATTTAATAATACTAAAAGGGAGTATTTACTGAAAAATGTATATGTTTACTTTAATTCTTTTTAATTCTCTTTCACTTGCAATGGAGCATTTTCACAGAGTGGTATTAGTTCTGTTGCTAAAGAAAATTGGAGAAAAAAAAGCAGTTCGGTGACTATACAGAATTCCCTGATTATTTGATGGGTTTTAGGGTTCAAGCCAAATATTAGCGGTGCATTATGTAGAAATATGCTTTCAATATATATATATATTCCCATGAGCTACATGTAAACAGTACAAAAGAATTACATACAAAAATCCCCTAACACACACAGTGTTATGATTATTAGAAAGCACTGAATAACATCACCTGTTTAGCAGATGTTATGACTGCCATAACATCATTGCTAAGAATGCACCTCAACATAGATGCTCCTTTCGACATTTATTGAAGATGGAAAACATTCATTCCACTACTCCAACCCATAAACACGAAGGCCCTTCTCTGGAACCGGTGTTCAGATTTTACATTCATGCTACTGTACAAACATTTTTATTACAAACTGATATTTTAAGAAAACAAAAAAAATTATAATAATACAAAAAAAGTAATAAATATCTAATAATAATATATTCCATTTATTTAAAGAGATACCCCTAAATGTGTCGCACTGCACCTTTAATAAGCATCGATTAAATAGTATGAATGAGATGAGAAAGTGCAGCATGCAGGTTAAATATGTGGTAACATTATTAGGAACTATTAAGACAATAGTAAACTGACTATGTTGCTTTAAGAGACACATAAACGTCAATGTAAACCGCACAAAAAAATATATAATATATATATGTATAACAATTTCGACGGCAAATGCATTCAACAAGAAAAAAAAATCCCCTGTTTTTCTGTGCGAACGACTTAAATTATCTCATTAATTCAGAAAAAAAGAGTCCTGGACTTTCTGTCTGAATAGCCGCGTTTTCCTTAGGTGCCTGCGCAAAGTTGACAAACTAATAGTTAGACAATTTATGTTACTTAGAGACGTGAGTATCTCCCGATGTATTAAGCCAAGACCAAATTACATGTGGATTAAACTAAACAAGCGTTTCATGATTGTTTCTGTGAAATCCAACTCTCACGTGACTGAGCTATCTCGTTCATTCAGATATAGGTCTCTGAATGCGATAACTAATTCGTTAATTCATAAAAACCGGGCTACATATTTTTTCTGAGTTGAATGCAATACGCTTCCGTGGTTTTCTGTCTCTCAGCTTTCTGCCTCTACACCAACAGACCCTTACCGACGACCCTTTTCGCTGCCCTCTTCCACAGGCAGGGGGCGCTGTGCGCACATTTTTTTACCTTGCGGCTCCTGCTCCAGTTTATTTGACCTGTCTGATGAGGTCATCCTTAGTCACAGACAGCGCTGACATCTTTCAGAGCCAACTTGGTAACGGTAAACAATTGTGATTCAAAAGGTGACGCACGGTGAGACAAACAGCTCTGTTACTAATTCTAATACTTACTCACACTTCATTCATTCATTGTCACCACTAAAAAATGTGCATCTCACTCAGACCTGCTAGTTGTATTTCCATCGATCTATTTTTTTCTACCCTGTCCAAAATTGAGATTGGAATTTTTTTTTTGGATCAACTCGATTCATTGTTTGTTTTTTAAATATTATAATAAATGTAAGCCTATTATACAGGATCATGAAATGAAATAATGTTTCAAGATTTTGAAGTTGATATATAAAAGTGATGAGCAGCAACACTGAAATGTGAAAAAAAAGGTAATTAACTTTGTTCCATGATGAGATGAAGTCTCAAAAAATGAAAAAAAAAAAAGTGTTTAACTTTTATTTGTTGACATTTTTGTGTATCCGTGTTGATGTGTTTGTCTGCAGAGATGTGAATATGCATGGCTGTATTGTGTATTCTCCGTGTGAGACAGACACTAAAAGAGACACCACACCAGAATAGTGAGGCATTTACAATCCTGTCACTCATTCAAATGAAGAGTGGTGGGAGAAGTTGAGCCGCGCTGAAACCGACTTGTCCTTGAAAATATACTGTTATCTCATTTGGCCAGCAGACGAGCGATTCCTGTTGTATCCACAGGGTATCCTTAAATTCAATGTTGGGTGAGATACTAAAACACATCCTCATCTTTTTCTGAGATCCTCACAATGCCCCTCCATCACCCAGAAATCCCCCCTACATGTCGTTCCCCCTTCACCCTCGCCTCTCTCTGTAACCACTCTCTCAAATAAGGGAGAAAAGCTGAAAGACATGCAAATGAGGAGTCAACCAGCTGGTATCATAGCGGTTATGTGATCTATCAAGGTAGGGGGTTAAGGGGTGAAGGAGACATAGGGAGAGGAGGGAGGGAAAGCAGAGGAGGGAGGGTGGAGCAGGGATCTGGGGGGATGAGAGGGAGACGGACAGGTTCAAAGACACAGGCATCCCTCTTCCAGCTCTTTGCTGGATGTTAAAGTAATCCCATCATCCCTCTTCCTCTTTGTCCACCAGCTTCCTCCATGCTATTCATGCCTCTGCCTCCTTTATCCTCTATGCAATGTCTTCCTATGCTGCTGCCCTTCAAGGACTCATACCTGAAATGTCCCTTATACGACATATTATACTATACAGGGATACACATCAGCATCTCTCTCTCTCACTCTCACTCTCTCAATGTGTGTGTACGTGTCAACCTCATGTACTTCACCCACCACTGGGTGACAAGCCCTTACAGCAATATGCATGAATGTGCGTGCGTGTGTTTTGTGAGCGTATGTGCATGTGTGTGTGTGCGTGCGTGCGGTATCAGTCTTTGCCTGAATGTAGCGCCCATTCCAGCAGTTCTGCTGGCATCACATGGGATTTACTCTGCCAACAGTAACCTCTCACATCAATTCCTCTCCCCTTTTTCTCCTTTCCCCCCTATGCTTGCAGAGGGAGAACTATACCTCAACACACTTCAACTGAATGGTTGAGGTGAATAATTAGAACACTTAGTTAGTTTATGTGCATTGCCGAAGAAAAAGCTTTTGGGATCCTGGTTGCAAAGTCGGCAAAATCCAACACAAAGGCTGATACATTCACCAAATTTCATTTCGATTCAAAAGTAAATATGGTGCTTTGAAATAAGTATCTGGCCCCTGAGAGACTAAATACAAAAATCTACCAAACCACATAACAGGATGCAGCTGGACTAAACACTACCAGACCTGATTACTAGCAGCCCTGTTCGATCATCATCACTTATGTAGACTATTTCCAGAAGCAGGAAGCAGTTATTAGTAGGTCTCACCAGTGGCACACTATGGTAAAATCAAAAGAAATTCCAGAAGAAATGAGGAAGAAGATGATTGAAAAACATCAGCCTTGTAAGGGTTACAAAGCTATTTCTATGGCACACTGAATCACAGTGAGACACATTATCTACAGATGGAGAAAACTTGAAATAAGTGGCTGACCTTCCAAAGTTCCTCCAAGAGCATGACGGAGGCTCATTCAGGAAGTCACAAGAGATCCAAAGAAAACACCCAAGGAAGTGCGGGCGTCTCTCACCTCAATAAAGGCCAGAGTTCATGGCTCCACAAGTTGAAAAACACAGTTCAAAAAATGGCTTCCACAGAAGAATGGCAATGAAGAAAGCTTGGCTAACTCAGGAGAATGTTGAGGCTCATGTGAACTTTGCCACAACACACCTTGATTCCCGTCAGAGATTTTGATACAATATAGTGACCGATGAGTTGAAAAAGCCTGATCCTGAACCCTAATCCTGACACGCTGTGCCCAGGACCTGAAAAGAGCAGTTCATGCTCACAAACTCAAAAAGTTTCGGATCATTTTTTTGCCTTAATGAACACAATTACTGTTTAAAACCTGTATTTCTTTCTTTACTCAGATGGCCTATTTTTTTAGGCTTAATTCTGTATGAACATTCAACAGTGTGGAGTTTAAAAAAAAAATAGAATAAAAACAAAAAAGTTAGAAGAAGTCTGGAGGGGGTCCAATACTTTTTCACAGCAACAGGATTTTCACTGGGTTGTAAACATGAACTCTCACATGCCTTTAGATTCAAATCAATAACACACACCTTTTTTTTATTCTGTGCTGGTATAACTGATAATTAACTAAAAAATTTGTCTAACGCTCATATTTTTGAATTAATATCTTCATTTTAGCCAATAAACAGACTGAGTGTGTTTTCTATGTCAGTGTTGGTTCAGTTTTACTCATGGTACACACAAAAACATATTTAAGCCTAATATTTAAGGTTATGTGTTTTAATTAAATAACAAAAATGTCCGTGCATTTGGATTGCATTCTTTTAAATATAAACAAAGCAATAAACTTAATGTGATACATATTTGTCATCAGAACATGCAAGAAAAAAGGGAAACAGATTTTTGTGTAATAGTTCTAATACACTTTATGTGGTTCAAATATATTTCTCCTTCTAAATGATGTATTCTCCTGAAAATGATAGGCAAACCAATCTCATGAATCTTAACCAGTTCGTTCCTAGTTGATCTACAGTGAGAAATTTTCTAACTTTAACTGATTTAACTGAATTATTTTCCTAATTAAGAGATTTATGTTGGCTCTATGAATATGAATACATACATTTTCAAAATATGATTATTCAAACTAAATCAAATAGATGTAAGTGCTTAAACTTGAACTATGCAGTGATAACTTTTTGGTTTGTACCTGTGAATGAGTTCGTCCTTGTGTCAGGGGGACGCCGGTCACCTGCTACCTGACAAAGGAGATTGTGTGTGAGTCTGCATGCATGTCTGTGTGTCTGTGTTTGTGTGTGTGTGTGTGTGTTTCCACTGACCATTTTGGTTGAAACTAACTACTGCAGACCAGGAACACCCAACAAGTGAACAGTGCTGGTGATACTCTGACCCAGCCATCTAGTATCACCATATGGCCCTTATCAAAGTAACGCAGGTCCTCCTACTTGTCCATTTTTCCTCTGACCTACACGTCTACTTCAGGACAAAAAGGTTCACCTGCTGCTTTCTATATCCCCCACACTAACAGGTGCCATTGTAACAAGATGATCAATGTTACACTTTTGTTACCTGTTAGAGGTTATAATGTTATGGCTGTTTTCTATCCATATCTCCTCCAAAGCCACTAGACAGAATTCAATCAAACGTCACACATTTGTTGTTGCATCTAATTATTGTTTTACTAGTTTGAATAGATTACAACTTTAGGTACCTTCACCTTTGATAGAAATGTTCTGTCCCAAAAAAAAACGCCGTACATACAGAAGTGGACAGATCTGATGAGTAAAACAATAGAACACGTCAGGGCTTCTAGAAGATTGGACAATAATCTATTATTACGGTAAATACTGCATGTTTTTTTTTTTTTAAATCATACAATGTGGGTGTGTGCACTTATGTTGACGTGGTGAGAAAAAAGTTTTGTTTGAGAGAGTGAACAAGCGCAGAAGTGTGTGGAGTGAAAAGTGGCAGGGAAGCTGTTAAAATGATATGTCGGTGCCTTGTGAAGTCAGAACCAGGATGTGGTCAGCGAGACTTCACAGAAAGAGAGGAAAATGTGAATAGGGAAAGAAAGTACCGTCTTCAGAGAAAAAAGGAGAGAGACAACACCTCCGATCATCACATTTACGTGACATGACAGACATTAAAATATGCACAAACTCATAACTTTATAACCTCTTGTATATATACGCTTTCTGTGTCCTGTCATGGCACTAAATGGAGAAAGAAAGAGGGAGAAAATGGGGTGAGGGGGGAAGGGACAAAAACAGCTGTCAGCTTCTCAAATTCCCGTCTATCTCCTCTGCTTTCCTGCTGTTTCTACTCTCTTCTCTAGATTAAAAACAAGGAGCTGATCCTTTCATCTGAAATGGGAAACCTGACACTTCTTCCTTTCTCTCCTTCTTTCTGTCAATTCTCTCTCTCTCTCTCTCTCTCTCACTCTCTCATTCTCACACACATTCATGCCCTGACTCACACAGATATACACCATTCACTTATTCACTCTCTCTCGCCCTCTCCCTCGCCGTCTCTCTCTCTCTCTCTCACGCACACACACACACTCAAAGGCTATAGCTAAAACACACTTAAGCTGCCACCACAGAGCATAGTTTGGTCCAGGGTCAGCTCAGGTTGGCTCAGGGGCAGGCTGGGGAGGTGTGCATGAGTGTGGAGTCGGTTGTCCCCTTGGGATAGGTGATGGAATCAGACCTGGGGAGGGAAAGGGGTGAAGAAAGATCAGTGAGACAAGGATGGAGACAGTAGTTGGGCTCATCTCAACAGGGACAAAGACGGTGAACTCTGATGAACTTTGAAGAATGGAATGGGGGCCGCTGGAGTAGAAGAAAGGCAGACGTCTGTGCAGTTCGATTCTTATGGCTGTGGATGATTTCTTGCCTAAGTCTTAAAGAGACATAAAAATGCACCATAGCATGCGTCAAAATACACTTGAGAAAGACTTGTTCATATATGTCATGAATTAAAGTGGTTCGACCTCAGTAAAGGCTCATCAGCATGAGCAGAAAAACTATTGAAATGATCAAGTAAAATTGCTCATTATGAAAAATGACCCTTGTCACTTGCGTCATTGTCAGTTGGGTCTGAGGAAGTTTGAAAATGAAAACAATCTGGGGGTGTGGAGTTACCAACGAGTCCGCTCGCCAGACCTCCTAATCTCTGTCTGAGGCTCGAGGCCAAACGGAACCAAACCAAGGGATTGAAGGTAATGTACACCGATCAGCAAAACATTAATACCAGTTACGTATCGACAGTAATGTGGCCGAAGGGTGCAAGTGCCAAGTTTTTGCAGTGAAAAAGGACGTTTGGAATAAAAGGGAAGGGTAAATGCTTGAGATAGGGGACCGAGTGCTCCTTTTAAACTCCACTTAATTTTGCTGTAGTTTAACTTTTGACTATGGAGAGAGAATTCTAACAAACGATCGATTTTAACACCCTATCACTGAATTGAAAACGTAAAAAATGTATCATCTTTGCTAACAGTGTAACATATTTTCAGAATACATTTATAATAATGAATTCGGCAGCGTGGATATTTGAGTGACGTTTTTACACACTGTGATAGAATAGGGGAACACGGATAATAATAATAATAATAATAATAATAATAATAATAATACATTTAATTTATAATGCACTTTACATTTAGATCAAATCTCAAAGTGCTAAACCGATGCAACCGATGAAAAATCCAATTTAATTTCTGGAAAGGCAGCTTTAAAGGTTCTAAACAAATCTACTCATCAAGAACCCGTTACACAAATAGAATTGTGTATCATCGGAATCAATTCTTTTTATTTGTACAAATTGTGTCTTTTTTAAATGTTTAACCCTTTAACGTCCTTCCCAACTGTTTGGTTGAGCCCATTGCTGGTCATAATTTATTACTGATAAATGTGAGCTACGTGACTGAACCTCTTTATAATGTGGCCCAGTGATGGCATGTACCTATTCCAAAGAGAACGGGGCTAAGGACCACCGGGGAGGCATTAATCACGGCTTTTGAAGTCCTATTCAGTAAGTAGCTTGTTTTGTGGCATTTTAAAGCATGCAAGGACTTACTAAACAGTGTTATATAACTTGGTGCTCCCAAAAAAGTCCAAGAAAGTTTTTTCTAAAAATATACTTGACCAAAATGTTATTCTTAACTAATCAAAATTGACTGTTTTCCATGAAAAACTAATTTTCATCAAAAAGTAATTTTTTTTTCAGGTTTTCTTAGTCACTGCTCAAAAACATGCTTGACCAAACGATTTATCGTTTCATGGTAGATTAAGGGTCTCTAAGATATCAAATGAATTAAAGACCCAAAGAAATAAAATATGTAAAGAAATAATTTCTGGGTTTTTTTCTTTAAAGGGATATTAATGACTAATTTCCAGGTCGTCATACACTACTGTTCATTCTAATGAAAAAAGATGCATCTAAAAATTGTTTAAGTAATCAACCCTGATACCCTGATCTTCAAATCAACTTGTAACTGTAATTGTACGATGAATGTAGTGAAATAAAAAAGTGCAAATTTTCCATTTAAATACAGACTTGCGAAGTATGTGAAATGAATAAAATTGATTATCAGTGAACTGGCCGAAGTGTCATGGACGCCCAAGCCTCAATTATGCCCAGTTGAGCACAGACAGCTGAAAAGGTTCATATTGGTGGTGTCAGAACAGCCAATGCATCACAGCTTGCTGACTGGTCAGGGCACCCATGCTGACCAGTATTCACTGTTGAAAGCACCTACTATGGACACATTACCATCAGAACTGGACCACGGAGCAATGGAAGAAGTCAGCCTGGTCTGATAGAGAAGGCTTCTTCCTCTTTGCATCATGTAGATGGTTGGTTGCATGTGTGTCACGTTCCTGAGGAAGAGATATACACAATGGTGCATTTTGAGACGAAGGCATGCTCTGGCAGGCAATGTGATGATTTGGACAATGTTCCACTAGGAGACCTTTGGTCCTGTCATTCCTGTAGATGCTACTTTGACATGTAACATTTACCTAAATATTGTTGCAGACCAGGTACGCAGCTTAATGGAAATGCTATCCCCTTATGTCAGTGGCCTCTTTCAGCAGGATACTACGCCCCACTACATCGCAAAAATGTGTCATGACGGATTTGAGGAACACATCAACTAGTTCAATGTGTTGCTTTGGCTTCCAAATTCTTCAGATCCCAATCCACTTGCACATCTGCTGGATTTGCTGGACAAGTCAGATCCAGGCCCAACCTTGCAACTTAGAGGACTTAAAGGCTCTGCTGCAAACATGTTGACGTCAAAGCTGGGTTGACAGTAAAAGGCATTTGGTTAATATTATGGTTGGTTATTACAGAAGCCAATAGTGAAAATACAAGCACATTAAAAACCAGGACTTCGATGCACTCTCATGTCCATGTACTTCACGTAACTGGGATACAGTATATCTATACACACATGATGTTTCAAAGTTATATTTTCTCGACCCACACACGTCACCAAAATCCGATTTGTATCATGTGTGTTGCTGATGAAGTTCGGAGGGCTATGAAATATATGAGGTATTTCATCATTTGCATATTTTTTCAGCATCTCTATTCAGCATCTCTCTCCTATGTGTGTTTTCATTTACGCAGCCTTCCCCTTTAGAATAGCCGATCAGGTCTCTCTGTGTGGGCACTGCTATGAGGGTTCCATCCTGAATGGGAGGCTGATAAGCAACGTATATTCTGCAAATGATGAAGTCATGATTTTAGTAGAGAACCGTGAATATGCAGAAAACAAACATGGATTGGAGTCTGATTTTGAGGAAAAGGTACAATTAAAAAGACAGGCTAGCATGGAGGAATAGAGGGAATGTAATTGCAATATGGAGAGAGAGAAGAAACAAGAGGAGACATGTGAGGAGGCGTTAAAACAATATTCCCCAGAGGATCTGTTGGTTAGGATGCGTCTAGAGAATACTGCCAAAACTCTCCACGCACACGCATTTTTGCACTGGCAGTCAAATATGGATGGTCCACTTCTGCCAAGTCATAAGAGATACACCAACGTACACTGAGTGGAGGGATGTGGGGATGTTTGTGAGCTTGTGTCTGTACAGGATTTGTAATAATATTCTGAGAATAGTGGAAACAGACCGAGCTCGGAGGAGGGAGCAAAACGCTGGCTCCTCTCCTGCATCTCCTCCGGTGGGTTCGATTCTGCTGGAGCCAAACCCTCCAATGACACAGGAAGAGGCTCAGGAAAGAAAACGGCTGGAATTCCTCCTTCCCACACATAAACGCACCCTTGATTACATGTACGTGCACATGAAAGTACACACAAGCCTAGCAAAAATGGCCTTTGGAAGACTTCCTTTTCCCCCACCTACTCACACACACCCACTCGTCATCACGTTTCAGTTCTTGGCGTCCTCCTTTCTCCTCCAAGCCCAGAATATGACATGGCTTTGGGGTTGCATCTCAGCTGCATACACACAATCAGCCTCTCAGTACAAGACATATGGCAAATAGAATCGAGCAGCATCTCAAACATTTGACAGATGAAGGTAAACCAAAGGACCACATGGTGATTTACTCTGTGGTACCTGTGTGTTGGAGGTACAGAGGAAACTTTTCCTTATGTTAAAAAATATAAGTTTTTAAAAGCCCTTTCAGCATTTCTTTTGAATCATGGTGGTTTCAACGAGGGGGAAAAAGCTCAAGGTTTTCTGACTGTGCCAAAAAAAAAAAAATCCCTCACTCAGTACAGTTACAAAACCTCTCTGGTGCCCATTTGGCTTTGGGTATTTTGGTGTCCTATGCACCAAAGCGTGGCGAGCAAGGGTGTGTTTTCCACAAATATACCCCTGTGTGACAGCCCTTCTGGAGTCAGACGATCTAAAGGCTATAATCCTCTACTTAGGGTATCAGTGGATGAAAAAGTCAGGAAAATAAGCCCTTGTTTTTCATTAATAATCTGGCAAAGCCGATAAGTCCTTTCATGCCTCTATGCAGTGATACGACTATAGCATGGCAACTATTACCACATGATTAGTAGCCGGGAGTAGCTGGGCCAGTCCGATTGTATGATGGGATGTTTTTGTTATGTTGTATGGTTGAAGCAAACAGAAGGATTTTCTTTGTTTTTGAGGGTGTGTGTACCAATATCATACGTATTGACAAGGCTTTGGCTGTAGATTATCTGTGCTCATCCTCCAAACAACTTGCCTCACACACAAAATATTCAGACACACAATTATGTATTAACTGAGAACTACATTTCTGGCAATCATTTGTTTTTGTGTGGCAAATAACTTCAAGATTTGTTTAAAAAGAGGGGAAACATAGAAAAGGCCATTTTGACGTCTTTAATATATTTATATCCACGAAAAAGACATTATGGAATCATCATTGCAGCTGCCGCTGCTGCCTCTGCGTGAGATCCTTTTGTTAGCGCAATAACCCAAAAATGATTACATGGATCATTTTCCGATTTTTTTACCTCATAGACTGTATAGCGAGTAAGAACTGGAATGATTTTGGGAAATAATGGGCCATCATTTCTCAACTGCTGGTTCGATTTAGTCCAAATTCGGTGCATATGAATCAACTCGGGGAGATCGATATAGAACATATTGTGTTTTTTTTAAATAGTTCATATTTTACTCACTAGGGTGAACTTTTTTTATGAAAAACACTGTTATCCGGACACAACTCAAAAACTGTTTTATGAATAATTTTTTAAATTTTATATCCCCATAAACCTTAGTACGACAAGAACTAGTTTGATTTTGGGAAAGGTTTGTTTTATGTGTTACACTAGGGGGAGCTTTATCCCGAAAAGTTTTCTAGCCCTAATTTCTCAATTAGGAATACAATTTAGTCCAACTTTGGTGCATACGAATCAACTCTAGGATATCTGTAATAGACATCATCATATTTTACTCACTTCGTGGAACTTTATTTTTCAAAAACTACTGTGGACATAGCCTCACATTTAATTTGAGGAGTTCAAATTTCTTGGTTTACCGCAGGGGAATGGAGACTTTTCGTAGATATATCCTTGATGTTGGGGGGGCAATGGCAGAGGTACCAAATAGTGACAAGTCTCAACAATATCTCAACAGCTTCTGGATGGATGGCCGTGTAAGTCGTCCACATATAAATGGCTGCCAATAAATGAAGCCCAATGACTTTGGTGATCTCTCGACTTTTCCTCTAGTACCATCCATTTATTTTATTTTATTTTAGAACCGCTTGTTCTGTTTAGGGTCTCAGAGGGCTGGGGCATATTATAGCTGACAATGGATGATTGGCCAAATACAAGTTGCCAGTTCATCAAAGGTCATACTCATTCCTACAGACAATTCAAAGTCACCAATTCACCTAAATTTTTGACTGTGGGAGGAAGCCGGAGTAGTAACAGAGAATCTATGAAGGATACGAGGCATACTCTTCACAGAATGTTCTGGGTTCAGATCTACACGTCCACTAATACACTTGAGCCCAGAACCTTCTTGTTGTGCAGAAATAGAGGCTGCTTTAGTGGATGGGTAGCTACTACATCGAGACACACAAGTAGGTCACATTTTCAACCTACTTGGTCAAATACTTCAATGTATCCTACAGATGGATCGCCACAAGTTTAGGAAGGATACAACAGATTTTTTATGAATTTTCCTCTAGCGCCATCTTCAAGTCAATCCATGAATTTCTCTGTAACTGCGTATCCTGTACAGGGTCAGGAAGAACTAGAGCTTATCACAAATGCCATTGGGTGAAAAGGAAGTTAAATCCTCGATCAGCTACCAGTTCAGCACAAACAGAGTTCACATTCTCATTCACACCTACGTGCAATTTAGAGTCAACGGTGAACCTATGTTGTATCATTCTGGGCTGTGGGACTGTTTCTCCCCCAAAGAAACTAGGAGAGCATGTAAACTCAAGCAGAAAGTCTTTGAGTCCCCATATTTTCAGCTCCTATTGTTATTGTCGTTATAATTTCTCTTTTTTGCCAAACCATGTAAAGCGCCCTTGGGTCTCTTGAAAGGCACTATATAAATTTAAGTTATTATCATTGTTTTCATACTTACATATGCCAAGGAAGTTATGTTTTCACCGCTGTGTTTCTGCCTGTTTGTAGGTTTGTTTGTTTGATAATGAGTGAGGTTTAGATAAAACTACAGGATGGATTTGAATGAAAATTTACCCAGCGATAGGTTATGACATATCCTAGAGATTATTAAATATGGTGATGTGACATGTGAAAAGGGTCAAATGTCATGTAGATCTGTTCATTATTTTTCCTGTAATCTTCATAACAAACAAACAAACAAGCAAACAACCGTGTTTTTACAAACGCAGGAGAAAACATAACCTCTTTCCTTGGCAGAGGTAATAATGAGCCATATGGAGTGACGACGTCATCTTGTGTTAACATGCTCTTTTAAAAAAGTGTCCATAGACAAATTTAAACCAGATCTGTATTATTTTAAAGACACCAATTTTTACCCAGAGGTAAGTTTTGGCATAATCTAGAGATGATAACAATTTGGTGACGTTACCTGTGTCGCAAGATTAAAAAATAAAATAAAATACTAACGGTGTTTGGGAAAGTACCGTCAGACTTAAACGCTGTCAGTTTCTGTCTGACGTGGAAGTTGCGAGAAACGAGCGACTAGAATATGTGAGAGTTACTCAGGGAGTTTGTTGGAGTCGCTAGGTTCTAGAGCTGGCAATAACTTAACAACTCAAAGTAATGGAGGAATCTACACAAAATCTTCCTAAATAAAGCGATGTTTTGATCACAGTAATGTTTACAATAAGTATTGTTATGACTTTTCGGAGATTTGCACTCTCTGAGTGCTTCTTCTAGTGATCAGTCAAACATTTTCTATGGGCAAAGGCAAAAAAAAATTATTTTTCCAAAGCAAAATGAGTATTTGTTATAAAGGCCATACATATTTAGAGCTTTAATAAATATTTTTAGAATCTCATTTACCTTTAGACTTAAAATAAATATTAAATATTTTTTTCTTTTTGGAAAAGCCTAATTTTACTCATTTAATCTGAGAATAGTTTTTAAAATTGATTAAATTAAGTAAAATTCAAAATCAATTTCCCAGGCAATATGATTAGCTTTTCTCAGGTTAAACTTCTGATTGCGTTCAAACCTTCATCTAAGATGTTATCCTTAGTCACAAGTCCAAATGTTTCTTAATGGCAAATAACACCATTTACTTCGGTACGACTTAAACATTACCCTAAACAAGTTTAATTTGTTTTGATACAAAGAAGAATTTCAATTTCAGAGAGAAAAAAAAAAACTAAAGCAGTTTATTGATTGAATACAACAGCATATACAGCTCATCAGTGCTTTATATGTTAACGCGAGGAAAATGCACTAATAACCATGTTTAGCTAGCATCCATGTGAGGCAAAGCCCTAACATACAGGTGCTAAAGTAACATTAACCCTTCCATGTCTTTTTCAACTGTTTGGGTGAGCAAATTCTGAGTGAGTCTGAGTTGGGTGAGTCTCTTCTTCTTACTGAAAAATGTGTGCCGCTTGACTGAACCTGTTCATAATATGATCCAGTGGCACCATGCATATGCAAACGAGTAAGGGGCCAGGGATTGAGCCCAGGGGTACGCCACAGATCAAAAGGGCAACCATTAAGGAGGCATTAACCATGGCTATTGAGAATGACTTATTCCAATCATTTTATTTATATAATATTTATTGCATATTATAACACTTGATGCCACCAAAAAAAAAGTCTTATAAGGGTCAAATAGTTTTTTAAAAACATGCATTACCATAACAGTTAAGAGATTTCCCTTTGACAAAGTAGGTAGTAATGGCTGGCAAATCAAATTTGAAAATGACAAAATTTCATCAAGAAATAAGTGAATACGTTTTTCTTTTAACTGATAAAGGAAATGCTTGACCAAAGGATTTTTCATTTTCTGGTAGATTTCAACTGTCTAAGTTATCAAATTAATAAACGTCCTAAAAAAAATTTTAAAATACAAGAAATTATTTTCCGCATTTATTTTCTTGGTGAAGACATTATAATGTTAAATTGATCACCATGCTGCTGCTGACCATCCTTGCACATAGAAACACACACACACAAACACACACAAGAGTTCAGACCCTAAACAACACGCTTACAGATTTTGTGTTCAGGAGAGTTTTGTGGAAGAACAGAATGGTGAGATGGGTAGACCCAGAAATTGCAGGAGGGACTATATGTCTCATCTGGCCTGTCAATGCCTCAGAATTGGAGAGTGTTGCTGGGAAGAGGGCTGTCCAGAATATCCTTCTTAGACTGCTGTGACTCGACTCCTGGTAAGGGTAACAAAAATGTCATGGAGTGGTTTCACACGACTGTGTTGCCTAAGCAAGGTAATCTCGGACGGCCAAACGTTGCAGAGAGCGACATTGTCCTGAGTGACATCATGTGTTCACATGAAATAATTCCATTTCTGTCTTTTTTGTAAATGCAAAACAATGTTATTTCACCAAAGCTTAGATATGCACTTTAGATAGATAGATAGATAGCCTTTATTAGTCCCACAATGGGGAAATTGCAATGTTACAGCAGCATTAAAAGAAATGACACGGTTGTTTCACTTTCTTTAGAGCCTGCTAGCCTGCTAACGTTTGCATTAAGCTCAAAGCATAGTTAAATGTATGCTCATGTTGCTACTAGCTTGTATTTTGATTATATTGTATTTAAATTTTTCATTACATCTACATAACTCAATTAAATAACTCAAGTCAACGGGCAAAAGGTTGATCAACCTCACAGAACTTTATATTAACTCCTGAAAAATTGTTTCTGTAATTTTTGCCAAGCTGAATTTGATGTAAAAAAATATGCACGGGACATTTTCAATATTTCCGTTGGATTTATTAAATGGTGTAGCATGATAAAAGGTATTGAATGTTTGATTATTTCAAATATTTTCAATATATAGTTAAATAAGAGTTAGAGTTAGGCCACGTTAAAGGTTTAAAGGGAATTACATACACGTTCTAGACGGGTTCAAGCTTCTAAAGTTGACCTCAGTCCCTCAGTAGGGTTCTCAGCGTGTTGTACTCGGGTCTTTAGACCGGTCCCACCTATTGTTTTGATCTGCTTAGGGAACCAGAAAGGCAGGCAGAAGGAAAGAACCTAATGTGTTGCTTCTTGTCTGTGCATTCTTGGCATAGCTCTTTGCCCTTTTCATTTTTTGACTGTGATTTTTTTTTTTCTCCTTTGCTTTTATAGTGAAGCCAAGGGTCTGCAGCCAGCCAAGTCCCACCGCTCCAGTCTGGCTAAGCCAAAGAAAGCTTGGCTTACTCTACTTTCTGCTCGCTCATTCTCCATATATGACTACAGTATGCCTCGCTCTCCGCCTCTCTTTGTATAAATCTAACAGTTGCTGTGGATCTAAATATGTCTCCTTAAGAGGTGGGAAATAATAAAGTTATTTTGCTACTTAAGCAGAGATTTTTGTATGTTATCAGAGGATTTATTTATTTTTTCAACCTTTTACTTTTACTCCCTTCATTTTACCACAAATATCACAACTTTCTTTTCCCAGCAAATTTGAAAAACATGCATGTTAGTTTTAGAATGTATAGATTTTGCATCGTTCCGTCCTTTCTCAACACATAGATTGATTAACACCTAAATTAAGGGACAGTAACACATAGAAATGGCAATCTTTGGTTTATCTTTCAGTGCTTATCTCTTGAGGCAGATGTAAAACACATGAGACGATGAATAAGAAGAAACATATGCAAGAAAGTCATCAACGTAGAAAGAAACAGGACGTCCACTCTACTTTTTCTTTCTCTGCTTGCCTTCTACAGAATGGTTATCCGTGCTGAATGTACTCTTTGTCCATGACTGGCGATAGAAGTTGAAAATAAAGTTCCTTATCCTTTAAAGTGATATTTTTTTCTGGAAGGTCCAATTCGTACCAGCCAGTAAAAATATCCTTCAATGGGCAACGTTTTCTTTATAGGTTCTGTACAAGCCTGCACTTTTACATTTGTCCTAGAGAAAATTATTTGGGTCAGAACTAGTAGGCCTACTTTCACCAGTAAACATGTAACTTGACTTTTATTTGAGTAGAGTCTGTGGGTTTCTGGTCTCTTTGCTTTCTTTCTATTTCTGTTTTATTTTTTTCTTCCCGTCTGAGTTGGTCAATCTGCTCCTGTCTCAATTTCTCCTCTCTTGTTCTCTGCTTACACGCACACACACACACACATAAACACACGTACACACAGTCGCACACACGCCTCCCTCTTGATTTCCCTGCCTGTCAGTCTGTCACAGCCAGCGGACTGGTTTAGCAGGCAGGGTTCAGCTTCCCAAACACATGGCTCTCAGTCTGCCTTCCTGTGAGTTTTGGAACTGTATTTCTTTTTCTGTGCTTTCCATATTTTTAAATTCATCCTCCTTTTTCATCATCTTTTTAAAGAAAGCCAGATATTTCTTTACACTCATATATATGGATGAGGTTCACTTCACAATGTCTACAGTCTTACTTTTTAAGCTTTGAAATTAGCCTAATTTCCTAATTAGCAGATTTGAAATGTCAAATGTAACCACTATGAATGCAATGATGTGTCAATTGGGCAAAACTGGAGGTATTAATAGAATGATGTGTCTCATTTTCAGTCTTTTTCAACAAATAGATGCTATTTTAGTGTATTCAGAAGATAGAATGTTGGACATTTGCTCCTCTCTGCCTCTCGGAAATTGAATTACAGGTCAATAATCCCAAGTGTGCACTAACAACATAATTCTCAAATACAAAACAAAGCCTTCCTCCCTCTTCTAATAACTGATCAGCACCATTCATTCCACATTTTGGACAGGAATCTAATTAGATCAGAATATCAACATTAAAACGTATATCGGCCCCACTCCCTCCTCTCTCTTTGTTTCTCTGCTCTCCCCTACAGCTGGTGAGAGGAGAGTTTGTGGCTGCCCCTCCCCCAGCATTTGAACAAGCCAATAAGAGAGCACATCAGCAAAATGCACCCCCCCCCCCCCACACACACACACACACCATCTCTCCCTTTCCCTTAACACTCCATCCTTTCCCAACCCCATCCCCCAGAGCCCTCTGTACACCCCATCCCCCTTTGCTACCACCCCAACCCACTTACTCATCCTGCCTCCACCCTCCCACACAACCACGAGACTTTACCAACCCTCCTTACTTACTCACCCATGCTCAACCCTGGTGCTTCATTCCCCCTTTCATTTCACTGTTTTTCGCACACCCTTTTTCCTGTACACCCCTATCCCTCTCTTTATCCCTATTATCCTCTCGCCATTTTCCTCATCACCATCTCTTGAGATACACTTTCTCCCCCATCGTTTCTGTCCCCCTCCATCCCCTCTTTCTCTCCCCTCTCTTCTGTGGCCTTATCTTATGAATATCGGTAGCATACTGGGTGAAAAATTGATCCTCCCCGCCTGTCTGTGGACTCTGCCACAGCGCATTAGCCTGCTGGTGTATGTGTGCGTGTTTTGTGAGGGACTGAGAAAAGGAGGGTAGGAGGTATATTTGCATATCATCAAAGTAGGGAGAGGGAGTGTAATGAGGAGAGAATGTGTATTTGTGTTTAGTGTATGTGTGTGTTAGGAGTGGGTTTGATGGGTTTGGGTTGAGTGTGTGTGAGATGGATTGGTGTGTTTGAAAGAGAAAGGACAGACAGACAGCGATCACATATACATTTCCATATCAACAATACACATAATGTACACCTCCTATGCCAAACATGGTTTATACAATGGTCAGTTATTTGACTAGACCCACAGAAAAGTGTAATTTCATCCTTGGTTTTCATTTATTGCTGAACAATATGAGAAATTGCCATATCCTAATATTATGAGAACACACGAGGCTCATTTAGTATCTGTAAGGATGAAGATGCACTGACAAACATATGTCCGCCTGTGTCTCATATGTTTAAGAAATTAGTCAGAACACATATATAAACCTCTTTATGTCTTGGAAACTGAACCAGACTGATTTATTTGGACATGGGACAACAAAATTATGAATATCAGATTATTTCTATTCTGTCCCTCTGTTTTTTTTTCTTCTAGCCAGGGTATGCAACTCTTTCCAAGTGAGCGACTTCAAAGGCTGCGTTTCCAATGAAGGAAATTATGGCCTCACCTCATGTTGTTTGCTCATATTTGACTCACATTTGAGATATTTCATGATTTTGAACACAAACCACATGGAATCAGATATTTTAGAATGTGATTTGAGTCTCTCTTTATGCAGTCCTAAATCAGATAAGTATCTTATATCTGCAGATGTGATGAGTGTGAACAATCAGATCAGAATTAATTAATTATTTTCTCCTTTTGACAAGTTTGGACAAAATCAAATAAAGAGGATCCGAGGAATACAACTGGAAGATATGCATTTGCAATTTAAAATATAAATGATCAAAGATTCTAGCCTTGGTTTTTGCCTTTAAGTCCTAATTCTAAAAAGATGACAGTTCATCACCATTGCTAATGACGCATGAAATTAATACCTGCATAATTTTCATAATTAACTGTAGTCTTGAACTTGCATACTAATGTCATCTCTGCTGTTCATCAGCGTGTTTGTACAAATCGGTTCACCTGTATATCATATATGAGCCACTTAAAGTTAAAGGTACATGAGAACAGTCAAGATAAAAGAAAGTCTAAATTGTATTACTTTCAAATGCAGTGTGAACGTAGCCTTATCTCCAAAGCGAACTTCTGGCATCAGAGGACACAGTTGCCATGGGTAGGCTTGGTATTTGTAAATAAATAATTTAAAGCCCCCTTTTGCCCGCCTCTCCGGTCTGCACAGCTTGTAATTTTTCAGGAATAATAATCAATTACCAATCATCAAAAGCAGTTTTACTATCCTTAAATCCTTTTTTATTAATAAATACATATAGGAGAAAGACTAAAAAACATTTTAAACATGGTTTAAAACTAATTCCATTTCATTTGAAATTTGGAAACACGCATTAAGAAATATATATAAAATGACTTATTGTTTTTTCTTGTATTGATTAGTCAGGCCTGGTAAGTTCCGACCTGAGCGTTGACGGTCTGTCACTTTTCACGCTGACACGGAGTGAACACTGGGCGCTCACACACATCCACTCACACGCAGGGCTGACTGTATTGTCGACAGATCACAGTCAGGGGTACAGTCAAGTACGGGAGCAAATCGAAGGTAAGTAGTTGTAGAATAAATGACTCTAATAAAACACGATTGGCGTTAGACACTCCGGTGGACTCCTTTCACAGCGAGATAATTTTAGCCTCGGTTCTTTCTTTGTAATCTCTGGTTCAACACTTTTTTTTTATCTCTCACTGCGCACCTTCTCTTCGTTCCTTTCCACTTAATAAACCCTCACCGGCTCACCCTATCTCAGCGGAATCGCCTTCTGATTAATTTTTTTTTTGGTTATATGTTTTGTTGTTGTTTTAAGCGAGCGGTTTAAAGGGATCGGAGGCGTGGGAGGCTAGCTCCGGGATTCGTCTCCGTACTGCTTGCTGGAGGAGGAGGGGTTGCTAATGCTAGCCATGCTAGCAGACGACACTACGCAGAAAGGATAAACTAGCTTAAATAGTGTTAGAAGTGGATAAAGTTGGATTGAACTTAGTCTGGGGGAAAGTGTGTGTGTGGGTTATTGATTGGGTATGTTTAGAATTTTTGTTTTACATATAGTATAAGAGGAATACTGCGTTTATCACAGTGAGCCCCTGAGCTCCGGCGTTAGCATGTTTGCCCCAACGTTAGCCTCCTGAGAGCTCGCGAGCCATGACTCTCTGCCTGCTCTTCAATCCAGTGATGCTCCTGATGATTATCCACGACCGTTTTATGAAAGTAAATTAGCGTTATGTCTTTAAGTTAGCTGCCGATCCCTTATCCACAGTTGTCTTTACAGCTCATTTAAAGACTCGAGGATGTTGTTGAGCTGGTTGTTGAACCAGTTCAGAGGATTATGCTGTTAAGAAACTGGTTGGGAGTAGTTCCACCACACACATGGTTATCCACATAATCAGTTAAAAACAGTTTTAGAGCCAACCACATCGCCGTTGACTGTTAACAACTTTATATTTTAAACAGTGGCTTCTTCAGTGAGAGGAAACGAGAGAAGAAAAAAACACCGAAGACAGAGACTGAGGAAATCCCCCAAAAGGAAATGCCAATCGCTGCCGCCGGACAACCAACGACCCAGGAGCCTAGAGTTTGCCCCCGGCTGCCCTCCAACCCAGAGCCTGTCGCTAAAGGGGCTGATTTATTCGACGAGGCGGGGGCGGCGGAGTCGGCGGAGCGTACAGAGTACGGGGGCGCTGAGGGGGGTAGACGACTTGTCGGTTACAGCCAGAGCGGCGCTAGGGGCTTTGCACAGACCGGATCCATCAACGGCTCTCCGCCGCAGTCCCCAGCCGAATCCTCCTCCTTCCTCTTCCACCCTTTTCACCCCCACCAAATGGCCATGGAACCTCCACGGACTCGGTCGCGATCTCGCTCTGGATATTACCAGCATTTCAGCGGTGTGACTAGCAACGGGATTACTGGCAGCGGAGTCATGGGATCTAATCACCATCACCATCACCAGCAGCAGCAGATACATACACAGCAGCAACACGCTGCCGCTTGCGCACCATTTGGAACTCACAATAACCAGGAGAACCAGTCGCGAGCCCTGGAAAGCAACGCCCCTCCCGGCATTCAGAGGCTGTCCTCCTTCCCCGGATCGCACCGCATCCCATTGGCAGGTAAGGAGTCGCTGCTTGTGTATGCCAAAGTGGATTCTTGACGTAGACAATGAAAGGAAAGATACTTTTAGACTCTACTTTTTACTTCAGCACATTGCCAACAAGTTTAAATGACGGACGTCAGCGTGTTTTATACTATGGGGAATTGAAGAGAGGACGGAGCTATCCAGGAGTTTCTATAATAAAAATGTCTGTGCCTGTGTGAACACATTTGTTGAATTCTAATTATGAGGGGTGTTTTATGTGCTTGCCACAAAGCTGCAGTGTGGAAGTGGTGCACAGTTAGCACATACAGTAGGTAAATGAATAACAGCAGTCTGTGGTGAGAAATGGAGTCGCCTCCAGCATATTGAACTGCTGTACGTAGTTAGTTACCTAGACTGTATTTCTTTAGGCAGCGAGGCATGTCCACTTTTAGCAGACAACACAAATATTGATGTAGCCAGGTAACAACCCTCCCAGAGTGAAGAGACCGATCATTTTCTAAACCAAGCATTATCTGTATTCTTAAGACTCTCACTGGTACACTGTCTTAAGAGGATGGCAAGATAACCCATCGGTTTGAGGTTATGAACAAGAAATAAGAAAGTAACCCAGTTCACCTTTTGCATTTATACAAGGAATCCCATTAAATGTTTGCCGTCTTGTATAACCACACAGCAGGATGTAAATTCAGATAGGTGGAATTACTGACAAATGAATCAACTAAATGGTAGTGCTGTAAAGCAAAGCTTGGGTGTGGATCACATGTGAGGATTCTGTCACATAGCGAATGCAGCGCAGTGAGCCACACCACATGGAAACAGCACAGCTAGAGTTTCCTTTCAATGAGGCTACGGGAAAGCTACTCTTTCAGCACATCCAACCAGCCTCTCAGGTCAGGAAAATTCTCTGCTGGTAGCTGCCTCCTGCAGTGCCGTTTGGAATATTTTCCAGGTGAAAATTTCTCAATGGTGAAAAATTAAAGGAAATAATTTACATTGATTTCCCAATTTCCTTTTAAGTGTGTACAATCACATTTTACATTTTTGACCATCAATATAGCCTTAAATGAAAATAATTTATTATATTTCCCAATCTACAGCCATCTATGAATTGTTGCTATTAAGCAAACACAAGTAAGTACTCTTAATAATTGTTTACCTTGGGTTAACTTCACACGCTCTGAAGATTAAAATCCAGAGATTCCTTTCACTGAGAGACTCACAATGGACCAATGGTATCCGTTCCAGGGATAGCTTAATTACTTATTAAATGTTTTTTGGCAGTTAAGTTTAACACATTGAAATTGATATAATTTGTATATGAATGCATTATAAAAATACCATCAGTCTGAATCTGTGTCTTTTTCTGACCCCACTAAGCAAAAACTCTCTGCATATGTGTGGACCTGAGATAATGAGCAACTGTGTTTGCTGACAGGAATTACCAGTCTAGGTGAATGAGAGTTAAAAAAAAAAAACTTAACTGAATGTGAACTAGTCATCTCCAGAGTCAGTCTGCTGTGACCTACAACCCATACTCGGTCTTAGCCGCTCGGCTATGACATGTAGTTTAACACAAATCAATGGATAGAATGACAGTATTGTATTTCTATCCAAATGGATTTCGATCTTCAGGGGGAGGCGCTGGCTAGAAGTTCTATAGACACTCATTATCTGGATACATTTTAATTAGTTGTGAAATGCAGAGCACACGAAAGAACAGAAATCGAAAAGAATAATGGTTTATGTATTTGTGAAAATTTAATTTGTACTCTGTAAGTAGCAAAGTAAAGTATTTGATTGCAGTATTGGTGCACAATGGAATCATAACCTTCTTGAGGTTATTTGTGCCACTAAGCACTTCAAATGTATTATTATTATTATTAAATACATTTGTTTGTTTGCAGTTATTTTTTAATTTTACTATTTGCATTTTTACTGAAACAGAGGAAGCCTTTGTGATAATTTATTCTTAAATATTCTAATTTACAAACAAAGAAGCAAGCTGGTTGGAATTTTCTCCACACCACCCACCTTTTTTTATTTTAAACCTCCTTTACATTGCTTCTTGGGAGAGGAAGAGATAACAACAGGGTCTTACTCCATTTTTCTTGTGAATGTCACTTGCACTGGGCAGGAAAGCTAATGATATCCTGTACGGCTAAATCCCCCCCTCTCTCTGTCTTTTCTCCTCATTGTCTGTTCTTAAGGTTTTGGCTTTGCTTTGCACATTGGTCATTCATGCTTGTTTTATTATATTATTTTTAGTGCTCAGTGTATTTCTCTTTCTTCTCCTCTACATTTTACATTTTACTTTTAAATACTTATGAAAAGGTAAAAAATGACTGCATAATTGAGTGTCAAGGTGTACAAGAGAAGCGCAGAGAATGTAAAAGTACTTGCGCATAAGTGCCCGCAAAATGCTTAAAACTGCTGCTACTTTGGTCCTCCATGTGGTTAAAAACATCCGCTGTGGCAGCCGATATCCTATCCCCATTTGGTCCCACTTCCATCTCAGTCTTTCCCCTCTCTCTCACATTTATTTCTTCCTCTTCTCTTTTTCAATCAACCCTCTCTGTATCCCTCCAGTCCATTTTCTCTGGACTCCTTCCCCACTTCTATCTAATGGAAGGATTGTTTCAATGGACTGCCCAAAGTGGCATGGGGTCAGCCACTTCATTCACTATACCTTTACACCTCCATTTTATCCTCTCCATCATTCTCTCTGCACCAGGAGTGGAAACATGCACAGTTTTTTTTATATCTTGTCGCCCAGGCAACCCTCCCCCCTGAAAAAAGAGGCACCCTTTTAACTTGAGCTGACCCAGTAGAATGGGGTTCCCTGCTAGTCCATCACTCCAAATATACATCAACCAGTCACTTTGGTCAGCAAGAGAAGATCCCAGTGGTAGGGGCCAGTTAGCTTTAAACATGCTCTAAATCCTACAAATTGGCTCTGATCCAGTTTGAATAAAAAGTTTATTCTTGGAGGGAGCAGGAAATGGAATGTCAAAAGTTATAGAAAGTCTTGAAAGTCAATACAGAATTTATAGAAGATAGAATCCAGATTGGTTGAAACTATGAACTCGAAAAGAGAGGAGGATGAGGAGAGTCAGGTTTTAAAAAAAATTGAGGGAATTGTGAAGTTAGGATAGGTAGAGATGATTTGACTGAGGCACAGATCATCTGGTAAAAGGGAGATGTGCCAAAGATTCATGGCATCGGGCAGACGGTAGAAGAGACGCCATGAAGAGTAAAGCTTGGCTTATACTGTAAAATTTTAGAGTCGTAGCTGATGGATTTTAACTCGTGCTGAATGGGTCAAAAGTTTGCGGGAGCTCACAATTGACATGCTCATTTTGTACGACCAGTCAGCCCCTGCCGCCCGTAATCGGCTTTTACAATTGTCAATAAATGTTTTGTTTTGAAAGCTTCGAGGCAAAAAGGAGTTTGTTTGAAAGCAACATACTTATGAGAGAGAAAGGAGCTGTCTTGATCATTTTTACCACTCTGCGTGCTGAAACCTCTTTTTAAAAAATGCGCCGGACTACCATGATTCGTAGGTGTCCTTAATATCAAGCATCTATCAACTGTGAACATGCCTTTTTTGTCCTTGCTTATCCGTTGCAACCACCCACAAACTGCCCTTTCTACTTAATGACTACTTATCATTTATTATCCGCATGATGCGTCGTGATGTGCGCAGTAACCACTTTGCACTTCGAGACGAGAAGGTGCTGACGTCAGCCGGTTGAGTCGAGACGCGGCTTCAAATGTGCGAATGCTTGAGTGGCATATCCAACATTTTTGACACGTCAGAAAACCATCTGATCATCTAACGGTTGTCTGTGAGCTACACTCACTCCTTGTAAAATACACAATAAAGGACGCCGGACGAACTCCGACAGTCAGCCAAAGTCCTGGCACTCATAATCAGGCTCAAATGGGGCTGAAATTGAACTGTGTAAACCCACCTTTAGCCTTTTTGAGAGGCCGCAAGTATGTGAGTGTAGTTTAGGTATAGATGTGATAAACATGATGAACGTTGAGTGATTATTAGTGGGAACATTGTTGGTTCTTGGTCTTTGCATATAAGCATCCTACCCCCGTTCAAATTCATATATTAATGTCCTGCATGCGGATTGATTGTGTCATGCAAATCTGTGGTTCCTCCAGGTGTAGACACAGTACGTCTTAAGGCAGGTTGGTCTTTTCCGTAGTCTCACTGACTGGATTCTGAACTTCATAGTGTCCTGTCCTGGCTGTGTCAGTAGGTGCCTATGGTGGCACTGATGGAGCTCTTTGCAGTAAGTTTAATTCAGCTTCATGATGTTTCCAACAATTTCACAAGTCCTTAGTCTCTCTCTTATATTCTAACCTCATCCCTTTAGTAGCCATTATGTCTCAATGGCCTGTTTGCACCATCAGCTCTAGCATGCCATTTCAACATCATCCCCGCCTGTGTACTTCCGTATTTCCACCCCTTGCCGTTGTTCTCTGTATTTGTTGTAAATTGGTCGGTTCCAGACTGATTAGGCTGTGTAGTCCTTGACTTAAGTTTGTTTCGGTTGTTTAGTAGAGCTAACTTTATGATGATTACCATTGATATCCTGTGAATATAGTTTCATGTCCTATGTAGCTCGGTTTCTGTCTGGTTTTATAATTGAAGGTGAGAATGAAGTAATTTGTCTCTGCCTGTCTATACATTCATTTCCCTCTATTTAACACTCTATCTCAGCTGGTTTCTGTCTTTCACTGCGGGACAGGGAAGAGTACTTTGGAGATTTGTAAAAGACAAAACATAGCTTTGGTAAAATTTTGGCCACAGACTTCTTCTGGATTGGAGATCTCAATATGTGGCTGAATAAAGTAATACATGGTTATACTGTAACAAAACTAAACATTTAGAAAATAAATTGTGTAATGATCCATAATTTCATAATGGAAGGTTAATTGAATATAAAAAAAATATTCCTGATGCCTCCAAAATCAAAAATCCCATTCCATCTCATAAGAAGCATCACATGTTCATAACTCTGCAAAACTATATGTGCCACAGTTTCAAATTAAGACTGTCATTGACAGTGACACAATCATCAAATACATCCTGGCTGACCTCCAAGGGAGGATAATGTTGGACAGATGTCTGCCGCTCCCCTGGCATCTAATAGACTGTTAAGATTGAGCTTCTACATTTTACTGTTTTAGAAGTTTGAAACATTTACACATGGAGAGGGATTGTGAGGACATAAGCAACGTGAAAGATTGTGTATTAAAGCACCTATGCCTTTTTTGTGTGTGGGTTTGTGTTGAATAAGCTTTGTTTAGTTGCTGTTTGTGTTTCTTAGAGCAGGGACAGCAGTGTAGAAGCTTTAACACAGTAAGAAAAGATAACCGGGGAGAGCAAAGGTAGATGATGTACACACTAGTGAGATATTCATTACAAGTACTCCAATACCAATTTATACGGTGGAGCTGCCACTGGTAGTTACACTGGGAATCACATCGCAATCAGGCAGGTATTGCCTTTGAGCTGCTATTGTGTAGCCAGCATTTTGTAATTATTTCTAACAAAGAAATGCTTCACTCCTGCACTGTACAGTCTTTGAGTGAAAACAGAAGTCTGAAAATAAAATCCCATGAATCTTCTGAAAATAAACATCCAATTGATGTTGTGATGTGATATTTTAAGTACTAGACACACGATGTCTGAAAAACATGTGCACTTGAAGTGTCAGTATCTGTTTTCTGATATGTAGAATACATTTAAACAGATACACAAACAGTCTGTTATTAAAGTAAAGGTGCACAGTTGATCATACTTTTAATAATTCTGTACATAAAAGTCTCTCCTCTCCTAGCAAATTTCTCCTCCCTCTTTTGCCAGTTTGTTCAGTTCTCTGCTACTCCTCCTCTTTAAGTTGTGGATAAATTATTAGAGAACAGGTGGTGAGGTATTTGGGAAAACAGCAGATTTCTGTTGAAGAAATGTTTCCCCTTAGTATCATAAAGCAAAAAAGTAGCAGCAAGACTTTTTGAGTTCATTTGTATTTAGAATGTATACCCTGTTGGAAGGACAAATTATGCAGGCATAATGGACACATTTTAAATCTTTAACCCTGATCTAAGGTGAGATTGAAACGCAGGGTATCTCTGGTACCCTCGTATACTTTAAATCTAAAATTTTATCATCTCGATTTGCAGCCTTAAGTTATTAAACCAGAGATGTTATGTATGAGGTCTTAAATATGCTATTGTTCTTTTAATGCTACTTGAACAATTTTAGATGTTTCTGCCTTTCTTCAAAATGTAATTATTTTTCAAGAATGCACCCACAAACACAACGTTGTGTTCACGTTACATTTATTTGCAAGTAACTATGGCTCTGATATTCATTCAAACTCAGCCACGACAGTGGTAATTTTTACATTGCCAATTTGGTGAGAGGTTTCTGTGTACCAGTCGGCCATAACATTAAGAACAACAGCCTGATATTGTGTAGGTCCCCTATTGGTTTCCAAAACAGTTATGTGATGTGTGTTCTGACACCTTTTTGTCAGAACCAGCATTATTTTCTTCAACAATTTGTGTTGAAGTAGAATTCTTTGGGAACAGACAACTTATGCTAGCCATCGGGCACCGATATACCTTTCACATTTCTTAGAGCACTTTGGTAGGTACTAACCATTGAAGACATGAAACAACCAACAAGACCTGCAGTTTTGGAGATGGTCTGGTCCAGTTGCCTACTGATTACAATTTGGCCCTTGTCAGGGTCTCTCGGCTCCTATATGCTTGCAGATTTTTCCGTTTACCAACTCACTAACTTTTAGAGAAAATTATCACTTGCTGCTGAATATATCCCCACCACTGACAGATGACACTCTAATGAGATGGGGGAAGTCAGAATAACATTAATTATCTCATTAGAGTGTTACCTGTCAGTGGTCATTATGTTATGGCTGACCAGTGTCAAAACTCCATAAAAGCCTTTAGGCCTTGCATTACATAAAATCTCAGAGAATCAGTGGGAACCCTTGCCTTCCTAATCCTTCCAGTTAGTGATTATAATGTTATTACTGATCAGCATTTAAACATCCAAATCAGAAACTTTGTCTGCATGACTTGAATACCATTCTCAATCATTTCAGTTGCTCATTAAGTGTATACTTATTAGTGTCAAAGCAGTTGCCTACGATTAGATAGTCAATGATATTTCATAGATTTTTTAGACTTTAATTTCTATATTAATTTGGACTTTTTTCTTTCTTTTTCCGGCACATTCTTATTCTACCCCAAGCCATACTGCAGCATGTACATTAATTAACCCCGCGATCAATTATGTTGTGAGGGAACACTTCTACAAATACAAACTGTTTTCAGAATCCTGAACAATGGGATAAAACAAGCTCATCAAAGACTGCAGCAGCAACAAAAAGAGCCAAAGACGATGATAAAGAACAATAAATGCAATCATACAATACAATCAATACCATTTTACGTATATGCACATACACACGTCCAAACTTTCTTTCAGTGTGTATGTGTGAAGTAGTGGGTGGCTGGTAATAGCTAGGAGCTTGTCTGAAGTCTGTATGCCAGCTCGTTGCTCTGCTCTGCGTGAGAATTTGTGACACGTGCTCAAGAAGAAGAACTCAGTGGGCAATCATCACATAAAAAATATCAATTGGTATGAATGACTATCTGTGTGATTTTCTATAAATATTAAAGAAAAACTAAGTGCGATGTCACAAATCCTCATATGAGAACAAATTACCATGACAAAGTGGTTATGTTTTAGTGCATTCAATGATAAGGTTATGCATTCCCTATGAGTTACTACCACTTATCACCTTATCTAACCATACACCCTTTCCTCACCCACTTTCTCTTGTTTCGGCAGGAGAGAAGAGCCCAGATGTTGTGTGATAGGGAAAGCTGGGAAATGTGGATGCAGTGAGATAAACCTGCAGGAATATATGGGGGAGAGAAAGAGGTGAACAGCTAAGGAAATAGATCGGTGGCAGGGAGGGATTGTGATGAAGGGATGGGGAGTGTGAGGAGGAGGAAGAAGATGTGTTAGGAGGGTGTCTGAGCTGAGTGCAGAGAAGGGGAGGGAGAGTTGGAGGAAATGGATAGAAATAGCTGATGCACTCCGAGGCTTACAGAAAATCAATAGCAGTCAAGAGGGGAAGCCACAACCCCCACCCTGCTCTCTCTCTCTCACCCTCTATTGCTCTCTCCCCTCCAGTCGCCTTTCTTATGCTTTTTCCTCTTCTTGCTATCTTCTCTCATCTCTCATTCCACTTCAGTGCCCTCACCCTTTCATGTGCACTTCCAGCCTTGTCCTCCTCTATTCCTTTGCCTTCGTCCTGTCCACCACATTCTGCTTCCCCCTCATTCCCCTCTTTCGCACTTCTTCTTCATCCTCCCCTTCAAGGTTCCAATTGATCTACCTTCTAAGACATCGTCCTCTCGGAGTTGCTAGAATGCTTCAGCTGGAACAGCTACAGAAATCAAGGATGTCGATAATTTATTCTAACTTGCTAAAACAATCACCTATATGGTAATTTTATGTAATCCACTGGAAGGCATGGCCAAGTGTAGAATAGGAATGGTTAGATGTGGTCTGCAGACTGTCACTTCTCCACAGTCTTACTTAAACTAACTGACTGTTGATTACTTTTTGAGGCTGTTTGTATCATGTTCCACATAGACTGCATCTCTTTTAATGGTACTCTTGTGTCACCGATTGAGATTTTCTTGGTTGATCACAGATTGCAGACTGCCAACATTAGCCTATTGAAACTTGCTATGTTCTTCGGGGTTATTTAATTTTGAAGTGTCTGATTAGGTGGGCTGTGCCGAATTTTTTCGGGGTTATTCCTCCACAGTTTATTATATCCTTACTGGCGTGACAAATTGCAAGCTTTGTGTTTTATTCACTCACAGTGAAAGAATTCCAAGCTTGTGAGAAGTTTGTAGCCATGGTAGTTAATGTTTGGTGTAGGTGTACGGCACATGTGTGTAACCGGCACGGAATCTGTCTCAGTGAGGCTGTTCGGCCGATAGATGCCAGTAGAAGCAACTCTGAAAAAAAAAAGAAGTAAATGTTTTTCCAATGTCAGTACCATCCATAATTTTTGTTTCACCTTTGGTAAATTACAGCTATCTCCAACTTTCTGAGCACAGTGTTAAATTTTTCGAATCATCCTCAATTCACCAGAAGCAAAAATCTGTTTCACTTTTGAGTTGTACAAGATGTTTTCTAAAACTTACTGTAAATATAACATGTCCATGACGAGCACGTATTTGAGGTTTATAAAGTTAAGTCAGGTAATATGTATACTTTTGATGCTATTTTACGGCATTTTCAAGTGTTTCCTTTTTTAAAACCCATTCTCTCAGATTGGGATTTCTTTAGCTGTAACTGCATTAATTCATTATTGGGTCTTAAATATAGTCACCCCACTTTTTATATGATGAGTTATCTTATCGTCTCTTTGGACGGAAAACAGCATCTGTATTTCTTAGTCTCCCAATTTTGCATACATTTTTCGGTCGCCATTATCTTCTGTTTTAATCCTCCCCCTTTTTTTTTTTTTAAAACAATTTTAACAAAAATCACATACCTGTCTCGACCTACAGACTCACTCTTTTTAGAGAACTTTTTGACTGTGGTTTACCACTTTTTCTTCCAGATGAGAGATTATAGGGTTTATACTATTATATATATTTTCATGTATCTAACCGAAATAAATTCTATTCTATTCTATACTGAGCTACTGGTCAAAGTCTGTTCTTGCAGAAAATCCCACTGGTCTTTAGGTATGGGTGATGAAACACACTGAGTCTGTTCTGCCTCTAGAGCAGTGCTGCTTTCTCAAGACTGCACAAATTCAAAACATAACTATGGACACCCTGAAATTCGAGGAAAAACTTTGACTAGGTGTGCTTGACATCGCCAATAGTAGGATTACAAAATACAAATCTGGATCCATTATGAGTTCCTTTCATCTGTTCCCCTCCACCGTGCCCCTATATTTCAATAAGTGCCCATTTAAATACCCTTCAAACTTTAAATTTTTTTTCTTTCTTATAAGCAAACACAGAAAAGGCTTGATTCCACTTGGAACGTCGCTTAGCGTTACAGCTGCGCTGTTGTCCCGGTTGCTGCCATCCGAAGCAATGTCTGTGATTCCACCAGACATGCTGTGGCGCATCTCAGCAGCGGCTGGACGCTCCGCCACAAATACGCGCCCTTTCTATTTCTGACGCAGCAAAACCACGGTGCAATGGAACGCGACTGCGACGATCCCAGTGGATCGAAGCGTTAGAGACAAAGGACAACGATCACATAACCTACTCAAACTTTAATTGGTCGATGCATTGCATTATACAGATAACCATAAACTTATTTCAACAACTGGACAATATGTAGTGTATATAAAGCACAATCTTTTGCATTTTGCAAGCTTATATTATTAATAAAATCCCCCATATCATAATTTTTTTTACTTCTTCCACATAGGAGACCAAATATGCAGTTATGTGCAGTCCAACAGTGGGCATGATGTCATCGAAGCACAACAGTTCAGTCACTTTTGTACTGTGCTCTATAAAATGACTCCAGCTGAATGACTCGTCTCTGACTCAATTTACCAGGCTCTGTCGATGTGCTAGTGAGACCATTTTCAGCGAGGGAGCGGTATTTTTGCCCATTGTGAGCGTGAATGAGATTCGTATAGAATGGTTATGCAGCCGGGAACTCCCATGAATGCCTCGGCATAACTCTGTTAAAATAGACTGTTAGCTGGTTTTCACTGCGATAATGTAAGCTTTACCGAACTCAAGCCTCTTATACACATTTGTTTTGCTGCTCTGGGGATTGGAGTATGAGAAGTGCTTTTTAAGGATTGAGGAATTCAGTTGTAAGAGAAGTAAACCCCTCAGTCTACTCCCTCCTCTTTCTGTCCCCCCTCCCTTCGTTGTTATCAGTAGACTGCTTTTCTTAAGAGTTAGAGAGCCTGTGAACAGGAAAAATCCCACCAACATACAGCCCAGAGATGAAAAATGCTTTTTTATAAGCATTTGGATCTCTCTCCTGCCACTTTGGCTCTCTTCATCTCTAGTGCTAAGGTACCTCGGTCTGGATTGCCCTTGGGAGTGCTTATCCTTGGCGGGTATACCACTCCCCGCCATCTGAGATGAGGACGTCCCAAGCTAAAGTGGTGCCCATGACAAAAAAAGGCAAAACAAAAGCCGAAATTATGGAATACATAGGACTGTGGATAAACAAAAGAGTAAAAACTTAACTGCGGATCAAGTGGCAGTATCATAAGAAAGCTCCTTTAATCCAGTATTACTGTGTTTACTGTGTGTTTGTGATTGTTTGTTGGTGTTGGGCAGGTACATCTACTGCCTATGATCTGAGACCAGAATATACCATGGGTGTCTTTCTCACACACATTTTGTCATTGTTTTTTGCTGTTGCATCAGACCTATATCAATAAAATAAATTGTGTGCAGTATGCACATAAACAGGGTTTTTAATCGCCATTTCAACTACTGGAGACCACTTTAAGTAGTTCTTAGGGTTTATGCAGGACACAGGTCGGCGGATGTTCATTACATTTTTACCACACGGCTGACTTTTCATAAGCAGTGGACTGGTGAAGGGATCTTAAGAAGCAAATTGTATTTTCTTTATTACTTTTGGAACTATTTCTAGAATTTCTCAATCACAGTTTCTTGAATTTCAATTTCTTGAAAATAATTTGTACCTCTGCTATTTTTCATTATCATCTTTTAATGAAAGAGATTATACACAAAAATCACATATTACAATCCACAGGCAACATTTTATATGCATGTCATAAGCATCAGACTCCAAATACAGTATATGGGTACATGTTCACTGATTGACCTAGTATTCTGTTCTGATCTCTGCAGGAGCCTCTGGTGGGTCCTACCAGTGCCACCCAGACCTTACATATGGAGAGGAGAGTGATAAGGTAAGCCATGCTTCTATTAAAGTATTAATGTTTATTCCAGCTTCGTAAATACAGAAACAATTCCAAGTTGCACGCTATTCTTGATTTATATCGTTGCCAGTGATTTAGATAATGCTTAGGTTTAGAACACACTTTGCCTAGCACATCTATGTGGTTTGACATCAAAGTATGCTGGTACAGTTTCTCACCCTTTACTATGTAAAGAGCTGGTGATATCTGTGAGTTTCATTTTACACTTACAGCAGTTAAGTGTTAATGCAAGAGACAGCTGTGTTTAGCCCGCTGATGAGAAACAGAATAAGAGTAGTTCGATCAGCCTTGGTTCTGGGTTCAAGAAATCATCATCTGTTCGCAAATGCAACACAAATTCAGCTTTACTTTGTTACTCCTCCTCATGCTGTGCGGCTGACTAGGAGTTGGGGCTTTCAACTCTTTTGCAGATGTAAACAGTCAGGTTCAGGTGAAGGAAAATTAATTCTGATTGGGTCTTAAGTTACTTAAAAGCAGACCTAAAAAAATATCTAACTTGAATAATGTTGATGTGAGTTCACCTCATTTGTAAACTAGCTTGCATGTTCAATCTTGAAAAAAAATTTGCAAAACAGATTATATAGTCTTTGTGTCATCGTATTGTATGCATAATTATTACTGTAGCCAAACTCATGGCTGCGCTGGGACACTTACTTTGATGAAATCCGCTTCAATTCTGGAAAATCAGAAAAAAAAAAACAAAGCTAGAAATTTGTAACACCAGTAAGGACAAAATAAGGCATCTTTTCAACCCCTGAATATGGTCGGCACAACAAACTTAACTGCACACCTCAAAATGAATCACCCGAGGAAGCAGGTTAAGCTAATGTTAGCAGAGCGGCTAAAGCTAGAGGGAGCACAGAGCCAGCCACAAGCCAGAATTATGTTTGTATGTATTCTTTCAAGTTGGTTTTAAATCTTAACGACAAAGGAAGCTGCGGTGGGACGATCCCGGAAGTGTTCGGCACAACAAACTTTATCACACACTTCAAATGAAATTATCCCGAGGAACCGCAAGCTGAGAAGCTAACGTTAGCAGAGCGGCTAAAACTAGCGGGAGCCAATAGCCAGCCATAAACCCTGAAGTGTTTGATCAAAGCCAACATATAATAGACTGAACAAGGCTTACAAAGCTTTATTTTAACATTACGAAATGTCATGCAATTGGTTAAAGGAGCGCACGGCGGGGAGGACGGAGGGTACACTAATTTCAACATGTCAGAATGCATGCATATTACACATGGCTGACCACCATGTCAGTTCCACTGTAATATTTCGAAATTAGAACCTTTAAAAAACATTACTCGTTATGACTTTTAACTTTAAAGGAAAAAAATCGGAATCAGCCAAAATAGCCAGTGTTGGGTTTGATATTTCAGCAACGGGTTGTTCTGACATCAGATTGTTCATAGGTGCCCATAAACTGCTGCTTACTATAGCATGTTTATCTGTATTTTTATTTAGTTTTCTTTTCAAAAACACAAGATTGTACTGTTTTTTTCCCTGCCTGCTCATATGCTGAACTACTTGAAATGTCTTTGAACAAATCAGAGAAATGGTTCAAAGCATCGGAACTCAACGTAACAGCTACATAGCTGTGATACTTGGAATATTTCCCAACGCTATCAGGTCTATGCTATGACTAAATATAACACAACATCTCTCAGTTGACACTGCTAAAAATGCATACACAACAAAACCAGTTCCTCCCTGAGTCTTGTGTTTGTTTAGGGGGCGTGTGTGTGAGTATGTATATGACAGCGTACGAGTTATAGAGACTAGAGGTTTTCGAATTTCCAGTGAACTCTCGATTTTTGTACAAGAGAAAAGGAGGTGTTGTATGTTGCTAGTAAATATGACTTCTCCAGGTTTTGTTTTTGATTATTTTGCGGCATCTATCAAGAACTTTAGTAATCCACTATTTGACTGATTATGATGTGTCAAAAAGTAACATTGTGTCAAATAAAAGTATTTGTACATGTGTACAACTTAATCTCCAAAACAACACTGCTGATGAATTAGTGATAGTGGCTTACAGATATGAGCCATGTTTCTTACTATTATGAGACTAACAAACACTCCAGTCTTGATAAGTCTAATCTCGCCTGATCTCGGAAGCCACTCGGGGCTTTTAGGATCTGGTCAGTGCTTGCCCTGGAAATAGCATTTGCTGAAACTGAACCAGATGTTTAATAATTGAAGTAAATTAAAAATTAAACAAAAATATAAAAACTCTGTTTTAAGTTTCTGAAATGCTAAAGTATGTTTACACTCACTGGGTATTATAGAGGTTTATAAAGGCCTTCTTAGAAAACATTAGTACCAAGCATGTCCCCAAAGAATGAAAGTGTAAATTCATTCCTTTTCGGCATTAGAGCTTGCATTGTTTGATGTTTGTCATTCATTCTGTTAAGTTCACCAGTTTTTGGAAACTAGCTGTTTTATCAGCTGTTTACTGGATGGCACTCCATTCACCAATCATATCTTCAATGGATACTGAAATGTTTTCACTTTGCTAAAAGAAAAACAAACAAAAAACTGTGATTGCTCAATAAAATTTGAATTCATATAGGGAGAAATCACATCTTATCCATTTTCAACATGGTATTAATATTGATTTTGGCAGTACAGCCATGTCAGGATGCTGGTATTGTGAAAATAGTGTGCCATGTACTTGTTGTAAGCATAATTTAAAACCCACCAGAATTTACAAGTGTACTAAAGTACATAATGTCATGCGAAAACAGTAGGCCCATGTAAAAAAAACAAGCTGATGAAAATAGAAGCCGATGAAGAAGAAGAGGGGAGGCAGGATGCTGAGGAAGGTGTTGTAGAAGTCTTGGTGGGAGAGACGGAAGGGAGGGGGGGCAAAAAACAGGGAGGGGGTATTGCTAATGATTTCACCTCCAGCTGTGGGACTTGGTCGGGGCGAGAGAGGGGAAAGGCGGGGAAGGAGCAAGGCGGGGAGGAAGGGAGGAACAGTGGCAGAGGAAACAAAATGGGCTTTGAAATGTTGTTGATGGAAAGAAAATAAGTGGGGGAGGGTGAAGTGTTTGCGCGTTAGTGGAAGCATGCCTGCAAATATTAATGAATCTGTAAAAGCAAATGAGCATATTTTCTTAGTGAGCACATGGATGCACCATTTCTGGAGCTCAAGTGCTGGAAAAGAGAGACCGGTGGTCTGTTGAATGTCATAGGTGTGTTTTTGCACGTACTCTGTGGGCCTGGCTTTATTTTGGTTCTCAGCAATGACAGCGAAGCCACAGCAGCTGCCTGCCACAGCTATAGCATATATGCAAGTATGATGCTCGTGCATCCCAAATGTGGACATGGTGAAATAGAACCTGGATGGGTGTGTCTGGACTAGAGCTTCAGGATATCTAGCCAGTCTGGTGTGTACATGCTGACTGTTGACACAGTGAAATGGTGTATGTGTATGTGCGTGTTTTTGTGTGTGGTCTCCTTGCCGAGTGTGCTGTGACAAAACTCTTCACAATCTTTCTTGGCTGTGGTTTTAAAATCTGTGTGTGTGTGTGTTTGTGTGTGTGCAAGCTCTTTTTTCTGTTTATAGTGTGTTTTAAAGGTTTAAGAGTCAGCATGTGTGCATTTTATTTTTCTTGTGTCAGTAGAAACATGTTTTTACCTGGTATGAATTTATAAAACAAGAATACTACAAAACGATAAGGCAATGTTATAGCATATTGCTTGAGGACACATGCACACACATACACACCCCTTTGTCTGACACTGCTCCCCCTCTACTAACGTGGGTAGACAGGCCCATCAAACTTTCATACTAATGGGTGATGGTCTGTATCTGTTGGTGTGTGCATGTCCTCATGTCCCAGCTTGAGAACGTCTCGTCTTGTCCCATCAGATATAAGGACGGGGTCCTGGACCGGACAAACGGACGAAAAAGAAAAAGGGGGACAGTTCCGTTTATCTGATGGAGGGAAAGGGGGGATGGGAGGAGGTTGTCGGGGAGTGTGGGAGGAGAGAATGTGTCATGCTCAGGATGGACGGGGCTGGCTCACATATGAAAATGGACACAGTGGATGTCCCAAGGGGGTTGGTGTCGCGCCTCAGCTGATAAAGAGGTTTTACGGTGTTGGGTCGGAGGGGATATGTTGCTATTGTGAGGAACAGAGGGTTTTAGAAGGGGTTGGTGGGATCACACTTAATTTTGTTGTACTGTATATAAAAATACAAAGTGTAGAATTGGTGTATATCGAGTGAACCTTCAATAAGACTTTGATTTACAAAAAAACATGAAAAGGTTCAGTTTTTAATGCAGTTTTCACTAATTATCTGTTATATTGTGATGTGATTGATTCACAGCTTGTTAAGTTCGGTTAGCCCCAAGGAATATGTAGAATACTACAAAAGTGTCATGTACCGAAATCTTCTGAAATGTCAGAGGATATAACTGTATAGACTTGAATCAGACATATAATTTTTGTCGCTGAAATTAGTTCTGTAGCCTATGGGAGTTCTTGGTGTAAATTCTACCCATCAGACTTAAACATCCCGGCTTTCTTCTTTACTTTGGAAGATGCCTGTTTCTTTTTCCAAGAACCTTGCTCATTAAAAATTTATTAACATAATATCATATCATAATATCAAATCATAGTGGTGTAACAGACGATAGTTGATCTGTATTGACCACCCAACAGGATTTGGCAATCACCATCAACTGACCAAAGCTTTGCCTTAGCATGAAATCTAGTACTGTAGCCCTTTTTGTTTAAGAAACAATTGCCCGGGTCTCAGTGCAGAGTCCTATTGAAAAGATGCAGACGAAGCAGTCGTGTGGTCATATGAGCAGGCCGCGTTCACGTGATCACCAGTCAATCATGGTTACTGGAGGAGTGGAATAACGAAAAATCCTCCCACACTATTTGTGCATTAATTGATTAAGCATTTTGCTTCCCTGTAAAATGTACTTACATTGAAAAGAGGGTGTTGCACAAAGTTGTGACAGGAGGAAGTAATTTTCCTACAGGACAAACCATGTGACAATGGCTGTACGTCGAAAGTGGCCACATTTTTGAAGACAAAATCTGCTTCCTGTGGTATTTAAGCAGAATCAGTGCAAGCTATCCCAATCTAATGGGATCTGTATAGCTGCAGACCAGGATGTCATACGCCATTGTTGAAAACGGAGGATTTAAAAAAATAAGGTTAGAGAACTTGGGCCACAGGAAAATCCGCAGCTGTGCACCCACGTCTGTCTTCAAGAGAAAACATGACTCTTAATTAAAATTTTAGTATTGAAAATGATTTTTCAACATTTTACTTAAACATCGGTCAATTTGAATGACATTTTCATCCAAGAGCAATGGTCATATATGAAAAGTTTTATTTGTGTCTTTTTTTTTTTTGGCTGTTTCAAAAAATGTCCCTCATGACACAAAAACCGCGATCTGCTGCGTTCCTAGTCAATAAAAACTTTGAGTATCAGAGCTGATCAGCCTGAAGAGAAGACAGAGTTAGTAAAGACCGTTAATTTCTTAATAAAATGAACTGGAAATATGTTAAAGTGCAAATATAATAGATAAAAAACAAAGGTTCTTTTTTTTTCTGTTATTTGAACATTTTCTAAGTTATTTTGCCGTGGCACAATTCGAAAACCAGCTGACAAAAGAAAATTATACGCTCACTTCCAGGGAGGAAAGCAAAATAAAGTGTATTTAGGGTGATGAAAATGGCAGATACGTGTGCTTTTAAGTATGAAACAGTTCTGAAGGGTTTGGGGCGGGCTTTGTGATGCGGCCGTCATCTTGGACACCTGTCAGACGTCATCACTTACACGGTTTATTAGAAATACTGGCAGACGCAGACCGACACACTCAAATCATGCCGTGTTCCCTCACTGTGACTCAAATGTGTTTTGTAAATTAGTGTCTGGTGCACCTGGGGGGTCTTCATCTCTGCCCTTCCTCTGCACTCATTTGTTCCCATACCCCTCCTTTCCCTCCATTGCCTCTTCATTCTCTCCTTTCTTTTCTGTCATGTAATCTACTATGGGACACCCGTAACTCAGTACGTTGAGAAGTTGTGCCACTGTCATAGGCAGCCCTGCAGTTTATAGGAAGTGTCCTACTTGTAGGGTCCTTATTTAAGACACTGAACCTAAATATGCTTCCAGGGTGCTTCACAGCGGCTTCCTACTGCTCCTCATCGATGGGTCAAATGCAGTGATCTAATTACAAAATGTTGTACTTTGTATGACAGTGATAATAAAGAGTATATATTATTATCATTACTCGGGTCAATATTGAATTAACTCAAAGTTGTTGCTGGCCTTTTTCATATACTAGACAGCTCAGGTCACCTCCAGAGCTAGAGCCACTACAGCCATCAGTGTGCTGTTTGATTTGTCAAATTCCTTTTGTTCAGGTTTATGAGAGCAGCAGAATCTGCCTCACAGGAGCTTCAGAAGGTATTGTTCTTTATAGGCGGCGGAGCCCCAACAGTGGCAGCTGCCTAAGTGTGAAGGTGAATTTGCGCCTGTCTGCAGGCCTTTCCCTATCGGTGTCTTTCTGCAGCCTGCTCTCCAGCTGTTTCCTGTTAGCTATCACTCTGTTCTCAAAGTTGCTGAGCTATGTGTGTGTGTGAGTGTGTGTGTCTGTGTGTGTGTGTGTGTGTGTGTGTGTGTATGTGAAAAATATCAGCCGCCGAGTCATTTTTATCTCACTTTAACAACGTGTCTGCCACAAAGAGGGGATGTGGAAGCGCATGAGAGTAGTGTGCGTAAGAATACCAGGGTGTTGTTTAGAGACCAGCCACGGCATGTGGCTGGGACAATGACTAAGAGCTGACACATGAGCATGTTCCTTCACTCTTCGCAAAGTCTGAGAGTCACTGCTTTACTGTAAGCGAGATGACTAACAGATGAGTTGTTAAGATGATAAGTCCTTAGTCAGTCTGAACTGTGATGACTACACGTTCAGCAATTTTGCTGTGTATGTGTGAATCAATTACTTTTTTGTTTGCAGTAGAAAGTATTTGTTAGGCTGGCCAGTCAAGCATGACTCGCACTCAGGCCTGTAAGTGCTTGTTTTGTATTTGCATTTCCTTACTCGGAGAGGAAGTAACTTCCAACCCTCTGAGCCTCAGAGCGCTGATGGTATAACATCTTTCCCTCAGCCCTCTGGGCCTCGGAGCGCTAGCAGTATAACATTGTTCTCTCTCACTCACTCACTCACTCACTCACTCACTCACTCTCTCACACACACACACACACACACACACACACACACACACACACACACACACACACACACACACACACACACACACACACACACACACACACACACACACACACACACACACACACACACACACACACACACACACACACACACACACACACACACACACACACAGGATCATACAGGAAACCATGAGTAACAAAGGAAATTAGTGTCTAGGCAGTAATATGGACCGAGGGGCTGAGTACTGTTGGTCACTAACCAATATACCCATCCTGTCTTCCACTCTTTCCTTTTTTCCCTCCTCCCTTGACAGAGTGAGGAAAGCCCCAGTCCAAAGCGCCAGAGGCTGTCCAGTCAGTCTGTCTTGGAACAGCTGACATCGTCCGCCCCTCCACCATCCACTCCATCTCCCCCCATCCGGCCCTGGGAGTCAGCGCCCCCAAGTCGAAGACAACCCCACCCCCACTCACTTTACCACCAGGAGAGATGCCTAACTCCTGGCCGGCACAGGCGCAGGTATGGTGGATTCTTTCTACAACTTGGTTTAACTGTGATAGCTTAACTCAGGGATCCATATATGAAACTTAAACCTCTCTTCTCGCCTTCAGCCCGCCCGCAAGGCGTCAACGTGGCCGTCTTTCCAGACCAACCCGCCATATCCCTCCCCATCACCATCCCTCCAACCAAGGCCCTGCACCTTGCTTGTCGCCACAGGAGCTCCAGGATGAAAACTTCCACCATAATCCTCATCCTGCTGTGCACCAGACATACCCAACACACACACACAGTGCCTACGGTCAACCTCCAACTGCTGGAGGTGGACCGGTAGGTTTAGAGGAGCCCAGAGCTTTCCATCCCCCCACCTTGTCACCGCGACTACTGCACCCTGCTGCCCACCAGCACCACCACCACCACCATCAACAACAACAGCATCATGCCACACAGCAGCAGCAAGGAGCCATGGTAATGGACTTGCATGAACAGGTTAGTTGCAAATATCTTGAATGCTTGACAACCAAGACACATTCGTTTGTGTGTGTGTTTAAACTCTGGTGTGTTTTCTCCATAGCTGCAGCAGGCCAGTGTACCTGTCTCCTACACAGTGACTCCAGTAGCTCCACATGGTCTCGCAGCGCCTTTGTGTAGCAGCCAGCACCTTCCCCCTACCTGTTCCTCACAGCAAGTCCCCACCTGCAGTGTGGTGTTCAGCACTGGACAACATTACCACCCGGTGAGAAGAACATGGCAGCATGCAATTTGTAGGACTGTGTTAAATTGTTTCTTTATAAAGACAGCATGCTTTGTGCTGTAACCTCCACTAAGGCTCAACCAAAGAGAAAGCAAAGCACATACAAAGAATGTGGGTAAAAAGTTGCTAAGACCCGCACACATTTCCTGTATGCAAGAGATCATTAATCTTACAGGTCTTCACTGCCACCTTGTGGCAAAACTCAGCACATTGCAGTCATCACTTTTCTAACCTTTCTCTCCATTCTTTTTCACCTTTACCCAGATGCTCCAGGCTTGTTCAATGCAACATTTACCGATGCCCTATGCTTTCCCGTCACTGCTCTCCAGTGACCCTCAGTTCCTGCTTCCCCATCCACACCATCCGCCCCACCTCCCAACACCCGGACAGTTCCTGCCTTTCCAGACGCAACAGCCACGATCGGTAAATGAACAAAGTGTTCTACATCTATATTTACTAACATCTAACTATTCTTGTCCTAAATGTTTTATAGTGAAGCCAAGAGCAGTGTTGTTCATCACAATTACACAATGAATTAATAGCAACATACATATACATATATGTGAGGCAGCTTTAGCTCAGTGGGTACAGCGGCCGTCCCTCAACCGGGAGACCAGTGTCCGGGCCGAGCCCCTGACGCACCATGCCGTGTGACCTTAGGAAATACCCGGAAACCTCAACTCCCAGGGTGTTTCACAGAGATGGCCGACTGCTCCTTCAGGGATAGGTTAAATACAGAGATAAATTTCACGACTTTGTACTAAATGTATTTACTGTGTAACATGTGATAAATAAAGGAAAGATTATTATTATTATAACATCACTTTTAGTGAAAATCTATAATGAGGTGACCTGACATGGATATCAAATTTCAAAAAGTGCTGCCTGAATTTGTGTCCTCCTAAACATCTCGGGCTCACCTACTTTCCCACCAAAACACCTGTTACACATTTGTCACACTTGCTAACAGTTGGTGTTTTTTTCTCAGCCTTTACAACGGATTGAAAATGAGGTTGAGCTTCTCGGAGAGCAGCTCTCAGTTGGCGGAGGATTCAGCTATGCTCACCATCACCACCATCATCACCACCAGCCTCCCTCCACGCTGCCTCCTTCCACACCACTCCAGTTTCTGTCGCACCATGAGTCCCTGTCACCAGAGCTCTTTACAGTGGTGAGTGAATTCATGGCTGGATCATCATCATCATCATCATCATGAAAGTAACATACCATTATTAGAACTTAAATCCTTGTTGGAAAAAATTTATTTTCTCTTCTATGTTCCAATCCTTTACAGCCCTATCCCCACTTCATGCCTCGCCGATTCACAAGCCGGCGTTACCGCTCTCAGCAGACAGTACCTCCGTCGCCCTATCACCCCAGTTTCCTGCCTTACTTCTTGTGAGTGTTTGTCACTTATTTAAGGTTGAATGAATAGAAATTAATTTGAGACTGCCGAAGAGGCATTCATCCAAATGGAGTCTAATACTCAATGTTTCCACAGGTCAATGCTTCCAGTGCCCCCTAATGTCGCCCCCACCATCAGCCTAGAGCTTGACGTGGACGACGGAGAAGTGGAGAACTATGAGGTGAGGCAAACCACTGGCATAACATACAGCCAAGAATAGTGTCACCACATGTCCACATGTTCTGTTGAACCCAGTTACTTCTATTAATTTTCCAGACAGCAGTTTTTTTTTAATGAAGTCAGTTAATTTGTTTCCTTATCTGTGATTTTTTTTTTCTGTATTGGATCTTCAGGCACTGTTGAACCTTGCAGAACGCCTAGGAGAGGCCAAACCCCGCGGTCTGACTAAAGCTGATATAGAGCAGCTTCCTTCTTATCGGTTCAACCCCAACAACCATCAGTCAGATCAAACAATGTGAGTGTCTTGATGTATTAACTGGACAATGTGCTTTAAGGGACTGCCATGTGGGTTGTTGTGGGCTGATACAGTATATATTAAAAATGTGTAATGCTGTTTTACATGGTACTAACCTTTCTCTCTCTCACAGGTGTGTGGTCTGTATGTGTGACTTTGAGTCGCGTCAGCTCCTTAGGGTCTTGCCGTGTAACCATGAGTTCCATGCAAAGTGTGTGGACAAGTGGCTTAAGGTGAGTAAAACTGTTTGGATATTTATCGCTTGATCAATTGTTTTTCTCCAATTTGAGAGCTGAAAAGCCGTATTATATATTTTTGTGCCTTAATAAAATATTTGTTTGGTGTGTACCCAGCAACATGGCAAGTACACACCTGTTTTTTTGAATCACTGCATAATATGGTAGCAGTTTTCTTTAATGTCTCGCTGACAAAATTATATTTTTCTACTGCCTTTCTGGTATAATGACCTGGTTCTAGAGCCTCTTTGATCTAATAATGGGATTCTAGTGTCCCGGTGACATAGTGATATAGCTTCAACGCTTATTTGATATAATGACATGGCTCTAGTTAGTTAGTTATAGCATTTCACCTGAATGATTGTGTACGTGACAAACTTACTTGAACTAGTTGCTTTGTGATGTAATGACATGGCTGTAGTTGCTCTGTGATGTATGATGTGGCTCTAGCTCCTCTGTGATGTATAATGTGGCTCCAGTTCCTTTGTGATGTAAAGATGTGGTTCTAGATCCTATGTGATGTAAAGATGTGGTTCTAGATCCTATGTGATGTAAAGATGTGGTTCTAGATCCTATGTGATGTAATGATGTGGCTCCAGCTCCTCTGTGATGTAATGATGTGGCTCCAGCTCCTCTGTGATGTATAATGTGGCTCCAGTTCCTTTGTGATGTAAAGATGTGGTTCTAGATCCTAATTGATGTAATGATTTGGTCCGACTTCTTCTCTGATAGCTGAATGGCCTCACCCGTGTATTATTTACAGTATGTGATGATCTTTCTAGTGTGCATATTTTCTTGTTCAACACTCATCTCTTACTTTCTTGTTCTTCAGGCTAACAGAACCTGTCCTATCTGCCGAGCCGATGCCTCTGAGGTGCAGCGAGATTCTGAGTGACCCCACGTCAACTCCTCACACCTAGACGACAGACTCCTGCATCCAACCAATCTTTGAACTCCTCCTATATTACGCCTCTGCTCACATGTACTGCCACATAGCTGGGACCAGGCATCCTCCTCCTTCCGTCACTCTTTAATTCTCCAGGATGAACAGGAACTTTAACCTGGATTCAACATCTTCGCTCACTTTTTTCGCAGGACTTCATCTGCCTTCTGTTTTTGGACTGACACACCCCAACTACTCAGCCTTCTGCTCATGGTTGCCCCTTACTGTGAATGGCCTTTGAAACACACAGTGTTATGTGTAGTTGGACGACAGAAGTGTCATTTTTAAGATGCATCCCAAGCCCCTAAAAGCTGAGGTGACCCGTTGAGTCCTCTTGGAGAACAATGGAGGAACAGACTTATTGTATAGTTGGTAAGAATTGGGAGTCCAAAGATTTTGACACAATTGTTATTACTCTTGTTATAAATTAATAACCCACTCCTTGGTTTACAGTCATTTTTACTGGACTTGTTGCAGGTTATAAGTATTAGCCTGTTTGAATTTCTGAGTCTGAGAGGAGTCGGTATGGGTTGAACTAATAATTTACACTGTATGTCAAAGAGTGAGCAGTGAAAAAATATATTTTATTTTCTCTACAAGTGATTGGCGTGTGTGCGAGTGTGTACCTCTTCCACTTTGTTTGGCATCTATTCCTGTAATCCACTTTTTTTCCTCTTCACATGCTTCACATATATCCAGATTCACGGGAGGTTTAGGAGAACTTCAGACCTTTTCACAGCTGAGTGTTGACATAATAATGTTTCTGTCTCACGTCAACGTCATGCCCTACAACCACGACTCAATCAGTCACTGTCTGCACATCTGCATCGTACTAGTCTGAAAGATGTAGTATGTCCTAAACCAAATGAAACCGATCAGGGCTATTTATATTTCTTCAAATAAACACTACTCTCATCTCAGATGTATCATATGAACGTCATTGGATTATACAGTCCACAAATTTTAGGTGCAAAACGTTCGTGAAAGGTTTCGTCAAGACATCTACTCATACTAAGTTCATTCGTTTTTTTTCCCTTTTAAATAGGAATTGGCGTTTGAAAATACAGGTCTGTATCTGTTTGGGTACCCATCTATCTTCCTGTGAGTGTCAGCAGATACGGATGCTGTGTTTGGTCCATTGTTGACCATGATGTTTCAAGAGATCTAAAAGGTCACAATCAAATCTACCATCACACCAGATGGCAAATTTGATGCTTTTGCACTTTAATACATAAAACCCAAGACCTACATGCTCTTTTCATCCCGAAGAAACTACCCCTCAGTTGACTGCAGTTGCATTCAAGAACAAAAACTAAATCAAGGAAACGGGGGTAAATATGATGTTTACCCCCAAAAAGAGCAGGAGTCCTGATGTAAGGTGTCACTATTTAACACAATGTTAACACAACCTTGCATATGTCTGAATGAGAGGAGTAGGTTTAGTTTGGACAGTTCTACCGGGGACCTGCAGTGTCTTACATCTCAGCTGCCTTTTTTTAAATCCCTATTAACCTACTGGTACCAGTTCCATTTCACCAGTATCACTACATCCCACCACTACTTAAGCTTAGCATAGACTTGTGCATAACCAAACGTGCATCAGTGAGCAGGAAAGTCATTTCATCACTTCTCCTCCTCCAGCGTTGTTAGTCAGTAAAACCCATCAGAATGGAGGGTAATCATTTATACTGCTATCTTTGATTCTGGTCTTCAAGGTCATACTTCTTATTGTTTTATGTTGAATTTTGTTTTGTTTTGTTTTTTGCTTGGTACACTAACAATTACCTCAGTCCCACTATTTATGTCTTTTCAGAAAATGGCGCGTCCTGTATGATTAGTGCTGTTCAATTTATTTTGCTAATCTTTTCAATACAAGTTGTTGGGTTATATGAATATTTGTTTTTTGTGTTTCTCTTTTTAAACTCCATGGAGCTCCTGTCATTAAAACGGTGTCATAGTAGTTTCTATATGTATTATATCTGTAACCAAAATCATTTGGAGACCTGTTATGATAATGAAATTTTTAACAAACATTTGTACATTTTGTATGAGAGTTATTACTAGTTATACTTTATTAAGTAGTGCAATGATTTTTTTAATCCTTTACCCCGTCTTTTGGATTTCGAAGGCTGGTTCAATAATAAATGTATAACATCCTCTTCTAAAACGGTGTGTTCTCCATTTATTCTTCTCAGCTTTTAAAAGTGGATTGCTGGAATTAAAAATGTTAATGCTTTCTGTTAGCCGAGATCCACAAACCATTCAATACAACAATTCATTTGACCTTTGACCTCGTCTGATTTCTTTAATTGTGTAAATTCAGCATTGGTTGTTTATTCAATCTGATAAAACACTGAGAGAAGGTGTCCCAACAGGACTACTTCTAGACATCTGTTGATTGACGGAGGTAGTTGAGAATAACTGGTCACTGTGTACACATCAACTAACCCCCGACAGGTTTCAGATCGGTTCTATTCTCAAGAGTTAATCAATACTTATCTATTCTGAGATATATAGGCAGCAAAGGAACATCTTTTCCTAGAAGTTGATTTGCTGGAAACAGAAGAAATGGGCAACTCTAAGGATTTCAGTGACTTCGACAAAGGCCATGTTGTCATGGCAAGAGGACTGAATCAGCATCTCCAGAATTGCAGATCATCTTGTGTGTGTCCAGTTTGCATGGTTAGCACCTACAAAAGAGATATAAAGAGGTGACATGGTGGGGGAGTGAAGGCTAGCCATTGTTGTCTGACCCTACAGAAGAGCATCAGTAGCAGAGATCTCTGTGTCAAAACACACTCTACATTGCAGCGCTGCTCCTGTGGTGAATGGATGACTTAGACAATGTAAAGCAGGTGGTTCTGATGTTACGGCATATTGACATCTATTCGGTGTTAAAAAAGTCGTAATAAGAACTTACTCCTGATATCATCTGGACAACACTTTGTTAGCCCTGGTTTTGATGTCTGTGAGGTGATAAGCGGGACAAGGAGCTCCCCCAGAAGACCTTTGTACCTGTCTGACATTAAAATTCCACTGAATTACAATAAATGTGATGCTGCTGACATCTTTACCTCATTATATCTCAGAAAAGTCAGGAATATTATGGAATCACGATCGACGCTGGGTCCACCGCAAATCCTTAGTGATAACTCAAAAACAACATCATGGATGCTCCTCAAATTTTAGAAAGTTCGGTTTAATATTTCTGGCCTAAAGGGGAGTTTTACTTGCAAAATTGTCAGACCATAATTTCCTTAACCGTGTAATCTACTCCAATAGTTCATATTTTAGTCACTAGGGGGAGTTTTTTATGATACATGAATAAAGTAACTTGGTGCATATGAACTTGCTCTAAGAGATCTTGTATATGTCATATCTAACTGTAATATTCTTTTATTCTTTAGGGGGAACTTTTTGTTACAATTTAAAACCTCAAATAAACCTAAATAAGCCGTAGCACGAGGATGAACAGCATTGATTTTGAGAAAGGTCGCTTGTAAATTTCTGACACTATCTCTAAAACTTTTCCGGACATAATTCTCAATCCTTGGTCCAATTTAGTCCAAATTTGGTGCATATAAATCGACTCGAGGAGACTTATCTTGTTAATATTATGTTTAACTTTAGTAGTTAATGTTTTACTCACTAGGGGGAGCTTTTCATACAGAAAACACTTTTCTGTGAATAACTTAAAAAACTATTTGATGGAGATTGATCGAATATTTCTAGCACTACGGGGGGAGCTTTCGCTCCCAAACTTTTCCAGACTTCATTTCTCAATAGTTGGTCCGATTTAGTCCAAATCTGATGCATATCAATCGACTTAATGAGATCTATCATGAATAGTTAATAATTCACTCAATTTAAAGAGCTACCGTAATACCGTTGAAATAACTTTAATCAGGGGGATGCTTAAACAAGGAAGGGGATTGGGGACTTTTCGGGAATGTCTTTTTGGTCAGGGACGACAGCGTAGCTCTAGTTACAGTACGTCTATGTGGAGAGCTGGAAAGACTTTGTGCTGTATCCTGTTTGTCTCCTCATTAGAGGCATTCATGGCTGAGCTAACAGACCGTGGAGCAGCTTCACCTTCCTACCTCCCTCCTGGTGAGGAGCGAGGACTGATTCCATCTGCAGTATCAAAGCTTCTCTCTGCTGCTTCTCTCTGCTGCTGCTGTAACAACAGCAACTGCTGTACGATTGATCAGCTGTGTATTTGTGATAAACTCTACTTTTCAAACTGCAATTTGCACTGTCAGTGCTCACCTGCTTCATCCTGCTGCCTCTGGGTGTTGTAGATAAAGGAAGTTCTGTTTTTTCTGTTTTCTGTTGCTCATTACCGACATGATTTTGTTGTTTGCTTACAACGATTATGTGATTTAAAATTTCGTCTTGCTTCCGTAACATGTTTACAGATTGCTGATTTTCCATTTTCCTTGTTTTTCCATATTAACGAGACAATTATGTTGTTAATTTGAAAAAACAAAAGAGATATCCAGATATTCCAGTACACTGTGTTCTATATGCCTTGTTATTGCATATTTAAGTTCAAATGAACACCAGACTCCTCTAGGACTAAAAACCATAGAAGGGTAAAGACGGGGTTGGAGTGACACTGGTGTGATGGAAGCATCATAGTCCCAACAAATGATATTCTTGTTGGGAGTTTTAAATCAATGAAGCTCATTTTATCAAACAATAATTACAGTCAACCATATTGGGAGTGGGAGGGACCCAAAAGCAAATTTTGCTTCAGGCTTGGGCTGATCCATTCTGGATCCATGGGCTGATTCATTCTGGATCCATGGCCAGAAATGTGGGTTTGGGATTCCCGATCCATTTCCAAACCAGCAGCAGCTGGATCTCTGCAGACAAAGACAGCAGAGATTGATATGACTAGTAGTAGTAGTAGTAGTAGTAGTACTTGTTCGAGCACCACTAGTCAGTTTTTGCCTGGTCAAACTGATCTGGCCATGAACTTCCATGTCCATCAGCAGGGCTAAGGTAGAAAAATGTGGGACTGTTTTACAAAAACAAAAACATAGCAAGACTTTGAAAGGTTTTCCTCATCGATGAAATGATCATCCTGTGTTTGCATCTTCATAGGCTCCACCTTGCTTTAGAATGTAGGGGTGTCTGTATCCGTAGCGCCCAGTCATTCAGTCAACAACTAGCTGCTGCTATCTAGTGGTGAATAATACACCAACGCCAAATACCCACCCGCCCACGTCTGCACCTCCTCCCTCCCTGCACTGAGACTTCATTTTGAGATTTCTTCTATTCAAATGCTTTCATGAAAATTTGAATACTTTTGGACGGTTCCAGTGTCTTAAAAACACAACATGAATACCGTTAAACCAGTTCTGATTATATACTTTGGGGAACAATTTCACATAAATTGATATTGCTATAATTTTTTCTTGTATAACCATATCAACAAAGTTACAAATTTGGATATATGTTTAAAAAAAAGGTAAATCTGTGTTTTTAATTCAACAAAAAGAAACTGCCATACTGATTTATAAGGAAAGGCAAGTGTATCCCTTTTTTTTAAAGAGACATTGATCTTGGTTCTAATGGGTTAATGACAAATTATCAATCAGGTAATGACATGTTTACACTACATTTACATTTTAAATATGACCTTCATCTGTGGGGAAATGGGGCTGAAAACCATCCTGAAGACTAAAATCAGAATATATACAACTCCATGCTACAGACACATTTTCAAGGTTATGTATGGGATGTCACATCCAGAACTCTGGGACAGGTTAAAGATGACTCATTTTACGATGTTTGGCTGATATTCCCTTAAGAGAAATATGTGACGGATTAAATGACACTTGTTATCATCAGCCTCTTGGATAAGATATCCGTTTAAAACGATCCAACCCCACATCCTAGCCACTTGGACGACGGAGCGGTTTGACTGAAGTTTCCTTCTGGTGGGGTGGATCATGGACTTTTTGACAAACTGAACGCAAAGGACAAAAGTGAACGGCATCTCATCAGATTTATCTTATTCATCTCCGTGTTCACCTCAGGGATGTGTTCTCTCAGCCTTGCTGTATATTTCATCACAAACATGTGAAACATGTCAGCTGGTGCGACCGATCTTACTTGGAGATCAATAAAGCCAATACACAAGGCATGACCACAGATTGTAGGAACAATTCTTCAAACCATCAACCTATCATGATCAAAATCAGGCTATCGTCTGCGTGGAGGACTATACATTTCTTGGAGCCATTACAGACTCAAAACTGAACTTTAATTGGAATTGCTGGGCAGTTTTTAACAAGGGTCATTAGCCCCCGTTTTATCTTTGGAAACCTTCTTGGTTTTTCTTTGATAAGACAAAGTTGACCTTCATTTATCAAACTTTTATTGAATGTCTCTCTGTGTCTGTCTGTCTTGTGTCATGTACCTAATGTAATGTTTAGGTTTACTCCAGTTTAATTTGTTCATGTAAGTTTAAAGAACTGGCGTGGCACTCCACGGTATATTCACATGTAAAGGGTATTATTCTGGTCCAACGAGCAGGATTAAATACTGCAGCAGGAACATCCCTCTTCACGTGGAATGACCTGGCCAAAACAAAAAAGTCTTCACTCTTCCATTTGAGACAGTAAGAAGGACGATGCCGCTGACACTTGTCTCTGAGAGAACGTCAGTCCTCCTCTGGAGGTGTTTTAGCCGTCACCCAGGTGTGAACGTGTGCGTGTGTTTGTGTTTGTGAATGTGATGGGAGGCTGCAAGCTCAGCAGTCTTCCCAGCGTGCACACTCAGCAGGGTTTATCTGGATGAGGTGTAGAGCTCAGTGCAAAAAGTCCTCCTCTCAGTAATATGTTGATATATTGGTTCCACCGAACCCAGAATCTCCTGCTGATAAATATGACAGGTATCATCTGGACACTTTTATCTGGCAGCATGAACCTGTCAGTGTGACAGGTTGAGGTGTTGATGGAGCAGCAAAGGCTGAGAGGGAGGGGACTGGTGCCAACTACCTCAGCTGAAGCAGACACACATTTCCATTATGGCAGATAGGAATCTCCAGTGGGCCGTGTGAAGGTGTAATATTATACGCACCAGACTGAGGGGGATTTATGGACGTGACATTCCATCAATAATAGCACACAGGTAAATCTCTCAAGATTGTGTTTTCATATCATGATTTCTGTTTCAGAGGGTTTTTCCTGTGCGTTGGTGAGCGTTGTGTCTGCATCCAACATATCTGGAAAGAAATTTCAAAAATGGGACTTGGGTAAAATTATGAAGCATGACATTTTTCCATTATGTTTAAGATTTTGCGCATATGCATTGTGTGTTTTCACTGTGCCACATTGTCAGAACCTCTCTCCCCCTGGAGTAATCCCTGCTTGTGAGAGTCAGCCACTGAATCTGCCATGGTTTATTCATGTATGACAGGCAGAGATGTCTAAAAGAGGCACAGCCATTTCATGTCTTCTCCTCTTTAATGCTTTCACACCAAGCCTCTCTGCCGTTTTCAGTGGGACTGTACAGCTGAGTGGCCTGCAACATACCTCTTCTCTTAGCTGCAGCCATCAGTCCAACTGTTAAAAATAGTCCCAGCATCCCCCCCTTCCACCCTGTGAAACACAAGTGGGAGCGACGAGTCTGATAGTAAGATGACATGAACACCCAAAGAGAAGAATATCTCTCAACTGTTTCCATAAGGTAAAGCTCTGTAGCAGATTAACAAAAAATCAGACAAGATCAGACAACTTTGACTTAAACATACTTTCTTGATCCCAGTCATGGATCCCAGTCTGGGATCAGCATCAGGTCTAAAATGAATGCTAATGCTGAAACTTGAACTTGTTACGCTCATGTATTATTTCTGTTGATCAAAAGACTAGCAGGATTATGAGAGAACACATGAAATAATGACCTTAATCATTCTAACCGCTTTAAAATGGCACATCAAAATATGGTAATTTGTAAAGAATGCGTAAGTTACTTGGAGAAGGGTAGAAGAAAAATGAAAGCTGGTTGTCTGCTAGAATTTGACTGAAAGCTGCGTCTCAGTCGTTTCCGGAATCAGAGTTTGAGTCGTAAGCTTGACCTCTGATTGTTTTCTTCTCCACCTACATGAACATTTCGGCCAACCTGTGCGTCGATGACGAGGCTCCATCAGGATACCGCTGCAAAATTACAAAGTTAAAACCAGGAAGAACTTGCAGTTTTTATCAGAACAAGATAAAAACTGTAGTCTCACCCGTAGTTGATAACATCTCCATTCAAGCACCTCAGTGGAAAACCCATCTGTGTTTCCCAGGTCAGTGATTTTCTAACCTCTTAGTCCTTTGTGTTTCTGTCCGGTATAACAGAACCGGAAAGGGCCAATGTGGGAATAATATTTATCCGCATTCAGCTTGATGACCTTCATCTCAACATGCTTCTTTACCAAGATGGCCAGATGTTTGTCAAGAATGTTACACCTATTTGCAGCAGATAGAGGACAGAAGGAGAGGCTCAAAAGTGTTATTACAGTATACTCAGGTTACTGAAATAGAAAACAATCAATTAAAATGTAAAGAGATCTTAAAAAGAAAAACAGGCCAAAACTAGGCCTACGCTGCTGTCCCAGACAAAAAGGGTATGGCCACAAATAGCCCCCATAAATAAATGAAGAATTTGTATTCCTAATATAAATTTAAGGCAATAAACTGTGATGTTTCATGACCATTTAAATTGTGTTACTTTATCATGGATTGCAGGATTTCCTTAAAGGTTCACTCTGAAGGATATCAGGTGATCTATTGGCAGAAACATAATAGTCATATAATACTTACATTTTATTTTTATTTGTGTATTATCAATTGAAACTAAGAGTTGTTGTGCTTTGTTATCCTAGGAAGAGCCTTTCCTATCCACAGATGGTGCGACTCTCTTCCACAGAGTCCAAATAATTCCTTTAATTTTTTAAGAGTTCACCTTAAGTGTCCTACATGATTGCAAAAGGAGGATGTAGGGAGGGGTGTTCAGTTGGTCATAATCTGCAGTCTTACTGCTCGGTGGCACTAAATCCTAGCCACAGGACATTTAATATGGACTCCTCTTATTCATAGAATATTGTAGTTAACCTGTAAAAAAGGCCGAAAATCAGAACAAGCTTACCAGTGTCTAGACCAGGAACACTCAACAATAACTCCTGTGCTAGAGGAGCTCTTATCCAGTTTTTCCAGCCATCAAAAATGGGTCAGATCCTTTTCTCCCTGACAGATTGTTCACCTGCTGCCTCAGGTGTTAGTGTATCAACATAATCAGTGTCATTTGTTTCACCTGTCAGTAGTTTTATTGTTATGGCAGATCAGTGTAAGACCAAATGCAACATGAGTGAGCAGTGTCATCAGGGCTGATTGAATTGTTCTTACTCAGAGACACCAACAGTGAATGATGCTGCTATGGAACATGTTTATACTTTGCTATTGTTTTTAATCTTGTGTGGTGGTGTTAATTTGCACTTTAACCCTTACATACTATTCGTATTGCATGCCTTCAAAGAATCGTCCGGATCAATTTTGACCCAATCCAAAAATTCCCTAAAAATAATGGTCAATTCCAAATGTTGACCATTAGATTTGTTTATAATGCATAAATATACGTATGACATTAATAAATGGATAATCAGTCCTTGATTAATGATAAATAGCAGGGACCTGAGACATGAAAAGATGTCCCAGGTTAAAGAGGAGAATTTGCACAACTCTGTGTGCGTTGCTTTGGTGAAGGGTGTAGTTGTGTAAGTTTGTGCAGGGATTTGTCAACAATGGCCATAGGCACCATCGCCTACCTCAAAGCAGCCCAAGACGACGGCAGAGTCTAAACAGGCTTTGTTATGGTTAGGGCAAAGCTAGCATCCCAGTCCGAACAAACAACCCCAAGGCTGGAACTATGTGACGCCGTCATAGCAGTGGAGAAGGGAGACCTCACCCGGAACGAGTTGGACCTCAAGCTTGATGAGGTCCAAGGCTCTGACGTATTCGGGCGCATTTTGAAGTAGTCAACAGTAAAGTTTTTATCTACAGCGACTCTCTTTTCATTGACTGTGGTTTAGCTGGGGGTTAAGTCAGCTTTCCATCACACTGTACGAGAACATTACAGCAGCATTTATGATATGACGTATATTTCATTGGAAGTGAAAATAACAAGAACATTCTGGAGGTGTTGGGATTTATTATATAACAATGTATAACCTTTACAACCATTAAACACTGTCCTCACTAGTGTGCCTGTCTCTGCAGGAACCTGGACAAATGTGACAGTGTCAAGGTCCCCTCAAACTCTGCCACCACTGCACCATACCGACCATGTTTGACCCACAGTAGTGGATATAAAATCCATTCCAATAGATGTGGTTCAAATTTCAATTTTTTGCCCATTTTGGGAAGGGTCATCAAATAACATTTGACCCGAACAGCATGCAAAGGGTTAAAATTCAAAGTTATACAGTACAATGTGGAGTATTCAACAAGATGAACAGCAACTTAACAAAACAAGGAAAGAATGCAATTACTGTACATTAATAATATTGCTTGTTTTTGTGCATCTGCCACTTTTATTGTTAAATTTCTCAAATTCTTTTTGATTAAAAAAAAAAAATCAAATACTCAGAAGAGCAGAACAATTCAAATTTAAAATGAGTTCAAATACAAAACAATATCAAATAACCGAAAATAGTAGTAGTACAAACATTTGAAGTGGATGTTAGAATAAAAACAGCTGTATAAAATCAAGAATACTGACGGAATAAAATAGATTGAAGTGTCACAGGAAAATAAAATTGGATCATCAATGAAAACCTAGGCTACATATGAATAATTATTTTGAGAAAAATCTTTTTTTTTTAAAGTTACAACAATACTATTAAGGCTTACCTTATTAATGAAAGCTATCAGGCAGGTCAGAGACCACTGCTATGTGTCACCTCAACCTGTGACGTCATTGATTACCCATTCCATTTTCTCCTGCGGACGGCATTGACCTCAATAGAAAAAAACAACAACCCCGGTCTCCGGCCCCGGTGAGGACTTCAGCTGCAAGTCCCTATCCCGAGGATCCGCCGCACCTGCACGCGCCTGCACCGCGCGCTCCGCAGCGCGTAATCCGATCTCGTTGTACGCTTTGTCTCCGAAGACAAAACCTATTGTGGGTTATGTTCCGATTGCTTAATCCTCACAAGAACAACTTAATGCAAGATTTTCCTGATGGTGAGAAGAAGTTTGGGCTGAGTGTGGAGCGGAGTCCGCATGAAAGGCTCGGGACTCGAGGACACAGCGCAGCACGGACGCCTCATCCAGCAGAGGGCTATCACAGACTGTAAAAGCCAAACGCCCGCATTTCACCTCTGGAATACTTTCACTTCATTCAAAATGACATCTTTTTAAAAAAAAAGTCCTATTAGTTCTTTAGTATAATTTTGGCAACAGAGGACGCAGCGGAGGAAACCAGCAGCGGAGAAGTAACAGACGTATTGAACACGACGGAATGTAAATACTGTCTATTTTACACGCCTGTGTTTTATTTTTTTGGATTGCGATATAAAAGAAAGTTGTAGGTGGGAAAGAAAGACGAGAGGAAATGGCTCCTGACACATTCCTGCTGCTCAGCGTTCTCTTTATCAAAAGTGAGTTCTATCTATCTATCTATCTATCTATCTATCTATCTATCTATCTATCTATCTATCTATCTATCTATCTATCTATCTATCTATCTATCTATCACAAAACCGTATAATCTCCTACTATAAAAAGAAATCTAAAAAGAAAATGTGTTCAAGTCAGATTTCTATAAAAAGAAATCTGACTTGAACACAATCCTTACCTGACCTCATGTTTTCTACACCCAGATGTAGCAAACGTTCACATATGCTTACATAAATTCAAACTATTGTAAACAAAAACAGTACTTTATAATGTATAAAGTAAGAAGTTACCATTTGGAGTATATTTCTACTTGCTGTTGTCGTGCAAACCTAACCGAGCCTCATGTCATTATTATAATATCAACTTTATTTCTACTACTATTGTCATTCACAGAAAAAGCAGGGAACTCAGTGTGATAGGCCCTTATGTAGAAATTAAGTAAAGAAAAGCAGGGAAACGCTCACAGCTCATTTCTTTGTGGTTGAGTTTCTTGCAATTATCTCGTCTGTTTCGATTTCTTACGTGTCTCGTGTTATTTTTATTTTGTCTGCCTAGACCGAGGGGTCATCCTTTGTACGTGCTATCGTCCCTTAATTTAGGTTAAAATCGCGAAAGAACGCGGTGATGCAGTAAAATCTTCTACTAAAGTACGGAGCAGGTTTTCAAGAATGAAAGGAGGGTAAATAACAGATATTTGAGCTGTAAGTAAGCAAAGTAACCACGTAATTATAAATTCCAGGTCTATCTCTGTCAATCCATTTCTTTGATTATTATTATTATTATTATTATTATTATTATTATATTTAATTGAATTTTTTTTAGTAGTCTTTGTATGGTGGTGATATTAGTTAAATGAGTTACTATAAACCTCTCCTCCTGCCCAATGTATATCATTGTGATAGAAAAAAACAGGATATGACATCACCACCCATAGTATTAATAATATTGCAGTTTAGCTGTGCTTTGAAATTTGTCTTGTTTTTGAAACTGTTTCCATAAATAGCAGCAGTATTTCCTTAGAGGACCTCTGAGTCCATGAGAGGGGGAGATATCAGGTCCGCTTCCATTGAGTTTCTGAATCAAAAGCAGCTACAGAACTCTTTACAACAACTTTTACCTTGGAGACAGGGGTTTTAAAACAGTTGGGAGTTACTCTTAAAATACTTCTAAGTAAAAGCCAGTGGGCTCTTTGAATTATTTACAGTGGTCAATTTTACATCTAACACCAAGAAAGCACCGTATCGCCACGACCCTGGATGTCTCCACCAGAATCTTTAAAGAAGACTTCATCTCAATTCCAATTTTCTTCTATACAATATTGGTTTATCAATATTGGTACACCTCATATTTAAGGGGGGGTGTGTGTCAACAGGACTTTAAATAATACAAATTAATAACAAGTGATGAAATCTGCTATAAGAAACAACTGAAATCAGACAAAGATCAGGTCTGACAGGTAACAGAGTCCAGCGCTCCTTGATAACATCCATTACGGCAAAGATACCGTGGCATTCTTGTCTGAATTATTTAAATGTTGTAATACAGTGAGAGGGCGCATAGTGCTTCGTTGTGTCTTCCACTATGTTGTTGTGAGTGTTTGGATTTCCCAGAAGGACAGTGGACTAAACCAGTGAGGACGGGGGGTGTACAATGATGTTTGGCACCATTTTTCTGTTAGTGGTTGAACTGACACAGAGATTCAAAACATCAGGACATCAATTCTGCAGGCAAACTACATTTTAATTACGTCAAATGGGGTATTGGTGAAATACTAACTAGAAGCTACACTCTATTGTACTGTTTACCAGGAATATTTATTTATCTGTTTATTCTTCTGCATCACAGAGGCACTGGAGCGATGCAATGACATCGCAGAGGCACCAGAGCCACATCTGTATATCACAGAGGCACTAGAGTCCCATCTTTATATCACAGAGGCTTAGAGTCATGTCATTATGTCACAGAGGCACTAGAGTCCCATCTGTATATCACAGCGGCACTAGAGTCATGTCATTATGTCACAGAGGCACTAGAGTCCCATCTTTATATCACAGAGGCACTAGAGTCATGTCATTAAGTCACAGAGGCACTAGAGTCCCATCTTTATATCACAGAGGCAGTAGAGTCATGTCATTATGTCACAGAGGCACTAGAGTCATGTCATTATGTCACAGAGGCACTAGAGTCCCATCTTTATATCACAGAGGCACTAGAGTCATTTCATTATGTCACAGAGGCACTAGAGTCATGTCATTATGTCACAGAGGCACTAGAGTCCCATCTTTATGTCACAGAGGCACTAGAGTCATGTCATTATGTCATAGAGGCACTAGAGCAACATCTTTATATCACAGAGGCACTAGAGCCCCATCTTTATGTCACAGAGGCATTAAAGCCAGGGATATTATGTTAGTAATAATAATAATAATACATTTAATTACAGAAGCACCAGAGCCTAATTGGTTTTCATCACTTCACAGTGGTACTACAACTAAATCATTATATCACAGGGCACTAGTGCCACATCATTGCCTCCTAGGCACTAGAGCCACATCATTACATCACATAGGCAATTGAGCCACTTGATTATGTCACAGAGGAATTAATACCATTTAGCTGATTCAGAAATGTGTGCTACATTATATTTTCGGATACCGTGGGACAGCGGGGAACAATCAGGGCCTTCAGAAGATGCTAAACATATCAGCATTTCAAATTTCATATTTAGGTAGGCCTATTTTGTTTCGGTAGACCTAGGCGTATTCTTAAGGTGGACTTGTCATGCGTCAGCTTTACTCATAAGGAAGGCACTTCATTCATATCGTCTGCTCATGTTGAACACTTAATCTCAACAAATTCAAATTTATTGGAGAAATTGGACCTCCATTCCAATGGAAAATGATTTATATGATTAATATTATTAACGTTATATAAATTTTATTCTGACCTCTGCTCTCAGTGGTTATAATCGTATGGCTGAGAAGTGTATGCTGCCATATTACGATACTTAAGCTAAAAGATGAATATGATTAAGGCGTACAATGTTAGATAACTAATTTCACTTTCATAAATAGTTAGAGATAGAGTTTTTATGTAATTTTTCCACCTGGCTGTAACACATTCCTCAGCATCTCCTTGGTCAAAGTAGCTGAAAACATTGGCATTCACTGTGACAACAATGCTTGAAAGAACATCCATGCTCACTGCCTCACCACATGTAATCTTACAAAAACAGACAATTCATGTGGCACAGACAGAGTGAAGCATCCCAGATAGACGTTCCTCCTGTCTGTCGGCTCATTCTTTGTGACGATGTAGACATGACGGCTGTGGAAGCCAAGACACTGAGTCAAAAAGCATTTTGCTTCTGACTTATTCTTGCCATCACTTTTACATGAGTAATCATTTAGGGTTGATGAGACACAAAAGCTTTAGGGATCCTCATATGGGGCTTGATGCATGACTGGAGTTTTGTTGGATCTTCTCTTCTAAAGCCCTGCAGTGAAGTTTGAGACTTTCCTGCATGAAGTTTGATTCGGCTTTTGTTCTCCTTTGTTAAATTTGCTTCAATTACAGCCAACTTGTGTATTATTCATCTTTCATGATTATACCGGACTGAAACCATACTTTGATTCACAGAATATCACACTTGAAACTTTTCTAACAGTTCATGGTTTTGCCAACCGACAGAAACTTTGTTCAACCAGTCCTAAAGGAAGACTATTTGTGCAGTAAATATTTTAAAAGGAGTTGTGTCTTAGATTCTGTAGCGGCTATACAAGTTTTGCCTCTGGGTTGTCTGTATTGTCCGTAGGCTGCAGGGCTGAGAATGCAGAGGAGCGGCTGGTCAACTATCTGCTGGGTCCAGAGCGCTACAACAAACTAATCAGACCAGCTGTGAATAAGAGCCAGCAGGTCACCATCTCCATACAGGTGACTCTGTCTCAACTCATCAGCGTCGTAAGTATATTTATTAGAAAAGACTCAACACATTTGATGACAACAGATATTTGACACTCTTTGACCTCCTCCTGATTTCTGAGTTACTGTGTCTATCTTATAATTAAGTGTCGGTTATACCTAAATCACCAAAGTGAAAAAGTATTCACCCTTTTAACCTTGATGTTTAATAAAGCGACCATGGGAAACAACATACTGCGAAACACCTGGGGCTCATCAAAACACTTTCCATGAGGTTTTGATATTTTCATGTTTTGACCACATATAGTTTATTCCAACTGAAATTTGAACAATAAAATGATGCCTGGGGCCATATTTTTTCTTGTTTGACATTTGTAAAGGTGAGGGTGTGATATATTGCCTCAAAATGTCAGTGTTGTTTCGAATCCACTCCCAAAAGGGTATGCACTGAAATTTGGATTTGACCTTTTGAATGTGTGAATAAAAGCACCGGATGAACATTATGATATTGTAAAGCAGAATTTTATGGAAATTATGTTCCAATGATGACTTTTACATTCTTGCAGAATGAGAGAGAACAGATAATGACGACCAACTTGTGGCTGGCTCAGGTACAGGACAATCTATTTTGTTGCCAGTTGCACACAAGGTTGCTATCCAGTGTGTACATGATGTGTGTCTAAGGGAGTTTATATGCTGTCTTCACAGGAGTGGAACGACTACAGGCTGAGATGGGACCCTGAAAAGTATGAAGGCATTAAGAAACTGAGAATACCATCCAAACTCATCTGGCTTCCTGATATAGTGCTCTACAACAAGTGAGTATGTAAAATAAACGGTTCAGTAAGTTTGCAAGAAGTTAAACCTGTTTTAGCAAGTACAACAGAATGAACTGGTGAACACGAGAGCTTCCCAACCCTTGTGTTAGTAGAGTAACAGTATATCATTCTACAGCAATAAAAGGTGTTAGAATGTCGTTGTCTCTGCATCACAAACAGAAAAATCTGCTGCTTAAAGGTGTGGTGTGTAGAGTTTTGCGTTTTTTCTTTGAGTAAATAGCATGTAATATTAATAACTCTGTTTTTTTTTGTGTACAATGAACAGAAAATAAGAATTGTTATATTAGAAAAAGCCCTTTCTATCTTCAGGGGGGAACATTGGCCCCATAGGGGTTTTGTGTGTTTTTAAGCTGGAGTGGCAGAAAGACAATGGAGAACGGTTTCCCTCTAAAGAACAAGGAGAAAGAAGAACATTATGAATATGTTGATGCTGGATAGCTGATTTGTGGATCATACTTACAATATGGCTCAAGAAAAAGCAATGGAGTTTATATCCTTTGCCCACTTGTGAAAGTTTGAGAGGTAAATGGTGAAGTCTGTGTACTTGTCCCGGGGAAATTAACGCGGCAGGTGACAGCTGCACATTGCTCACTCCACCCTTAAGACATTTCCTAGGGTGGGATGGGGCTGATCCCCCCCCAAACCTTGTTGCTTCCCAGTGGCCATGGACTGGGTGATTGCTGCGCTGTCTCTCTCACAGAGTGATCACTCCGTGTTGAACTCCCTAGGTGGACTGACGGACCTTCACCGATTAAACTCTCACCAGGTTCCCCGGTCTGGTTTAATGTTTTCCCATCTTAGTAGTTCATTGTGTTAAATAATACGTTTGATCCTCCATTTCTCAAGACAGGCAAATCAAGGCAGTTGTTGACAATAATATCTTTGTACCATTTGAAGGATACGCTAGATTGTTGAATAGGCGTCGTTGAGCTGAATATAGGTTGCAATCTGGAACTTCAACACTAGAGGATACTGAATGTTAGACACTGCAACTATAAATAAGCATGTACTTCTTTTAGGCTTTTGTAATCACATTTATCTTTCTTTCACAAGTCTGTTTTTGATGAAGTGAACATATATAAAATCTAATATCTGGTTTATTGTCACTGTGGCCAATCATGATGGAGAGTTTGGGTTAGTTTCATTACTGTCGCTGAGCTGAAATGAAAAGTGTTCTACAGATCAGCTTCAAGAGTTAGCTGACTTTGAACCAACTAACCCTGGAACTATTCCCTTTCTAATCTGACATCTCGCCCACAAACTCTCACAGTGCTGATGGCGTGTACGAGGTGTCCTTCTACTGCAATGCTTTGGTCTCATATACTGGAGCCATTGACTGGCTTCCTCCCGCCATCTACAAATCAGCTTGCGCCATCGAGGTGCAGAACTTCCCCTTCGACCAGCAGAACTGCACTCTCAAGTTTCGCTCTTGGACCTATGACCACACAGAAGTGGATATCGTCCTCACCAGCGACTTCGCCAGCCGTGATGACTTCACACCGAGTGGAGAATGGGACATTGTCTCGCTTCCGGGCCGCAAAAACGAAGACCCCAATGACATCACCTACTTGGATATCACCTATGATTTTGTGATTCAGAGGAAGCCGCTGTTTTACACCATTAATCTGATCATCCCATGTGTGCTGATCACGTCGATGGCTATCCTGGTGTTCTACCTCCCGTCAGATTGTGGGGAGAAGATGACGCTGTGTATCTCAGTGCTGCTGGCGCTCACTGTGTTCCTGCTTCTGATATCCAAGATAGTGCCCCCCACCTCTCTCGCAGTCCCGCTCATAGGTGGGTCATGTTTGTGTTTGTCTATGTGTAATTGTGTGTTGAACATGAAAGATGTGAACCAACACATTAGAATGAGTCAGACGTTACTCCCTCCGCCAAGGAGATTAAGTGTTTTCAGTGTGTTTGTCAGTTTTATCACGCAAAAATACCGATGGGATTTTCGTGGAACATTTTTGGAGGATGGGTCTTAGGTTTGGGATACTTACTTACTTAAACTGCTATGATTAAAAAAAGTTTTGGACCCAGAGACAGAAAGTCTTATCTTCCAGGAAAGTGCAGGTAAACTGAAGCCTGGCTCGGTCTGACTGTGTCTGTGAGTGGTTGGCAGCATGCTGAAGGAATGAGAGATGGAGCAGATGACTTGCAGAGGGCTCCTGAACACTAGAATGAGAATAAGGCTAATTGAGGAAGTAGCTTAAAATACACGGGAGTAACACAATCAATAACATGAACATAGACAATACTAGGCTGAGACACTATACCACACAGGAAGCGGAATATTTTGAGTGGTCAATGCTGCAGAGCTGATTGGAGAATGTGCTTCAAGTGTGTGGAGTCATGGTCCACCCACACACCACACACACACACACACACACACACACACACACTTACTTACTTATACTTATACTTGTTGTAGTGATGAAATTAGTGATGTTATATCATACATCCTAACATATTGAGTCATATAGGGACACTTTATACTACACCTTTGTCCATGTTAGTCATGATGCCAGCAGTGTGTTATTAAGGGATGTAGAATTTGTAAGTGTGTTTATTGTGAGATCTCATTATTTCCCACTCTGCTACTCTCTCCAAGGTAAATACCTGATGTTTACCATGGTGCTGGTCACTTTCTCCATTGTGTGCACCGTCTCTGTGCTCAACTTGCACCACCGCTCCCCATCCACCCATTACATGCCTGAATGGGTGAAACGCATGTTCTTAGTCCGCCTGCCCACCTTCCTCCTCATGATGCGTCCGGGCTCTTCCAATGTTCGCGATAAACTTCGCCCTAAGTACGCCAACAAGAGTGCCATTGTGAAAAGCCATTCCCACAGCGGTGCAGGAAGGTCGCAGTGCTCGAACCTTAAACTGGTTGGGATCCGAACAGACAGCGAGCCTCTCTATGTGAATGAAGACCTGGCACACAGGTTTCGCTGGAATGTTAGCGACACCCACCTTCCATCCGATGGGTGTGGTGAGCTGTCAGATGTCCGAAGACGTTTGGATGTTAAGTGGGATGCAGATCTGGAGGAGGCAGTGGATGGAGTTAAATACATTGCTGAACACATGAAGACAGAAGACGATGATGAACGGGTGAGGAGAATATTCTATGTATACTACAGACAGAGTCACCAATTTTCCCATTTTTTAGTTCTTGTCACTCTGTTACAGCATTCCAATGCTACCTTTTATTATACCCATCAGCCATAATATTAAAACCACAAAGAAGGGAAGTCAGAATAACATTGATTATCTTGTTACATTGCTACTTGTCGGATGGGTGGGCTATATTTTGCAGCAAGTGACATTTGTGAAGCAAGAAAAATGGGCAAACATAAGGATCTAATCATGGTGGTCCAAGGCTGAATGTTGCCGGTCATGAGTGAAGGCTATTCAGTGTCCAGTCCCTCAGGGGAGCTACAGTATCACAAACTGCTGCAAAATGTTTTGGCTCTGATAGAAAAGGGTCATAATTGTTTTGGTGACAAAAGAGGGACCTGCTTTAATGTTATAGAAAATAGATGTATACCATATATCAAAAAATGAATCACCACTGTCAGATGGACTCAATAAAAATACCTCTCAATATCGCATATAGTCTTTCTAAAATGTTTTTGCTAAATTCAACAATCATTCACCTAACATGATGAAAGTCTCAACAGCTTACCCCTTTGTCTTCAGGTGACTTTTATGAAAAAGAAGTATCAAATGAAGATTCTGGATTGTGTACTTAATTACAACTGACATGATATTGAACTAAGAGGCTGAGATTTAAGCTGTCCCAGGTATAACTTCACCTTCCTCCCCAGTTGCCGATCGTCATAAAAGATGTGGAAGTGATAGCCTTGTCCCTGTACTACCATGTAGTTCTAGCCAGTAGGGTTGTGAATCATTAGCCGTCCCATACATGATATCATCACACTACTCATAATTAAATTTTGAGACAGATACCAAAACACACACATACACACACGTAAATACACACAAGCTCACACACACACTCAGATAAGGTTCATAGCCATGATTTGATTTGTCATAGCAAACATTGAAAATCTAATTTGTTTGGTTACAGATCATAGAGGACTGGAAGTACGTCGCCATGGTGATAGACCGACTGTTCCTGTGGATCTTCATTCTTGTGTGTGTGGTGGGAACTCTGGGGCTCTTCATGCAGCCGCTGTTCCAAAGCTACAACACACCCACTGCTGATGACACAGTGTGAGTGACACACACCATCGGAATAGACAAAGCTTTCAGAAAATTACCTAATTAAGTTATTTTTATATCAGGTAGACCTGTTTTTATGCACTTCAGGGTCATACTTCGCTGAGGTCTGTGTTATATGGAATAAAATTGATTACCTTGTTACAATACCTGTCAGTGAGAGTGATATACTGTATAAGGCAGCTAATGGACATTTTGTACTGCAGTCGATATGCTGGAAGCAGAAATATTGACTAGACTGAGAATCTGAGAAAAAGTGTCATAGCTAGACGGCTGAAGGACTGCTGTGTTTTGGCTGATGGTTTTAACTTTAGGGCTGATTATTCATGGTAGAATTACAAAAAATGTTGTGATATAAGGAAAAAAAACATTTTTATTCATGTTCTGCCAATGGCAGAAAAGTATGAAATACAATAAAAAGGCAAAATGGAAGTAGATGAAGTTTGAACTACAGCCAGTCCTCTCTATAATAAAAAAAGTGGAACTCTTGTGTTTCTCTTTTTGTAGGTATGGAGATTTCTAGGACATATGTGACAGGAGACAGAATGTCGGCTGAGTGTCTTACATATTACTGACAGACTGCAGCAGGTCTGGCTCTGATCTGTCATTGTTGACTGGATCTGACACACGGAGAGCTTAAATCAGCTCAGCCAGCTGCACTGGTTGAGTTTACACCCGTGGGCCTTAAAGACAGAATCGTGCTGCAACACTTTCTATACTGCATGGCTTTTAGTTTCAATGGACTCAAAGTAGACTTTATCATCACTGCAGGCCCAACAGTCCTCATCTATTTTTGACATAACATACAAGAACTAAAAATCAACAACCACAATGCTGATGAAGAAAACTGATAATGGATTGTCTTTTATTCCATCTTCTACTGGTTGTGGTGCTGTTGGAAGAGTGAGAGCTCTGTGCAGCTGTTTGGAGGCACAACTGTTCATCTGTATCATTGTTAATGTTAAGAATAGAACAGAAGAACTGTTCATGTTGGAACAGTACAATGTCTCATTTCTCTGCACCTCTTGAACAAAGCTTTATTAGTACAAATAAAGGTCACTCTGTCTTATCCACCTTTTATGTTCATGAAATAATGAACATATCATCCTCTGTTCTGTTTTAAAGCTCTGTCCCTCATTATCACCGTCCACCTACGAGGTGTTGTTACGATTTATGCATTGTCTAATTTCGAAAAATTTGTTTCTGTCCCTCCCTTCCTTGGCTATTCTTTTATTCTTCTCCTGTATCTGCCACATCACTTTACACTTGTAGCAGCACCAGGTTACAATATAAATGATTAATTTGACACTTTTTATACTCTATAAACTTTAGTATTAAAAACTGTAATGTCCATGTGTTTGCCCAATGCTGTTCCATCAGTCTCCATTTTTCCTCTTATCATTTTTGTCAGATTTCTTTATTCAAACGCATATGTTCTAATCACATAGGATTGTTTGTCTCTGCTCTCATGATCAACTAACTCACATGAAGCGAATGCATCATGTGAGTTAGTTGATACAGAAGCAGGTCAGGCTCTCTGTAAATGTACTCTTAATTTATCTATGTCACTACTGCAGAGTGACTCTGAAAACATCATCGGGGTGAGTTTGTTGGGGTTAGGGTCTGGGTTAGTGGGGGTTTGCAGAGAGCTTAGCAGCAACCTAACCTTCCATGCATGAGTTTTGCTTTTTTGAAATATAACAGGGGAATTATTGTTAATTATCCAGGACTGAAGGACTTTTAAAAAAGATCTATGACGCCACATAAATGCACCATTTCTCTACATTGATGTCACAATTGGGCCATCGGCGCTTGCACAGTTCTAGTTAGTTGCTTGCAAAGATGTAACCCTGCAAAGTAGAGACACTTTCATAAGTAAACACCAGGAAGCAAATACCACAATGCTGAAAATTTACAAACATCCTTGAAAGGAAAATGTTGTAGTCACTGTTCACTTTGTTTAATGAGTTCTTATCCCTTGCACTATGGGGAGTTAGAGTGGGGCATTGGGTGGAGTTGATAGGATGAACACATATGCGTGATAAGCCATGCTGATTTCAAAGCTCCCTTGCACATAGAGAGTAAAGTCGATAAAGATGATCATTCTTTAGCAACAATGTTTTGGTTATTAGTGTCATATTCACACAATTACTCACTGATAGTCTGTGTTTTTGAGTGAACTACTCAGGAGGAATGTCAATCTATACCATGGAAACTGTTCAAATGATAAAAATGGTAAATACACTGGCTTAGAAACACAGTTCTGTGTTTTGAAAGGTGAATCACTGAATCGTAAGATGTACCAGAACATGTCGAACATTTTAAGCTATACACATGGTTGTAAGGTTTAGGAAATGACAGATATTGAGGAATTATGTGAATTTAGACAATATAACAGTGGTATGGTCCTTTCAGTTACGGTTATAGTCATAAATTGTAACAATAAATGCATTATAATGAGATATTCTTTGTTGATTCCATGTTTTTCTAACTGCCAATTGATATCATTTAATTACTGCAACTATTTGACCATACTAGCTAATAATAATTATTGAGTGTCTAATGTTGCACAGTTTCACATACTTCTTTGTAACTATGATCAGGGTGACTAGTTTATTTTAAATCAATACCACCTGCTGCTATAAATATCACTGGTTCATCCGATGAGTATTAATCCACGGCTGGGAATATTCCGTAACAAATCTACTATCACACTGTTAGATAGTTTTATTTATCAAAGTTTAATCCTATTTGTGACCTTTTTTAGTGATTTAAAAAACATTAAAACACTCAGCAGGGCATAAAATAATGCATTCTTGGTGTATATTTTATAAGGTTGAGCAATTATGTCCCAAAAGTTAAAGCTCCCCCTAGTTTTACAAATATAGAGCCAACCTTTCCCCAAATCACACCAGTTCTTCCTCGCACTAAGGTCTACTTCAATGTAAAATTGGAAAATGATCCATGAAATAGTTTTTAAGATATCACGTTAACATCTAGAATCTCCAGCGAACGCATCAGGGGTGACAATCCCATTATATCCCAGACCTTTCGGGGATATAATGATAATTTAATTTATTTATCCTCTAAGGTTATCTTACACCAAATGTGTCTGTGGGAAAAACATAGAAACGAAATCCAAAGAACTACCCATCTACAATATTATATGGTTGCAGCTTACATTATAAATACTGAAGGGAGTTTATAAGTTTAGGTATAGGTAAAAATCGAAATAAATTCCAGAAGAGATGTAGAAAATTGTGATGTGTCTGGGAAGGGTAACAAAACTATTTCTAGGGATTTAGGACTACACATAACCACAGTGAGACACATTATCTA